>CM060122.1:8096955-8696955 GCA_030522415.1 Channallabes apus
CACAAATTGCTGTGAAAAAATACAGATAGATATTCAATTAAAATTCATGATACTTAATTTAGCAAATGAACAATATTTATACTTTGTTCCTATCGCTTCACAACTCATGAGAACAGACCGAAACCAGAACACAACCGCAGATTAAGCACGCGCATATAACCGTTGGTATTTTAAGTGTGATTAAAAATACAAGAAATAGCTTAAACTAAAATAACGTGACTAAACATCGCTAAACAACAGAGACATTTATGTTCAGTATTTTGTTTCCATTTAGAAAGATATGTGGCTGCTAACGCTAGCAACCTAACTAAATGTCTGCGTCATGCTAGCAATACAGTTAACAGTTTAGCGTTCATTCATCAGTTCACCATCTTCGTGTCCCTGAATACATTTCACAGAGAAAGCTAAAAAGCTCAGACATGTTAGCTGTTTCTTTCATACACAGGTGGGGTTCTTTGGCTAACTATAGCAGCTATTCTCAGCTAAATTATCGTACCTCAGACCAGTGGCAGTTTTAGGCATGGGCGAACTGGGCAGCCGCCCAGGTTGGCATTTTTTCCTGTCACGTGGGGAGCGGCAAACGAACCTGGAGGAAAAAATAATAATCTGTGCCGCTAAGCGGTTTTCTATTATCTATGATACCTGTGCTGTGACCGCGCCGCCCCTGCTGCTGAAGCAGTCGCACAGAATTTAAGCGAGCGGGGCAGAGAGTGGAAGACGGGGCAGGGGGAGGAAAGGGGCAGTCATTTTTCAAGTGATCATTCAGAAATGGAATGAGTATGGCACAACTGTAAACCTACAAAGACAAGGCTGTCCATCTAAACTCACAGGCCGAACAAGGAAAGCGCTGATCAGAAATGCAACCAAGAGGCCCATGGTGAGACTGGACGAGCTGCAGAGATCTACAGCTCAGGTGGGGGAATCTGTCCATAGGACAACTATTAGTCGTGCACTACACAAAGTTGGCCTTTATGGAAGAGTGGCAAGAAGAAAGCCATTGTTAACAGAAAACCATAAGTCCCATTTGCACAGCAAACATGTGGAAGAAGGTGCTCTGGTCAGATGAGACCAAAATGGAACGTTTTGACCAAAATGCAAAATGCTATGTGTGGTGGAAAACGAACACTGCACATCACTCTGAACACACCATCCCAACTGTCAAGTATGGTGGTGGCTGCATGATGCTCTGGGGGTGCTTCTCTTCAGCAGGGACAGGGAAGCTGGTCAGAGTTGATGGGAAGATGGATGGAGCCCAATACAGGGCAATCTTGGAAGAAAACCTCTTGGAGTTTGCAAAAGACTTGAGACTGGGGTGGAGGTTCACCTTCCAGCAGGACAACGACCTTAAACATAAAGCCAGGGCAACAATGGAATGGTTTAAAACAAAACATATCCATGTGTTAGAATGGCCCAGTCAAAGTCCAGATCTAAATCCAATCGAGAATCTGGCAAGATCTGAAAACTGCTGTTTAAAAACGCTGTCCATCTAATCTGACTGAGCTGGAGCTGTTTTGCAAAGAAGAATGGGCAAGGATTTTGTCATAAAGCAGCTTTACACAATCAAGAGAAAATGGAAATTTGAAATGTGAAAAATGAATGTGTATTAATCAAAATGAATATTTTGTCCCATATAAGCAAGCCGAGGGTGACGGTGGCAAGGAAAAACTCCCTGAGATGGCAGTCGAAAGAAACCTTGAAAGGAACCGGACTAAACAGGGAAACCAGACTTCTTGTTTTGCAGTCATACTGTGTGTTAGCCGACTGGAAGTTCAATATAACAGATGGGGGCGTGAGGCTCCGTCAAGGGGGGCGCGTTTGATCTCAGGGAACATGCTTTTTTTTCAATTTTTTATTTTTTTTTACTGTTCTAAAATAAAGTGCAATATCATTCCACTACATTAGTGGGCAGTGGCGCTCTCATTCGCAGTGTGCGCAGGAAGCATTCGCTCGATGGTGTAGGGGTTTTGTTTGCACTGAGCATGCGCGCTTTGCACACAGTACAGAGTATGAGTATGAAGTGTAGACACGAAGTGTAGCAGACCCTCAAGTGACATCATGAAAAAATATTTAACAGGGTTGAGAAGACAGGCGGAGAGATTGTAGCCATTAATCCAGACATCATCTCTGATTAAAAAAATTAGCTCAAGTTATTTTATATATTTTTGTTTTGCAGGTTAAAGTTTTTTTTTTTTTTTAATATTGTGCTCCTGAGTTAATGTTGATCAGTTTGAATGCATTATTATTTATTGATTTTATGTATTTTTTTTCAGCATCATATGGTTTGACATGGTCAGTCAAATAATGTTTATAGTTTAATTAAGGATTTATTTTTTTTTAAACTTCAGATGCACTTTAAATCTTTTCTGTTACTGTTACGTTAATAAGGATTAGGGCTGCAACTAACGATTATTTTGATAATCGATTAGTTGGCAGATTATTGTTTTGATTAATCGGATGACGCTAAGCGTTTCTTAAATTTGATGTTTTGCTTATAATTATATATAAAACCATACCAACATTTTTGTTTTTAACAGTAATTGCAGAAGGCAAGTTGATAGTGTTTTTATATATATATATATATATATATATATATATATATATATAAACACTATGTATATATATATATATATATATATATATATATATATATATATATATAGATATGTGTATATATATATATATATATATATATATATATATATATAGATATGTGTATATATATAAAAACAAAAAACACTATCAATTTGCCATCTACATACATACATTATATGTATGTCGATTAAATCGGATAAAAAGCTAGACGCTTTAATTTGATGTTTTGCTTAACTATATAAAACCATGAATCAGGGTATTATTTATGTATAAAAGTAAACTTTAAAAAAATGCAATAGCCACATAGTTTAATTATCTTTAATTTTGACATTTAAACCGTATTTTATGTAAATCAACATTTTTGTTTTTAACACTAATTGCAGATGGCACGTTTACTGTGTGTGTGTGTGTGTGTATGTATATATATATATATATACATATATATATATATATATATATATGAGTTAAAAAAAAAAATACACTGACATTCAGTTGTTAAGAATGACTTCAATTTTAAATTCTATTAAATTAATTCAACTTAATAAGAAGAATAATAGACTTCCAGATTATATGATATTTAATTGAAGTGTCTACTACATCCTTTTCACGGTTTATACATTATTTCGGTCCTCTCGTGTATTTTATCCTTTTTTTTCCTCAATAAAATAAATAAATAGACCATTTTGCTATACTAGACATTCTCGTAATACGGCGACGTGGGGAGAGGAAAAAAAATCGCAGCTACTGTGTTCACTTTGTTTATTTTGGCCTTTTTACTGCATTTCCCTCTGTATAGCGTGTAGGATCATGGGATATATCCGGTCCTCCGAAGTGTAAAATGAACGTGAAGAAAACGCACTAGAAGTGTTTTCCTTGCGTTCGTTAGGATTTGAAGACACAGAAAAAGCTGCATGCAATGTTTTTTTTTTTTTTTAACCCTGTATAACCGCGCAGGCGGACAAACGCACGTCACCAAAGCCCGTGTGAACACACTCACTGACTCCTATGTGTAGAAAACCCTCGGCACTTCATCCGCGTTCACCGGACACTACGACCGGCAGAAAAACGGTTTTAACGCCCGATAAGAGGCTTTTAATGTAAATTGCTCCCATACCTTGGAGGACTTGGGGCGCGCGCTTTTTCCTGCAAACGCTTCTGTAACCTCCATTGCGCGAGCGACTGTGTATCTGTGTGTGTATTTGTGCATCTTGTGGTCGCGCTCCTCAATGACGTGAGCAGCCCAACTAATCGATAACGGCATTCGTTGACAACGAATTTCATTATCGATTTTATCGATTAGTTGTTGCAGCCCTAATAAGGATACAGTGTTATGCAGAGGTGTAGTTATAATATTTATAGTCGCGCGGGGGGCGCGAGATGTTTTCTTCTTCCTAGGGGGGCATGACAGAAAATAATTGAGAAGCACTGCCTTAACTTAATATAGAGACCAGTTTGTTATTGGAGGCTCGGGTTGACTGTGGGCAGTTCCAGTCCTGAACTATTGAGTTAGTGGACTGGTCAGAAGTCCTCAGAGAACAGCTGTGTGCATTAGCCGAGGCCAGAACCGGCTTCATGGCTTCAAGTGGAACATGCATCCAAAGCAGGCCACACGGGGCATCCATGTGACGTATCGGGGTATCAGGATGAGTCAGACGGGTCCAGAGGGCAAATGGAGTCTGGATCACCGGCTGCTCATGAGCGGCATGCTTCTCGATAGTAAGGGAGGGGGGGAGAGGGACAGGAGCAGGAGAGATAAGTTGAGCATGGCCATAGTCAAGTAATGTATAAGGTAAATGCATATTTAGTACAGGATGCAAGCAGGGAGTCTGTCAGGAAGCTTGTCTTGGTTACCCTTCCACTCTTTTCACTCGTGCACGCGCACACAATGCAAACAGTTTTATTGGAAAAATAAACAAGGAACTCTTTTATTTACACTTTATTGAGACACACTAATGGAATCACAATAAAAATATTAAAAATAAAACAAATTAACCTGCACTTTACCTTTGAAAAGAATCGCGAAAGAGCAGTGTTTCTGTGAAGAGCAACGTGTGTCTGCGTATGTGTCTGTGAATGACCCGCACACAGACACAGCAGACTGAGCCTTGAGCAGAGAGAGAAAATAGATCTTTAACCTCTAATGAGACTTGCTTTTGCTTTACAGGCGCGCTGTACATATGTAATATGTATTACGCGCACACGTGGTCACAGTGTTATACCATATGTGATTATACCAGTAACATCCAGTAGGGGAGAAGATTACCCCCAATTTCACAGCGCAAGAGAGAAAAACCATTGGCTCAGTTGTGATCATGTGACGCTCTGCGTCAAAACAAGAAGCCTATGCGTGATACATGATACTCGGTGCTCGTAAACTAAGACTGGTTTGTTTTCCAACTCAAAATCCATTAAAAATCTTTGCTCGTCTTGCGGAACACTCGAAAACCGCGTTACTCGCAATCCAAGGTTTCAAATTTCAAATGTAATTTTTATTTGTCACATACAGTCATACACAGTACGATGTGTAGTGAAATGTTTATACGACCACCTGTGACCTTAAATTTAGTTTTTAAAAACAACTAACAAGAAATAAGAGAAATAGAAAAGAATAAATAAATAAATAGCTATAAGAAGTTAGACCAAAATATAAAAATTTTCAAAAATATATAAGAAATATAAAACCTATCTGTATGGTCTATAGTGTATTGGGGTGTGTGCACAGATGAATAATGTCCATGAGTGTCCATTTCTGTGCAATGTTGCAAAAACAGAGATGATTAGTCATGTGTGTTATCCTGGTTGAGAGACCGTATCGCCTGCGGGAAGGAGCTCCTCCTCAGTCTCTCGGTGTTGGCCTTCAGGGAGTGGAATCGCTTTCCTGACCACAACAGAGAGAACAGTCCATTGTTGGGATGGCTAAGGTCCTTCACGATCTTTCTGGCCTTGGTCCAGCACCGCTTGTTATAAATTAAGTGCAGGTCAGGGAGCTCGGTGTGGATGGTGCGCTCAGCCAAACGCACGACCCTCTGTAGAGCTCGTCTGTCAAGTATGGTGCTGTTCCTGACCCAGGTTAAGATGTTTCCCGTCAGGATGCTCTATGGTGCAGGAGTAAAAGTTTCTGAGCACCTTGGAGGGCAGTCTAAAATCTCTCATACGCCTGAGGTGGTAGAGACGCTGCCGGGCCTTTTTCACCACGGTGTTGTGACTGGACCATGACAGGTTCCGCGTGATGTAAACAATGAGGTATCGGAAGCTGTCCACTCTCTCCACTGGGCTCCTGTTGATGATGGAGGACCAGTTCTCCAAATTTCCAACCTCCTCCAGGTAGGCTGTCTCGTCGTTGTCAGAGATCAGGCCCACCACTACAGTGTTGTCAGCAAACTTAATGATTTGGGTGGAGTTCGTAGTTGCTATGCAGTCATAGGTGTACAATGAGTACAGCAGGGGGCTCAGAACACAGTGTGAGCGAGGCTGAGGCATGTCCGCCCATCCTTACTGCCTGTGGTCTGCCAGTAAGGAAGTTGGAGATCCACTGATACATAGATGAGCTGAGTCTAAAGGGAATTATGATATTAAATGCAGAGCTGTAGTCGATGAAGAGCATTTTAACATCATTCCCTTTCCGAGTGTCCAGGTGAGTGAGTGGGGTATGGAGAAGATGGGAGATTGCATCGTCTGTGGAACGGTTCGGGGGGTATGCGAACTAGTGGGTCTAGTGTGTCCGGTAACTTCATCACTACTGAGGTGAGGGCTACAGGGCTCAGATAGTCATTAAGAGAAGCAGGATGAGGTTTCTTTGGGACAGGAACAACGATGGACTCTTTGAAAAATGTGGGGATCACCGACTGACATAAGGAGAGGTTGAATATCTCTGAACACAGGTGCTAACTGATCTGCGCAGGCTTTGAGGACTCTACCTGAGATGCCGTCTGGTCCTGCTGCGTTCCTGGTGTTCACTCTCTCTTCCTGTCTGCAGCCGTTAGCGCCGCTAGCATGGGCATCGCTTGGGTCTTTAGCTGCAGCCTCGAAGCGAGCATAGATCTGTCATATCTTGTCTGTCAGAATCACGTCCACGTTCGTCATACCGGATGTTGGTGCTTTAGGCTGAATCCCAATTCTACCCCTTAGCCCTACACTTAGCCCTACCCCTCCGTTTGGCACGTTCACGTGAAGGGGTAGGGGTGTCTCATTTCTCTTTTGGTTGGAGTGGTAAGGGGAAGGGCCAGATAGCCCTCCAAACGAAGATTTTTCGGGACCTCACTTCAAACTAAGGGCTAAGCGAAATTTTCAACATGGCTGCTCACTCGAGCAAGCAGACCCATAAATGTAAATTTTTGCCATTAATAAGGATTATGACAAGTTTTCATTATATGTATATTACCTTTAGTCTTGTGTTTGTGTTTATGGTGATGTTCTGTAAACAAATATGAAAGTTCAGTAGCATGGCATTTGATAATGCATTGTTTGTTTTGCTTATGGCCATATGTGCACATGAAAATGAATGGTCCTCACAGTGCCTTATGTCCTGTATTTATCATTACAACTCATAAAACACAATGTGACGAGCAACGGCAGAGCGAGCACACCAGCACACCACAGAGCTGGTCTGTGGTGTGCTGGTGTGTGAACAAGTTACATCTTCTGGGGCTGAATTTCTGTCAACGTTCATAGATCAAGGCCATTATTCTCTGCGCATCATCTTTTATTTTGTGCACACATTCCTAGTTCTGCAATTCTAACTGATTATGCAAAGTTTTAGTAAGACACACATAGTCGATTAAAATTTTCTACAACGTGCAGCGCATCTTAACAGTATGAAGTTGGACCACAGTACTCTGTGGACAGAGAACAGTGAAATGTCTGATAACACTTTGGGTGGGATCCATCAGCATAAATAAAGAGAGAAGGAAATTTACAGAAACAGGTTGAATAATTAGCAAATTTTCTGCTGCATGCGAGTCTCTATCATTTACCACCGCAAACAATGCAGATAGGTCAACATTGTGTCAGATTCTAAGATGATCAAATCTGGTAGCCCAGATGTCTGAGACATTAACCTTTTGTCTTTATGGACTTACTGACTGGGTAGAGTTCCAATGTAATTGTGAATGCTAATCTCAAGGCCAGGCTGTGGCTTTGTCTCTATGATAATGTGAAGGTCTAGGTGATACCGTAAGGCTGATTAGTAGGGCTGGGTGATGTGGCAAAAAAAGAAATCTACTTTTTTTCATAGTTTGGCCCATTTATAATTTCGATTTCGATTTTTTTCAGTGTACATTCGGGGAATAGCTATGAAATATAGTCTCTGAAATGTTTGAGGCCCGGCAACTTGTATCTTGGATCAGCAGCATGTAGCATTTTTATGAACCCTGGCTTTTCGATGGTGTAAATGGGAACCAGGTCCTTAGTGATATGAAACGCCATAGCATCTGTAATTTCTGTCTATCTCTTAACTTTGAACATTCTTCCCATTCGGCTTGGTGCCTTTGTCGCAAATGTTGGAATAAATTAGTGGTGCTGCCCCTGACTTTCTGCATACAGTTGAACCTTGGATTATGAGCATAATTCTTTTCGGAAGCGAGCTCATATTCCAAAACACCCGTAAACAAATGTAATTTTCCCATAGAAAATAATAAAAATTCAAATTATTCGTTCCACAGCCCCAAAAAATAAATGTACAAAAATAATTGACACAAAATATAAAGTAAAAATAAAAAAACTTATCCTGCACTTTACCTAAAAAAAAGTAAAATAAATCCTGATGGATAACTGTTTCCATTCATGCACGCAGGCATTTTGGGTGTGTCTATGTTTCTCTCTCTCTCTTGCGCTGCGGAGTGAATGTCTTGTGCGCACGTGATTTGACACAGTGCCGGTTCACACTCTCTCTCGCCTTCAGTGTCTTTGTGTGTGTTTGTGAAGCAGAGAGGGGGTGCTTCACACACCCACAAACACAGTAAAGGCGAGAGAGAGAATGTGTGAACTGGCACAGTGTCAAATTACGCGCGCACACACACAACGACAGAGAGGGAGAAAATGGATTTTTAACCTCCTAACACTTTCTTTTGCTTTACGCACGCGCACACGTGTTATAAGAAACAGTACATGCGCGCTGTACACACGCGTTTCAAACACAAAATAAAGTATGTTTTTTAAAGGATGTTGATTATACCAGTACGAGACGATCACTAAGACCCAGCAGGGGAGACGATTACCAGAAATTCCGCCGCGCAAGAGAGAAAAACCGTTGACTCAGTTGTGATCACGTGACGCTCTGCGTCAAAACAAGAGGTGCATGCGTGATACATGATACTCGGTACTGGTACACCAAGCATTGCTCGTTTTTCACGTCAAAATGTATTAAAAATCTTTGTTCGTCTTGCGGAACACTCGCAAACCGCGTTAGTCGCAGTCCGAGGTTGCACTGTACTGTACTTTCACTCAACTTGTTCAACGTCAGACCTCTCAAATCTGAATAACAGTGTATCTAATATTTTTCTAAATAAGCGCAATACCTTGATTTAAGAAAAAGATTTATCGTCTTAAACGGAAATTCGAAAAACTAAAGAATTGCCCAGCCCCACTGATATGATTAGCAACACTAGTCTGAACAGAGCCAAATTCAATCTGACCACTTTCACATAGCATCATAGACAGTCAGCCTAAGATACAGATTTGTAACAGCATTCCTGACCTTGAAATTTTTTTTACTTAAAGTAAAAACCTTAATATTCTTAGGTACTGCCCTTGTGAAAATAATCAGTTTTTTTTTTTTCTCCCCAGATAACACATTTTCCCAAGTCTTCTCTTGCCCCTGATGTGTTCACTGCACTTACTTCCAAAAACACTTCAAGATATGGCCTTTAAAGGAAGTACATTATCTGGTCATCGTAAGACATATCATGAAGAAATGAAGAACCAAAATTACCAGTGCTCAGGTTTTGGGAAGAGATTTAGTTACCCAAGTCATCTGAAAAGACATCAGCGCATTCACACAGGAGAGAAGCCGTATCACTGCGCACAGTGTGGAACGAGTTTTACAAGGGCTGATGACCTACGAAAACACCAGCGCATTCACACTGGAGAGACGCCGTATTACTGTTCACAGTGTGGGAAGAGTTTTACTACAGCTAGTAATCTCCAAAGACACCAGCGCATTCACACAGGAGAGAAGCCATATTACTGTTCACAGTGTGGGAAGAGTTTTACTACAGCTAGTAATCTCCAAAGACACCAGCGCATTCACACAGGAGAGAAGCCATATCAGTGTTCATTGTGTGGAACGAGTTTTACTTTAGCTAATTCTCTCCAAAGACACCAGCGTATTCACACAGGAGAGAAGCCATATTGCTGCTCACAGTGTGGAACGAGTTTTACTTTAGCTAATTCTCTCCACACACACCAGCGCATTCACACTGGAGAGAAGCCATATCAGTGCTCACTGTGTGGGAAGAGTTTTACTACAGCTAGTAATCTCCAAACACACCAGCGCATTCACACAGGAGAGAAGCCATATCAGTGCTCACAGTGTGGGAAGAGTTTTACTTCAGCTAGTTCTCTCCGAACACACCAGCGTATTCACACAGGAGAGAAGCCATATCAGTGCTCACAGTGTGGGAAGAGTTTTACACTGGCAAGTAACCTGCAAAGGCATCAGCGTATTCACACAGGAGAGAAGCCGTATTACTGTTCACAGTGTGGGAAGAGTTTTACTGCTCCTAGTTCTCTCCAAGCACACCAGCGTATTCACACAGGAGAGAAGCCGTATCAGTGCTCACAGTGTGGGAAGAGTTTTACTGCAGCTAGTTCTCTCCACACACACCAGCGCATTCACACAGGAGAGAAGTCGTATCACTGCGCACAGTGTGGAACGAGTTTTACAAGGGCTGATGACCTACGAAAACACCAGCGCATTCACACTGGAGATAGGCCGTATTACTGTTCACAGTGTGGGAAGAGTTTTACTTCAGCTAGTTCTCTCCAAACACACCAGCGTATTCACACAGGAGAGAAGCCATATCAGTGCTCACAGTGTGGGAAGAGTTTTACACTGGCAAGTAACCTGCAAAGGCATCAGCGTATTCACACGGGAGAGAAGCCGTATTACTGTTCACAGTGTGGGAAGAGTTTTACTGCTCCTAGTTCTCTCCAAACACACCAGCGTATTCACACAGGAGAGAAGCCGTATCAGTGCTCACAGTGTGGGAAGAGTTTTACTGTAGCTAGGTCTCTCCAAACACACCAGCATATCCACACAGGAGAGAAGCCGTATCAGTGCTCACAGTGTGGGAAGAGTTTTACTGTAGCTAGGTCTCTCCAAACACACCAGCATATCCACACAGGAGAGAAGCCGTATCAGTGCTCACAGTGTGGGAAGAGTTTTACTGCAGCTAGTTCTCTCCAAACACACCAACGTATTCACACAGGAGAGAAGCCGTATCAGTGCTCACAGTGTGGGAAGAGTTTTAGACATGTAGGTCAATTCAGAAGACACCAGCACATTCAAACAGGAGAGAATCCATAACACAATCACAATATGGGACTTGTTGTATGCACTGCAGTCACTCCTAAATATACTGCCTGTCAACATTTCATCAGACGGGTCAATTTATTGGCTGCATCAAGCTAAGAAAACAACTGAAAATTACTGGAAAAGGATTAAGAAACCATAAAGAACTATAAATACTTGAAAGGATAGTGCTGAACCATCAACCTTTTGGAAAGAAATATCGGGGGGGGGGGGGGGGGGGACATGAATTGAGACCACATGAACACTTTCATGAAGTTACATGGCAAAAAAAATCATAGTAGAAGGAAAGAAAGCATTTCCATAATGTGATGATAACTCACAGGATTGGGCCTAAACAGCTGTGTGTCCATAAGAAAACCACTTGATGGAGGAACCATCGGAAAGACTTGAATTTGCAGGGGATCATAAAGATTTGTCATTGGAACAATGGAAAAAGGTCATGTGGCCTGATAATTCCAGATTGATGATTCCTCTTAACCTGATGCACCCATCACTCTAGAATTATGTAAATTCAATTTTATTCTATTTATATAGCGCTTTTAACAATGGTCATTGTCTCAAAGCAGCTTCCATAAATTTTCTTTTCATTTTTGTGAAGTGTGTATGTGTGAGAAAAATGTGTCTATATGATGATATTGTCCCCTATATTAGCCTCTGGAGGCAGTGTTGCACTCTAAAAACTGAACCGCTGGGTCACTATTGAATACTAAACATTCCTGTGGTTTTTATTGACTTTTTGCCACATAACTTCACAAAGGTTTTGTGATCTCCATTTGTTCTGTTTTGTTTGCCATTGTTTGGGTTAATCTTTTGCCTAACTGCCATCTAGTGGTCTCTTTGAGGAACTGCAGATAATTAATAAAACCAGAGGTGTCAAGTAACGAAGTACAAATACTTCGTTAACTTACCTAAGTAGAAATTTTGGGTATCTATACTTTACTGGAGTAATTATTTTTCAGCCGACTTTTTTTCTTCTACTCCTTACATTTTCACGCAATTATCTGTACTTTCTACTCCTTACATTTAAAAAATAGCCTCGTTACTCCTATTTTATTTCAGCTTGTCATTCAAAAAAATAATTCAAAATAGCGCCATCCGGATGGAGCGAATTTGATTGTGGTTGGATGAGAAGTATAAACATACAGTGCCATTCCGACACCCTATTGGTTGGTATGCGACCCATCGCACCTGCACAATTTTATTTATTTAATCCAAGTAATTAAAATAAATAATCATTCATTCTGACAGCACTAATGTTTATTGTAGACAACCATACAAGGGTAATTGTTACTAAACCTGCCTTGTGTACACAAATTTTCTTGTATGTTCTCACAGATTCCTGCAGCTAAGCTTGGATGTACATTTATATTCCAATAAAGGTTACTGCTGAAATGCCTCTGAAGTTGGACTTTTTGCACCATTAAAATACTTATAGGCAACTAGTTATCATATCTTCTTCTCCATAAAACATGTTAATGCTCAGTAGTACATAGGGCTGGGCCGATAAACGATATATCGAATTGCGATTTATTTGATTTTAAAAACGATGAAAAGCTCTAGACATTTTTTGCTCGATATGGATTAATCTAAGAGCCAATCACACAGCAGAACAACACGACAACAACCAATCAGCTTGCGCGTGCCGTGCAGGTCAAAGTTAATTTCCTGCCGCACTTTGCGAAGCAAACGACACCAGGACGACAAAAAAAAAAAAAAAAAAGAGTGGAAGCAGCGACGAAAGTGAATCTAACCTCGAGTTATTATCCAAAGATGTTGAAATTGTCGACAAAAAAGGTAGCACGAACTCCGTTATATGAACGCATCACCCACACGACCACACGGAGCATGAAAATGCGGGCCGATGCTACTCCGTCAACTCGCAGGGCTAGCAGTGGGGCTGTACCAAAGTAGATATCGATTGCGTCGTCTTTCGTGGCCATTACACCTTATGAAAGGTGTTCCAAAAGGAGCAAGGATATAACCAGGGCCGTTTCTAACTTTCTAGCGAAAGATATGATGCCTCTAAGCACACGAGGCTGAAGTTAGCTCCTTATTCGCAGCTTCCGGTTTGTTTGGCTCCTTATTGCGTAGCGTCTCATTCTGTGGCTGAAGTTTAGCTCCTTATTCGCCTCGTTACTAACGGGTGTGTTCACGTTGGCGAAAGCTGCGCAGTTTGTCAATAAAAGCAGCTTCCGATTCGTTTGGCTTCTTATTGCGCAGCGTCTCATTCTGCGGCTGAAGTTTAGCTCCTTATTCGCCTCCTTACTAACGGGAGTGTTCACGTTGCCGAATGCTGCGCAGTTTATCAATAAAACGTTATTTTGGTGTTTTAAACCATTCTGGCCAAGCAAATATGAATTATACAACACCTAGCAGGTACCCAACTATATAGTAAAAGTGAACTTGTTCTGGCCCAGATTGATAGCTGCATAATTATTTCCATTTTTGTTGTCATTGCATGCTTAAGCCATTATGTCAGTTTATTGGGGCCGTGTGAAATAGCCTTCATTTAACTCTGAATTGTGGGATAAAAAGACAGCCCTAGTGTGTGTGGTCTAAATGTTTGTTTCTCATTATTGTTTAAAAATCTCAAAACACTAATATATCATCACAAGATACTTTTTATCATCACAAACAAGTATATTTTATTTTAAATAAAAATCTTTGCCTTGTAAAGATTCTGAGCATGTGCCTATAGTATCTTAATTTTTAAGGCCAAATCTGTCATCTGTTTTTGTTAATAAACTATACTTTAAAATGTAATTTAATGAACCCTTTAATTTTTGTGGCTTCATTTTAATTTAAGTTGTTCAACATTGATGTTCAATAAATAATCGTAGATAGTGTGTGTTGCCTTCAATTAATCAATCAAGTAATGCACCCTTCATTCAAAAATCTCTCACTTGTGAGCATATTTACTGTACAAAACTTGTCAGTGAACTATGAGGGCAAAAAAAAAAATCGTTTATTAATCGAAATCGAGTTAAAATGTTCAATTAATCGAGATTTTGATTTTAGGCCAAATCGCCCAGCCCTAGTAGTACACATACATGGTTCTTTAATGTATTTGCATTGTACTAAAATTTATTCTTTTTTAATTGCCATATACAGTATCCCAAATCACTATGGCTGTTAAAAAAAAAAAAAAAAAAAAACCAACACATTTTTCTTTTTTTATGAGGTGTTAGTGTAGAGTAGTATACAGGCCCGTGGCACAGCCTAAGCTTTTATCCTTAATGCTTTTTTTCCCTCTCACGTTACTTTTACTTTTATACTTTAAGTAGTTTTGAAACCAGTACTTTTACACTTTTATTTGAGTAAAAAGCTTGAGTTGATACTTCAACTTCTAAAGAAGTCTTTTTAAACCCTAGTATCTATACTTCTACTCAAGTAATGAATGTGAATACTTTTGACACCACTGTATAAAACCAGGAAGTGAGTAGCTGAGCACATGACTGATGTATATAGTTAAAATTGAATGCTTTTTTTTTTGGTAATGCTCATCAATCCTTGTTATTGAAGAATTTGAAGGGCAATGGCTGTAAGTTTACCATTGAGTGTGGTATAATTTTGGTAGTAATGTGTGAAGTTAATAGACAGTCATTTATAAACATGTTATCTTAAGCCTTTTCATTGCAAATGTTCAATAGAAAAAGTCTGTAAAATTAACAGCAGTCTTGTAACCTGAATTATTAATCATAATTTGAGTTTATTAAAACATGTTTCAGTCATATTATTAATAAGAGATTATACAGTGAAACCTCGGATTGTGAGTAATGTGGTCTGCGAGTATTCCGCAAGACGTGCAAAGATTTTTAAGAAAAATTTAAGACCAAGTCTTGGCTTCTCCCCTTCTCGGTTTTAGTGCGCATCTCTCACTGGTATAATCGACATCTGTGCGCGTGTGTACTGTTAACACTGACCACATGTGTGCGCGTACAATATCTTTTATTTTGTGTTTGTATGCGTGTGTAACGCGCGCATGTAAAGCATTAGAAAGTCTCATTAGAGAGGTTAAAGATCCCTTTTCTTCCTCTCCCTGGGTCAACATGCCATTATGTGTGGACACACGTGTAATTTGACACTGTGCCCCTTCACACACACGCACACAACTCCTCTCGCCTTTACACACACACTCTCTGCTCTACACAGAAACACTGCTCTGTCGCGATTCTTTTCAAACGTAAAGTGCAGGTTAATTTGTTTTTTATTTTTAACTTTACAATAGTTATTCCGTTAACGGTGTTTCTTGCTAATTCTTCCGATAAAACAGTCTTTCTGTTTGTGTGAAATGAGAGAAGGAAGTGTTAGTGTGTAAGATGAGAAGAGGGGAGGGGCTGATTCCTCCTCTCCTCTTACTTTAGCTTCAAACACACAGCACCTGCGCGCAGAAATGGAAACACTTATCCGTCGGGGTTTTTTTTTTTTTAAGGTAAAGTGCAGGTTAGTTTTAGTTTTTACTTTATATTTTGTATTCATTATTTTTATGTATTTTTTTGGGGGGGGGGGGCTGTGGAACAAATAATTTGAGTTTCCATTATTTCTTATGGGGGAAAAATTGATTTACGAGTTTTGAAATATGAGCTCGCTTCTGGAATAAATTCCAAGGTCCACTGTATTTGTTTTCCTTTAGTTTCACTCTGATCTCGATACTCTTTCATTGTATAGTTGATTCAAGTTTTAATAAATGCTGGACTTGAAACTTTGAACATCTTTCAACTTTGTAGTGGATGGAGTTTAGATTGCTGTCAAACTTCAAAAACGGGGAAAACAGGACGTGAAGGGAGAACAGTGCACCATTCACGATTTTCCCGACATTTCCTCAACAAAGTTAATGGTTCTGCACTATCCATCCAAATATTGATAATTTCTTAAACTTTTTCCAGTAATGTTAAATATCTTTAGTTGTTTTCTGAGTTTCACAGAAATCTTCTTTCACAACAGAAATCATATTGGTCGTTTCTAATTAGGATTAGTATTGCGTGTTCTATTTTTTTTTTTTTTGTTGAATTACCAGTTTTGTCTATGACACTAAAATCTCCGACCTCAGTCCTGACAGACATGTGCCTCAAACCCATCTCTGTCATCTTCTCACAGACCAAGATGCTTCCTTAACAATGCTTTAGCCATGTAGCAATTAAAACCTGCCATTTAGTTTTCCCAGCTGAAAACATTTGAGTTTTTATAACGAGTAATGAGGTTTTCATTTAAACTGACTTTGTTTTTGAGTATACTTTGACAGACTCATTATTATTTGAGTATTGCCAGCTAATTACATTAAGGTAACTTGGAGCCTAATTAATTAAAATGCGCACGATGTGTAGGTATCGTTAACTTGTAGTTTGCCATATTTATAATTTTAGTTGTTAATAAACAGGCATGTCTGGGTGTTGGGTAAAGTATGTTCGGGTCATAAAATTCTCAAATTTTGAAAAAATTCTTTTTTTTAAATTCCAGCAGGTCGGTTTGCAGAAGGTATATAAAGTAAATTAACTGAACCTATTCGACTCTTCACGTGAACCTGGATAAAATAAAATAAACTTATGTCTGGAGCATGAAGAGAAAAAAAACCTTTCTCTAAAAATCCTAATTTTGTGTTTCAGGCAGATTTCTTTTTTTTAGATCGGTTTGTAAGAATTCAAACGGTTGTCAGAATTCCTAGGGAATTCAGGAAATACTGTTAACATAACTTTACCTTGATTGAAAAGGTTAAACGTAAATTTTTGTTAAAGGAGTGTTGGGTAATGTTTTGGGCCCGGTTTCTCGATAACGCACACTCTTAGCGCGCTAAAAAGACTTAAGATATATCTTACATAAAGTGATTACTTTTCTAAGTATGTTTCCTGAACTGTCCCTTAGGAGTCTTCTTAAATCGCTGCCTTTTATGTCCGACGTTGCAAGTCGCTGTCAAAAGTGAAGATCCTGAATTAGCTGACATCGGTTGCTCAGGAATCGATTTTTCACTCCTTTTTCATGACTGCGTTAAGAAAGACGGCACTTTCTATGCAAATTAAACATTGCACTAAATTCTTTCAATAACATTTATTTCGACATGAATTAACTTATCAATAGCATGCCATAATAGACAAATGTGTAAATTAAATCACCAAACAGTCGCTCATATTTTCATGTAACCTGGAGTGGCGGTGAAATGAACCGGATATACAATCATACTTGATTAACAGACAGCTGACAACACTCTTCGCCAGCTTCAGAAACAATGTGAAGCATGTCAGTTGTTGGGGTTGTATAGGGCAATTATGGAATGAATATGATAAGATGACCGAGTAGAGGTTTAATACCCCTATCTCACCTATGCGGAAATATGGAAAAGTAATTACAGAGCAAAAACTTGCGGTGAATCATGATGAACCCTACTTAAGGCCACCGCGCGAAACCGTGTAGGTGAGAAGTTTAGTTTCTCATTTAACTAAATCAAATTTCATCATAAAATAAAACGTGTCAAAAGAAAAGTCCATCCAGTCATGGATGATGGCTAATGATCAATGAAACACATACTTTAAACAAAAAGCAGCTGGACATCGGGATGTAGAGCGTAAGGTCTGATACGGTCAAGAATCTCCATAATCTGTTGCCTTGGAAGGCGAAACTTAAAAAAATAATAAAATGTCCACCTCAGGCAAAATATGAAAAGGGCTGAAGAAAAAATGCACATGAACCACGCGGCTCCGCAGACGGCGCCGTCTTCGGTTTAACACAACATGCTGTACACTCAAAAAAATTAACATGGCTACCTGTTACATGTACTAAAATGTAATATGTGTTTTGTACATAATAATTTCATGTTTCCAAGCTAAACATGAATAAGTTATGTTGTATTTGCATGAAATTCAACAACTTAACATGTACTAGATTCAATCATGTTGAGATAAACCAACGAGATCTTGTCACTATGAAAACCGGAAATAGCAAAACCGGAAATATCGCGAGAAGAGAACAAAGTTTGTTGAGAAGAAAAAAGGTAAGAGGAATTAATTCCCACCTTTCTCAATAGAAACGAAATACTGAACATAAATGTCACCTGCTGTTTAGTGATGTTTAGTCACTGTAGATGCGGTCATATTATTTCACTAGTTTTGATTTTCTGTCTTTGGGTCATCTACTTGTGTTTTGACCCTTTCTGTTTTTTGTTTCAGCATGTCTCTGATGCGAAGGATCCAGGCAACGGATCTTTTTAACTTGTGCCAGTCAGAGTGATGATTAATCAGTTTACTCACTGCGTCTGTGTCTGTGTATTTTGTAATGCTCACAATATTCACCAAAGCTGAGAGCTTAACTTCATCAGCATTTTCATCAAAATTTTCTTTTATTGATGTGTCATGAATATTTTCAGGCCATTTGCACTCTGCTTCTTTGAGAAAGGAGGGACCATGGATCCAGTTAACATTTTTCATGAACTTTTCACAGGATACCCCCCTGGAGGCAGAATCAGCTGGGTCTTGTGAGGTATTAACGTACCTCCATTGCTGTGACTTGGTTGACTCTCTTATAATGGCGATTCTGTTGGCCACAAAGGTTTTAAAACGAAGTGTTTCGTTATCAATGTATCTCAAAACAGTTGTACTGTCAGTCCAGAACATAGAGTCCAGCAATTTCAATTCTAGCTGTTCTTTCAACATTTTGTCATATTTTACAGCTACCACTGCCGCAGTCGGTTCCATTCGTGGAATGGTGGTTTGTTTCAGGGGTGCTACACGGGAGTTCCCCATCATGAATGCACAATGTGTAAGTCCATCAGCGTTTACTAACCTGAGGTATGAGACAGCTCCGTATCCCATTTCACTTGCATTCGAGAAGTGGTGGAGTTGTGCTGTAGCTGTAACTCCGAAGTCGGCTGGTTTTATGCACCTTGCTATGCTGAACTCGGACAGTCTGTGCAGCTCTTGCAGCCAGGTTTTCCATGCCGTTGCAAACTGCTCGGGAATGTCGTCATCCCAGGCTAGTTTTTCTTTACATAGCTGTTGCATTGGGATTGTAGCTGGCAGTATGGCAGGTGGGAGAAAGCCTAACGGGTCGTATGTTGAGCCAGTGACTGACAGAATTCCTCTTCTTGTCACAGGTCGTTCCTTTAAACTAATCTTAAACTTGAACATGTCTGAATCAATGCACCACAGCACCCCCAGAGCTCTCTCTATGGGCAGGGCATCTTTGCTCAAGTCTAAGTCTCTCATGTCTTTGATCATTTTGCTCTCGGGAATGACAGTCAGTAGGGCACGGCTATTGCTTGCCTGTTTAGTGACAACATGCAATTACCTCCAGCCCCAGTGAGCGCATTTGATTCGTGACTCACTGCATGTGGTGTATTTGTTGTGTCACTTTCAGTTTCGTTTCTACGGGCGCTCGTAACTGACTGCGCCGTTTCTGGCACTGCTATGTGTAGCATGCTTGGATGTGGCTTTGAACACAATGAACATGTAATTTTTTTGGTACAGTCTTTCCACAAATGGCCCTTTGTTAAACATCCGAAACAGAATCCGTTTCTTTTTAAGAATTCTACTTTGTCTTTGTGTGTCTTATCATTAAATTGGAAGCAATCATCTAAGATATGTTCCCCTTTGCAATGTGCGCACGGTTTAGTGAAAGCGCTAATGGCTAACGTGCCGGCATTCTTCGTTGTAATTGACTCTTTGTGAATTTTACCAACCTGTCTGTCCTCGGTTGCGACGCTAACCCTGGGTTCTCCTTGACCCCTTTGTTTGGGTCCTTGAAGGGATGTGTGACAGGGTTTTCTGTCGCTGGTTGCGGCGTCCAGGTCTGTAGAGTGCGCGCTGCTCAGGTGCGCGTTGCTCGATTCAGTGACTGCGCTCTCGTTCGCAGACTGCGCTCGGCTGTTGCATGTTGAGTTGGAACGGTGAGAGTGCGCGCTGCTCGGGCACGCGCTGCTCGATTCAATGAGTGCGCTCTTGTTTGCAGGCTGCGCTCGGCTGTTGCATTTGCGATCTTGACGTTGAAGCACTCTTAATTTGGCATCATGCATAGCAAGCGGCGTTTTGGTTTCCAGCCTTTCTCTTTTTGCTTTTAGTTGCACTTTTTCGATTTCTAATTGGAGACGTTCTTCCAAGGTTGCAGCTTTTGCTAACAGAGCTGCTCTGTCGGCTTCTTCTTTCTTTAGTAGGGCTGAGGATGATGTAGAAGTTACAGACCTTTTGGATGCTGCCGTTATCTGTGACGCTCTGACGCCCGGCGAGACATCTCCGCGTATTCGCGACGTCACAGAGTGGCCCTTAGTGTCCTTGGTGTCCGCTATCCAGCGACCCACCTTAGCTATGAATTCTGTGCGGCCTTGAGCCTCAGGTGCGCCGCAAGTGACCTGATCGCGTCTGTGTTCGTCTTTACGAGTGTACACAAGCACATCAACGTTACTTCTCATGAAGTTCTCTCTTCTGTACTCAGTTTCAATGATGTCTAACTTACGTGCATAGTTCATAGGTGTCTTTAATACAGTAGACGTTGCATTCAGTCGAATTCGCTTGCCTTTTCTTGCATCCAGCGCCTCGTTGAGGTTCTTTCTGTTCATCTCGTGGAGCGCCGTTAGGCTCCCCAGCCAAGTGCTGGGAGCGTTGTCCTCGTTGTTCGGCATGGTGAAGTTCGACGGCTATTCTCTTTCACTTTCCCTTTCAGCGTTCACTTGTTTTCGTTCAAACAGCGGAAAAGCTTTTGACTTTTTGTAGATGCGGTAATATTATTTCACTAGTTTTGACGCGTAGCTTTGTCTTAAAGTTTCACTCACACGACAGAAGTCCGATCTCTTTGTCTCTTGTAGTTTATTTTGTCAGCATCAAAGAATCAACACTTCATACAGTCATCTTGAGTAAATCCACTGTGATTACAGACACCAGTTGCTGCATCTTGCAAATCTCTGACTTTTACAACAACCTGTTTGCTGTATCTTGTAAATTACAGTCTTAGCTTACGAATATAACAACACCCTTGCTGTGTATATCCACTTACGGGAGCTTACGGTTACATCAACCTAGTTGTTGTATCTTACATTCTTAGCTTACCGGGAGCTCTCATTAGCTGACGGTCTAAAGCTTACAACAACCTAGTTGTTGTCTCTTACATTCCCAGCTTACGAGCTTACGGTCAAAAGCTTGTGTTTCCTTAGCCTTCTGCATCTAGACTGAACTCTCTAACATATCACAGTCACACAAATGCATGTAATAGTAGAATGACATCACAGACCAACCTACGATTGTCAACTTATGATGCATGACTAAGAAATATAAAGCTTATGGCTTATGTAACAAGCTTAATGCTTTGCTAATGAATTGAAGAAAAGGTAGAATAAATGAAATAACAGCAAATAAAATAAAATAAACACAACAACAAATTCATAACAAGTGCGATATGGCACTTACAGTCACGTTATTTTAGTTTAAGCTGTTTCTTATATTTTTAATCACACTTAAAATACCGACAGTTATATGCGCGTGCTTGCGGTTCGGTTCTGGTTTCTGTCTGCTCTCATGAGTTGTGAAGAGAGAGGAACAAAGTATAAATATTGTTCATTTGCTAAATTAAGTATCATGAATTTTAATTGAATATCTATCTCTATATTGTGGTGGAAATTCTGAAAACAATATAAAGACAAGTAATTCATACCCTGGGTAAGAGCAAAGTATCAAAGGTTTTATTTCAAACTTCTGCAGAAGGACCAGTCTCATACAGAAAAAAGTTGCAGCATAAAGAAAAGGTGATCTCTTTCTCTAGCTGACCTATTTTATACACAAACATCTCTGCTAACATAATCAACTCCCCGTACATGAAGTTCCTGCATTCAAACTCATGACTCTTTATCTGCCCCAGACCAGATGTCTATACCTTATCATTTATTCAGGGACAACTACAATCAGGTTGTTTCTATTCTGTTCTCGGCCTTGTGTCTCTAAGCTTCGACAGACAAGTTCAAACTTCTAACGTCTACGTGACACACTTACACTATCCCGTTTGTCTGCTTCCTTCCTTCACAGAATTCTGTTAACCAGGGCTTGAAATTTAAATTTACTTGAGTTGCATCAACTTAATTTACAACTGAAAGATTTGTTGTACCAACCCTATTCATTTATGTTAACAGTATTAAATTTATGTTGGATGCAGCTGTAGTAAATAAGTTAAATTAACCTAATAACATTACTTTGACGGAACCTAAGAACATTAAGTTGGGTCAACAAAATTGCTTAATGCTGAACGACAGCCATTAAATCAGGTGGAAATTCTTTCCATAATTTAATTGTTCATTCAACGAGTTATTTTTTTGAGTGATCGCTGCCAAATTGTTTGCCACCTGTTCAATATTGAAAGTGATTAGTCACATTATGAAATAGGCTAATTAAAAGTCAGTCTATTAGTACTGATATCAAATAAAATAAAATTCTTAAACAGGCCTACTGTATATTTCATCATTAATACGACTTTGATACCGTGCCCTAATGTGCTTGCATACATTGCTGATTTATAAAGACTGCTGCTCAGTGGCGGCGACTAGCGTCTTGAGCTGAAACTACGCTAAGTATGAGTTAAGAATGGTCCAGACCAACCTTACGAACATGTGACTAAGCGATACTTAGCGTACGGACGTTTTGGGAAATGCACCATAACGTTAAGAGAGAGGTTAAGGTACAACTTAAGAACTACTTGGCGATAAGAAGCTTTTGAGAAACAGGGCCTTGGTCGTTTTAGATATGTTTCTGTAGCTGCCAGCCTCATAAGTTAACTGTTATGGAACAGTTTTGGGTTTATTTTGACTTTTGTTTACTTTTTGTCCTCCTGCTTCTGAAAATTTCATTAGTTCTTTTCTTTGTTGTACTGCTTGAGGATGTCATAGATGCTATTATGAACTGTGTCAAAGGACTCTGGCACAAACTCACCACATACTCCTGTAATAGATCGTCAAGATCCTTGTTGAGGTAGATACAAAGTACGATGCTCTAGATTAAAAAAAAATTATATATTTTTTTCATGTGAAAACTTGACTTGGCTAAGTTAATCAGGATTTGGGCTAAGTTATACAAACATTCCTACACAGCTGCATAATAAAAAGCGAATAATAACTCCTAAATTATTTTCATTTTATCAGGACATGACTGATATCAACACACTGAAGGCGTTGTAATTCCTATACAGTTATCTGCATGTTTGTTTCCATTTAGTTTGGCAATATTCTATATATTGCAGAATAATCTTTGCATTGTTGCATAGCGCCTTAACGTAAACTTGTTCAATGCATTTCTTGTTCAGGGAGTTGTGTAAACTACTGTATAATATTTTCAAAACTTAAAAACACAAATGCAGTGTTTCAGCTCGGTGACATCAATTTGCTACATTTTATGTGGCATTTTAACTTTGGCCTTTTAATGTCCGGACAGCTGCTGTTGATGGAGGATCTTGATTAAAGGTTTTGAAACAAAACTGTCATTGTTGTGGTGGGAAAAGGTTAAATTTCTGTTATGATCAATCAGGAAAATAATACTTTCAAATTAGACAACAAAATGAATACTTGATGAAAATGTCATTAGAATTTATTTTATTCATATATGATTTTATTTTAAATATGTTATACCTAAACATATTAAGGTTTATAGATTAATTTTTAATTCTTATAATTTATTAAAACATTGGACTAACAAATGAGCTCAAATAACAAGTGATCAAATGGAATAAAAAAAAAGAACAAATTGGGTGAGAATGAAGTGATAACATTGTGTTGGAAAACAATAATCAACTAGTTTAACTTACTTTAGTCCCAGTCTATATCTGTATATTTGCACACCTACAATTTTTGGTGTTTCACCATCAAAGGGGCCATGTCCTTTTTTAAAACCTCAACATGTAAATATCAGTAAACGAACTTCTTATCTCTTAGGCTACATTTACAATGTCAGTTATATGTGACCCAATTCTGATTTTTTGCTCATACTGTATGTGACACATATCGGATATGTTCTATGTTCGTGTAAACAGGAAAAAAAAAACGCATGCATTCCGATATTTCGAGATCGGTTTCAGGCTTCCTTCATATGTGGAAATAAATCAGATATGTGCTAATGTGATTGTCGTGTAAACAGACAGATCGGATTTCCTGAATCGTTGTGTTCTGTACGTCATTAAAACTGCGACTTCTTCGCGGTTTTAATGATGTAATGTTATTCTCTGGTGGAAGTGCGTGTGGAATGATAACATCGCAGGTGACATGGAAAAGGAAAAAAGGAAAAGCACCCACCCTCCCAAAACACACACACACACACACCGCCTTGTGTTAATGCTTAGTTGGGCTAAATCACATTAAGAAATCAGTATTTGGTGAATGAAGCATATGCGCAGGCTGCAATTATGGCGTTTTTTTTCTCCTACAGTGGGAGCCACGTCAAACAGCCGCCTGGAGCATGATGGATTCATGGCAGGTCCATGAAGGGTTAATGCACGCTTCGTGCACGAAATGTGATCCCCCGCGATGACGCAGTTAACAATGCCCCGCCCCATAAACGCCCCCATGCGCTTTCTAAAAAGAAGGTTGCAATGCCGTATAATTCCGCCAGATGGAGCATTGACTGACACAGTTAACTGCAGTGTCCAGGAAACCCAATACCATATCTTTAATATATAGACAGTTCTTGTATTGTCAACATAGTTTCATAAATAGATGACGTGGTAAAAAACAACAACAAACCGATTAATAAAACAGATTTGTTAAATCACTCAATACACAACCCATGATGATTATGCTATTTATTATTTAATAATGAATTCATAAAATTAGTTAGTGAAATATTTTTTAAGACATCCTGAAATAATCCTTAAAGACACGGTATTGGCTGTAATTTGTCTATACCGATCATTGTAGGTACGGAATAAAAACGCGGGCTATGTACAGTATTTTACATTACGGTGTATTTTACCTCGTTCCATTTAATATACTGATAGATAATATTTTGCTGCAAAGTAAAGCTCAAAATGTAACGTTGTAACGCTTGGATTTAGAAAACCGCTTGGTTACAAAAAAACGGATTCGGGAATCTAAACAGGGGCTTGAAAACAACACTTCCGGTATTGCACAACCGCAGCTGGACAAAACACGACGCGACACAAAACAATTATAATAAATTAAACCAAGTGTATTATACAGAGACAAACAGATATATAAACAAACAAGGTGCACCAAAACCAATATATACAGGTATAATACAAATATAAATGGTGTGTGCGGGTGTGTGAGTGTGTGTATGATAGTCCAGTGTCTGAAAAACGGCAAAAGGTATGAAGAAGGTGAGTTGGAGAGATGGTTCGATCTCACCAGATGAAGATGGTAGGTCTGGGAGATCGAGAAACGGAATGAGCTGGGTACTGAATGAAATTAACACACGGTAATCCACAAACAGGCTCTCAGCTTTCAAAAACATGCAGCGCGCTGTCCTCATCTCTCCGTCCCGGCTTCTACGCCGGTTCCGGCTTTATGCCAGATCATGTGACCCACGTCACTTCCGGGTTCCCTTGCATTGCGATCGCGCATGCGCGGGAACTTGCCCGGTGACCAAATCACTGTCAATGGGGAAAGAGAAACCGCTAGGGCACACCTTCGGCCACAGGTGAGCAGCATTAGCTCTACAACCAATTCCCTGTGTATAAAAATGTCCATTTTGTGTGGCTGTGCTACATAGACCCCCCCCCCCCCAAGCTTCCGGCGTCTGAGGAGAACGTCCGTACCAGCACTTTAAATTCGCCACACTGTACAGATCGGCTTTTTGTGGGTATCCCCAAAACCTTGTGTATTTAATTGGTTCTCTTCTGGGTTTTATCTCTGCTGGACCCCCCCACTGGGGCGCTCGCCTTGCAGAATCTCTCTTGGCTGTGGAGGAGAGAGGTCGAGTTTTGACCCAAACCAGTTATCCCGGTTGGAAGTGCGCTGCTTCCCCCCGGGTATTGTGACATCTGGCTTGTCTGGATCTGGATGGTTTGTCTCTTTGTAGGCCCTCCTCCGTGATAAGTCTTAATCGGGGTGATGATGGATGTTGGGTCTTGTGTTGTTGGCAAATGCTGCAAGCTCTGGTATAACGCCAGACGTCTTTCCGCACTGTCGGCCACCACGCCACCTCTAATAACCTCAGCAGGGTTTTCAGTTGTCCCCAGTGTCCTCCCAATGGATTGTCGTGATAGTATTGAAGAAAAATCTTTATTAGAGACTGGGGAACAACGAGCTGGATTTTCTCCCCGTGCCTTACTGGTACCCGGCGATATAGCACGCCCTGATGGCATTCGAAGGTGACCCTCTGATCTTGTGTGCCTCTTGGGTGATCTTTAGAGAGCAGCTTCGTGATAGTTGGGTCGTTCTGTTGGGCTTTGATGATCTCGCTCAGGTTGCTCGGAAAGTTGGAGGCCTCTTTAGTGGACGTGGTGGGTAGACGTGGGGTGTCAGCTCCTTTCAGCAGCGGGGGTGCTTGGGATATGGCATCTGGACCCGGAATAAAGCGGTCCACGCCGTCTTTCTCTCCCCTAGCGCCTCTCTCCACCTGCTTTTCCACGGTGCTCGCCGCTCCTCTTAACGCCACTCTCGTGTTGATGTTCTCCCGGGTTCGCCCCGCTAGTTCTTCCTTGGAGATATCAGGGTTCCCCATGAGACAGAGGGCGGGGTGATCATTGGCGAAGTCTCCCATGCGTTGCCCCGGCAGCTGTACCGGAGACCTCGGGTTGTCTTCCTCTTCGTCGAGGTCGTCATCCAGTATAAACGCTGCCATGAACGCCTGCTTAAAGGACTGCCAGTCCTTCACCTTGCCCTTCTCCGCCTTCCACCAACTCAGAGCAGGCCCTCGTAGAACTGTGCCGAGGGTTCCCAGCAGCTCTGGTCGGGTCAGGGGTCTGATCTCCAGGTACTTCTCTGCTTGCTTGATGAAGTTCCACACCTCCGCTGTCTCTGACGCGTCACAGAAGGCTGGAAACTCCACGCAGATGGATGGTCGAATGTGAAGCGAGGAAGAAGAAGGGAGTGGGGAGGAGAGCAGAGCCGAGGAGTGAGCGGGAACACCAGTAGGAACGTCGTAGCTGTTAGTAGTGCTTGGTGGCTTTACCTTGGCTGTGGCTGTAGTGGTTGGAGTGCTGGGCAGATGTTGTGCAGGAGATGGAGGGGATGCAGGGGTGCAGGCCAGTAACCCGTGGGTGGTGTGCGTACCAGTGAGACGCAGTCTCCTCATCCGGTTTTCCCAGATGACGTCATGCCGCAGAAAACAGTCAACAATGGCTCTCTCCATTTTTTCGAGAGCCTCCTGGCAGTAGCGCTGCAGCCCTTCCAGGCTCGCGTCCACTGCGTCACGGAGACTGATTTCTCGGTTGAGACTGCTGTCCAGGGATTGTCTAAAATCCTGCTCCATGGAGCTCACTTTATCAGTAAGCGCCCCCACATTCATCTTGCATTGATACAGTTCAGTACGTAGTGTGTGCACTACCCCAATATTAGTCCCATGAACAATATCATCATTATTGTCATTATCATGGCTATCTGATATATATAATGAACTAATCAATGAAGTTAATTCCGTTGTAGGGTTACGGCGTGTATTAAATGCATCCTCTACATCAACCAGCATGTTATTATCTACTACAAGGTCGGCCTTAGCAGCACTACTAGCATTAGCATTAGCGTTAGCGATGTTAGCATCCATTTTGTTAAGCCACGCCACACAAAACCGGAAAATACCCCAAAATACAGATTCCCCGTACGTACGGGCCACCACTATGTAACGCTTGGATTTAGAAAACCGCTTGGTTACAAAAAAACGGATTCGGGAATCTAAACAGGGGCTTGAAAACAACACTTCCGGTATTGCGCAACCGCAGCTGGACAAAACACGACGCGACACAAAACAATTATAATAAATTAAACCAAGTGTATTATACAGAGACAGATATATAAACAAACAAGGTGCACCAAAAGCAATATATACAGATATAATACAAATATAAATGGTGTGTGCGGGATGTATGTGGGTGTGTGAGTGTGTGTATGATAGTCCAGTGTCTGAAAAACGGCAAAAGGTATGAAGAAGGTGAGTTGGAGAGATGGTTCGATCTCACCAGATGAAGATGGTAGGTCTGGGAGATCGAGAAACGGAATGAGCTGGGTACTGAATGAAATTAACACAGGGTAATCCACAAACAGGCTCTCAGCTTTCAAAAACATGCAGCGCGCTGTCCTCATCTCTCCGTCCCGGCTTCTACGCCGGTTCCGGCTTTATGCCAGATCATGTGACCCACGTCACTTCCGGGTTCCCTTGCGTTGCGATCGCGCATGCGCGGGAACTTGCCCGGTGACCAAACCACCGATATTTAAAACGGCCAATAACAAACTAAACTGGGAAATAAACTGTAAACTACCCCAAACACATTTTATAAAATAAAACATCACTTACCACGAATAGTCCGTTAAGCCGCCATCTTCATCTCTGTAGTTTGGCAGCGTCAGTTCGGCGGGGGTGGAGGCGGGTTGTTAAAATCACGTGATTGCAATGCAGCGCAGCTGGCTTGTTTTTAACGTGTTCTTGAGAACGAAGCGCCATCTAGTGGTGGCACCAGGTAAATGAATAAATAGGGCTTGAATGGGCGTGTTTACTGTGAAATCTTGACACGCCTTTCTGGCAGAAAAGGGAGGGGAGATTACGGCGTGCAAAGGCCATTCACACTTCAGCCACACGGTCACGGCTATTTGGCGTGGCTCCCACTGTATATTTTAAAACCATGGTGACATTTCGTGAACTTTGCTTATATCGCAGAGCTAGCGTTAAGCATATTTCACCTTCGTCTATCTTGGCTAGTTAGTAGCGCAAGAACCTCCCTTTAACTATGCGCGATGTTTCAGATGGTATGGCAAGTGTAAACACGTGAATCGGATATGAAACGTAAACGTAAACGTAGCCTTAGTCATCTTTTGAACTTGATCAAATGCAAACATCATCTGTGTATTAAAAGAAAAAAAGAAAAAAATCTGCCTTGCTGTTCCAGTGATTTTACAACTAACAATAGTTCTATTTCTTCATTATTAGACTACAGTAGAACATACAAGGCCTTTAAAAGTATTGCAATTTATTATACAGTCCCGATCAAAAGTTTAAGACCACTTGAAAATGGCAAAAAAAAAAATCATATTTTGCATGGTTGGATCTTAAAAAGGTTCCACGTAGAGCTTCAACATGCAACAAGAAGAAATGGGAGTGAGACAAAACATTTTTTGAGCATTCAATTAATTGAAAATAACGATTAAACTGAAACTGGCTGTTTTACAGCTGACCAAAAGTTTAGGATCACACCTCCGAAAAAACCTGTAAACCCCCCCCAAAACAGAAATCAAACTTTTTTTTTTTTTTTTTTTTATCAAACTGACAAATTTTTTTTGTCAAACTTGTAGCGCGGCCACATAAAGGGACATTTTCACTAACAGGAAAAGGATTGAAGAGCTAATGCTGCTCACCTGTGTCCGAAGATGTGCCCTAGCGGTTGCTATTTTCCCCTTTTGACAGTGTTGCGCGAGCGTGACGCGAGGGAACCCGGATGTGAATCTGATCACGTGTGCCAGCATAAAGCCGGAACCGGCAAGGAAGCCGGCATGGAGAGATTACTACAGCGCGCTGGTTGTTTTTGAGAGAGAGTTTGTTTGTTGTTCCAAGGATTACTTTCATGGTTTGGATTAATCTCGTAGGACACTCACATTTCACCTCTCATTCCGTTACTCGAGCTGCCAGAGTTGCCATCTATCCTGGTGAGGCCGAGAATAATCTCTCCACTCATCATTCCATACATGCACTACCACCCACCCTGGACTGCCATTCATACACACACACACCCCTGCATACACCACACACATTGTTTATATTTGTATTATATTTGTATATATTGGTTTTGGTGCACCTTGTTTGTTTGTTTGTTGATTTTGTATAATACACTTTGGTTTATTTCACTACAAGCTTTTGTGTCGCGTCGTATATTGTCCCGCCACGGTTGCACAATACCGGAAGTGGGGTTTACCAGCCCATATTTAGATTCCCAAATCCGTAGTCTTGTAACAAACGGTTTAATATTAATCCAAGCGTTACATAGTGGTGGCCAGTACGGGGAATCTGTATTTTGGATATTTTCCGGTTTTGTGTGGCGTGTCTGAACAAAATGGACGCTAATAATGCTAATGCTAATGCTAGTGGTGCTGTGAAGGCCGACTTTGCTATAGCTAGTAACGTGATGGAGGAGGTAGATGATGCATTTGTAACACGCCGTAACCCTACAGCTGAAATAACATCATTGATTATCCATCCATCTATCCATTTTCTTCCGCTTATCTGAGGTCGGGTCGCGGGGGCAGCAGCTTCAGCAGGGATGCCTAGACTTCCCTCTCCCTGGCCACTTCTTCCAGCTCTTCCGGGGGGATCCTAAGGCGTTCCCAGGCCAGCCGAGAGACATAGTCCCTCCAGCATGTCCTGGGTCTTCCCCGGGGTCTCTTTCCGGTGGGGCGTGTCCGGAACACCTCACAAGGGAGGTGTCCAGGGGGCATCCTAAATAGATGCCCAAGTCACCTCATCTGGCTCCTCTCGATGCGGAGGAGCAGCGGCTCTACTCTGAGCCCCTCCCGGATGACCGAGCTTCTCACCCTATCTCTAAGGGAGAGCCCAGACACCCTTCGGAGGAAACTCATTTCGGCCGCTTGTATTCGCGATCTTGTTCTTTCGGTCACTACCCACAGCTCATGACCATAGGTGAGGGTAGGAACGTAGATCGACCGGTAAATTGAGAGCTTTGCCTTGTGGCTCAACTCCTTCTTCACCACGACGGACCGATACAGAGCCCGCATCACTGCAGACGCTGCGCCGATCTGCCTATCGATCTCCCGTTCCATTTTACCCTGACTCGTGAACAAGACCCCGAGATACTTAAACTCCTCCACTTGGGGCAGGATCTCACTCCCAACCCTGAGAGGGCACTCCACCCTTTTCCGGCTGAGGACCATGGCCTCAGATTTGGAGGTGCTGATTCTCATCCCAGCCGCTTCACACTCGGCTGCGAACCAATCCAGTGAGAGCTGTAGGTCGCAGGATGATGAGGCCAACAGAACAACGTCATCTACAAAAAGCAGTGACCCAATCCTGAGCCCACCAAACTGTACCCCCTCAACGCCCTGGCTGCGCCTAGAAATCCTGTCCATAAAAATTATGAACAGGATCGGTGACAAAGGGCAGCCCTGTCTGAGTCCCACTCTCACTGGAAACAGGTCCGACTTACTACCGGCAATGCGGACCAAGCTCCGACACCGGTTGTACAGGGACCGGACAGCCCTTAACAGGTAATCCGATATCCCATACTCCCGGAGTACCCCCCACAGGACTCCCCGATGGACACGGTCGAATGCCTTCTCCAAGTCCACAAAGCACATGTAGACTGGTTGGGCAAACTCCCATGCCCCCTCCAGGACCCTGCTAAGGGTGTAGAGCTGGTCCACTGTTCCGCGACCTGGACGAAAACCACACTGCTCCTCCTGAATCCGAGGTTCGACTATCCGACGGACCCTCCTTTCCAGGACCCCTGAATAGACTTTCCCGGGGAGGCTGAGGAGTGTGATCCCTCTGTAGTTGGAAAACACTCTCACACACCAGGCGCTCGCCATCGGGCCCCATCTCCAGGCCTGGGTCCAGAAGGAGGCCCCGGTGACCCACGTCCGGGCGAGGGAAATCGTTTTCCAAGATTTTTAATCATCATAAGAGGTCTTTTGAACCACTCTTTGTCTGTTCCCTCCCCTAGGACCAGATTGCCATGGGTGACCCTGCCAGGGGCATGAAGCCCCCGACAACATAGCTCCCAGGATCATCGGGACACGCAAACCCCTCCACCACGATAACGTGGTGGTTCAAGGAGGGGACATCATTGATTAGTTCACTATATATATCTGATAGACATGATGATGAGGATATTATTGCTCATGTGTCTGATATTAATGTCGTACACACAATGCACACTGAACTAACTCAATGCAAGGTGGATGTGGAGGCGCTCACAGACAAAGTGAGCAAGTTGGAGCAGGATTTCAGACAATCCGTAAACAGCAGTCTGAACAGAGGAACCAGTTTCCGTGAGGCAGTGGACGCTGGCTTAGAAGGGCTGGAGCGCTACTGCCAAGAGGCCCTAGAGAAACTGGAAAGAGCTGTCACTGACTGTTTTCTCCGATGGGACGTAATCTGGGAAAACCAGATGAAAAGACTGCGCTTCACAAGTACGCCCACCATCCCAAGGTTACACCCCTGCATCTCTCCAATCTCCTGCTCAAAATTCTCCCAGCTCACCAATCACAGCATCTACAACAAAGGTAAAGCCAACCATCAGTCATGAAACTTATGACATTCCTCCCGGTGTTCCACCACACTCTTCTGCTCAGCTTACCTCCTCAGTTTCTCCCTCTTCTTCTTCCTTTTATGGTCGACCACCCATCCGCCTGGAGTTTCCAGCCTTTGGCGAAGCTTCAGAGACAGCAGATGTACTCCACTTCATCGAACAGTGCGAGAACTATCTGGAGATCAGACCACTGCCCAGCCCAGAACTGCTAGGAACCCTCAGCACTGTTCTAAGAGGACTGGCTCTGAGCTGGTGGAAGGCAGAGAAAGGCAAGGTGAGGGACTGGAGGTCTTTCAAACAGGCTTTTATGGCGGCATTCTTACCTGATGACTACCTCACGAAAGTTGAGGAAAACTTGAGGTCGCTGGTACAGCAGCCTGATCAACGCCTTAGGGACTTCGCCTATGACTACCGCGCCCTCTGTCTGAAGTGGAAGCCGGATATATCTGAGGAGGAACTAGTGGGGCGAATCCTGAATAATATCAACCCCAGAGTGGCAGGATGTCTGAGGGGAACTGTGACCACTGTGGAACAGCTCGTGAAGATAGGTTCCAGGGTGGAAAAAGACTGCAAAAGCTCCAAAGACCACTGGCAGAAGGTGGACTCTCAGCAGAACAAGGAGAAGAGTCATAAGAAGGCAGGTGAGCGAGCTCCTTCAAAGCACGCAGCGGGACTCTCCATTGCTCAACCTCTACCAGCTCCATCTCTCCTCCTGGTTCCAGTAACAAGGAAGGAAGGTGAATGCTGTGGTGGACACTGGAAGTTCTTTCACGCTGATGAGGAACCATCTATGGCAGATGCTCCGTGATCCGGAGGACCAACTTGGCGTCCCATCTCCTTAGAAGTTTGTCATGGCTGATGGAAAGGTACATCAAGCTCAAACTCACATCAGGTTACAGTACAAGTGGCACACCACCGAATGTGAGGTAAAGACCTTCATCATGAGGGACGCTCACCTGGCCTTCTCTCTGATCGTGGGACTCGACTTCTTAAAAGCCACAGCAGCCATCTTGGACATCGCTAAGGGAGAGTACGTGCTGAGAACAGAGGAGGGGATCGTTTATCATGCCTTTATAACGTCCCAACCCACTCTGTACCATCTATGCCAACGCAACGGAGACACACTCAGCTCCCGGCGACAGCCAATCTCTACCTCGCCCTACCGGTGACGCCCAACGATCTACTATGCGCTGAGGAAAACACAGAGAGCTTGGCATCTTGGGACACAGACAATGCCGAGGAGCTGCTGAAACTAATGGCCACTTAGCCCCGCACCACCTCCAACACCCTAGGCAAAACAGCAGTAGAGAGACACAAAATTACTTTATCGGCCGACACCATTCAGATCCAGAACCTACAGAGTATCACCCATAAAGAAGAAAATTATAGAAGATCAAGTAGACCAGATGCTGAAGGATAACATCATCCAACCTTCATGTTCACCATGGTCTTCCCCCGTTGTTTTAGTACCTAAACCCGATGGGACTTGCCGTTTCTGTGTTGATTTTACAAAGCTAAACAGCAAGACCAAACCTGATGCATATCCAATGCCACTAATACATGACATCATAGAATCACTGCATGGCGCCTCCTGGTTCTCAACCTTGGATCTGCAATCGGGTTACTGGCAGGTGGAGATGGAGAGAGACAGCTGTGAGAAAACCGCCTTCATCACCACCAAAGGGCTATTTCAATTCCGTTCCATGCCCTACGGACTCAGAAATGCAGCAGCAACATTCCAACGATTGATGGAGAAAGTCTTGGCGGATCTAAGAGGGAAATATTGCTTCGTTTACATCGACGATATAATTATCTACTCCCAGACACAGGAGTATAACAGGTAAAACATCTTAATGCAGTATTTTCCAGACTTACCCAGGCCAACCTCTCCCTCAACATGAAGAAATGTCATTTCTTCAAAAGGCTGCTTAAGTTCCTTGGCCATATCCTCTCAGAAGAAGGCGTGCTGTTAGACCCAGAGAAAACCAGGGCGGTGGCAGAATATCCTCCTCCTCAAGACTTGAAATCTCTTCAGCGTTTTCTGGGTCTCGCCGGCTGGTATCATAAGTTCATTCCCCACTTTGCAGATATGACAGCTCCATTAAATAATTTAAAGAAGAAGGAAGTAAAATGGGGCGGCGCGGTGGTGTAGTGGTTAGCACTGTCGCCTTGCACCTCCAGGGTCTGGGTTCGATTCCCCGGCCAGGCTGGATTCCCGTCTCTGTGTACATGGAGTTTGCATGTTCTCCCCGTGCTTGGTGGGTTTCCTCCGGGTACTTCGGTTTCCTCCCACAGTCCAAAGATATGCAGGTTAGGCTAATTGGCGTTCCTAAATTGCCCGTAGTGTGTGATTGGGTGTGTATGTGTGTGTGCCCTGCGATGGATTGGGACCCTGTCCAGGGTGTACCCCGCCTAGTGCCCGAAGTCTCCTGGGATAGGCTCCAGGTCCCCCGCGACCCTGAACACAGGATTAAGCGGTATAGAAAATGAATGAATGAAAGGAAGTAAAATGGTAGTGGACCGAAGAATGCCAGAACAGCATGGAGACCATCAAACACACGATTCAAAACCCACCAGTACTAATCCAACCAAGCCTAAATCTGCCGTTCCAAATACACACGGACGCCAGCGAAGTGGGCCTGGGAGCCATCCTCACCCAGAATTCAGCAGAAGGAGAATGAGCCGTAGCTTACGCATCGCGAATGTTGAGAGGAGCTGAGCAGAATTACTCCACATCAGAGAAAGAGTGTTTGGCCGTGGTTTGGGCTGTAGAAAAGTGGAGGCACTACTTAGAAGGTCGCGCTTTTGAGGTCTTTACAGACCATGCCGCCCTGTCATGGGCCTTCAACTGACCGAAAACCAGCTCTCGTCTCACCCGATGGACGTTACGCCTACAGCAGTTCATATTTACAGTACACCACAGAAAAGGCTGCTTGAATATGGGACCAGATGCGCTTTCCCGGGCGCCCCCGCCGCTACAAGTGGGCACCGCCCCATGTCTTGCCATCACCACCACAAAATTTTCATCCGACTTACCAAATGACCTGTGTGAGATAACCCAAGCACAACTGAACGACCCAACTATCACGAAGCTTCTCTCCAAAGATCACCCAAGAGGCACACGAGATCAGAGGGTCTCCTTCGAACGTCATCAGGGCGCATTATATCGCCGGGTATCAGTAAGACACGGAGAAAAATTTCAGCTAGTTGTCCCCCAGTCACTAATCAAGAATTTTCTTCATTACTACCACGACAATCCCCTGGGAGGACACTTGGGGCAACTAAAGACCCTGCTAAGGTTATTAGATGTGGAATGGTGGCCGACTGTGCGGAAGGACGTCTGGCACTATGTGAAGACATACAGCGTGTGCCAACAGTACAAAACTGTCAACACTAAACCTAGTGGGCTACTACAGAGCACTGTGGTTCCAGAGCCAGGACACACCGTAGGACTGGACATCATGGGTCCTTTTCCACGAAGTAAAAGGCAAAACGAGTATCTGTTGGTGGTGGTGGATTATTTCACCAAATGGGTGGAGATGTTTCCCCTACGGGATGTAAAGACGCCAAAACTGGTAAAAGCGCTGAGAGAGGAAATCTTTACTAGATGGGGAGTCCCCAAATATCTAGTATCCGATCGAGGACCCCAGTTTACATCTCAGCTGCTGGCACACCTCTGCCAAACCTGGGGGAGCGTCCAAAAGCTAACTACGAGCTACCACCCACAAACCAACCTGACTGAGCGAGTGAACAGAACTTTAAAAATGATGATTGCTTCATACGTCGGGGACCATCACCAAAACTGGGACCAATGGTTACCTGAATTGAGATTCGCCATCAATACAGCCCAACAGGAGGCTACTGGGAAAACACCTGCAGAGCTCACATTAGGTCGGCAACTCAAGGGTCCACTCGAAAGGCTCATCAATCATCCTCCCACACCCAACCACACAGCCTATTCACTACTGGAAAGACAACAACGGATCACAGAGGAGGTGATACACAGAGTGAAACAGCAACAATCCAAACAAGCTAGATACTACAATGCCCGGAGGAAAGATGCGCACTTTCAGTCAGGAGATCTAGTTTGGATTAAAACTCACCCACAGTGTCTTGGGGCAATCCACAAAAAACGGACACTTTCAATGTGGTTAACTTGAAGCGCTTTTACGGACGTTCTCCTCAGACGCCGGTGGCTTAGGCAGGGGGGTCTATGTAGCGCGGCCACATTAAGGGACATTTTCACTAACAGGAAAAGGATTGAAGAGCTAATGCAGCTCACCTGTGTCCGAAGATGTGCCCTAGCAGTTGCTATTTTCCCCTTTTGACAGTGTTGGTCACCGGGCAAGCTCCCACGCACATGCGCGATCGCGACGCGAGGGAACCCTGATGTGAATCTGATCACGTGTGCCGGCATAAAGCCAGAACCGGCAAGGAAGCCAGCACGGAGAGATTACTACAGCGCGCTGATTGTTTTTGAGAGAGAGTTTGTTTGTTGTTCCAAGGATTACTTTCATGGTTTGGATTAATCTCGTAGGACACTCACATTTCACCTCTCGTTCCGTTACTCGAGCTCCCAGAGTTGCCATCTATCCTGGTGAGGCCGAGAATAATCTCTCCACTCATCATTCCATACACGCAATACCACCCACCCTGGACTTCCATTCATACACACACACACCCCTGCATACACCACACACATTGTTTATATTTGTATTATATTTGTATATATTGGTTTTGGTGCACCTTGTTTGTTTGTTTGTTGCTTTGATTTTGTATAATACACTTTGGATTATGTCACTACAAGCTTTTGTGTCGCGTCGTATATTGTCCCGCCGCGGTTGCGCAATACCGGAAGTGGGGTTTACCAGCCCATATTTAGATTCCCGAATCCGTAATCTTGTAACAAACGGTTTAATATTAATCCAAGCGTTACAAACTTCCAAACATGAACTCAGTACTGAGTAGCTCCACCGTTATTGTTGATCACTACAAAAAATTTGTTGCGGCATGCTTGATGCAAGCATTTCCATGAGGTGAGTGGGAACATTTCTCCAAGTGGTGAAGACGGCCGCACAAAGGGTATCTACTGTCTGGAACTGGTGTCCATTTTTGCAAACTTCCCTTGCCCTCCATCCCCAAAGGTTCTCAATTGGATTTAGATCAGGGAAACACGCGGGATGGGCCAAAAGAGTGATCTTATTCTCCTGGAAGAAGTCCCTTGTCCTACAGGAAGCCAGTGCAGGGAGCGGAGGAGTGGGGTGGTGTGGGAGAACTTGGGAAGGTTAAAAACGAGACGTGCTGCTGCATTCTGGATCAGTTGCAGAGGACGAATCGTGGACAGGATGAGATGTCTGCCAGACATGCTGAGATCCGAGTGTCAGAGGGAGGAAAGGAGAGAGTAAGTTGGGTGTCATCTGCATAACAATGGTATGAAAATCCGTGCGATGATATGACTTTACCAAGAGACCGGGTATAGAGGGAGAACAGAAGAGGACCAAGTACTGAGCCCTGTGGGACACCAGTAGAGAGTCTACGTGGGGAAGATGTAGATCCCCTCCATTACAAGCCAATTCCAAGGCTTGTAAGAATAGATAATAGAATCTTGTGGTTCACTGTGTCAATTGCAGCTGACAGGTCCAGGATGATGAGAACAGATGACAGTCTAGCAGATCTAGCAACATGGAGCTTCTCGGTGACTGACAGAAGGGCAGTCTCCGTGCAATGTGCCACTTTGGATCCAGCTTGGTTGGGATAATTAAGGTTGTACTGTGATAGATAAAGAGACATTTGGTTATAAGATAGCCAAGGAGCAGAACAAGACGTCTTCCTTGGTTTAGATGACTGTGAGCAAAGGAGATCTATGGATTAAGAGAGAGAGGAGAGGGAAGTTTCAGTCGCAGTCTTTAGTGGTAGAGAGGAGAAGGAGTCTTGGTCTGGGAGGGATGATAGGGTGCATGAAGACACAGAGGAGGGGGAGACAGAGTGAAGGTTTCTGTGAGAAAAAGAGAAATGTTGGTGGTTAGGTTAACATAGAATAGGAAGGGTTAGGGTGAAGGAGATCAGATTTATGGAGAGGAATAGTAGTGATATCCATGACTGGGCAAGGGTGGCAAAAAACGAGGTCCAGAGTATTCCCTGCCTAGTGTGTGGGAGGGAAGCTGTTTAGAGTTAAAGAGAAGGGGTTAAGGAGAGGGAGATGGAAAGAGGATTGGAGTTTGTCAGATGGAAGGTTGAAATCTCCTAGAACAGTGTTAGCAGAAGGAAAAAGACTAAGAAGAATGTCCATTTAATCTAGAAAGTTTCTTTAGGGAATATTTGATTTTTAGTGTGTTTCATGATATTCTGTGTGCGTGAGAACAGAATGTTTTATCTTTCTCTTACCTCGACACAAGCTGCACTTTCAATAAACACATCCTATAGTAGTTTATGTTAAAGGTCGTAAAACTGTTGAGCGCTCGTAAATGCAGAGCTACTCCGAATTTTATGTTCTTCTTTACCTTATCTTTCTAAACATTCCAGACCAGATGTAAACACTCCTGCACCCACCTTTTCTTTGGTTCTTTGTGTGTGTGCGTATATATACTTCTGTCTTTCACAATAAACTTTGAATGTCTCACTTGTGCACGGACTTGTGTATTATTGAGGGGTTCCCTGGCCAGACGGGAAGCAAAATACAAGCTGAGCACTGAGTAGACCAAAGGGGGTCTATCAAAATTCAAGAAATCCTTACAATTTGGGGGCTCTATCAGGGATACCTCTAATCAGGTGAGTGCTGCTTTATCTTTCTCTATAAGGATAGAGCAAGCACGCTCCCTGGTTTTTGGTATCTGGACCATATATAGTACGGGGGAGAATTGTCTTGTGGCTTTTACGCCAGTATAGCGCGCGCTCGCTTCTGAAAAGTTCCTTGAACTGAAGCATAGTGTGGAAGCTGTATTCTGTTGCCCGCTCTTTGTTATTGTCTTTGTTGAGCTCTTTTTTGTTGTCTTTTGTTGTTGTATTGTGTGTTGTTTGTTGAAGATATTGGTTCTTTCTGTCGCGGGTTAATTCACATTTATAAAATGGGTAATAAGAACACAACTACTTATCCAAAGCCGGACCCAGAAGAGGTTCCGCGCGACTGGATGAATAGGTGTGGACTCACTTACTTTACCACACCTTGGCTTGATAATTTATCAGGGTGGACTGAACCACAATTTCAATTTTTAACCTATCCACGCGAAGGTACTTTTAAGCCTGAATATCTAGCCTCTGCTTACTCTCAGATATATGAGGGTATGGGTGACCCAAGATGGGATTATCCTTACATGGGTTCATGTTATCAAAAATGGGTAGAAATGAAAGCTCTTTGGGATAAATACTTAGAAATAAAATAAACTAAAATACAGAAGAAAAAGATTCCAAAGGTCACATCCGAAACTAAATTCAAGCCGCCCGTTCATTCAACCTTTACGATCCCTCATCCATATCATGCTGACATAGTAACATCAGCATCTAACCAACAAATTATTGAGAAAATTTATCCTAATTTGAATCCCACTAACCCTTTTGTGAGCTGCCCATCTGTGTCTGTCTCCCCCGTACCCACAAAACCGTGCTCACCTTCATCGGAAGTGTGTGCCTCAGGAAAGGGAAAGACTCCCAAGAGGGTGTCAGGATGAACTCCTGACAGCCCTCTTTCGGATGATCCCGAGGATACTGATGGTGAGGATTTTGATAACTCGGACGACCCAGAAGGTCCGGATGAGAGGTCTCACCCCAAACCTCGACAAGAAAACACTGCGTTTTGTTTTCTCTATGGGACCAAAGGGTCCAAAAATCCTTCCACCATCCGTAAGCACGCTGAAGGACCTTATTAAGATGCTCCCTTCTCCCAACAAACCTTTGCATTTTGTTGATATGCTGATAAAGGCTTCCATGTACTGTCAGCTCGTGGGTGCGGATTATCGCTTTATTTTGCAATCGGTTTTGGGAGATGGGTACGATGAGGCTGATTTGATAAAGACGGTAAAATGTTTAGATCCTGAAAAAGACAGATGGACTGTAGTGGTGAAACATGAAGACGTAGAGGGGGGCGGGGGGAGACGAAAAAAGATGGAATATGATTTTCTTTGGGGTAATTCTAATGAGGCTATGAAACTTTTAAAAGATGAGCTAACTACTTATCTTCTTGCACGTCAACAAGCTAGTCAGGATCTGTCACAGGTAACTAATTGTAAACAAGAAAAGAGTGAGACCACATCCAGGTTTCTCGAGAGGTTTCGAGAGACCTGGACCCTTTTGGGTGGTATGCCCCTCCCTGAAGAAAACCCTAACCCACTTTTCCTTACCACCTTCTTGAATAATTGTCGACCAGAAATCATGAAGATTTTAAAGTTTCAATTGTTAGACCGTTCTATAACGACTATTAAAAAATTAGGTGAGCGTGTGAGAACACTGGAAGGAGACGGTATTTTAGAAAACAGACAAGTGGCATGTTTGTTTGTGGAGAGTGAAGGATACAGAGGTGGAAAAAAGGGGGGTAGAGGAGGCCGAGGAGGCCGTGGAAGAGGTAGCGGAGGTCTACAGGGTCAGAGTGCACCCCGTAGATCTGGTTATTGTTATAAAGAAGGTCATTGGGCTCGTGAATGTCGCACAAAGGCCCTTGATGAGGGATGTAGTGGACAAAATGTGTACAATCGATTGAATGATGATCAGTGGCATGATGCTAATGTCTTTTCTCTTAATCGTTCACAGCGAGTACAACCACAACAACAGCAGCAGCAATATAGACCCAATCCCTTCTCAGGGATGCAGGTAGGAGCATATGACACATAGGGATGCCTGCAGAGTTCCAGCCCCGCAATGTTACTTTGTACTTTCGAGTCACCTCAGGTTAATGAGTTGCCCTTTATAGAATTGTGTATAGATGGTTCTGTATTCTCTTTTTTCACCCACAGGGGGCATCAGTTCACCTGGTCTTGTCTTCTGCAGGGTTGTGTTGACTCACCGGCTGTTTTTTCGGCTGTAGTAAGAGATGCACTTGGTGATCTAACTCTCCCCACTGATTCTGTTGTCCTATCTTACGCGGATGATCTACTGGTGTCCGCCATTTCGCCTGCCGTCTGTGAAGAAGCCACCATTTGTCTCCTGAAACACCTGGCACTGAAGGGTTTCAAGGTATCAAAGACTAAGGCTGAATCCCATTTCTACCCCTTACCCCTTCACATAGCCCTACCCCTCCGTTTGGCGCGTTCACGTGAAGGGGTAGGGGTGTCTCATTTCTCTTTTGGTTGGAGGGGGAGGGGGAAGGGGAAGGGCCAGATAGCCCTCCAAACGAAGATTTTTCAGGACCTCACTTCAAACGAAGGGCTAAGCGAAATTTTCAACATGGCTGCTCACTCGAGCAAACAGACCCATAAATGTAAATTTTTGCCATAAATAAAGATTTTTATGACAAGTTTTCATTATATGTATATTACCTCTAGTCTTGTGTTTGTGTTTATGGTGATGTTCTGTAAAGAAATGTTTGCAAAAAAATCGCTAAAGTTTGCTAGCGGCTAGCACCGATTGCACGATATTACAAATATATATTTTATTTTTATATATTTTTATAATTTATATTATGTATAGGGATGAAATACGTACGGCGCAAAAAAACTTTGGGAGTGAGTAATCTCTCTCTTATTGCAATGTGTGATAAACATCGGCGCATGTCCTTTAACGTAACATTAGGAACTAGTGACAACGTATGATGACATATAACAGTGTTGTAGTGGTGTCCCATTTCTTAGGGGAAAAATTTTAACCCTTCCCCTTTCCACTTCGTTTCAAGGGACAAGGGGGAAGGGGCAAGGGGTAGGGGAAGGGGTAGAAAATAGAAATGGGATTCAGCCTAAATTACAGTTTTGCAAAGACACTGTAAAATACCTGGGTTTTGAACTCTCCCAAGGCCAAAGAAGGCTCTCAAAGGAACGAATCCAGGTTATTCTCGACACTAATCATCCCAGCACTAAACATGCTCTCATGGCTTTCCTGGGACTGATCAACTACTGTCGTCAGTGGATTCCTGACTGCTCATTCTACGATAAACGCATCAGGACAGCCATCTCACACAATGATCTGCTCCAACAGCCTCTGACATGGACTGCTGACATGATTGAGGCATACAAGGAACTGAAAAAGGCCCTATGTTCTGCTCCAGCGCTGGGCCTGCCTAACTATCAAAAACCGTTCCATCTACAGTGGTGTGAAAAACTATTTGCCCCCTTCCTGATTTCTTATTCTTTTGCATGTTTGTCACACTTAAATGTTTCTGCTCATCAAAAACCATTAACTATTAGTCAAAGATAACATAATTGAACACAAAATGCACTTTTTAAATGAAGGTTTATGTTATTAAGGGAGAAAAAAAACTCCAAATCTACATGGCACTGTGTGAAAAAGTGATTGCCCCCCTTGTTAAAAAATAACTTAATTGTGGTTTATCACACCTGAGTTCAATTTCTGTAGTCACCCCCAGGCCTGATTACTGCCACACCTGTTTCAATCAAGAAATCACTTAAATAGGAGCTACCTGACACAGAGAAGTAGACCAAAAGCACCTCAAAAGCTAGACATCATGCCAAGATCCAAAGAAATTCAGGAACAAATGAGAACAAACGTAATTGAGATCTATCAGTCTGGTAAAGGTTATAAAGCCATTTCTAAAGCATTGGGACTCCAGCAAACCACAGTGAGAGCCATTATCCACAAATGGCAAAAACATGGAACAGTGGTGAACCTTCCCAGGAGTGGCCAGCCGACCAAAATTACCCCAAGAGCGCAGAGACAACTCATCCAAGAGGCCACAAAAGACCCCAGGACAACATCTAAAGAACTGCAGGCCTCACTTGCCTCAATTAAGGTCAGTGTTCACGACTCCACCATAAGAAAGAGACTGGGCAAAAACGGCCTGCATGGCAGATTTCCAAGGGGCAAACCACTTTTAAGCAAAAAGAACATTAAGGCTCATCTCAATTTTGCTAAAAAACATCTCAATGATTGCCAAGACTTTTGGGAAAATACCTTGTGGACCGACGAGACAAAAGTTGAACTTTTTGGAAGGTGCGTGTCCCGTTACATCTGGTGTAAAAGTAACACAGCATTTCAGAAAAAGAACATCATACCAACAGTAAAATATGGTGGTGGTAGTGTGATGGTCTAGGGTTGTTTTGCTGCTTCAGGACCTGGAAGGCTTGCTGTGATAGATGGAACCATGAATTCTACTGTCTACCAAAAAATCCTGAAGGAGAATGTCCGGCCATCTGTTCGTCAACTCAAGCTGAAGCGATCTTGGGTGCTGCAGCAGGACAATGACCCAAAACACACCAGCAAATCCGCCTCTGAATGGCTGAAGAAAAACAAAATGAAGACTTTGGAGTGGCCGAGTCAAAGTCCTGACCTGAATCCTATTGAGATGTTGTGGCATGACCTTAAAAAGGCGGTTCATGCTAGAAAACCCTCAAATAAAGCTGAATTACAACAATTCTGCAAAGATAAGTGGGCCAAAATTCCTCCAGAGCGCTGTAAAAGACTCGTTGCAAGTTATCGCAAACGCTTGATTGCAGTTATTGCTGCTAAGGGTGGCCCAACCAGTTATTAGGTTCAGGGGGCAATTACTTTTTCACACAGGGCCATGTAGGTTTGGATTTTTTTTCTCCCTAAATAATAAAACCCCTCATTTAAAAACTGCATTTTGTGTTTACTTGTGTTATCTTTGACTAATAGTTAAATGTGTTTGATGATCAGAAACATTTTGTTTGACAAACATGCAAAAGAATAAGAAATCAGAAGGGGGGCAAATAGTTTTTCACACCACTGTATATGCGTGTGAGCACGGGGGCACCGCTTCTGCTGTATTGGCACAGGAGCATGGGGGGGGGGGGGGATAAGAGCATGTGCTTTCTTATCTAAAACTTTAGATGCTGTGGCACAAGGTTTGCCCGTCTGTCTCAGGGCTGTGGCCGCCTGTGCGGTGATGGTACAAGATGCTGAAAAGATTGTTCTCTCTCATCCTTTAATTTTGTATTCTCCACATCAGGTTAAACAAGTGCTGCAGAACATTCAAACACAACACATGACGGCTCAGAGACGGTCTGGGTATGAGATTATCCTGTGTTCTACAAGTAACTTAGAGATAAAAACCACCTCTTCTTTTGACACCCTCGGATATGCTCTGGCACGCTTGATCAATGCACAGGACGACACACTAGTAGATATAAATCATGAATGCTGTTCAGAGATTATTCTCCGGAATAATCCAGTCTATCCAGACTATAGAGAGGGTTAGAGAATGTGAGAGCAGCGTTATTCCTGTAGCGGACAGTCTGGGTGCCGCAGGCGGAGATAAACAGCCCCCGACTCCGGCATTAGCGCCCTCACAGCGGGGCGAGTGGGTGACAACTCGGCGGCATACTCGTTCAGCCAAAGCTAACGCTAAGGCTAGCCCACCGGAGCACACCTCCCCTGCGCCTCACGTGTCCAACAGGTTTGCTCTCCTCAGTGATACACCCGCTGAGAAACCTGAAAGAGCTCTGGTTATAGGAGACTCTATACTGAGACACGTGAAATTAGCTAGACCTTTAGGGGCGCCAGCGGCAGTGGTTAGGTGTATCCCGGGAGCCAGAGCACCGGACATAGCAGGTAATCTTAGGGCGCTAGGACAGAACAGGTTCTCTAAGATAGTGGTACATGCTGGAGCTAACGATATACGCCTTCGTCAGTCAGAGGTTAGTAAGAATAACTTTACAGAGGTGTTTAAATTAGCGAAGGCGATGTCCGATGAAGTACTATGCTCTGGTCCCATCCCAATGAGACGTGGCGACATAGCTTACAGCAGGTTATGGTCGCTGGACCACTGGATGTCCAGGTGGTGCTCCAAAAATAATGTGGGCTACATAGATAATTGGAAGACCTTTGAGGGCAAAGCTGGCCTGTTAGGGCGGGACGGTGTCCATCCCACTCGGGAAGGTGCTGCTCTCATTTCCTGCAGTATAGCTCATAGTCTCAGTAGAGGTCTAGTTAATCGGTGACAATCCAGAGCCCAGGCCAGGGAGCAGACAGACAGGCTAAACCAACCGTCTGCTAGCTGCATAGACTCGTCACTCAGGGTTCACCTTATTTAGACTGTGTCTGTTCCCCGAGCTAAGCAAAAATATAGAAAGACTCAGAAAGTCTGTTTCAATAATCTAATTAACATAAAGTCCACAAACTCCAATCATACTGAATGCGCAGCCGGCACCTCTGATCTGAAGCTAGGATTGTTAAATATTAGATCTCTCGCATCAAAAGCAGTTATTGTTAATGAAATTATCACAGATCAGGAGTTTGATATACTCTGTTTACCAAGAGATTTTGTGGGGGTGCAATCAGTGGCAGGGGGCATTTTAGCGCATAACACCGGTACGCAGCGTTTCTGAAAGATTTAGCTCCAGCAGGCTGTAACAGGAGAAGATCTAAAAATATTTTTACTTGCAAAAACTTCTCTGTCCACTCCGGAGCAAGAAAATATGCGATTTGTAATTTTTGTGTGTTTATTTCTTGATAAACAAATGAGATAATCTCGGTTCACCTTCAGTGCTCAAATATCCCCCTCTTGGTCGGCGACTGCGATTGACGTCACTCCCTATACAATCCCGCCCCACAGTATAGACCCGCCCCTGACGCTGATTGACAGGTTTCTGTGTAACGTGTTGGAAATGCAATTGCAAATGGATTAGCGATTGCGTTTGAATTTTGGCCGGCTTGACGCGCGGCGCAGAGAAAGTGAAAAAGCAAACGTGGTGATTGATTTTGCTGTTTAAATATGACAGGTTCATGACGTGTAAGACCTGGGAAATACAAATGCAAATGGAGTTTTCTTTTTCATTTGAAATTTGGCAGTCAGTGTGCGCTCGCAAAGGCGAAACAGCAAACGGTAAAGCAAAGTTTGCAATTGCATTTGAATTATGGCACACTTTGTGCGTCCACATATGGGAAACGCAATGGCAAATGCAATTTGCAATTGCATTTGAATATTGTCCGCGATATCGCTCCATAGAGGACTTCATGAACTTTTTTAATAATAAAATTGTAAATATCAGACATAAAATTGAGGCTTTGAAACCGAACAATGTAATTGATACAGATGTTAACCTAGCCATGTCAGATTCAAACCTAGAATACTTTACTCCCCTTGAAGAGAATGAACTAATTTCACCCATCTCTTCTGCAAATTCATCAACCTGTATATTAGATCCTATACCGACACATTTTCTTAAACAGATAGTACCAGTAATAACAGAACCGCTGTTGAGAATAATTAATTCCTCACTCAGCATTGGTTATGTTCCAAAATCTTTTAAATTAGCAGTTATCAAACCAATAATTAAGAAACCTGACCTCGACCCTTGTCAGCTGTCCAATTACAGGCCAATATCAAACCTCCCGTTTATCTCTAAGATTCTGGAAAAGATAGTAGCAGAGCAGCTATGCTCATATCTACATAGAAATGGCATACATGAACTGTATCAGTCAGGATTTAGGCCTCATCACAGCACAGAAACAGCACTCGTTAAAGTAGTAAATGACCTCCTATTGGCCTCTGATCAGGGTTGTGTAACTATGCTTGTATTACTCGACCTCAGTGCAGCTTTTGACACCATTGATCATGCTATTCTTCTTCACAGATTAGAAAATGTAGTAGGAATTAAGGGTACAGCCCTCTCCTGGCTCAGATCCTATTTGACCGATCGTTATCAGTACGTAGACTTAAATGGTGATTATTCTGCATATTCTCTAGTGGAGTTTGGCGTTCCGCAGGGTTCAGTTTTAGGCCCACTGCTTTTTTCCCTTTACATGCTTCCTCTGGGCAACATAATCCGTAAGCATGGTATTAGTTTTAATTGTTATGCTGACGACACACAGCTGTACGTCTCAACAAAACCTGATGAGAAAAACCATCTTACTAAAGTTGAGCAATGTGTGCAGGACATAAGAAATTGGATGCTAATTAAGACAGAAGTTCTAGTCATAGGACCGCACACAGCTAGAAGTAAAATCTTAGATTACACCGTAACTTTAGATGGCCTTTCTGTTCCATCAAGTGCAACAGTAAAAGACCTCGGCGTGATTATAGATTCCAGCCTTTCATTTGAAGCTCATGTAGATAATATCACCAGGATAGCATTCTTTCACCTCAGAAATATTGCGAAGATAAGAAATATATTGTCGCCAAACGATGCAGAAAAACTAGTTCATGCTTTTATCACTTCTAGGTTGGACTATTGTAATGCCTTACTGTCTGGTTGTTCAGTTAGGTGCATGAACAAGCTTCAGCTAGTCCAGAATGCAGCAGCGAGAGTCCTCACTACAACCAGAAGATATGAGCACATCACCCCTATCCTATCTTCACTACATTGGCTCCTTGTGAAATTTCGCATTGATTTTAAAATACTACTCTTGACATATAAAGCATTAAATGGTCTCGCGCCGCAGTATCTGAGCGAACTGCTAGTGTCTTACGATCCGCCACGCCTACTTCGGTCAAAGGATGCAGGCTGCTTGTCAGTACCGCGTGTTATGAAAACTACAGCTGGGGGCAGAGCTTTTTCTTACAGAGCCCCAAAATTATGGAATAGTCTTCCAAATAGTGTTCAGGACTCAGACACAGTCTCAGTGTTTAAGTCTAGTCTCAAAACCTATTTATTTAGCCAAGCATTTTTATAAATAGATTTGCCATAAGGTAAAGGAGCAGATCTGGGGGACTCATGGACGTAGAGTATTATGGTGAACTGGTATGTTTAGATGCTGTCTTCCTCAGTCTCATTTGATCACTCAGGTTTGTTGACGGTGAGGTGATTGTTTGCTTTACATCTCAGGGAGCCCTCATGTTTGTGTTTCCTTCTGTCTCTTCCTTTTAGTTATGCTGTCATAGTTAGTCTTGCCGGAGTCCCTGCTTGCACTCTACAGTAAATATACATTCACATTAGACATTGTGACTGTGACCATACCTAATTGCAATCTCTCATCCTCTTCTCTTCCTCCCCCTCTTTCTCTTTCCTCTCTCCCCCTGTCTCCCCCTTTCACTCTTTCTCTCTCTCTCTCTGTCGAGCTACACATGTCGTTCCTGAGCTGCCAGTGATCCAGACTCCCTCTGCCCTCCGGACCTGTCTGATCCATCCTGGTGCCCCGTTTCTGGTTGGAGGTGTCGTCGCATGGATGCCCCGTGTGTCTCTTTGGGATGCATCTGGTGTCTGGGGATGATTCTCTCTACTTAGAAGATGGTTCTGGCCTCGACTGGTGTTGTCAGCTGTTTCTCTGAGGATTTGACAATTCGATAGTTCAGGACTGGAACTTTCTACAAGTCTATCTGAGTCTCCAATAACTACTGGACTCCATTTTACATCAACTATTATAACATCAATTAACATCAACTATTATAGCTGAACCTAACACTAACACTAACCTAACTATCTTCTACTCCATTAACTATTGGTGACACTATGTTTGTAGATGGTTCCTGTTCAAAACCATATGATGGGAAATTTCTCTGTGGTTATGCTGTGTGTGCACTGCCAGGTATAACCATTGAAGCTTACTCTCTCCCTTTCTCATCTGCTCAGGCAGCTGAACTTTTTGCTCTAACTCGTGCATGTTCTTGTTCTTTTTGAAGGAACAGATGTCACTATATACACTGATTCTCGTTACGCTTTTGGTATCGCTCATGACTTTGGCCGCATCTGGCAATCCAGGGGTTTTCGTTCTGCTGAGGGTAAGCCTATTTCTCATTCTTCTCTTGTTCAGAATTTATTAGACGCATGCCATCTACCTAGTACTCTCGCTATTGTAAAAACTAAGGCTCATTCTTCTGGTGACTCTATGGAAGTGCTAGGTAATTCGCTAGCTGATCGTATTGCTAAAAAAGCAGCTCAAAAACTTTTTTGTTTTTGTTTTTCTTTCCTGATTCTGGTTCTGATTTGATCAATTCATCTTTTCTTGCTAGTTCCTTGATTCCCGATGTAGATTTATTGTCTTTGCAAGCTTCAGCCACGCTGAATGATCCCTCTTTTTGGCAAACTCAGGGTGCCTACGTTGCTTCTGATGGTTTATGGTATTGTGCTGATGGTCGTTTGTGCCTGCCGTCTCATTGTCTTCCGTTCCTCGTGCATGAGTTCCACGGTGTTACACATCGTGCACGAAGGGGGGTTAAGGAAGATATGAAAGAACTCTTTTGCATAGCTAACATGCTTGGAACAATTGATTTATTAATATCTAGATGTATGGTGTGTGCTCAGAATAATGTGACAAAGGGTTTAGGTAAACACGAAAGTCTTCCCTTACCTACCGCTCCATTTGCAGAGTGGAAAATTGATTTTACACATATGCCTGCATGTGGCCCATTCAAATATCTTCTGGTTTTGGTAGACAGGTTTTCAAGGTGGGTGGAGGCTTTCCCGTGTGCTCGAGAGCATGCAAAGGTGGTGACCCGAGTCTTAGCAAAAGAAATAATACCTTGTTATGGCGTTCCTCATGCTATTGACTCGGATAACGGAACACCTTTTACATCACAGGTAAATATCTTTCACTGTCCTGGCATTTTCACATTCCTTATCACCCACAGTCATCAGGTATAGTAGAAAGAACAAATCGGACACTCAAAGAAAAATTTACTAAAGCAATACAAACTATGGGGAGTAAAAACTGGGTTGATCTGTTACCTGCTGTTCTAGCTGAAATGAGAATGACACCAAGAAAAGATGTGCACATGTCACCACATGAAATTATATTTGGCAGACCTTTTCCCGTGCCATGGAGGAAAGGCAAACCCGCGATAGGAACAACTGATCTTGATGTACATATTGCTGAATATTCTGCTGCTCTAATAGATACTCTAACCCAGTGGTTCTCAAACTTTTTCTGTTATTACTTTTACCCACTTAAGGGGGTGAGCGAATTTTCAAGCCCCACTTGTCAACAAAATAATAACGAAATCGGCCAAGTTTACTGTTTATTGAAATATCAATTTCTAAACCAATAAGATCAAACAACACCAAGTTCAAAACAGATAAAATACATGTGCAATTGTTATAAAAGGCTTACGTTGTCACTTATCAGTGCATAATTGACCCCATGTTTATTAGCTGCTCAGCAATCGTTTGTAGTTTTTTTGCACTGGACAATTCTGTATGCAACTTTGAATGAAGCCATTTGTGCTTTGCTGTCCACTGATTCAGATGTTACCATGCGATTCTCCTGCTGTCTGTATTCTGCCAGCTATCTTTGAAAGAAGTCTAGTGGCTTATTAACGTGACTGGAGTGTGTTGTCTCTAAGTGTCTTCCTAATTTGTTGGGTCTCATGCGGTCTGCTGCCAGCGGTTTAAGACACAAAACCCACACGAGCCTCTCTTCTGCCCCCACCATCCCCACCATGAACCCAAGCTCAACATAGGCTTCATTAGGGGTGGGCGATAACCAAAATCTTCTATCACGGTAGAAGCGATTTTCTACCTCGATAACGATCACAATCACAATATAGCAATTTGTATCTGAAAATGCATAAATAAAAATTCAAACACAAAGAACCTGTTTTACATAATGTAATTTTATATAAACTGTGAATTGCTGAGGTTTGCCGCATTTTTTTTACTTTGGCCATATTCGTTTGGATGCTTGGATTTCAGATGATAGAAAAGGTTTGACGTGTTTCCACCACTTGTTAAAACAGTGCACTTGTGTACCTCGCAAATCACGTTCATCTCATTCGTATCACTTTTCTTATACCCAAACCAATTCCACAACACAGACGAGGCACCTTTTTTCTTTTCAATCTCCTCGTTGTTGGTTTCGTCACATGTTAGCAAACTCACTGCTGCTGCACCGTCTTCTTCCATTGTCGAAGTGTACAGTATGTGAAGCCAAACACATCAAAAGTGGTACGAAACCGCGGCACCCGATTGAACCAAATATCTGCGCAAATACAGCGCAGCGTGACTATCTGGACAGCGCAATGATGATCTGGTTTATTCGCGCAGCCCGGTGGATCGTGCAGCGTCGCTCGAATCACAAACCTGCGCGACTCACTGTGTTTTATTTAAAAACAATTTTAAATGTCAGGACTGTTTAATATTGTTTCCGCCTTGCCATGCCTGTTTTGTACGTGCGCATCCCGGCGGGGTAAAATGTATTTTGATGGTCGGCGCGGTTTATTTCTGTCAGAGTCGCGCAGCGCTGCCCAGTGGGTCACGCAGGTTTGTGATTCGAGCAGCGCTGCTCACGTTGGCCCGACGTTAAACCATTCTTGTTGCACTATGGTTCCACTTTTTCTCCCAGCCCATAACTGATGTTATTTTAAATTTACTTGTTTTAATGATCCATTTATTTGTGTGTGATTATTTAGTTTTTTCCTATTATTTTCTACTAATTTCCTCTCGTTCATTGCGCCCCACCTGTCATGTCTGTATTCCCCACTAGTGGGGTGCGCCCCACACTTTGAGAACCACTGCTCTAACCAAACATTATGAACAAATTGCTACAGTAATGTGACTCCAGGACCCTCAACAAAACCCACACATCCTTTTAATGTGGGAGATACTGTTCTGGTAAAATCTTTGACCCCTAGAAAACTGGGAGATATGACGGACCAGCAGAAATAATCGCAATTACTCGTACTGCTGTCCTAACTGATCTTTTTCCACAGTGGATCCATGCTACTAGGCTGAAGAGATGTCCTGTCGGCGTGAGATCAAAGGATGAATAAATGTTTGTGTATTATTATCTTTCTTTCTCTGTGATTTTTTATGTTTCCTAGACTGAAGAAGTGCTGCAGTGATGACCAACCCATGACGTGACACAGAGGGATTGTCTTGGGTTGCCACTGGACGACTTCACTTTTGCTATTAGTTTACCATTCCTGGTGGTGTCTTAGCGCCTCGTAAGGTGGGACGAGTGCAGATTGGGCGTGCCCGCACTCTGAGCACTGTAGCGTCAAGAAAGGCAATAGTTCACCACTAGTAGTTATTTATATGTTTGACATTGTGAACAAGATTTTTTACACACACGAGTTTGCACTCAACCTGTTATATCTTTGTGTATTCTTTTGGTCAGACTTCTGTAGAGTTTATAGAACAGCACTTGGAGTATGGTGGTAACCTCTCCTGCCTCTCCTGAAGTTTCTTTTTGTCCTCTTAATCTTGAATGAGAGATTGTTGTACATAGTGCAAGCTCATCCACATGATAATGTTTTTTGGCGATTCGCTAATTGGACCGCTAAGCGATATACCAATGATTCAGACCTGTTGTGTCTTTTAGGTCCATGCATTTTTCGCTGTGTGCCAAATCTTTTGTATAAGTATGTTTCAGGTTATGTTCCTGCGCCGCATCCGATGACCTATTATCCGCCAGCAAATGTTTCTTATGAATAATAGGGGGGAACTGTAGGGATATTTATACTAAATATTTATACATCTGGACAATTGCAAGTCACTTTCATTAGTCACCTTTCATGCATATTTGCACAACCACTGACACTTTAAATTCTATATACATATATACTCCCCCCCCCTATATTTCTATATTTTGCAATATTTTATTATGCCCTTATTGTACAGTTAATTTTACTAGTTAAATTTATTTCTTTAGTATTTCCTTTTTATTGATTATTTATTTTACGTACAAGCTTTTATTTTCTTTTTAAGGTCACTGGCGGTCGTGTAAGCATTTCACTGCATATTATACTGTGTATGTGACAAATAAAATTTGAATTTGAAATATTTGATTTTTAGTGTGTTTAATGATATTCTGTGTCCGTGAGAACAGAATGTTTTTTATTTCTCTTACCTCGACACAAGCTGCACTTTCAGTAAACACATCCTATAATAGGTTATGTTAAAGGTCGTAAAACTGTTGAACGCTCGTAAATGCAGAGCTACTCCCAATTTTATGTTCTTCTTTACCTTATCTTTTCTAAACATTCCAGACCAGATGTAAACACTCCTGCACCCACCTTTTCTTTGGTTCTTTGTGTGTGTGCGTATATATACTTCTGTCTTCCACAATAAACTTTGAACGTCTCACTAAGCACGGACTTGTGTATTATTGAGGGGTTCCCTGGCCAGGCGGGAAGCAAAATACAAGCTGAGCACTTAGTAGACCAAAGGGGGTCTATCAAAATTCAAGAAATCCTTACAGTTTCCTAGAGAACCAGGAGGATGGTAAATAACTAAGATGTGGAGGTTAATTGGAGAGGTTACCTTAGCTGCATGAAATTCAAATGATGAAAAACTGAGATGAGACAGAGGGATTGGCTAGAAGGACCATGTCTTGGACAACAGGAGACCCGTACCACCACCTCTACCAGTTTCTCGTGGAGTGTGAGGGAATACATAGGCAGAGGATAAGGCAGCCGGTGTAGCCGAGTTCTGAGGAGATATCCAGGTCTCAGTTAGTGCCTGAAAGTCAAAAGAGTAAAGGGTAGCTAGGGCAGAGATAAAATCTGCTTTCTTTACAGCAGATTGGCAGTTCCAGAGCCCACCTACCACCAGTGCAGAGCAATGAGACAGTACTGGAGGGTAGATGAGGTTTCTGGGAGATCTGCCTCTGCTGTGTGAGTAAAAGCATCTTGGTCTGTGAGAACTGACAGAGATAGGTTGAAGAGACATGCTAGACTGAGGTAATTGTCTATAAAACTTGTAATTTCTTGGTAAACAATAGTTTGAGTCAATTCTCTGTGCACTTGCTATCTATATTCTTGACTAAGTTTGTTGCAGGAGACATCTTCAATATATGTAGCTAAGCCCTGCCCACAATTGTGTGAACTTAAGGAAGAATGAAACTACTCTTGATTAATTACCTGAGAACAAATTGTGTTAAGGCATTGGACTATGGTTCGGAAGATCTCAGGTTCAAACCCCACAACCACCAAGTTGCCACTGTTGGGCCCTTGAGCAAGGCCCTTAACCCTAAACTGCTCAGATGTATAATGAGATAAAATTGTAAGTCGCTCTGGATAAGAGCATCTGCCAAATGACTAAATGTAAATGTAAAAAATGTAGATATTACTACATTACATTCATGTTACCTTTTTTATGCTAACATTCAATCATGTTAGAGTTTAAGCCCACATATTTTGTACACTTTACACACTGTCCTGAACTCACGGTCATAATATACTCAGCAAAAAAAGAAACATCCTCTGACTTTCTGACTTTTTCCTCTGAAGGATATTGAGCTTAAAATTGCTTCAGTCCTACTTAAGTTAGAAAATATTTTTCTTGTCTCTAGTACAGTTGTTGATGAGCTCTTGCAGGAGATAAGCTACTTGATTGGTTCTCTTTCTTTGCCAATTGCTCAAACCACTATTAGCTAGAGATGTTCCGATACCATTTTTTCCCTCCCGATACCGATTCCGATACTTGGGTGTGTATCTGTACTGTGTGTGTGTGTATGTATATATATATAAACAGACATAAATATATATATATATATATATATATATATATATATATATACACAGACATAAATATATATATATAATTTCTTTTTTAAGTAAGATACTAGTAGCCCTGTGTAACGGGTTCGACCCTAAGTGCACGGGCGACACCATGAAACACGGACACGAGGGGAGGTCTTACAGGAAAAAGGGTCATTTATTTAGAAAAATGGGGAAGGAAAGGGTTAAAGGCTCTCTGCGGTCTTTTCCCCTTCGGCGGCAGGGATGCGAAGACGGGCTCTACGCGGAAGTGAAGGTGCCGCGGGAACTCGCGCAGCTCGTGCAGCTCGTTCACGCGCTCCTCTCGCGGAGATCAAAGGCGCCCCCCCTTTTTTAAGTCTCTGGGGCGCATCACATTGCCCCGCTCTTGTGCCACTGTCTTTCATAAAATCCACCGCGTCGCAAAGTCCAGCTTCCCAACAGTCAGACCCCGAGCTACACTCCCCGCTGTGTTTTATAGCGCCGATAGCTCATGGGCCGTTGCCTGATTCTGCGGCCCTGCTACTTCACATACCTAAAGGGTGGGGAGGCTGCCTAACTAGTGAGCGAGGAGCGATATCAATTTGGGCGCACGCCCATCACAGGCACACGCCGTGACACTCTGTAATTAAGCTAAGCTAGCGGGCATAAATAGGTTATGTTTAGGAAAATGGTATCGGATCGGTACGTGGATTCAAGTACTCGCCGATTCCGATGCCAGCTTTTTTTGTGGTATCGGCAGCATTTCCGATACCAGTATCGGAATCGGAACAACCCTACTATTAGCCAAGTCTTACAAGATCATGGATGCCATTTTGACCAATGAGTTGTTGAAAAACTAGCCAGTGCTCTTTGTGAGACAAATCCTGTAAAAAAAGCAATTGGAGACAAAGGTCCACTTTCCAGTGCGTGGAGACTAAAGGTTTACTATAAGATCCACTTCAGTGTAGTTGAGCCAGTGGAATACATACTTGACCAAAAGAATAATAAGTCATACCAATATATTTCATTTTTACAGTCTTTGCAGAAAATTCTTGACTGCCAGCCAATATTCGATCAGGCTGGTAATTTGAATACTGTATACAAACAGCAGCCGGAATCTTGTGTGCATGTATATAAATCTTTTTTTGATGTGTTGCATTCACAGAAAATAAGCTTTTGTCAAAGCCGGAAAGCATTTCATTGATATTATACATTGATGAATTTGAAATATGTAACCCCCTTGGTACATCCAGGAATAAGCATAAAATTTGTGGTTTGTATTGGATACTGGGTAATTTGCCACCAGGCTGTAGTTGGCTCTTCTAATCAAAAGTAATGATCTGAAGTGCTATGGGTATGAGAAAGTGTTAGAACCTGTAATTAAAGATCTAGTAATTTTGGAACAAAGTGGGATATTTGTGGCAAAGTTGGGTAGAACACTGAAAGGCACAGTTCAATGTGTAGTCGCTGATAACCTTGGTGCACACACTATTGCTGGATTTGTTGAAAATTTCACAGGATCCTATGTTTGTAGATTTTGCACAGCAGAAAGAATCAGAGTTCCAGACTAAAGAAGTTAGAAATGGAGTTTTTACTTTAAGGACCAGAGATATTCATGCAAATAATCTGAGACAGATTGAAACAAATTGCCCAATTGTTATGGTGTGAAATCCAAGGAAGGAATTGTTCCTTTTGAACTTGCACTTTGCCTCACTGTATTAATAAAAAAAAAGTATTTCACATTAGTCTCATTGAATGAGGCAATATTGTCTTTCAACTTTAAGTGGACTGACAAAACTAATATACCTCATCCTGTGCCTCTGAGTTTTGGATCCAGAAAAACTGTTGGAGGCAACGTGCATGAGAACTGGAGTCTAATCAGATTTTTGCTTCTGTTGGTTGGACAGAGTGTTCCCTGTGAGGACCCGGCATGGCAGATCTTAACAGTCTTGAAAGACATTGTTGATCTTGTTGATAGTCCTTTTCATACTGAGGAGTCCATTGCATATCTTGACTTTAAGATCTCAGAGCACAGAATTAGATTTCAAGAGATTTTTACTGACTGTGTACTCAAACCGAAACACCATTTCTTGGAGCATTACCCGTACTTGATCCGTCAGTTTGGTCCACTCGTTGCGTTATGGACAATGCGCTTTGAATCAAAACATAGCTTTTTTAAAAGAGTGGCAAGAAATATTAGGAGCTTCAAAAATGTGCTCCTTTCCCTGTCAGAGAGACACCAGTATCAGATTGCACATCATTTGCACTCCTGTGTTTTGTCCAAACCCACGTTGGAAGTAACAAATGTTTCTACTGTTCATGTTGATGTTCTTAACAAGGACATCTCAGATGCTTTGAGGAGAAACTCAAATAAGGACATAATGTGCTTGGCTAAAAGTGTGACATATAATGGACTGAACTACAAGTGTGGGATGATCTTGATCTATGGCTCACTTGGAGGACTGCCAGAGTTTAATGAAATTGTCCACATGGTGATCCTGCAGGACAAGTTGATCTTCATTGTGAAGAAGCTCAGTTGGTGGTATATAGAGCACTTCAGAGCATATGATCTCAAGACATCACCAGGCAAGGAAGTGAAAGCTATTGAGTTATGGCGCCGGTGAGGTCGGCTGCCGTCACGACTGCTCCGACCACCTTTTCTTTGTTTTTGTTCTTTAAGTTAGTTTTCAGTGTTTTAAAATCGGCAAAATCACCACCATTGAGTACATTAGGTATGATAGAGACACTCTTGTTCCTATTGGTATACAATGTACTCACAATTCGACGTTTTTAACTCCGGATCCGAGCTGGCCGAGTGAGATCCTGAGGGAGAACAATGGACGCGACGCGAAGCGGAGACCTCTAGGGAGACGAGCTGGGGTGAGGAACAGGCTCAGGGCCCGTGCACACCGCACACCTCTGCCTAGCATCCTGCTCGCCAACGTCCAGTCACTGGAGAACAAGCTCGATGACCTCAGGGCCAGGATAAAGTTCCAGAGAGACATTCGGGACTGCAATCTCCTCTGCTTCACCGAGACATGGCTGAACCCAGCGGTGCCAGACCACGCCATACAACCAGCCGAGTTCTTCTCGGTTCACCGCATGGACAGGACGCGGGACTCGGGGAAGTCAAGGGGAGGCGGCGTGTGCTTAATGGTGAACAACAGCTGGTGCAACAGCGCGAGCGTTGTTCCTCTTACACGCTCCTGCACACCAAACCTGGAACTACTGTCCATCATGTGTCGTCCATTTTATCTTCCACGGGAGTTCACATCGGTCATAATCAGTGCCGTTTACATTCCTCCACAAGCAGACACAGACAAGGCCTTATGCGAGCTGCATGAGGTGCTCACACAGCACCAGACACAACACCGGGACGCTGCGCTCATTGTGGCGGGGGATTTTAATAGTGCCAACCTCAAACGCGCAGCACATCACCCAACTTTTATCAGCACATCACCTGCCCCATCAGGGGCGAAAGGACACTGGACCATTGTTATACCACGGTCAAAGACGGTTACAAGGCACAATCTCGTCCAGCGTTTGGTAAATCCGACCACGCCGCCATCTTCCTCATGCCAGAATATAAACAAAGGCTGAAACAGGAAGTTCCGGTTCAGAGGGAGGTCGCGCGCTGGACGGACCAATCGGTGGCCGCGTTACAGGACGCACTCGATGACGCAGACTGGGACATGTTCAGAAACAGCTCCGATGATGACATCAGCGTGTTTACGGAAGCGGTTGTGGGATTTATTGAAAAGCTGGCAGACGATACGGTAGAGAAAAAGACTATCAGAACGTTTCCCAACCAGAAGCCGTGGGTGGATAAAACCATCCGCGACGCTCTGAGATCTGGCACTGCTGCCTACAACACGTGACTTGTGTCGGGGGACATGGAACCGTACAAGGCTGCGTCATATAACGTCCGGAAGGCGGTGAAAGAGGCGAAGCAGCGCTACAGGAGAAAATTGAGTCACAGCTTCAACAGAGTGACTCTAGGAGCCTGTGGCAGGGACTAAGAACAATAACGGACTATAAAGCACCAGCATCCGGTATGACGAACGCGGACGCGACTCTGGCAGACGAGCTGAACACATTTTACGCTCGCTTCGAGGCTGCAGCTAAAGACGCTAGCAATGCTAATGCTAACGGCGCTAATGCTAACGGCGCTAACGGCTGCAGACAGGAAGACACAGCCAGCACCGGGAACGCGCTCATCATCTCCGAGCACGACGTGAGGAGAGCCTTCAAGAGAGTGAACACCAGGAAAGCAGCAGGACCAGACGGCATCTCAGGTCGTATTCTCAGAGCCTGCGCAGACCAGCTAGCACCTGTGTTCACTGAGATATTCAACATCTCTTTATCTCAGTCGGTGATCCCCACATGCTTCAAAGAGTCCATTATTGTTCCTGTTCCAAAGAAACCACATCCTGCTTCTCTCAATGACTATCGCCCTGTAGCCCTCACCTCAGTAGTGATGAAGTGCTTTGAACGCCTTATCAGAGACTTCATCATTTCTTCACTACCCAACACACTGGACCCACTACAGTTTGCATACCGTCAGAACCGCTACACAGACGATGCAATCTCTCATCTCCTCCACACATCACTCACTCACCTGGACACTAGGAAAGGGAATTATGTTAAAATGCTCTTCATCGACTACAGCTCTGCTTTTAACACAATAATTCCCTCCACACTCACCACCAAGCTGGAGCACCTGGGACTGAGCTCATCTATATGTCAGTGGATCTCCAATTTTCTGACTGGCAGACCACAGGCAGTAAGGATGGGCGGACATGTCTCAGCCACACTCACTCTCAGCACTGGAGCCCCCCAGGGTTGTGTTCTGAGCCCCCTGCTGTACTCTTTGTACACCCACGACTGCGTGGCCACTACCAACTCCACCTCCATCATCAAGTTTGCTGACGACACCGTCGTGGTCGGACTGATCACCAACAATGATGAGTCGGACTACCTAGAGGAGATTGGAAATCTGGAGAACTGGTGCCAGAGGAACAATCTCTTCCTGAACGTCAGTAAGACAAAGGAGCTGATAGTGGACTTTAGTACAAAGCAGGAGAGGAACTACCAGACCCCCGTCATCAACAGGAGCCCAGTGGAGAGAGTGGACAGCTTCAGATACGGTGTTCACATCACGCAGGACCTATCAAAAAAGCCCGGCAGCGTCTCTACCACCTCAGACGCTTGAGAGACTTTAGACTGCCCTCCAAGGTGCTCAGGAACTTCTACTCCTGCACCATAGAGAGCATCCTGACGGGAAACATCACGACCTGGTTCGGGAACAGCACCATGCAGGACAGACGAGCTCTACAGAGGGTGGTGCGATCAGCCGAGCGCATCATCCGCACTGAGCTCCCTGACCTACACTCCATCTACAGCAAGCGGTGCTGGACTAAGGCCAGGAAGATCATGAAGGACCTCAGTCACCCCAGTAATGGACTGTTCTCTTTGTTGCGGTCTGGGAAGAGATTCCGCTCCCTAAAGGCCAACACAGAGAGACTGAGGAGGAGCTTCATCCCGCAGGCGATAAGGTCTCTCAATCACACAATCACACCTCCACACAGGACTAATAACATCTTTTAAGCTCACAACACTGACTGGACAATCATGGACACATTCATACACACTTGCACTAAATACTCATACATCTGGACAGTTGCACATGTCACCTCCATGCATATTTGCACAACCACTGACACTTTAATCCTATATTTTTGCAATATTTTATTATGCCCTTATGCACAGTTAATCTTACTAGTTAAAATTACTTCTTTAGTATTTCCTTTTTATTGATTATTTATTTTACGTACAAGCTTTTATTTTCTTTTTTTAAGGTCACTGGTGGTCGTATAAAGCATTTCACTGCATATTATACTGTGTATGATTGTGTATGTGACCAATAAAATTTGAATTTGAATTTGAGTTACAAGAACTACACGATGCATACCCATTGGCAGACTACAAAATTGGAGGGATGCGTCTTGTCACCCTGAAAAGATATATTCACATTTAAAAGGTGAGGCATGTGAATGTGGAATGTTGTGCAAAGTTATTAAGTGGGAAAACAAAAACCTGCCTCTCACACTTTCGCGCTGTAAGCCATTTTGACATTTCTGTTAGGGTTGTGTCATGATTTGACCCACATATAATTGTAGTATTTAACTAATAGGAAATTTATGTTGAGAATACTGCCATATTTGTTAAAATCATCTGCAAAACACTTACATTTGTTCATCATTGCTGTCAGAAATAGCATCATAGATTTATATACACTACTCACAAAATGTTAGGGATATTTGGTTTTCGGGCAAAATTCATGAAAAACTTTAAAGTTCACACCAAATGATATATCATTAAAATGGGGCATTTTCTATGGGATTCAGGGCTGGAGAAAGTGCAGGCCACTCCATTCGAGGTACCCCAGTCTCCAGCAAACCCAGTAGCCGAATATCCCTAACTTTTGATAAAAGCCTTTTGTTTTAACATGTAAAGTTGTTTAAACTATGTAAATAGAGGATTATTGTGTGTCTTTGCTGTGGTTTATAACTAAAGAATTTTGGGGGCTTAGAACTATCTTGATTAGCTTGATGATCAATGTTTCAGTCATAAAAAGTGTGACTTTGCATCTACGTAGCACATATATACAAACTAATCAGACATGTAAAGCCTCATTTAGGTAATATACATTACATGTTACTTATCAACTGCATTTGTGCTTTCTTCGCGTAGGGCGAAGGGGGGGTGGGGGGTGTTTGAGAGGAGAGGGGATGACGGTGGGGGGGGGGGGGGGTTGTTGTGTGGCGCAGAGTACAGTTCACCTCTCCCAAATGAAGCGGACAAGAAGGGGGCTAAATTATGTCTACCTGACTTCCTTACAAATAACGCACATTTTATTCAAAATATTATAAACACAGACCAATAATTTGCACTTTTTTCATTTATTTAATTGTGTGAAATGGCTAATAAAAATAGATAATAAAAACGATTATGCTGTGGAGGTGAATTGGTTTAGTCTTGACTTCTGGTCGTGAGTGACAGCGTTGGGGGAAATCTGTTGATTGTCGAATCGTCGATTATAAAGTAAACACAGCGATGTAGAGAAAATGGCCAAAGCTGTCAGGGGTCCAATTTAGAAAAAAAAGAAAAGAAGATGAGGAGAAATGGGCAAAAGATAAAGGTATACAACAATGTTGTCTCTGTATGATTAAGGTATTCATGTCATTATGTTCATTAGTGGTATAACGTTAACTCTTAGGTTTGTTAGACTTCTTGCTTATGATGCTTGCTACTGTATGCTTCCCTTGCTAAAAAAACACACACAAAATAAAAGCCAAATTTACAAACCATCAAAGAAATTCTAATGGTTTCTATTAAATACCACAAAATGTAACCACAAAATTATGCTTTGCAGCAAGACTGTTGCAAGTACAGTTATTTATTTCAATTGTTTATTATGTTAATGTTGGCTATAGCCAATATATTTACGATATATTTACAGTATACTGTAAATAGCCAGTTTCATTTACATATGTGTAGATAGTTTAAAAGACATTTTCCATTTGCTATAACTCTGTTACGTGACAAAGCATATAATTTGAGGCAGTAAATTTTCCAAGGAGCTAAATGTATAGATTAGATTATATTAGATTAATAAAGTGTCTGATGACTTCCATCAAAAACTGTGAACCTCTTTGAGCTTATCACTTTTATGCATGATAAGGATCTATCTGAGATCTACCCCAACTTTTGGACTGCTCTCAGGATTGCACTTACATTGCCAGTGACTGTATCTCAAGCAGAGAGGAGCTTTTCCAAACTCAGATTAATCAAGACATACCTGAGGTCAACCATGTCTCAGAAATGGCTCACTGGCCTTGCTGTCATAAGCATAAATCATGCAATAGGGGAGCATAGCTCATATGATGCCATTATTGATGACTTTGCATCTAGAAAGGCCAGAAAAGTCAGATTTTAGTTTCAGTTTGTGGTTTCTGTTCTGCAGTGAAGTAAATAAGTAATTTTTCTTTAGTGTGATTTGTTCTAAATTAATTCTATATTTATATAATATTTGTTTGTACACAGTATATTTATTTAAGTTATGAGTAGTTTAATAAAACGTGTGGTGTGTACAAAATGTGCAGGTTTTTTATTAAATTTTTTGGGGGGGAGGGGGGAGGGTGCCGGCAGGGAGTCTCGCCCAGGGCGCAATTCAGTGTAGAACCGTCACTGGCCAGTAGGGTAGTAAAGTGAGACTACTTTAACATTTGACATTTACTACTTTAACCAGTGCTGTCTCTGAATATACTCTTGCTTGCTGGTCGATGAATTCCACCAGCTGCTCGAACTTAACTCTTTTCTGACTGCGCTCCTGGTGCTTGTGTGCATGAACCCTCCATCTGTCATGCAATTTGTAGAGCAGTTTTGAGATGATAATCTTCCTGTTTGTAAGAATATCTAACTCGTCCATGGATTCAGTGTTTGCCATAACGTTGCGGCAAGTTACCAGAAATGAGGAGAAAGCGCTTAACGAGTTTCCGTCGTCTGACTGTATTTTCACCCATTTGAGTGCTTTTTGCATAAACGCTGCTGCAATTTTTAGCTAATTTCCAAACCTGTCATGTAACAGTTTCTTTGCTTCTGCATAACCAAGTTGATTGGCATATACTGGCAGCTCTTTACAAGGTTTACAGAGGTTCTCCTCTGGTATACAGTTCAGTGTCACTATCAGTTCTGGATTCAACGATATGTTCGGACACTCTCATGAAAGACGTGAACTCAAGCGGGTCTCCATAAACCAGAGGAACATCGCGCTGAGGTACAGTAAGGAAAATTGCCTTTGGCTCTTCACAAGTATGTACTGTATCAATGCCATGGCGTAAATATTCATTGTCTTGGGTAGAGCATTGCTTTAGAGCAGTGGTTCTCAAAGTGTGGGGCGCGCCCCACTAGTGGGGAATACAGACATGACAGGTGGGGCGCAATGAACGAGAGGAAATTAGTAGAAAATAATAGGAAAAAAATAAACAATCACACACAAATAAATGGATCATTAAAACAAGTAAATTTAAAATAACATCAGTTGTGGGCCGGGAGAAAAAGTGGAACCATAGTGCAACAATAATGGTTTAACGTCGGGCCAACGTGAGCAGCGCTGCTCAAATCACACTGGGCAGCGCTGCCCGACTCTGACAGAAATAAACCGCGCCGACCATCAAAATACATTTTACCCCGCCGGGATGTGCACGTACAAAACAGGCATGGCAAGGCGGAAACAATATTAAACAGTCCTGACATTTAAAATTGTTTTTAAATAAAACACAGTGAGTCGCGCAGGTTTGTGATTCGAGCGGCGCTGCACGATCCACCGGGCTGCGCGAATAAACCAGATCATCACTGCGCTGTCCAGATTTATCTGCGCAGGATATCGCCCACTCCTAATGAAGCCTATGTTGAGCTTGGGTTCATGGTGGGGATGGTGGGGGCAGAAGAGAGGCTCGTGTGGGTTTTGTGTCTTAAACCGCTGGCAGCAGACCGCATGAGACCTAACAAATTAGGAAGACACTTAGAGACAACACACTCCAGTCACGTTAATAAGCAGAATACAGACAGCAGGAGAATCGCATGGTAACATCTGAATCAGTGGACAGCAAAGCACAAATGGCTTCATTCAAAGTTGCATACAGAATTGTCCAGTGCAAAAAAACTACAAACGATTGCTGAGCAGCTAATAAACATGGGGTCAATTATGCAATGATAAGTGACAACGTAAGCCTTTTATAACAATTGCACATGTATTTTATCTGTTTTGAACTTGGTGTTGTTTGATCTTATTGGTTTAGAAATTGATATTTCAATAAACAGTAAACTTGACCGATTTCGTTATTATTTTGTTGACAAGTAGGGCTTGAAAATTCGCTCAACCCCTTAAGTGGGGAATGACAGAAAAAGTTTGAGAACCACTGCTTTAGAGTACTTGTCATTTCAGGTCTGACGCTTACGGGCACACTTAAATGGGCTGCCTCGAGACGTGATGGCAGTCTGACATATTCCCTTGGCGCACTGTGGTCGTTGTGTTCATTATATTCCGGTTCGGAATATATATGCACCGCTCGGTTCGATGACTACACTCTTTCTTGCGGGCTGTAGTAGGTTGTCACAGTCCTGGTACACATTTATTTCAGCATTGGCAAGCACCGTTTCGAGTCTCAACCTTTCCTTTTTTTGCTTGTAATTGTGCTACATTAGCCTTTAGTTGTGCTTTTAATTTTGCTTCCTCCGTTTCTAACGCCTGCCGTTGGTCTAAGGTTGCTGCTTCAGCCAGTAAGGCTGCTCTGTTGGCTTCTGCCTTTTTTAACCGAGCTAAGGATGCTGTAGATGTTGAGGACCTCTTGGTTGCTGCTGTCGCTATGCTTCCATAGAGGCGTGTGTCTTTGATCCCACCCTTGACACGCTGTCGTCTGGCGAAACTCCATCGTCGTATGAGGGAGGCTGTATGAAGCGACCCCTAGTTTCCATGATCCACAACTCCACCTTTGTCCTGAATTCTGTGCAGCATAGAATTTTAGACTCATACCAGTTTTGATGATCATGTTCATGTTTGTCTTCATCTAAGCACAATTGCATGTTTCTATTGCTTTCAACAATAGAACTATACTTAGTTTCAATTTCATACAAGTTGTAGAAATGGTGCATGAGCAGCATTATTTCATCGGATAATGCAGTCAATTGACTCCACTTCTCTCCTCTGACGGCCATCATTTCATGAAGACGCCTTTCTTTTGAGTCTTTGTCGATGAGCGCCCTCTCACGCTCAGGCTCGGTAATGGCAGCGTCGTTTACTTCTTCGTCTGCCATAGTGAAATTCAAAGCAGGTCTCTTTCGGTTTCGATTTCAACAGTCACTTATCTTTGCTTGAACGACGGAGAAAGCTTTTGACTTTACATATGTGGGCATGTTATTCCACAAGTTCTTTCTATTGCTTTGTTACTCACGACATGGAAGTCCATGATCTCTTTGTCTCTTGTTTTATTTTCAGCATCAAAGATTCAACACTTCGTACAGTTGGCTTGAGTAAATAAACTGTGGTTACAACAACCTATTCGCTGTATCTCATTACGGTTTTCTTACGTTTACAAAAACCTATTTGCTGTATCTGTAGATCACAATCTTAGATTACGGTCAAAAGCTTGTGTTCTTCACGACTTCTGCATCTAAACTGACTTTTTACCCTGCAATAGTCATGCAATTACGTGCAATAGTGGAATGACGTCACAGACCAACCTACGATTATCATAAATGAATGCTTAACTAACAAACTTAATGCTTAATGCTTAACTAATAAAATAAAATAAACACATCAAATTCATAAAGTGAAATGTGGCTCTTACAATGATATTTTTTTTGTATTATTCATATCAGTATATTAATATTTAATAGAGCTGCGAGCTGCAATTAATTGAATAAAAATAGAAATCACTTTATGAACCTTTGCAATTATTTAATAACAAAAGTCTGCAATTCATTACAGGTAATACAAGCATGATCAGGAATTTATGTAGTCTGTCAATAATTTACATATTTATTTATTTTTCAAATACTTTTAAGTTGATATATAAACCAATTCACTCATGCAGTAAAAACACTACAGAAAATTTAGAAACACCAGTTAGCCTAATCTGCATCTGTCTTTGGACCGTGCGAGGAAACACACTACCAGGGGGAGAACATGCAAACTTATGACACAACAATAATACAACCTAGATGCTAATTTGTGCCTGCAGTTGTTGAGACTGGTGTAAGTGTGTGTAATGAGTGGGTTTTGAGACTAATTCGTTAGTTTTGGGGAAAAAATGACTGGAGTCTTTTAAACATAAGTGACCTCTGATAATAATGCAATGCAAAATAAAATGCATAAAAATGCTTAAAAAAGCATATAAATGTTGCTCAACAGCTTTTTTTGATTATCATAGAATCAGTTGAGGTTGATCGGACAATTATACTACAACTGGCAAATTTCATTCACTGTAGCAGAGCTACAGTAATATCATTAGTCATATTTTAGAAAAATTCCCCACCAAACAGCACCTCAAAAGCCACACAAATGGTTAGTTGAGTGGTAAAAAGGATTCTATGTCTCTGAATCTTACTATCCTCTTTGTTCGTGAGTTAGTTTGTTTAGCTTAGCCTTTGTTTAGCTTAGCCTTTGTTTATCCTAGCCCTTGTTTGGCTTAGCTAAGATTTAGTAATTATGAATCTTCTGTGTTTTCCGTATTATGGTGATTTCCTAGTTTCATTGTTTCATGCTCCTTAGTTCTATAGTGTGAGTTTATTTATGTTTGGTTTTCCTTACTAAAAGTCACTTTCAAAGTTAATCACCTCTGCATATAGGCCTCACCTAAAGCCCACGCACAGCACCCCGTGACAGAATGCATGGCCGAATAAGTGGCATAGTAGAGGGGCCTCCCCTGGAAATTTTTTTGGGTGGGGCTGTAACTGTGATGCTGGGGCAAGCAGGCTTTATGGGCAGTCGGCTTGGCATCCGGTGGAACAACTTGGAGCGCGCAGGAGAGAGTGGAGCGACGCCCTGCAGAGCTCATCGGAGAGAGACTGGAAAGGGTGAGTGAGCGATGCAGCTGGACTGGAAAGGGTCACAGCTGGCAATTCGACGCATGCCCCCAACGAGACAGGACGACGGAGTCAGGGGTAAGGAGGAACCCCAGTCTGTGTGTCAGCAGAGGGTGCAAGGCGAGGAGCAGCAACGGCGGAGGATAGTGCTCCAACAGCTGGGTGGGGAGTTCATCCAGCAGATCAACGCGTGCCGGGCGACAAATGATCATGAACGCATGCAAACTCTGCTTGAGATTGGTGCACTGTTCCAGGACCAGCTCGTCCAGCTCGACAGAGGAGACCCAGAACATCCAGTCAGTCTCAGAGAAGGCTCTGCATCATTCAAACATCGGCACGGACGTCTCGGCGACGTCTTCCAGATGAGCAACGCCCTCTGCCACACATCTGCAAGACATTTGCCAGATGAGAAAGACGACGATTTCGCATAGACGTCTCTGTGACGTGTGTGTGCTATCTGGGTATGCACATGAAATTAGCTTGGCCTTTAGGGGCAGCACTGGTCAGGTCTATCCCAGGAGGAAGTAGTCTCAGGGCTTTAGAGACACAATCCTGATCAGAGGCCAGTAGGGTAGTAAAGTCATTTACTACTTTAACCAGCGCTGTCTCTGTGCTGTATAATGAGGCCTAAATCCTGACAGATACATTTGTGTGCTTTTTTTTTACGCAAATACTGTACGAACATAGCTGCTGCACTCTTAACTTTTCTAGATGGACAGCTGACAGGGTTTGATGTCAGGTTTTTAATTAGTGGTTTAATAGCTGCTAATTTAAAAGATTTTTAACAGGTGTTGTGTTATTTCTAGCACTATTTGTTTAAAATAAAACATATATTGTCACTACAGTACATGATGCAGAAAATATTATGCTCTTAGATTATCCAATCTACTGTAGGTTGGATTTTTGAAATGCTGTACTGTTTGGATGTTCTTATCTCATGCTCTAAGCACAAACGTGGCCATTAATATTAATATATTAAACCCCTACTGTTCTACACTCCCGGACAGTAGGTGGCGGTATGCACCTGAACACATCGGTTTGCGACCCGCCAGTTAAATCAAAGAAGAAATATACGCGGACGGTTTGTATTTTTCCTGCGTTTTCTGCTGATTCACGCTGTTTATTCGCTTCAACATTTTGCTTTGATATTTTATATCAGCATTAACAACGTCAACGTTATATATTTTTCCTCAGGTTTTGCTGTGTGATGTTGATAATCTCCTCCACACTGAGATGTTCCTGACGGATTTTTACAGAGACTGTTTGATGAGATGAATTAAAACTCCAAGCTTGTTGTGTTTGAGGTAAGTTCAGCCAGTGTTTCCCTTCAACAGCAAACTTACTAGATGGCTGGGATTTTGCTGCTGTTGACAAACTTGTGCAAACCAGTGGTGAACATGTTTACTAGGAGTAGCTGACTTTTCATTATTGCCAGAAGGTTTTTTGGAAATGTGTCGCTAGTAGAAAACACTGGCAAACCTGTGACAATTTAGGAGATAGAAGAACAAAATAGAAGAGCTGCAGGACACTCAGGAAATGCTAATTTCATTTTAAAACTGTGCAAATTTTACCTGAGCCGTAAAAAGGGACAATATACCAAATCCTGACTTTTTCATTTATTACTGTTTACAGTAATATAATTTTTTTTTTTAATGAAAAATTTAATTTGTGAGGTGTAGGCTGCATTTTTAAATCTTTGATACAATACAAATTCTATAAAATAATGAAACAGTTTGAGATTTGTCATTGTACTTATAAACAGAGTTTTTGAAGACTAATAAGGATGATCTATTAAAGCGATTATATTTGTAGATTTTGTTTGAAGTGTAGAATGGAACTAAAACTACAAGTGAAAACCCAACCATGACCCAGTTTACAGTCAATAAAGCTGTTTATTGAGACCTAAAAGTGAAGCTTGGATGAATGTAAATTAATTAAAGCATTTAACCATTTTAAACAAAGCCTACATAGCACACACATGTTGTGGAGACGTCTATGCGACGTCGTCTTTTTCATCTGGCAGATGTCTTGCAGATGTCTGGAAAAGGGCGTTTGCTCATCTGGAAGACGTCGCCGAGACGTCCGTGCCGATGTTAGAACGACGCTTAGCCTATGTATTTAAGACGAATATGAATTAAAAAGACCCTGATCCGCTCTTTAGATGATGTTAATCAGATGTTTATACATCTGCCAGATGTCGAATAGACGTCGTTTTATTAAAACACCCCCTCACATTATTTTAATTAAATACACTCGGCACGTCTATAATGCTCCCTAATGCATGTTACAATAACCAAATATGATAATTTTTTATTAAACCACACTCTCAACATATAATAAAACACAGATTCGTTAATTTTTTAATAAAAATTAAATTTTATAAAAAGCAAACATTTGATTAATTTAAGGCCAAAAAAAAGGACACTTTCAGTCACAAACTGCTGTGAAATAATAGAGATAGATATTCAATTAAAATTCATGATACTTAATTTAGCAAATGAACAATATGTATACTTTGTTCCTCTCGCTTCACAACTCACGAGAACAGACCGAAACCAGAACACAACCGCAGATTAAGCACGCGCATATAACCGTCAGTATTTTAAGTGTGATTAAAAATACAATAAACAGGTTAAACTAAAATAACGTGACTAAACATCACTAAACAACAGACATTAATGTTCAGTATTTTCCATTTAGAAAGATATGTGGCTGCTAACGCTAGCAACATAACTAAATGCCTGCGTCATGCTAGCAATACAGTTAACAGTTTAGCGTTCATTCATCAGTTCACCATCTTCGTATCCCTGAAAACATTTCACAGAGAAAGCTAAAAAGCTCAGACATCTTAGCTGTTTCTTTCATACACAGGTGGGGTTCTTTGGCTAACTATAGCAGCTATTCTCAGCTAAATTATCGTACAGATGTCGCCATTAAAAACGCACGTTTCGAGAAAAGGGATCCCGTGACTTGCCGCGGCTTTCCGCGGCTGCGTGCGGGAAGCTGTGAACATGCCCTTCATTACCTGTAGGGGGCAGTCGTGTTTCAGTCTGAAGTATTGTGTGTCTACTGAAGCCGAAAATGTGTGCAAATTAAACCGCGCATGCATGTTTGGAGACGCTGTTCCCGCGCTGTGGATCAGTCGGTTGGGAATCATCATGGAGGTACAACACGGTGTGGCTGGAGTTTGTCGTGTTCGAGGTAAGTTTACCTTTCTTTTTTGGATGTGATTCTCGCTTTCATGACTCCCAATTAATGTTCATCTTAATCTCAGGACATACAATTAGCAATATTTCAGTTTTTAATGGTGTGGAGATTCACAAAACACCGTTTTCGTGTAAAAACCTGAACCTACGGAGCCCCCCAGGGGTCCTGTGGTAAATAAATAAATAAAATAACGAACCGAGCGCGCGGATTAATACACCGAGATGTGTGTTTCTTACCCCCACACCTCGTGAAAACGGCGTGTTCAGACAAAGGCTCGCCAGTGAGATGCCATTTCTGAACAAACTGAGTCGTGTGTGTTAAAGCATTAAATGGTAAAAGAGCACTAGCAATAAACGTTTTTTTTTCTGAAGCCGAACTTTATTAATGAGTTACGAGTAAAGAACCTGTACATATGTTCATACAGTATTGACAGCAGCTCTAATTTGTCTAAATCGCATTGCAGACAATAAAAATAAGTCGAGTCATCCTGTGACCTTGCATGCTTAATCTTTCCACACATGATTCTTGCTTCTCACTTTTTTCCTTAATCCCTCGCTGTTCTATCTTGTATTTTTAGACTAACGGTGTCAGAAACTTTGTGTTAGTAGCACTGCTTGACATGCTTGATGCCTTCCTCTTTTGTAATTTGCTTTGGATAAAGGTAAACTTACAAAACAAAGAAGTGCCTAAATGTAGTTGTACGAATAAAAGATTGTAATGAAACAATGTAAATATTTTCACAGAAACAAAGCGTAAAGATGAGACATGAATCTGAAGAGGATCTCTTTGATTGCCTGGTAAAGCATTGTTTTCTTATTAATTATACAATTTATTAATACCTTGAATATAGTGTTTGTTGTATTGCACAGAAGCATATAAATGCAAATGAATATATAAATCTGAGTAATTATTGAACGAATTTTCATGTTTGGACTAACCCTTTAAATACAAACTCAGCATTCATCATAGGATTTCCTGACACTGTAAAGGTGCAGAGTAATCTATGGAGTGTAGCCATCTCATGCCATGTTTTACAATGTTTTAGTGATGCAAGATTATTGCTAAAGCAATTTAACCCACGTTTAACAATCTGAAGTATATGAAGTGGTCATTTTTTATCATCAATTATTTTTATTATAATTTTTTTTCTCTGTGAAATGAAGTCAGCACAGGTTGAAGCAATTCAGATTTTTTTTTTGTTTCTCAAAATAAATTATTTTCTTGTACATTTTATGCAGGGGGACAGACGAAGTGATGCCAGTATGCACCATTTTAAATCCTTGTCGTCCGTGCTGTTGAAGGGGAAGAACCGGTTGGTGTATCCATAATCCTTGAAGGAGAGGAAATTTTGCAAGAATGTTGCAATAGCTCCGAGCACTGCGCTACACATTTGAGCTATTTTCAGAAAGTTCTTCTAGAACTTGATGGGATTAAGCCATCACCAAAAGTGCAAGCTTTAAAGATGAAGTTATCATCTTAAAACATTTGATTTGGCTTGACTACAAGTCTTTACATGTTGTGTTCACATGTTCAGCTTAAAATGTTTTAATGCGTTATGGTTTCAATGGCATACTTTTAAGTGCACTAGTCCAGAGTGCTAATTTGAATGTTGCAACTTCACTGCTTCCGAGGGCTATTAAGTTTTAACGTTTATTCTACAGTTTGTTTAATGTATTTTCTGCTGTATTTTATTTCTAAATGAATGCTGTATTTTATTTATTTATTATTATTTTACACAATTTTGTTTAAAACAAGTATTTCAGGCCCTGGTGCCGTGCAGTTGTTTCTATGGATGCAAAATTTAGCTGAATGCACTTTTATTAAAAAGCCAACCTGTATCTAGACTGTGAATGTCACAAATATTTGGTAATGTTGGTGAATAAACTGTTTAATTATATTTTAGTTGTGATTTATGAAAGATGTAGATGAAATGATTACTTAAGTTTCTTTCCAAAACATAAATTAGCAATGTTTACATTATTATAGGGAGTAATATAAATTGATAAAACCAAGTAAGGGAAAATCTCACAAAACAAAATGATAATTTCATTAAATCAAGGTTCCTGCTGATACAACAATGAATTAACTTTACTTGATTTTAAATAAATCTAATTTGTGCATTTTTACTTGATTTCTTTTATTGTTAATTTAATTAAGTAGATTTTACCTGTCAATTACGGGTGAGTTTTACTTAGGCTGAATCACAATTCTATTTTCTTCCCCATGTCCCTTGAAACGAAGTGGAAAGGGGAAGGGTATAAATATTTCCCCTAAGAAATGGGACAACACTGTTATACGTCATCATACGTTGTCGCTGGTTCCTAATGTTACGTCAGAGGACATGCGCCGATGTTTATCACACATTCCAATAAGAGAGAGATTACTCACTCCCAAAGGTTTTTTGCGCCGTATTTCGGTTTTTAAAAAAGTTGCTCATTTTCACCACGAACACGGATGAGCCTTCGGGTTTCCTCAGCCGTCCCTATACAGAATATAAATTACAAAACTGTAGTCACGTTGCAATAAGTAAGAATAGTGTAAGCACCGTTCATTTACATGTACACATATGGCCGTAAGCAAAACAAACAATGCGTTATCAAATGCTCGGCAAACTGCCATGCTACTGAACTTTCATATTTGTTTGTAGCATGCAGTAAAGTGTATGTGACATAAAAATATATATTTGTAATATCGTGTATTCTGTTCTGTCCGCTAGCAAACTTTAGCGATTTTTTTGCAAAAGTTTCTTTACAGAACATCACCATAAACACAAACACAAGACTAGAGGTAATATACATATAATGAAAACTTGTCATAAAAATCTTTATTAATGGTAAAAATGAACAGTTATGGGTCTGCTTGCTCAAGTGAGCAGCCATGTTGAAAACTTAGCCCTTCGTTTGAAGTGAGGTCATGAAAAATCTTCGTTTGGATGGCTATCTGGCCCTTCCCCCTCCCCCTACACCTCCAACCAAAAGAGAAATGAGACACCACTACCCCTGCACGTGAACGCGCCAAATGGAAGGGTAGGGGGAAGGGTTGGGATTCAGCCTTAATATTGGAGCAATAAAATTTACTTAAAATCTATGTGTCCAAATTGTTACGAGGATTTTATCAAGTAAATCTTACAAGTTCTTTTTTTCAGTGCATGGGTGAACACGATGATTTAAGAATTTAATTAAATATATATATATATGTGTGTGTGTGTGTGTGTGTGAGACCGGTGCAACTCACACGTCCTATTCCATTATCACTCATACTGCCGTAGTTTTTAGAGCCCTAAAAAAGCATTCGCTAGTAAGTAAGTAAATAAAAGACAAATGAATGAATAGTTTTAAATTCTATATATACAGGGGCGTAGATTTAGGGTGGACAGAGGGGATGTGTCCCCACCAATATCCTCCGACCATTGAAATGTCCCCACCAATAATTTAATCCACTTTTTTTTTAATCGTTCTGTCAACATTAACCTAGACACGCAGAAAGGGATAAATCACGTTCTCTCCTTGAGTCCTCCCGCCCCCAAAACAAATATGAACATTTTGATTGGCTGTGCCTTTCCCTGCCATCATGTGATAGACTATGGCTGCGTTCAGATACAAGCAGCGCCAAATGCAGTGGACTCACATTCATTACAGCAGGCCAGGATATAGTCTGTGAATACGGACTTAAAACTAACAGCAGATTAAACAGCTAAATGTAAAAGTATAAATATGATCCCTGTCAGTCTCCTAATCTAATGACTGTTTGTCAGAAATCAGCATTGTGAAAGAAATTGATAAGCTAATATACTAATATTGCCATATGGCTAGAATTTTGTTGACACCAATAGACAATCCACTTCAGAAAAATAGTTTTTAAAATGCATTCACTTACTTGGCGAACATTAATGATTTCATTTGAGGTTTGCACACTAAGACTCAGAAAAAGTGAAATAAAATGATTGCTGTTTAAATGGCATGTGTTTATCCTGTTTTGTCAGGTAACAGAACCTAAACACCTGTGCTGTATATCAGACAGCGATGGAGAGAGTGTAGATTACACACAGGTGCTCTCTAGTCATTAGCACTCATCAGGCAATGTCTATGGCCAACTGACTGCACTCAGACCAAAGGGGGCTGAATAATTACACACACCCCACTTTTCAGTTATTTATTTGTAAAAAAAAAATTTTTTTAAATCATGTATGATTTTCGTTCCACTTCTCGCGTGTACACCACTTTGTATTGGTCTTTCACGTGGAATTCCAATAAAATTTATTCATGTTTGTGGCTGTAATGTGACAAAATGTGGAAAAGTTCACGGGGGGGGGGGGGGGCGAGCGAATACTTTTGCAAGCCACTGTAGTTGTCCTGAGATTTAACATTGTTACCAATAATAGGCTGAGGCATTCTCTGTCCATGCTCATAAGGAATCCCTCAATGTTTTTCAATTAGGGGACAGAAGCAGATCAGCCATGTTGTAGTTCAGGTGAAGAGGCGAGGTCACAGGAGGTCAATCTGAATGTTGATTATATATATAACATATAATATGTGTGCGTGTATTATACATGTTGATTATACTAATATTTAGCATTATGATGAGTGATAGGCTGAGGATGTAAGTGATTCATTAGTGTTTTTGGCAAAAGTTTTGAACTGACATTTCACTTTTTTGTCATGCTATTTCATCAGGTGGCAATGCTGTCCGGTCCTAGTGCAGTCAGAGGGGAAGAGTTAGGGTCAAAGCCATTGTTCACCCCCAAAAAAACTTTACTCACTATTTACTCCTTAAGTGGTTCCAAACTTTAATGATTTTCTTTATTTTGTTGAATACAAAATAAGATATTGGGGGAAAAAAGCTGAAAACATTGACTTCCGTAGCAGGAAAAACAAATACTATGTAAATCAATGATTACAGGTTTTCAGCATTCTACAAAATATCATCTTTAGTGTTTATCAGAAGAAAAAAAGAACAGCCTGGACAATATTGATGTCAAACAAATATGCCAGCAGTTTATTTCTGTTAACGAGAGGCGAAGGCATGTTTTTGTCTCCTTCATATAGGAGCAATAGGCATTGAGCTGTTGTGTGGTACTCTACCTAGTAGTTCATGTTTAGATGTAATCTACTTTTATATATATACAGATGATTGAGATGTTTCATTTGCACTAGGGCTCAATAAAGAATAGTTTTTATTTTATTAAAGACTATCTTTTTGTCAGTTATGAAACATTCCTTTAACTTTACACTATTCCTTAATTTAACTTAATGAATTGCATTTCGAGTGGATTAATATCAATCGAAGCATTGCTAGTATTAATGTAAAGTGATTTCGCACCATATTAAGAAAAACATGTATTCAGTGGACATAGTTGGGGTGGGAGGTTGGTAGGTGGATGGGGCAGGGGGTTGGGGGTTGGTGGGTGGAAAAGGGGATTGGGGGATGGGGTATTAGTTGGAGTCATAGGTAGCAAACCTACGCCCTTGTGTGTGTGTGTGTATATATATATATATATATATATATATATATATATATATATATATATATATATGTGGAAATATAATTAATATTTTCGTTTTTAATTACAAAAAAAAAAAACATTTTAATGGTTAGTGATTGTTGCAGACATTTACACTATTTTTGAGAACTATTAAGTTCTCCTTCAACGTGTCATAGCCGATAACTGCCCCTTTGATCTGCTGGGTACGACGGGGCGTCGACTGCTGATCAGTGTGTGTAAAGTACGCTACTTTACACTGATCAGCCGTCGACGCCCCGCCATACCCAGCACATCAAAGGGGCACACATAAACTCTCCGTGTGCACACAAACTCTCCGTACACACACACACACACACACACACGATTTATAGATAAAATGCAGACATAAACACGCCACCCGCCCCCCCCAGGAAAACAACAAACACAAATATATAGACTACAGTACTCGCTCCGTGTGCGCTCCGATGTGAGCCGATTTATTCAAGTCATAATTAGAGAATAGAGAGATTAATAACAGAGAAAGCATAATAAGATGTCTATACAGTAAATAAAAAGAAAAGTATCAAATCCAACTATTAAGTCTGATTTTATTGCTATCATTAACCATTTGTTATATATTTATTTTATATTATTTTATTTTACATTATGTTTTATATATTATATTTACACAATGCTTGCTCTGAAGGACTTTATCTAAAAGCCAGACTGACCAAGTTTCTAATTCACTGGTGAAGTAGTTAAATATGCTTATACTGTAGATACGTATATAGGTTTTAAAAGTACAATCGCAAGTAAATTACAAACTGAATGTAATGTAAAATATGAATAAACCAGTATTAGACACAGATATACGATATGGTAGTATATACAATGAAAAAGCTATTTACACGAGTGCTCAAATGTAAAGCAAACGCAATTATTAATTTATTGTGTATATTTAACTTCATTCAGCCATTTAAGTTATATGAAGAATAACGTTCCTAACCCACTATTATTTTAATCTTAAATAAAGTTGGCCTAATACAATAGTTTCCAATGCTGAAGAAAACATGATTTTGTTTTAGTCTATTCGCTGAATACAACGCGACCCACATCACCTCTTGGTGAAGACCCACAGAAACCGTTACTGTAATCCCCCTTCTCACCTACAGTATCCTTGGTGTGAAGTTATCAAACCGGTTTCGCTGATGGGGTAATTCTGCTTCAAGCACTTTCCGATGCTGTTGCTAGGAAATTCCTCCCCACAGCCCACAACAACAAGCAAATAAGAGACATAATTAACGAACTTCTTAGAAAGAAAAGATTGAGTTTTCCTCTTTTCTAAAAAAAAAAAATTAATTAATGAATACTCTTACTTTTGTAAAGATTTTGAGTGACCATTTGCCATATACAGTACTGCCTGCTTTATTATAAATTTAATAAAACTTTATTGCAACTAAATTGTGTGAGTGCCTTATTGAATATTTAATAATGCTTCCGGAACATTGTTGTCCATACGTTTTACAGTATGTACAGTATATTGAAAACAGTGAAACATAAAACACAAACCGAAAGGACAAATTAAGGAATGTACGAAACATTAACACCTTTACCGTGTTCAAATAAATACTGTAGAGTTACTGCATTATGTTTCAAGACATCCTTAATTAAAAAAAAATTTCCCTAATTATATGTCCACAAATACTTTGACAACATACACTTATCAACTTATCCACATAAACTTATCAACACAAACTCTCCGTGCACGCACACACAATCTCAAAAAAATTTATATTAATAACATACATATACAAATAAACAAAAATATAAAGTCTATATTGAAGTTTACGGTGAACGCAGAGTAGGCTAAGCAGACGTGATGACGCGCGCGCCCTCACCTGTTACGGCTGCCTACAGTATTTGGAGTATTGGGACAATAAATATATATTTTTAATAATTTATTGCATTGTTTATGTTGTTTACAGTCAAGCCATCAACATACAATAAAATGTAAACATGAGATCTAAACTAAAAACTGTGCTCCCTGTGCTGGCAATATCATCTCTTTGTTCTGCTGTCTCCGGCTCCCTCCCTGGTCCTGAATCTGCCCCTTCCTCTACTCTCACTGTCTCAGAACAGACTGACTCCTGAAGCAGAAAAAAATGCAGGAAAAGATATTTTCCATACTCATAATAACTAACTTGTTTACATTACACTTGTTAAATTGAAAGATCATACTGTAAATTGGTGAGCCTATTACTTTCTACTGAACAGCCACAACTCCGAAAACATTAAAGAAATTGTCCAAAAAAATAAAAAATTTAATCTGTCATTATCCCTTCAATAAAAGCACCACACTTACCCGACACTGTACATCTGATTGACCCTACTGAAAAAATATAGGACTGGCTCAACTTAAAAAAATTGAAGTAATCTGTCACACCCATAAGCATAAATTAGACACTTTAGTTAAAAAGAGCAAATTATTTTTTTTACTAATGGAATGAGAAAAAAAAAACACATTAAACGAACGATAGCTAAGTTTACTTTTTTCAGTGGATCCCTCAATAATTTCTGTCTCCTTTGCCTGTGTTTGATAATGTGAAGCACATATACACTCATTCATCATAAAACAAAATAAAATTCATGTTCGCTTCAGCACTGTTCATCCGCGTCGTTACATTCATTGTTGTACTTGGTCCGGCTTTTAGATAAAGTCCTTCCATGCGCCATCTGGCGGATATTCAGTGAAGCGCAACACATTTATTTTAAATTCCCGAATGTTGCCTCCGGCAAGTTGCGGCACGCCGCGCGCTAAATTGCGGCATCCCGCGGAAAAACACGCGCAGTCTTAAAGGCGACATCTGTACCTCAGACCAGTGGCGGTTTTAGGCATGGGCGAACTGGTCAGTCGCCCAGGTCGGCATTTTTTCATGTCACGTGGGGACGGCAAACGAACCTGGAGGAAAAAAATAATAATCTGTGCCGCTAAGCGATTTCTATTATCTATGCTACCTGCGCTGTGACCGCGCCGCCCCTGCTGCTGAAGTTAAGCGAGCGGGGCAGAGAGTGGATGAAGGGGGGGGGAGGAGAGAGGAAGGGTGGGGGGGCTGGCCCGGGGAGCAATTCAGTGTAGAATGGCCACTGCCTCAGACCAACCTGAAAGTTTCCCTGCTGAAAAAACAGCATAGACCAGCACAGCCGTTGACCAGTTTGACCATCATATGTTGTGTTTTGGTGCTGGTATGCTGGTGACCAGCATTATAGTGTCATGATGCTGGTATGCTGGTCACTTTACTGATGCTGGTCCCCAGCATACCAGCACCAAAACACAACATATGCTGGTCAAGCTGGTCACCAGCTATGCTGGTCTATGCTGTTTTTTCCACCAGCATCACAGCAGGGTTACCAGCACCAGCATCCCAGCATACCAACATCTGATGGTAGGCTGTTCATTACCCCATCGAATGTTGAGATGGTATAAAAGCCAGAATACATGCAAATATTACAACGTTTCTTTTGTTTCATGTAAATTACTAACTCATTATTTACAAGACAATATTCAAATCATTAAATAAAATATAGAATAGAATCATTATAAAATCAACTTTATTAGCCATTCCTTGAAGCAGACTAAAAAGATATGTTAAACAAATAGGATTGGTTAGACAGAAAAATTACAACCTTAGTACCAAATCTGGCATCAAAATGTTTGCAGTCTATAAGATTATTTCTCCGGTGGTGGTGAACAGTATTTGACCTGGACCTACTACATTTTTGTGGTGTTCTGGATGATTTTTAATAACCTAGATGTTTTTTAATAGATTTAAGATTTAGTGGGTTTTTGAGACATCCCGCTCCTGCTGCCTAACAAATCAATCATTTTCTGGTTTGTGATGCCTACGATGGCCTCTGAGTTAAATGTAGGACAGAGCTGACAGTTTAGTGAAAGGGCTAGATGCTCTGTTTTCTTGTGCTGTAGTGATCAAACGTCTGCAATTTATTGTCTAATGTACCTGATCTCTTGTTTGTTGTAATGCATAACTGATTGTTCCTACAGACACCCAGTTACATTACATGTTCCAAAATTATAAACCTGTTAGCTGCCCAGTAGCTAGTTAATGTTATAATTATAATAATTTGTATTTTGTGTCTTTCTGTTTGCAGGTTTTGAAAGTTACCCTGGATGTGGGCAGCTTCTCATCAGGTAAACATAAATGTTAATGTGAAAACTTATTCCATTTGAAAAACATTACTAAAATATGTCCTCAATGTGAAAGAGGTATTTGTTTTGGATGCATCACCCTACATAGCTGTGCTGGCATCTGTGCTCTGTCTGTATCAGACTTGCTCATTTGTCTTGGCACCATTGACAGTACTATGTGGACTCTCAGATTGGATATTTGGAATCTATCGTGAAGGTTCAATCAAATGAGTTAAGTGTCTATCAAAGACACAGTGACTTCTGAAAATGCCTCTTTGTGGTCTGCATGGAATGCGTGTGGTGACTGGTGACAAACCAAATGTGTGTTATCTTATATTTTTCTTTTGTGTATCCTTGGCAAACCTTTGACTTCTCCAGCAAAGCCACAAAACAGCTTTCTCTAAAGTGTCATAACTGTGAAGTTCAGCAGATGAAGCTGGGAATTATGTTGCTCATAAAACATGAATGAGATTTTTTAAAAAGCACAAAAATTTTACTTCTCCAGGTCTATTATTCTTTGTGACAATGTGGGGATCAGTTGGTTCATTTACAAGTCAAGATTTCTGACAGAAATGGCCGACACCAGAGTTAGAGATCACATAGACGTTATCTAGTTTAACCATAGCAGGAGCAGTGTTTATAAAGCATTCTTCACATGCAATAAATAAGGGGATCATTAAAATGGTCAGTTAGGACAAGACTATGGCAACAGTGTGTTAAGAGTGTGCTAGGTTGCAGGTGTTGTAATAGATCTGGAGAAATGGAGAAAAAGAAGTGGGATAGAGCTGATGAGGGGAAAATTCATAGGTAAAGATGATTAGTACATCTTGAGCTACTACACACACGCACACACCAAACTATACTGAACTATATTGCTGGCCAGATGGAACACAGACTCCCTCTAACAAGAAAAAGGTAAACCTGACATCAGTTTCACCTAACAAATTACACAGCCCATGGTCCTGGAGCAGAGGGGTAAAAAGGATGAGGATTTCAGTCTCTAGATGTGCAAAGCTGGTAGAGACATACCCTAAAAGACTGGCAGCTGTAATTGCAGCAAAAGGTGGTTCTACAAAGTATTGACTCAGGGGGCTGAATAATTACGCACACCCCAATTTTCAGTTATTTACTTGTAAAAAAATTTTTGGAATCGTATGATTTTCGTTGTACACCAGTTTGTATTGGTCTTTCACGTGGAATTCCAATAAAATTGATTCATGTTTGTGGCTTGTAATGTGACAAAATGTGGAAAAGTTCAAGGGGGCCGAATACGTTTGCAAGCCACTGCATGTGCAGTGGTTCTTGTTTGGTGCAAACGGGTATTGTAAAGAAGACAGTATTTCTCAAATAATATATCCTGTATGTCCTGTATGTAAAGTGTGTCCGAGAGCTCTGAGCCACTGCATCCACTTGGAAGTCCATTACATCACTCGCAACCTGAAGTGAAAGATCAAGTTCACACAATAACATGAGCAGGGAAGAAATAATTATAATTTTGTAGAAAGTTAAAGGTCTCCCATCCCCACCCCCACTATTGCTGCTAAATATGTATGAGCTGTGCCCCAGTGCATGCAAACAAATTAACCGTGTTTTAAGGAAAACTGCAGAATTAACAATTCTATTAAATTTTATTTGTATAGCGCTTTTAACAATTGCCATTGTCATAAAGCAGCTTTACACAATCAAGAGAAAATGGAAATTTGTATGAAATGTGAAAATGAATGCGTATGAATCAAAATGAATAGTTTGTCCCATATAAGCAAGCCGAGGGTGACGGTGGCAAGGAAAAACTCCCTGAGATGGCAGTAGAAAGGAACCGGACTAAACAGGGAAACCAGACTTATTGTTTTGCAGTCATACTGTGTGTGAGCCGACTGGAAGTTCAATATAACAGATGTCCTTAACTCAGTGCTTCTCAAATAGTGGGGTGCGCCCCCCAGGCGGGGCGTGAGGCTCCGTCAAGGGGGGCGCGTTTGATCTCGGGGAACATAATTTTTTCTATTTTGATTTTTTTTTACTGTTCTAGAATAAAGTGCAATATCACTCCACTACATTAGGGGGCAGTGGCGCTCTCATTCGCAGAGTGTGCGCGGGAAGCATTCGCTAGGTGGTGTACGGGTTTTGTTTGCACTGAGCATGCGCGCTTTGCACCCAGTACAGGGTATGAGTATGAAGTGTAGACACGAAGTGTAGCAGACCCTCAAGTGACATCATGAAAAAATATTTAACAGGGTTGAGAAGACAGGCGGAGAGATTGTAGCCATTAATCCAGACATCATCTCTGATTAAAAAAAATAGCTCAAGTTATTTTATATATTTTTGTTTTGCAGGTTAAAGGTTTTTTTTTTAATATTGTGCTCCTGAGTTAATGTTGGTGATCAGTTTGAATGCATTATTATTTATTGATTTTATGTATTTTTTTCACTATCATATGGTTTGACATGGTCAGTCAAATAATGTTTATAGTTTAATTAAGGATTTTTTTTTATTTCAGATGCACTTTAAATCTTTTCTGTTACTTCCTACGGGGGCATGACAGAAAATAATTGGGAAGCACTGCCTTAACTTAATATAGAGACCAGTTTGTTATTGGAGGCTCGGGTTGACTGTGGGCAATTCCAGTCCTGAACTATTGAGTTAGTGGACTGGTCAAAAGTCCTCAGAGAACAGCTGTGTGCATTAGGCGAGGCCAGAACCGGCTTCATGGCTTCAAGTGGAAGCATCCCCGGATATCCTTCACCACATGCATCCCAAGCAGGCCACACGGGGCATCCATGTGACGTAGCGGGGTACCACGATGAGTCAGACAGGTCCAGAGGGCAAATGGCGTCTGGATCACCGGCTGCTCATGAGCGGCATGCTTCTCGATAGTAAGGGAGGGGGGAGAGGGACAGGAGCAGGAGAGATAAGTTGAGTATGGCCATAGTCAAGTAATGTATAAGGTAAATGCATATTTAGTACAGGATGCAAGCAGGGACTCAGTCAGGATGCTTGTCTTACAGTTACCCTTCCACTCTTTTCATTCACGCACACAATGCAAACACTGTTTTATTGGAAAAATAAACAAGGAACTCTTATTTACACTTGATTGAGACACACTAACGGAATCACTGCTGTACAGTAAAAATAAAACAAATTAACCTGCACTTTACCTTTGAAAAGAATCGCGAAAGAGCAGTGTTTCTGTGAAGAGCAACGTGTGTCTGCGTATGTGTCTGTGAATGACCCGCACACAGACACAGCAGACTGAGCCTTGAGCAGAGAGAGAAAATAGATCTTTAACCTCTAATGAGACTTGCTTTACAGGCGCGCTGTACATATGTAATATGTATTACGCGCACACATGTGGTCACAGTGTTATACCATATGTGATTATACCAGTAACACCCAGCAGGGGAGACGATTACCCCCAATTTCACAGCGCAAGAGAGAAAAACCATTGGCTCAGTTGTGATCATGTGACGCTCTGCGCCAAAACAAGAAGCCTATGCGTGATAGATGATACTCGGTGCTTGTAAACTAAGACTGGTTTTTTTCCAAGTCAAAATCTATTCAAAATCTTTGCTCGTCTTGCGGAACACTCGAAAACCGCGTTACTCGCAATCCAAGGTTTCAAATTTCAAATGTAATTTTTATTTGTCACATACAGTCATACACAGTATGATGTGTAGTGAAATGTTTATACGACCACCTGTGACCTTAAATTTTTTGTTTTAAAAACAACTAACAAGAAATAAGAGAAATAGAAAAGAATGAATGAATAAATAGCTAGAAGAAGTTAGACCAAAATATAAAAATTTAAAAAAATATATACGTAATATAAAACCTATCTGTACAAGACAAAATAAATTTAAATGCAAATAAAAAGTGGAATGAATGAAAAATGTCCAGAAGTGTGCAAATGAGCATTGTGTGAGCATCATGTCCATGATTGTCCGGTCTATAGTGTATTGGGGTGTGTGCACAGATGAATAATTTTCATGAGTTTCCATTTCTGTGCAATGTTGCAAAAACACAGAGATGATTAGTCATGTGTGTTATCCTGGTTGAGAGACCGTATCGCCTGCGGGAAGAAGCTCCTCCTCAGTCTCTCTGTGTTGGCCTTCAGGGAGTGGAAGCGCTTTCCTGACCACAACAGAGAGAACAGTCCATTGTTGGGATGGCTAAGGTCCTTCACGATCTTCCTGGCCTTGGTCCAGCACCGCTTGTTATAGATTGAGTGCAGGTCAGGGAGCTCGGTGCGGATGGTGCGCTCAGCCAAACGCACGACCCTCTGTAGAGCTCGTCTGTCCAGCATGGTGCTGTTCCTGAACCAGGTTAAGATGTTTCCCGTCAGGATGCTCTATGGTGCAGGAGTAAAAGTTTCTGAGCACCTTGGAGGGCAGTCTAAAATCTCTCATACGCCTGAGGTGGTAGAGACGCTGCCGGGCCTTTTTCACCACGGTGTTGATGTGACCGGACCATGACAGGTTCCGCTTGATGTAAACAATGAGGTATCGGAAGCTGTCCGCTCTCTCCACTGGGCTCCTGTTGATGATGGAGGACCAGTTCTCCAAATTTCCAACCTCCTCCAGGTAGGCTGTCTCGTCGTTGTCAGAGATCAGGCCCACCACTACAGTGTTGTCAGCAAACTTAATGATTTGGGTGGAGTTCGTAGTGGCTATGCAGTCATAGGTGTACAATGAGTACAGCAGGGGGCTCAGAACACGGTGTGAGAGAGGCTGAGGCATGTCCGCCCATCCTTACTGCCTGTGGTCTGCCAGTAAGGAAGTTGGAGATCCACTGATACATAGATGAGCTGAGTGCAAAGGGAATTATGATATTAAATGCAGAGCTGTAGTCGATGAAGAGCATTTTAACATCATTCCCTTTCCGAGTGTCCAGGTGAGTGAGTGGGAGAAGATGGGAGATTGCATCGTCTGTGGAACGGTTCGGGCGGTATGCGAACTGTAGTGTGTCCGATAGTGAAGAGATGAAGTCTCTGACCAGCCGCTCAAAGCACTTCATCACTACTGAGGTGAGGGCTACAGGGCGATAGTCATTGAGAAGCAGGATGAGGTTTGAATATCTCTCTGTGAACACAGGTGCTAGCTGATCTGCGCAGGCTTTGAGGAGTCGACCTGAGACGCCGTCTGGTCCTGCTGTGTTCCTGGTGTTCACTCTCTCTTCCTGTCTGCAGCCGTTAGCGCCGCTAGCATGAGCATCGCTAGGGTCTTTAGCTGCAGCCTCGAAGCGAGCATAGATCTGTCATATCTTGTCTGTCAGAATCACGTCCACGTTCGTCATACCGGATGTTGGTGCTTTAGGCTGAATCCCAATTCTACCCCTTACCCCTACACTTAGCCCTACCCCTCCGTTTGGCACGTTCACTGAAGGGGTAGGGGTGTCTCATTTCTCATTTGGTTGGAGTGGTAAGGGGAAGGGCCAGATAGACCTTCAAACGAAGATTTTTCGGGACCTCACTTCAAACTAAGGGCTAAGCGAAATTTTCAACATGGCTGCTCACCCGAGCAAGCAGACCCATAAATGTTAATTTTTGCCATTAATAAGGATTTTTATGACAAGTTTTCATTATATGTATATTACCTTTAGTCTTGTGTTTGTGTTTATGGTCATGTTCTGTAAAGAAACGTTTGCAAAAAAAAGTTTGCTAACGGATAGCACCGATTGCACGATATTACAAAAATATATTTTTATGTCATATACACGTTACTGCATGCTACAAACAAATATGAAAGTTCAGTAGCATGGCAGTTTGCAGAGCATTTGATAACGCATTGTTTGTTTTGCTTACGGCCATATGTGTACATGTAAATGAACGGTCCTCACAGTGCCTTACATCCTGTATTCATCATTACAACTCATAAAACACAATGTGACGAGCAACGGCAGAGCGAGCACACCAGCCCACCACAGAGCTGGTCTGTGGTGTGCTGGTGTGTGAACAAGTTACATCTTCTGGGGCCGAATTTCTGTCAACGTTCATAGATCAAGGCTATTATTCTCTGCGCATCATCTTTTATTTTGTACACACATTCCTAGTTCCGCAATTCTAACTGATTATGCAAAGTTTTAGTAAGACACACATAGTCGATTAACAGAGATTAACAGAGTCTTAACAGTATGAAATTGGAGCACAGTACTCCGTGGACAGAGAACAGTGAAATGTCTGATAACACTTTGGGTGGGATCCATCAGCATAAATAAAGAGAGAAGGAAATTTACAGAAAACAGGTTGAATAATTAGCAAATTTTCTGCTGCATTTGAGTCTCTATCATTTACCACCGCAAGCAATGCAGATAGGTCAACATTGTGTCAGATTCTAAGATGATCAAGTCTGGTAACCCAGATGTCTGAGACATTAACCTTTTGTCTTTATGGACTTGACTGGGGAGGTCCCAAAGTAATTGTGAATGCTAATCTCAAGGCCAGGCTGTGGCTTTGTCTCTATGATAATGTGAAGGTCTAGGTAATACCGTAAGGCTGATTAGTAGGGCTGGGTGATATGGCAAAAAAAGAAATCTACTTTTTTTTCATAGTTTGGCCAGTTTATAATTTCGATTTAGATTTTTTTTCAGTGTACATTCGGGGAATAGCTATGAAATATAGTCTCTGAAATATTTGAGGCCCGGCATCTTGTATCTTGGATCAGCAGCATGTAGCATTTTTATGAACCCTGGCTTTTCGATGGTGTAAATGGGAACCAGGTCCTTAGTGATATGAAATGTCACAGAATCTATAATTTCTGTCTATCTCTTAACTTTGAGCATTCTTCCCATTCGGCTTGGTGCCTTTGTCGCAAATGTTGGAATAAATTAGTGGTGCTGCCACAGCTGGTTGCCACTGACTTTCTGCATACAGTTGAACCTTGGATTATGAGCATAATTCTTTTCGGAAGCGAGCTCGCATTCCAAAACACCCGTAAACCAAATTAAATTTTCCCATAGAAAATAATAAAAATTCAAATTATTCGTTCCACAGCCCCAAAACATAAATATACAAAAATAATTGACACAAAATATAAAGTAAAAATAAAAAGAATTATCCTGCACTTTACCTAAAAAAAAGTCAAATAAATCCCGACAGTTTCCATTCATGCACGCAGACATTTTGTGTGTGTCTGTGTTTCTCTCTCTTGCGCTGCGGAGTGAATGTCTTGTGTGCACGCGCGCGCGTGATTTGACACAGTGCCGGTTCACACTCTCTCTCTCGCCTTCAGTGTCTTTGTGTGTGTTTGTGAAGCAGAGAGGGGGTGCTTCACACACCCACAAACACAGTAAAGGCAAGAGAGAGAATGTGTGAACTGGCACAGTGTCAAATTACGCGCGCACACACACAACGCGCGCACACACAACGACAGAGAGGGAGAAAATGAATTTTTAACCTCCTAACACTTTCTTTTGCTTTACACACGCACGCGCACACGTGTTATAAGAAACAGTACATGTGCGCTGTACACGCGCGTTTCAAACACAAAATAAAGTATGTTTTTACGCACGCACACGTGGTAACAGTGTTATAGTAAACAGTACACAAGTGCACGGATGTTGATTATACCAGTAAGAGACGATCACTAAGACCCAGCAGGGGAGACATCAAGTCGGACCTCTCAAATCTGAATAACAGTGTATCTAATATTTTTCTAAAGAATCGCGATACCTCGATTTAAGAAAAAAATGTATTGTCTTAAAACGGAAATTTGAAAACTAAAGAATTGCCTAGCCCCACTGATTAGATTAGCAACACTAGTCTGAACAGAGCCAAATTCAATCTGACCACTTTCACATAGCATCATAGACAGTCAGCCTAAGAAACAGATTTGTAACAGCATTCCTGACCTTGAAAAATTTTTTACTTAAAGTAAAAACTTTAATATTCTTAGGTACTGCCCTTGTGAAAATAATCAGTTTTTTTTTTCTCCCCAGATAACACATTTTCCCAAGTCTTCTCTTGCCCCTGATGTGTTCACTGCACTTACTTCCAAAAACACTTCACGATATGGCCTTTAAAGGAAGTACATTATCTGGTCATCGTAAGACATATCATGAAGAAATGAAGAACCAAAATTACCAGTGCTCAGGTTTTGGGAAGAGGTTTAGTTACCCAAGTCATCTGAAAAGACATCAGCGCATTCACACAGGAGAGAAGCCATATCAGTGCTCACAGTGTGGGAAGAGTTTTACTTCAGCTAGTAATCTCCAAACACACCAGCGCATTCACACAGGAGAGAAGCCGTATCAGTGCTCACAGTGTGGGACGAGTTTTACTACAGCTAGTTCTCTCCAAAGACACCAGCGTATTCACACAGGAGAGAAGCCATATCAGTGCTCACAGTGTGGGAAGAGTTTTACTACAGCTAGTAATCTCCAAACACACCAGCGCATTCACACAGGAGAGAAGCCATATCAGTGCTCACAGTGTGGGAAGAGTTTTACTACAGCTAGTAATCTCCAAACACACCAGCGCATTCACACAGGAGAGAAGCCGTATCAGTGCTCACAGTGTGGAACGAGTTTTACAAGGGCTGATGACCTACGAAAACACCAGCGCATTCACACTGGAGATACGCCGTATTACTGTTCACAGTGTGGGAAGAGTTTTACTTCAGCTAGGTCTCTCCAAACACACGAGCGTATTCACACAGGAGAGAAGCCATATCGCTGCTCACAGTGTGGGACGAGTTTTACTGCAGCTAGTTCTCTCCAAACACACCAGCGTATTCACACAGGAGAGAAGCCATATCAGTGCTCACAGTGTGGGAAGAGTTTTACTACAACTAGTAATCTCCAAACACACCAGCGCATTCACACAGGAGAGAAGCCGTATCAGTGCTCAAAGTGTGGGAAGAGTTTTACTACAACTAGTTCTCTCCAAACACACCAGCGTATTCACACAGGAGAGAAGCCATATCAGTGCTCACAGTGTGGAACGAGTTTTACAAGGGCTGATGACCTACGAAAACACCAGCGCATTCACACTGGAGTGAAGCCATATTACTGTTCACAGTGTGGGAAGAGTTTTACTGCTGCTAGTTCTCTCCAAACACACCAGCGTATTCACACAGGAGAGAAGCCGTATCAGTGCTCACAGTGTGGGAAGAGTTTTAGACATGCAGGTCAATTCAGAAGACACCAGCACATTCAAACAGGAGAGAATCCATAACACAATCACAATATGGGACTTGTTGTATGCACTGCAGTCACTCCTAAATATACTGCCTGTCAACATTTCATCAGACGGGTCAATTTATTGGCTGCATCAAGCTAAGAAAACAACTGAAAATTACTGGAAAAAAATTATGAAACTATAAAGAACTATAAATACTTGAAAGGATAGTGCTGAACCATCAACTTTTTGGAAAGAAATATCGGGGAGAAAAAAACATGAATTGAGACCACATGAACACTTTCATGAAGTTACATGGCAAAAAAAATCATAGTAGAAGGAAAGAAAGCATTTCCATAATGTGATGATAACTCACAGGATTGGGCCTAAACAGCTGTGTGTCCATAAGAAAACCACTTGATGGAGGAACCATCAGAAAGACTTGAATTTGCAGGGGATCATAAAGATTTGTCATTGGAACAATGGAAAAAGGTCATGTGGCCTGATAATTCCAGATTGATGATTCCTCACTTAACCTGATGCACTCATCACTCTAGAATTATGTAAATTCAATTTTATTTTATTTATATAGCGCTTTTAACAATGGTCATTGTCTCAAAGCAGCTTCCATAAATTTTCTTTTCATTTTTGTGAAGTGTGTATGTGTGAGAAAAATGTGTCTATATGATGATATTGTCCCCTATATAAGCCTCTGGAGGCAGTGTTGCACTCTAAAAACTGAACCGCTGGGTCACTATTGAATACTAAACATTCCTGTGGTTTTTATTGACTTTTTGCCACATAACTTCATAAAGGTTTTGTTATCTCCATTTGTTCTGTTTTGTTTGCCATTGTTTGGGTTAATCCTTTGCCTATCTAGTGGTCTCTTTGAGGAACTGCAGATAATTTATAAAACCAGGAAGTGAGTAGCTGAGCACATGACTGATGTATATGGTTAAAATTTAATGTTTTTTCCTCATCAATCCTTGTTTTTGAAGAATTTGAAGGGCAATGGCTGTAAGTTTACCATTGAGTGAGGTATAATTTTGGTAGTAATGTGTGAAGTTAATAGAATGTTGTCATTTATAAACATGATGTTATATTAAGCCTTTTCATTGCAAATGTTCAATAGATAAAGTCTGTAAAATTAACAGCAGTCTTGTAACCTGAATTATTAATCATAATTTGAGTTTATTAAAACATGTTTCAGTCATATTATTAATAAAAGATTATACAGTGAAACCTCGGATTGTGAGTAATGTGGTCTGCGAGTGTTCCGCAAGACGTGCAAAGATTTTTAAGAAAAATTTAAGACCAAGTCTTGGTTTCTCCCCTTCTCGGTTTTAGTGCGCATCTATCACTGGTATAATCATCCGTGCGCGTGTGTACTGTTAACATTGACCACATGTGTGCGCATACAATATCTTTTATTTTGTGTTTGTATGCGCGTGTGTAACGCGCGCATGTAAAGCATTAGAAAGTCTCATTAGAGATGTTAAAAATCCCTTTTCTTCCTCTCACTGAGTCAACATGCAGTTATGTGTGGACACACGTGTAATTTGACAGTGTGCCCCTTCACACACACGCACACAACTCCTCTCGCCTTTACACACACACTCTCTGCTCTACCCAGAAACACTGCTCTGTCGCGATTCTTTTCAAACGTAAAGTGCAGGTTAATTAGTTTTTTATTTTTAACTTTACAATAGTGATTCTGTTAACGGTGTTTCTTGCTAATTCTTCCGATAAAACAGTCTTTCTGTTAGTGTTTGTGTGAAATGAGAGAAGGAAGTGTTAGTGTGTAAGATGAGAAGAGGGGAGGGACTGATTCCGCCTCTCCTCTTACTTTAGCTTCACACACACAGCACCTGCGCGCAGAAATGGAAACACTTATCTGTCAGAGTTTTTTTTAAGGTAAAGTACAGGTTAGTTTTAGTTTTTACTTCATATTTTGTATTCATTGTTTTTATGTATTTTTTTTGGGGGGGGGGGGTGGCTGTGGAACAAATAATTTGAGTTTCCATTATTTCTTATGGGGAAAAATTGCTTTACGATTTATTGATTTATGAGCCCGATTCTGGAATGAATTCCAAGGTCCACTGTATTTGTTTTCCTTTAGTTTCACTCTGATCTCGATACTCTTTCATTGTATAGTTGATTCAAGTTTTAATAAATGCTGGACTTGAAACTTTGAACATCTTTCAACTTTGTAGTGGATGGAGTTTAGCTTCCTGTCAAACTTCAAAAACGGGGAAAACAGGACGTGAAGGGAGAACAGTGCACCATTCCCGACATTTCCTCAACAAAGTTAATGGTTCTGCACTATCCATCCAAATATTGATAATTTCTTAACCTTTTTCCAGTAATGTTAAATATCTTTAGTTGTTTTCTGAGTTTCACAGAAATCTTCTTTCACAACAGAAATCATATTGGCTGTTTCCAATCAGGATTTGTATTGCATGTTTTTTTTTTGTTTTTTTTTTAGTGTTGAATTACCAGTTTTGTCTATGACACTAAAATCTTCGACCTCAGTCCTGACAGACATGTGCTTCAAACCCATCTCTGTCATCTTCTCACAGACCAAGATGCTTTCTTAACAAACTTCAGTTACCTCAGTTTTCCTTTTCTGGGGTATTTTTCTCGGATTTTCTCCCTAATTTAGTCTTGTCCAATTCCTCCACTATGGGGCTTCCACATTTAGGCTACTATTACCACTCAGTCCGGAAGGCCGAAGACTATCACGTTTTCTCCAAACCACGTGACGCCAGCCGACCGCATCTTTTCAAACTGCTCGCTCATTCACCGTTGGGGGCGGCGTAACACACTCACAGGACAGTGCTATCCGCTCGTTCCGCTTGCGTGAGCAGCAATTAATGTGACCACACTAAGTACCTTTCATCCCGCCCCTCGGCTGCAAGAGGTTACAGCATCACCCGGGGATCAAACTTATTATTTTTGACTTTCTGAATTTGAGACTGTAAGACGTGCAATGTAAACCCGGATAGTACTACTTGCTTATAAAGTTTAGCCATGTAGCAATTAAAACCTGCCATTTATTTATTTATTTATTCTTTTTAGAGTTTTTATAACGGGTAATGAGGTTTTCATTTAAACTGACTTTGTTTTTGAGTATACTTTGACAGACTCATTATTATTTGAGTATTGCCAGCTAATTACATTAAGGTAACTTGGAGCCTAATTAATTAAACTGCGCACGATGTGTAGGTATTGTTAACTTGTAGTTTGCCATATTTATAATTTTAGTTGTTAATAAACAGGCATGTCTGGGTGTTGGGTAAAGTATGTTCGGGTCATAAAATCCTCTAATTTTGAAAAAATTATTTTTTTTTAAATTCCAGCAGGTTGGTTTGCAGAAGGTATATGAAGTAAATTAACTGAACCTATTCGACTCTTCACGTGAACCTGGATAAAATAAAATAAACTTTTGTCTGGAGCATGAAGAGAAAAAAACTTGTTTCTCTAAAAATCCTAATTTTGTATTTCAGGCAGATTTCTTTTTTTTAGATCGGTTTGTAAGAATTCAAACAGTTGTCAGAATTCCTTGGGGAATTCAGGAAATATTGTTAACATACCTTTACCTCTCTCCCCCTGTCTCCCCCTTTCACTCTTTCTCTCTCTCTCTGTCGAGCTACACATGTCGTTCATGAGCTGCCAGTGATCCAGACTCCCTCTGCCCTCCGGACCTGTCTGATCCATCCTGGTGCCCCGTTTCTGGTTGGAGGTCTCGTCGCATGGATGCCCCGTGTGTCTCTTTGGGATGCGTCTGGTGTCTGGGGATGATTCTGTCTACTTAGAAGATGGTTCTGGCCTCGACTGGTGTTGTCAGCTGTTTCTCTGAGGACTTGACAATTCGATAGTTCAGGACTGGAACTTTCTACAAGTCTATCTGAGTCTCCAATAACTACTGGACTCCATTTTACATCAACTATTATAAAATCAATTAACATCAACTATTATAGCTGAACCTAACACTTAACACTGTATAAATGCAGATAATTTCCTGCTATCTGTTTCACCCAGATGAGGATGGGTTCCCTGTTGAGTCTGGTTCCTCTCAAGGTTTCTTCCTATCACCATCTCAGGGAGTTTTTCCTTGCCACTGTCGCCCTCGGGCTTGCTCACCAGGGACTATCTGAACATTTTGATTCATACACATTCACATTCCATACAAACTTAAATAATTATTTTGATTGTGTAAAGCTGTTTTGAGACAATGTCAATTGTTAAAAGCGCTATACAAATAAAACTGAAATGAAAATGAAATGAAATTGAAAAGGTTAAACGTATATTTTTGTTAAAGGAGTGTTGGGTAATGTTTTGAGCCCGGTTTCTCGATAATGCACACTCTTAGCGTGCTAAAAAAAGATAAGATATATCTTACATAAAGTGATTACTTTTCTAAATGTGTTTCCTGAACTGTCCCTTAGGAGTCTTCTTAAATCGCTGCCTCTTATGTCTGACGTTGCAAGGCGCTGTCAAAAGTGAAGATCCTGAATTAGCTGTCATCGGTTGCTCAGGAATCGATTTCTCACTCCTTTTTCATGACGGCGTTAAGAAAGACGGCACTTTCTATGCAAATTAAACATTGCACTAAATTCTTCCAATAACATTTATTTCGACATGGGTTAACTTATCAATAGCATGCCATAATAGACAAATGTGTAAATTAAATCACCAAACAGTCGCTCATATTTTCATGTAACCTGGAGTGGCGGTGAAATGAACCGGATATACAATCATAGTTGATTAATAAACAACTGACAACACTCTTCGCCAGCTTCAGGAACAATGTGAAGCATGTCAGTTGTTGGGGTTGTATAGAGCACTTATGGAATGAATATGATAAGATGACCGAGTAGCGGTTTAATACCCCTATCTCACCTATGCGGAAATATGGAAACGTAATCACAGAGCAAAAACTCGCATTGAATCATGATGAACCCTACTTACGGCCACCGCGCGAAACCGTGTAGGTGAGAAGTTTAGTTTCTCATTTAACTAAATCAAATTTCATCATAAAATAAAACGTGTCAAAAGAAAAGTCCATCCAGTCATGGATGATGGCTAATGATCAATGAAACACATACTTTAAACAAAAAGCAGCTGGACATCGGGATGTAGAGCGTAAGGTCTGATACGGTCAAGAATTTCCATAATCTGTTGCCTTGGAAGGCGAAACTTAAAAAAATTAAAAAATATCCACCTCAGGCAAAATATGAAAAGGGCTGAAGAAAAAATACACATGAACCACACAGCTCAGCGGACGGTGCCGTCTTCGGTTTAACACAACATTATGTATCGCTGCCAAATTGTTTGCCACCTGTTCAATATTGAATGTGATTGCCAATTTTAATGCATTAGTCACATTATGAAATAGGCTAATTAAAAGTCAGTCTATTAGTACTGATATCAAATAAAATAAAATTCTTAAACAGGCCTACTGTATATTTAATCAATACGACTTTGATACCGTGCCCTAATGTGCTTGCATACACCGCTGATTTATAAAGACTGCTGCTCAGTGGCGGGGACTAGCGTCTTGAGCTGAAACTATGCTAAGTATGAGTTAAGATTGGTCCAGACCAACCTTACGAACATGTGACTAAGCTATACTTAGCGTACGGACGTTTTGGGAAATGCGCCATAACGTTAAGAGAGAGGTTAAGGTACAACTTAAGAACTACTTGGCGATAAGAAGCTTTTGAGAAACAGGGCCTTGATCATTTTAGATATGTTTCTGTAGCTGCCAGCCTCACAAGTTAACTGTTATGGAACAGTTTTGGGTTTATTTTGACTTTTGTTTACTTTTTTTCCTCCTGCTTCTGAAAATTTCATTAGTTCTTTTCTTTGTTGTACTGCTTGAGGATGTCATAGATGCTATTATGAAATGTGTCAAAGGACTCTGGCACAAACTCACCACATACTCCTGCAATAGATCGTCAGGATCCTTGTTGAGGTAGATACAAAGTACGATGCTCTAGATTAAAAAAAGATAATAATAAATCTTTATAATAATAAAAAAAAAAATTTTTATGTGAAAACTAGACTTGAAGTTAATCAGGATTTGGGCTAAATTATACAAACATTCCTACACAGCTACATAATAAAAAGCGAAAAAGTATAACTCACTCCTAAATTATTTTCATTTTATCAGGACATGACTGATATCAACACACTGAAGGCCACAGAGGGCAGAACAATGGGGATCTACTTTATGTTGTGGGAGGGACTTCCAGCAGTGACTGTTCTGATGTTAGAGTAATCCTCGAGGGAGATTCTTGATTCGCTGTTCCTTCAGATGTCATTAGTAAAATTATTTTACCTCTACATTCCTGAACTGAGTGGTTTGACTGGTTCTCTCGCCAAATTTAAGGTTACTGATGTTGTGCAGTTGTAATTGCTGTCAAATTATTTGCATATGTAATTAATATTCCATATTATGTTTTACCGTTGTAATTCCTATACAGTTATCTGCATGTTTGTTTCCATTTTGTTTGGCAATATTCTATATATTGCAGAATAATCTTTGCATTGTTGCATAGCGCCTTAACGTAAACTTGTTCAATGCATTTCTTGTTCAGGGAGTTGTGTAAACTACTGTATAATATTTTCAAAACTTAAAAACACAAATGCAGTGTTTCAGCTCGGTGACATCAATTTGCTACATTTTATGTATTTTATGTGATTTAATGTGCGGACAGCTGCTGTTGATGGAGGATCTTGATTAAAAGTTTTGAAACAAAATTGTCATTGTTTTATGTGGTGGGAAAAGGTTAAATTTCTGTTATGATCGATCAGGAAAATAAAACTTTCAAATTAGACAACAAAATGAATACTTGCTGAAAATGTCATTAGAATTTATTTTATTCATATAAGATTTTATTTTAAATATGAACATATTAAGGTTTATAGATACATTTTTAATTGTTATAATTTATTAAAACATTGGAGCTCAAATAACAAGTGATCAAATGGAATAAAAAAAAAGAACAGATTGGGTGAGAATGAAGTGATAACATTGTGTTGGAAAATAATAATCAACTAGTTTAACTTACTTTAGTCCCAGTGTATATCTGTATATTTGCACACCTACAATTTTTGGTGTTTCACCATCCAAGGGGCCGTGTCACATGTAAATAACAAACCTCAACATGTAAATATCAGTAAACGAAATTCTTATCTCTTAGGCTACGTTTACACTGTCAGTTAAATGTGACCCAATTCCGATTTTTTGCTCATATGTGACACATATCGGATATGTTCTATGTTCCTGTAAACAGGAAAAAAACGCATGCATTCTGATATTTTGAGATCGGTTTCAGGCTTCCTTCATATGTGGAAATAAATCAGATATAAATCAGATATGTGCTAATGTGATTGTCGTGTAAACAGACAGATCGGATTTCCTAAATCGTTGTGTTCTGTACCTCATTAAAACTGTGACTTCTTCGCGGTTTTAATGACGTAATGTTATTCTCCGGTGGAAGCACGTGTGGAATGATAACATCGCAGGTGACATGGAAAAGGAAAAAAGGAAAAGCACCCACCCCCCCAAAACACACACACACACACCATTATAAATAACATTAAGAAATCAGTATTTGGTGAATGAAGCATATGCGCAGGCTGCAATTATTGCGTTTTTTTTTCTCCTATATATTAAAACCATGATGACATTTCGTGAACTTTGCTTATATCGCAGAGCTAGCGTTAAGCATATTTCACCTTCATCTATCTTGGCTAGTTAGTAGCGCAAGAACCTGCCTTTAACTATGCGCAATGTTTCAGATGGTATGGCAAGTGTAAACACGTGAAACGGATATGAGTGACAGTTGAAAGAACGTGTAAACAGACTGTCAAAAAAATCAGATATAGGCAACAAAACGAGACCTGCACTGTAAACGTAGCCTTAGTCATGTTTTGAACTTGATCAAATGCAAACATAATCTGTATATTAAAAAATAAATAAATCTGCCTTGCTGTTCCAGTGATTTTGCAACTAACAATACTTCTATTACTTCATTATTACACTACAGTAGAACATACAAGGCAGGTAGAATAAAGGTAGAATATACAGTCCCGATCAAAAGTTTAAGACCACTTGAAAATGGCAAAAAAAAATCATATTTTGCATGGTTGGATCTTAACCAGGTTCCAAGTAGAGCTTCAACATGCAACAAGAAGAAATGGGACTGAGACAAAACATTTTTTGAGCATTCAATAATTGAAAATAACGATTAAACTGAAACTGGCTGTTTTACAGCTGATCAAAAGTTTAAGATCACACCTCCGAAAAAACCTGTAAACCCCTCCAAAACAGAAATCAAACTTCCAAACATGAACTCAGTACTGAGTAGCTCTACCGTTATTGTTGATCACTACAAAAAATTCGTTGCGGCATGCTTGATGCAAGCATTTCCATGAGGTGAGTGGGAACATTTCTCCAAGTGGTGAAGATGGCCGCACGAAGGGTATCTACTGTCTGGAACTGGTGTCCATTTTTGCAAACTTCCCTTGCCCTCCATCCCCAAAGGTTCTCAATTGGATTTAGATCAGGGAAACAGGCGGGATGGGCCAAAAGAGTGATCTTATTCTCCTGGAAGAAGTCCCTTGTCCTACAGGAAGCCAGTGCAGGGAGCAGAGGAATGGGGTGGTGTGGAAGAACTTGGGAAGGTTAAAAACGAGACGTGCTGCTGCATTCTGGATCAGTTGCAGAGGACGAATCGTGGACAGGATGAGATGTCTGCCAGACATGCTGAGATCCGGGTGGAAATCTGAGTGTCAGAGGGAGGAAAGGAGAGAGTAAGTTGCGTGTCATCTGCATAACAATGGTATGAAAATGCGTGCGATGATATGACTTTACGAAGAGACCGGGTATAGAGGGAGAACAGAAGAGGACCAAGTACTGAGCCCTGTGGGATACCAGTAGAGAGTCTACGTGGGGCAGATGTAGATCCCCTCCATGTTACCTCATATGACCTATCTTCTAGGTAAGAAGCAAACCATTGCCACACGTTTCCACAAATTCCAAGGCTTGTAAGAATAAATAATAGAATCTTGTGGTTCACTGTGTCAAATGCTGCTGACAGGTCCAGGATGATGAGAACAGATGACAGTCTAGCAGATCTAGCAACATGGAGCTTCTCAGTGACTGACAGAAGGGCAGTCTCTGTGCAATGTGCCACTTTGGATCCACCTTGGTTGGGATAATTAAGGTTGTACTGTGAGAGATAAAGAGACATTTGGTTATAAGATAGCCAAGGAGCAGGACAAGACGTCTTCCTTGGTTTAGATGACAGTGGGCAAAGGAGATCTATGGATGAGGAGAGAGAGGGGAGGAATTTTCAGTCGCAGTCTCTAGTGGTAGAGAGGAGAAGGAGTCTGGGTCTGGGAGGGATGATAGGGTGCATGAAGACACAGAGGAGGGGGAGACAGAGTGAAGGTTTCTACGAGAAAAAGAGAAATGTTGGTGGTTAGGTTTACATAGAATAGGAAGGGTTATGGTGAAGGATACCAGGTAATGATCAGATTTATGGAGAGGAATAGTAGTGATATCCATGACTGGGCAAGGGTGGCAAAAAACGAGGTCCAGAGAATTCCCTGCCTAGTGTGTGGGAGGGAAGCTGTTTAGAGTTAAAGAGAAGGAGTTAAGGATAGGGAGAAGGAAAGAGGATTGGAGTTTGTCAGATGGAAGGTTGAAATCTCCTAGAACAGTGTTAACCCTAACCCTAACCCTAACCCTAGTTATTTGATTTTTAGTGTGTTTCATGATATTCTGTGTGCGTGAGAACAGAATGTTTTTTCTTTCTCTTACCTCGACACAAGCTGCACTTTCAATAAACACATCCTATAGTAGTTTATGTTAAAGGTCGTAAAACTGTTGAACGCTCGTAAATGCAGCGCTACTCCCAATTTTATGTTCTTCTTTACCTTATCTTTTCTAAACATTCCAGACCAGATGTAAACACTCCTTCACCCACCTTTTCTTTGGTTCTTTGTGTGTGTGCGTATATATACTTCTGTCTTCCACAATAAACTTTGAATGTCTCACTAAGCACGGACTTGTGTATTATTGAGGGGTTCCCTGGCCAGACGGGAAGCAAAATACAAGCTGAGCACTGAGTAGACCAAAGGGGGTCTATCAAAATTCAAGAAATCCTTACAATTTGGGGGCTCTGCCCGGGATACCTCTAATCAGGTGAGTGCTGCTTTTTTATTTTTCTCTATAAGGATAGAGCAAGCATGCTCCCTGGTTTTTGGTATCTGGACCATATATAGTACGGGGGAGGATTGTCTTGTGGCTTTTACGCCAGGATATAGCGCGCGCTCGCTTCTGAAAAGTTCCTTGAACTGCCCGCTCTTTGTTGTTGTCTTTGTTGAGCTCTTTTTGTTGTCTTTTGTTGTTGTATTGTGTGTTGTTTGTTGAAGATATTGGTTCTTTCTGTCGCGGGTTAATTCACATTCATGAAATGGGTAATAAGAACACAACTACTTATCCAAAGCCGGACCCAGAAGAGGTTCCGCGCGACTGGATGAATACGTGTGGACTCACTTACTTTACCACACCTTGGCTTGATAATTTATCAGGGTGGACTGAACCACAATTTCAATTTTTAACCTATCCACGCGGAGGTACTTTTAAGCCTGAATATCTAGCCTATGCTTACTCTCAGATATATGAGGGTATGGGTGACCCAGGATGGGATTATCCTTACATGGGTTCATGTTATCAAAAATGGGTAGAAATGAAAGCTGTTTGGGATAAATACTTAGACATAAAAGAAACTAAAATACAGAAGAAAAAGATTCCAAAGGTCACATCCGAAACTAAATTCAAGCCGCCCGTTCATTCAACCTTTCCGATCCCTCCTCCATATCATGCTGACATAGTAACATCAGCATCTAACCAACAGATTATTGAGAAAATTTATCCTAATTTGAATCCCACTAATCCTTTTTTGAGCTGCCCATCTGTGCCTGTCTCCCCGTACCCACAAAACCGTGCTCACCTTCGTCGGAAGTGTGTGCCTCAGGAAAGGGAAAGACTCCCAAGAGGGTCTCAGGACGAACTCCTGACAGCCCTCTTTCGGATGATCCTGAGGATACTGATGGTGAGGATTTTGATAACTCGGACGACCCGGAAGGTCTGGATGAGAGGTCTCGCCCCAAACCTCGACAAGAAAACATTGCGTTTGTTTTCTCTATGGGACCAAAGGGTCTAAAAATCCTTCCACCATCCGTAAGCACGCTGAAGGTCATTATTAAGATGCTCCCTTCTCCCAACAAACCTTTGCATTTTGTTGATATGCTGATAAAGGCTTCCATGTACTGCCTGCTCGTGGGTGCCGATTATCGCTTTATCTTGCAATCGGTTTTGGGAGATGGGTACGATGAGGCTGATTTGATAAAGATGGAAAAATGTTTAGATCCTGAAAAAGACAGATGGACTGTAGTGGTGAAACATGAAGACGTAGAGGGGGGCGGGGGGAGACGAAAAAAGATGGAATATGATTTTCTTTGGGGTAATTCTAATGAGGCTATGAAACTTTTAAAAGATGAGCTAACTACTTATCTTCTTGCACGTCAACAAGCTAGTCAGGATCTGTCACAGGTAACTAATTGTAAACAAGAAAAGAGTGAGACCACATCCAGGTTTCTCGAGAGGTTTCGAGAGACCTGGGCCCTTTTGGGTGGTATGCCCCTCCCTGAAGAAAACCCTAACCGACTTTTCCTTACCGCCTTCTTGAATAATTGTCGACCAGAAATCATGAAGATTTTAAAGTTTCAATTGTTAGACCGTTCTATAACGACTATTAAAAAATTAGGTGAGCGTGTGAGAACACTGGAAGGAGACGGTATTTTAGAAAACAGACAAGTGGCATGTTTGTTTGTGGAGAGTGAAGGATACAGAGGTGGAAAAAAGGGGGGTAGAGGAGGCCGAGGAGGCCGTGGAAGAGGTAGCAGAGGTCTACAGGGTCAGAGTGCACCCCGTAGATCTGGTTATTGTTATAAAGAAGGTCATTGGGCTCGTGAATGTCGCACAAAGGCCCTTGATGAGGGATGTAGTGGACAAAATGTGTACAATCGATTGAATGATGATCAGTGGCATGATGCTAATGTCTTTTCTCTTAATCGTTCACAGCAGCCACCACAGCGAGTACAACCACAACAACAGCAGCAGCAATATAGACCCAATCCCTTCTCAGGGATGCAGGTAGGAGCATATGACACATAGGGATGCCTGCAGAGTTCCAGCCCCGCGATGTTACTTTGTACTTTCGAGTCACCTCAGGTTAATGAGTTGCCCTTTATAGAATTGTGTATAGATGGTTCTGTATTCTCTTTTTTGGTGGATACGGGAGCTACAATGTCGTCTTTAGGTCGTGATAATGAGGGACCGCTCTCGAATAAAAGGATCAGCTCTGTGGTAATTGAAGTGGTTGCTCAACAAAATTATTTCACTCCTCAGGTAACTGTAACATATCCTTTAGATAAGGGAATTCATCTCTCTCATCGTTTTGTCTGTATGCCTGATTGTCCTTTTAATCTGCTAGGACGCGATTTAATGAGCAGACTACGCCTGTCCTTGACTTTTTCTGGCGCAAAACTCACTGTTGAAGTGCCTGATTCAGTTCCTTTTTCCTACCTCACAAATATGCGTGTAAATAATTGTTTCCTTTCTTCACAGAACAGCTCTGTTCCTGCTGCCCTTGAATGTGTGCCGAGCAGTCTGTGGGCTGAACATAAGGATGAGGTGGGGTTAGTACACTGTGTTCTTTTAAGCTAAATTTAAACATTTGCAACCTGTGCACATCAAACAATATCCACTCTCAGAGGCCTCGGGATTAGATGAAATTTTAAGCTCATTGCTCAAGCAGGGTGTTATTAAACCATGTGTAAGTTCTTATAACACACCTGTTAATCCAGTACTGAAACCTGATGGTACGTGGAGATTTACACAAGATTTGAGAAAAATAAATGAAATAATTATCCCTGTAGCACCTGTTGTGCCTATGTGCTGTCCATCGTCTCCTCTATACCTTGTCATCATTCGCATTTCTCTGTTATTGACCTTTGCTCTGCCTTCTTCAGTGTTCCTGTGGAAGAGCAGACACAGCCATTGTTCGCCTTCACCCACAGGGGGCATCAGTTCACCTGGTCTTGTCTTCTGCAGGGTTGTGTTGACTCACCGGCTGTTTTTTCGGCTGTAGTAAGAGATGCACTTGGTGATCTAACTCTCCCCACTGATTCTGTTGTCCTATCTTACGCAGATGATCTACTGGTGTCCGCCATTTCGCCTGCCGTCTGTGAAGAAGCCACCATTTGTCTCCTGAAACACCTGGCACTGAAGGGTTTCAAGGTATCAAAGACTAAATTACAGTTTTGCAAAGACACTGTAAAATACCTGGGTTTTGAACTCTCCCAAGGCCAAAGAAGGCTCTCAAAGGAACGAATCCAGGTTATTCTCGACACTAATCATCCCAGCACTAAACATGCTCTCATGGCTTTCCTGGGACTGATCAACTACTGTCGTCAGGGGATTCCTGACTGCTCATTCTACGATAAACGCATCAGGACAGCCATCTCACACAATGATCTGCTCCAACAGCCTCTGACATGGACTGCTGACATGATTGAGGCATACAAGGAACTGAAAAAGGCCCTATGTTCTGCTCCAGCGCTGGGCCTGCTTAACTATCAAAAACCGTTCCATCTATATGCGTGTGAGCACGGGGGCACCGCTTCTGCTGTATTGGCACAGGAGCATGGGGGGGGGGGGGGATAAGAGCATGTGCTTTCTTATCTAAAACTTTAGATGCTGTGGCACAAGGTTTGCCCGCCTGTCTCAGGGCTGTGGCCGCCTGTGCGGTGATGGTACAAGATGCTGAAAAGATTGTTCTCTCTCATCCTTTAATTTTGTATTCTCCACATCAGGTTAAACAAGTGCTGCAGAACATTCAAACACAACACATGACGGCTCAGAGACGGTCTGGGTATGAGATTATCCTGTGTTCTACAAGTAACTTAGAGATAAAAACCACCTCTTCTTTTGACACCCTCGGATATGCTCTGGCACGCTTGATCAATGCACAGGACGACACACTAGTAGATATAAATCATGACTGCTGTTCAGAGATTATTCTCCGGAATAATCCAGTCTATCCAGACTTTAGAGAGGGTTAGAGAATGTGAGAGCAGCGTTATTCCTGTAGCGCACAGTCTGGGTGCCGCAGGCGGAGATAAACAGCCCCCGACTCTGGCATTAGAGCCCTCACAGCGGGGCGAGTGGGTGACAACTCGGCGGCATACTCGTTCAGCCAAAGCTAACGCTAAGGCTAGCCCACCGGAGCACACCTCCCCTGCGCCTCACGTGTCCAACAGGTTTGCTCTCCTCAGTGATACACCCGCTGAGAAACCTGAAAGAGCTCTGGTTATAGGAGACTCTATACTAAGACACGTGAAATTAGCTAGACCTTTAGGGGCGCCAGCGGCAGTGGTTAGGTGTATCCCGGGAGCCAGAGCACCGGACATAGCAGGTAATCTTAGGGCTCTAGGACAGCACAGGTTCTCTAAGATAGTGGTACATGCTGGAGCTAACGATATACGCCTTCGTCAGTCAGAGGTTAGTAAGAATAACTTTACAGAGGTGTTTAAATTAGCGAAGGCGATGTCCGATGAAGTAGTATGCTCTGGTCCCATCCCAATGAGACGTGGCGACATAGCTTACAGCAGGTTATGGTCGCTGAACCACTGGATGTCCAGGTGGTGCTCCAAAAATAATGTGGGCTACATAGATAATTGGAAGACCTTTGAGGGCAAAGCTGGCCTGTTAGGGCGGGACGGTGTCCATCCCACTCGGGAAGGTGCTGCTCTCATTTCCTGCAGTATAGCTCATAGTCTCAGTAGAGGTCTAGTTAATCGGTGACAATCCAGAGCCCAGGCCAGGGAGCAGACAGACAGGCTAAACCAACCGTCTGCTAGCTGCATAGATTCGTCACTCAGGGTTCACCTTAGTTAGACTGTGTCTGTTCCCCGAGCTAAGCAAAAATATAGAAAGACTCAGAAAGTCTGTTTCAATAATCTAATTAACATAAAGTCCACAAACTCCAATCATACTGAATGCGCAGCCGGCACCTCTGATCTGAAGCTAGGATTGTTAAATATTAGATCTCTCGCATCAAAAGCAGTTATTGTTAATGAAATTATCACAGATCAGGAGTTTGATATACTCTGTTTAACTGAAACATGGGTTAAACAGGATGAGTATGTAGCTCTAAATGAAGCTAGTCCTCCTGGATACAGCTACATACACCAGCCTCGGTTAACTGGTAGAAGAGGAGGCGTCGCAGTTATTCATGATGATAATCTGTCTATCGTACAAAAACACGGACACAAATTTAACTCATTTGAAATTCTTTATAGTAACATAAGTATATTTAAGTATATGTATATATAAGTATATTTAAGTCAGCTCAGTCGATTCCACTAATTATAATTTACATACCTCCAGGGCCATATTCTGAATTTCTTAGTGAATTTGCGGATTTCATCTCAGACCTGGTCGTTTCTGTAGACAAAGTGTTAATTGCTGGAGATTTTAACATTCATTTTGAGAATACAGAAGACCCTCTGAGAACAGCATTTATGTCCATACTGGACTCTGTAGGCGTAAATCAGTGTGTAGTAGGACCCACTCATAAAGCAGGTCACACTTTAGACTTAATAATATTTTTCGGATTAAGTATAAGAAATGTATCCACAACAACATCATGCAATAGCGAGGACTATGGAGCGATATTGCGGACAATATTCAAATGCAATTGCAAATTGCATTTGTCATTGCGTTTCCCATATGTGGACGCACAAAGTGTGCCATAATTCAAATGCAATTGCAAACTTTGCATTACCGTTTGCTGTTTCGCCTTTGCGAGCGCACACTGACTGCCAAATTTCAAATGAAAAAGAAAACTCCATTTGCATTTGTATTTCCCAGGTCTTACACGTCATGAACCTGTCATATTTAAACAGCAAAATCAATCACCACGTTTGCTTTTTCACTTTCTCTGCGCCGCGCGTCAAGCCGGCCAAAATTCAAACGCAATCGCTAATCCATTTGCAATTGCATTTCCAACACGTTACACAGAAACCTGTCAATCAGCGTCAGGGGCGGGTCTATAATGTGGGGCGGGATTGTATGGGGAGTGACGTCACTCGCAGTCGCCGACCAAGAGGGGGATATTTGAGCACTGGAGGTGAACCGAGATTATCTCATTTGTTTATCAAGAAATAAACACACAAAAATGACAAATCGCATATTTTCTTGCTCCGGAGTGGACAGAGAAGTTTTTACAAGTAAAAATATTTTTAGATCTTCTCCTGTTACAGCCTGCTGGAGCTAAATCTTTCAGAAACGCTGCTTACCGGTGTTATGCGCTAAAAAGCCTCCCTGCCACGGATTGCCCCCCAACATAACCTCTATCAAATATTATATTACAACATAAATTAATAGGTTTATGGTTTACAAATTGCACCAAAACGAATTTGATTATAAAATAATCTATATAAAAAAACCACATGTAGTATAGGGGGAAAATATATTAATTATATATATTTTTTCATATACAACCCCTGGCAAAAATTATGGAATCACCCTTCTCAGAAGATGTTCATTAAAATGTTTAATTGTGTAGAAAAAAAAACAAGCACATACATGCCACAAAACTATTTTCACTCAACAATCCAAACTTCTGGCTGTATAAAACACTTAAAAAAAAAAAAGAAACTCAAACAGAGGAAAAAAATATGGAATCACCAAATAAAAACACTACTTGTACTTTGTTGCACCACCTCTGGCTTTTATAACAGCTTGAATTCTCTGAGGCCTGGATTTAACTAATGTCAAACAGTATACTTCATCAGTCTGTCTCCAGCTTTGTCTTATTGCAGTTGTCAGATCAGCTTTGCAGGTTGGAACCTTGTCGTGGACCACTTTCTTTAATTTCCACCACAGATTTTAAATTGGATTAAGGTCCGGACTATTTGCAGGCCATGCCATTGACATTATATGTATTTCCTGTAGGAATGTTTTCACAGATTTTGCCCTATGACACGATGCATTATCATCCTGAAAAATGATGCTACCATCACAAAACATCCTTTCAATTGATGGAATAAGAAAAGTGTCCAAAATCTCAACATAAATTTGTGCATTTATAGAAGATGTAATGACTGTAATGTCTCCCATACCTTTACCTGACATACAACCCCATATCAATAATGATTGTGGAAATTTGCATGTTTTCTTCAGGCAGTTGTCTTTATTAATTTCATTGGAACGGCACCAAACAAAAGTTCCAGCATCATCACCCTGCGCAATGCAGATTCGTGATTCATCACTGAATCTAACTCTCATCCAGTCATCCGCAGTCCAAGATTGTCTTTCTTTAGCCCACTGAACCCACTGTTTAGATGTTAATGATGGTTTTCTTTTGGCTTTTCTGTATGTAAATCCCATTTCTTTTAGGCGATTTCTTACTGCCCGGTCACAGACATTGACTCCACTTTCTGCCCATTTGTTCCTCATTTGTTTTGTTGTGTATTTTCTGTTTTCAAGGCAAATTGCTTTAAATTTTCTGTCTTGGCGCTTTGATGTCTTTCTTGATCTACCAGTACGATTCCCTTTTACAACCTTTCCATTTGATTTGTACTTGGTCCAGATTTTAGACACAGCTAACTGGGAACAACCAACATCTTTTGCAACATTCCATGAAGATTTACCTTCTTCAAGAAGTTTGATAATTCTCTCCTTTGTTTCAACTGACATCTCTCGTGTTGGAGCTATGAGTTATGTCAATCATCTTGGTTCAACACATCCCTAATGTGTGCAAGCACTCTTTTTTTAACTGTAGACTAATTAGCAGTTGTAATCAGATACAGGTATTTGTTTTAGAAATGCAAAGTGCATGGTGATTCCATATTTTTTTCCTCAGATTTGTGTGATTCCATATTTTTTTCCTCTGTTTGAGTTGTCAAAACAGTTGTCATTGACTATAGTTATCTTTCTTTGTTTTTAAGTGTTTTAAACAGCCAGAAGTTTGGATTTGTGACGGTTAACCCCTAGAGGGCGCCTAACGCCCGTTTTTGGTTTCGTTTTGTAGTTGGTTTGTGTTTTGTGTTTAACTTCAGTTCCCAGTGTGCACCTCGGTCAGGTGACGTAGAAGCTCACCTGAACCGAGGTAAGCCAATTATTAGTTGATTTGTTTGTGTTTAAATAGCCTGACTGAACAGCAGTCAGGCGTCTAGCTTTTGTTGTAGTTAAGTTGAGTTTGTGTTTGGTGTTTTGTTTCCCTTTTATGTTAATAAAAGAGAATAATGAACCGTCAGCTCGCCTCCTCTGCATTCATGCCATGACCACGCACCCGACGCAGACACAGTAAGGGGAAAAATCATGACAGAAAGCTAGACCGACCAAGTGGCATGGCGGAGGTTCCCCCCGGGACGAGTTTCGGGGGCGTGATCACCATCTCTAACGAGCTGGCGGAATGGCTAAAGGACAGCGAGGAGGATATGTACCACAGCTGGGAGTACAGCTTGCTGGTGGAGCAGGAGAGTTTGCTGGAGGACAGCGAGGAACACGGCGAAGCAAAATTCGAGCAAAGCGGGGAGAACTGCAGGTACGCCGAGGAGGCGGAAAGGCAGGAGGAGAAAGCGGTCAAGGGGGAGACGAAGGAGTTCTACAGGCAGTGGGCAGAGCGCAATGAGGAGTGCATTCGAGACCTGCGCGAGCAGGTGCTGCAGCTCCAACTGCAGTACGTCCAGGTTCGGGAGAACCAGCCTGTAGTCCCGGAAGCGATCGCCCTCCCGGATCTGGACGATGCACTCCTCCCTCGGACACTGCCTGAACCCAGCGCGGAGGAAGACGCAGAGGGGCGATGCGACGCAGACAGCGCGTTTCCCCCATCCCCGCCGCCGGAGCTATGCGCAGAGGAGTGTGCGCCGCTGCAACACGGCAGCGCGGGGGGCTTCTACTGGCAGTGGGCAGAGCTCAACCGGGAGTGCATTCTGGACCTGCGCGAGCAGGTGCTGCAGCTCCAACTGCAGCTCGTCCAGGTTCGGGAGAACCAGGCCGTGATCCCGGAAACAATCCCTCTCCTGGATCTGGACGATGCACTCCCACTCCTGCCCCTGCCTAAACCCCTCGCGGAGGAAGATGTGCACGAGCGATGCAGCATGGGCGACGATGAGCCAACGCTGCAGTCGAGCGCCGTGCACGCTCCAACGCCGCAGTCGAGCGCCGTGCACGCTCCAACGCCGCAGTCGAGCGCCGTGCACGCTCCAACGCCGCAGTCGAGCGCCGTGCACGCTCCAACGCCGCAGTCGAGCGCCGTGCACGCTCCAACGCCGCAGTCGAGCGCCGTGCACGCTCCAACGCCGCAGTCGAGCGCCGTGCACGCTCCAACGCCGCAGTCGAGCGCCGTGCACGCTCCAACGCCGCAGTCGAGCGACGTGCACGCTCCAACGCCGCAGTCGAGCGACGTGCACGCTCCAACGCCGCAGTCGAGCGCCGTGCACGCTCCAACGCCGCAGTCGAGCGCCGTGCACGCTCCAACGCCGCAGTCGAGCGCCGTGCACGCTCCAACGCCGCAGTCGAGCGCCGTGCACGCTCCAACGCCGCAGTCGAGCGCCGTGCACGCTCCAACGCCGCAGTCGAGCGCCGTGCACGCTCCAACGCCGCAGTCGAGCGCCGTGCACGCTCCAACGCCGCAGTCGAGCGCCGTGCACGCTCCAACGTTGTCGTCGAGCGCAGTGCACGCTCCAACGCAGCGGTTGAGCTCTGCACAAGCTCCAACGTTGTCGTCGAGCGCAGTGCACGCTCCAACACTACTGTTGAGCTCTGCACAAGCTCCAACGCCGTCGTCGAGCGCCGTGCACGCTCCAACGCCGTCGTCGAGCGCAGTGCACGCTCCAACACTGCGGTTGAGCTCTGCACAAGCTCCAACGTTGTCGTCGAGCGCAGTGCACGCTCCAACGTCGTCGAGCGCAGTGCACGCTCCAACACTACTGTTGAGCTCTGCACAAGCTCCAACGTTGTCGTTGAGTGCAGTGCACGCTCCAACGTTGTCGTCGAGCGCAGTGCACGCTCCAACGTCGTCGAGCGCAGTGCACGCTCCAACGTTGTCGTCGAGCGCAGTGCACGCTCCAACGTTGTCGTCGAGCGCAGTGCACGCTCCAACGTCGTCGAGCGCAGTGCACGCTCCAACGTTGTCGTCGAGCGCGGTGCACGCTCCAACACTGCTGTTGAGCTCTGCATAAGCTCCAACGTCGTCGAGCGCAGTGCACGCCCTAACACTGCTGTTGAGCTCTGCACAAGCTCCATCGTTGTCGTCGAGCGCAGTGCACGCTCCAACACTACTGTTGAGCTCTGCACAAGCTCCAACGTTGTCGTTGAGCGCAGTGCACGCTCCAACGTCGTCGAGCGCAGTGCACGCTCCAACACTGCTGTTGAGCTCTGCACAAGCTCCAACGTTGTCGTCGAGCGCACTGCACGCTCCAACGTCGTCGAGCGCAGTGCACGCTCCAACACTACTGTTGAGCTCTGCACAAGCTCCAACGCCGTCGTCGAGCGCCGTGCACGCTCCAACGCCGTCGTCGAGTGCCGTGCACGCTCCAACGCCGTCGTCGAGCGCAGTGCACGCTCCAACACTGCGGTTGAGCTCTGCACAAGCTCCAACATTGTCGTCGAGCGCAGTGCACGCTCCAACACTGCTGGTGAGCTCTGCACAAGCTCCAACGTTGTCGTCGAGCGCAGTGCACGCTCCAACACTGCTGTTGAGCTCTGCACCAGCTCCAACGTTGTCGTCGAGCGCAGAGCACGCTCCAACACTGCTGTTGAGCTCTGCACAAGCTCCAACGTTGTCGTCGAGCGCAGTGCACGCTCCAACGTCGTCGAGCGCAGTGCACGCTCCAACACTGCTGTTGAGCTCTGCACAAGCTCCAACGTTGCCGTCGTCGAGCGCAGTGCACGCTCCAACACTGCTGTTGAGCTCTGCACAAGCTCCAACGTTGTCGTCGAGCGCAGTGCATGCTCCAACGTCGTCGAGCGCAGTGCACGCCCCAACACTGCTGTTGAGCTCTGCACAAGCTCCAACGTTGTCGTCGAGCGCAGTGCACGCTCCAACACTACTGTTGAGCTCTGCACAAGCTCCAACGTTGTCGTCGAGCGCAGAGCACGCTCCAACACTGCTGTTGAGCTCTGCACAAGCTCCAACGTTGTCGTCGAGCGCAGTGCACGCTCCAACACTGCTGTTGAGCTCTGCACCAGCTCCAACGTTGTCGTCGAGCGCAGCGCACGCTCCAACATTGTCGTCGAGCGCAGTGCACGCTCCAACGTCGTCGAGCGCAGTGCACGCTCCAACGTTGTCGTCGAGCGCGGTGCACGCTCCAACACTGCTGTTGAGCTCTGCACAAGCTCCAACGTCGTCGTCGAGCCCTGCACAAGCTCCAACCTCGTCGTCGAGCTCTGCACAAGCTTCAACCTCGTCGTCGAGCTCTGCACAAGCTCTAACGTCGTCATCGAGCTCTGCACAGGCTCCAACGTCGTCATCGAGCTCTGCGCAAGCTCCAACCTCGTCGTCGAGCGCTGCACAAGTACTAACGTCGTCGTCGAGCTCTGCACAAGCTCCAACGTCGTCGTCGAGCCCTGCACAAGCTCCAACGCCGCCGTCGAGCGCCGAGTACGCTCCAACGCCACCGTCGAGCGCCGAGTACGCTCCAACGCCGCCGTCGAGCGCCGAGTACGCTCCAACGCCGCTGTTGAGCGCCGAGTACTCTTCAACGCCGCTGTGGAGTTCAGCACAAGATCCAACGCCGCTGTCGAGCTCAGCACAAGATCCAACGCCGCTGTCGAGCTCAGCACAAGCACCAACGTCGTCCGCGAGCTCAGTGCATACTCCAACGCCGTCGTCGAGCGCAGTTCACGCTTCAATGCCGTCGTCGAGCGCAGTGCACGCTCCAACGCCGTCGTCGAGCGCAGTGACAGCTCTGCAATGGCCGAGCACGTCTCCAGCCCAGCCTCCGCCAAGCACGTCCCCAGCCCTGTCACCCAGCCCCCTGGTCAGGGGAGAAGAGGTAGAACATTGGGGTGGGTGTCCAGGACCTCCGGTGATGCTCCGGAGGAGCATTCTTTGGGGGGGGGATACTGTGACGGTTAACCCCTAGAGGGCGCCTAACGCCCGTTTTTGGTTTCGTTTTGTAGTTGGTTTGTGTTTTGTGTTTAACTTCAGTTCCCAGTGTGCACCTCGGTCAGGTGACGTAGAAGCTCACCTGAACCGAGGTAAGCCAATTATTAGTTGATTTGTTTGTGTTTAAATAGCCTGACTGAACAGCAGTCAGGCGTCTAGCTTTTGTTGTAGTTAAGTTGAGTTTGTGTTTGGTGTTTTGTTTCCCTTTTATGTTAATAAAAGAGAATAACGAACCGTCAGCTCGCCTCCTCTGCATTCATGCCACGACCACGCACCCGACGCAGACACAGTAAGGGGAAAAATCATGACAGGATTGTTGAGTGAAAATAGTTTTGTGGCATGTATGTGATTGTTTATTTTTCTACACAATTAAACATTTGAATGAACATCTGAGAGTGATTCCATAATTTTGGCCAGGGGTTGTACATGTATATTTTTATATTTCTTATTTATAATAAAAATCGCTTTGTGTAATTTTTCATCATAAACAATATTTGTTTAGTGTAAACATTTTTGTATTACATGACAAACCCCTGCAAAATAAATGTGCCACAAAATAAACAGTATATGAGAATTTGTATTATGTGTCTTAATTTCCATGTCACATGCTTAGGGTTAATTATAATAGTAATAATATATTTGATAATACTCATATATTATATTTGATAATAATAATATGAATTTTTGATTGTGATGTCCTAATATATTTGACAGAGATTTTGTGGGGGTGCAATCAGTGGCAGGGGGCATTTTAGCGCATAACACCGGTACGCAGCATTTCTGAAAGATTTAGCTCCAGCAGGCTGTAACAGGAGAAGATCTAAAAATATTTTTAATTGCAAAAACTTCTCTGTCCACTCCGGAGCAAGAAAATATGCGATTTGTAATTTTTGTGTGTTTATTTCTTGATAAACAAATGAGATAATCTCGGTTCACCTTCAGTGCTCAAATATCCCCCTCTTGGTCGGCGACTGCGAGTGACGTCACTCCCTATACAATCCCGCCCCACAGTATAGACCCGCCCCTGACGCTGATTGACAGGTTTCTGTGTAACGTGTTGGAAATGCAATTGCGAATGGATTAGCGATTGCGTTTGAATTTTGGCCGGCTTGACGCGCGGCGCAGAGAAAGTGAAAAAGCAAACGTGGTGATTGATTTTGCTGTTTAAATATGACAGGTTCATGACGTGTAAGACCTGGGAAATACAAATGCAAATGGAGTTTTCTTTTTCATTTGAAATTTGGCAGTCAGTGTGCGCTCGCAAAGGCGAAACAGCAAACGGTAAAGCAAAGTTTGCAATTGCATTTGAATTATGCCACACTTTGTGCGTCCACATATGGGAAACGCAATGGCAAATGCAATTTGCAATTGCATTTTAATATTGTCCGCGATATCGCTCTGTAGAGGACTTCATGAACTTTTTAAATAATAAAATTGTAAATATCAGACATAAAATTGAGGCTTTGAAACCGAACAATGTAATTGATACAGATGTTAACCTAGCCATGTCAGATTCAAACCTAGAATACTTTACTCCCCTTGAAGAGAATGAACTAATTTCACTCATCTCTTCTGCAAATTCATCAACCTGTATATTAGATCATATACCGACACATTTTCTTAAACAGATAGTACCAGTAATAACAGAACTGCTGTTGAGAATAATTAATTCCTCACTCAGCATTGGTTATGTTCCAAAATCTTTTAAAACCTAAGATGCCCGCAGAGAGTATCCCATCACAGTTTAGAAGTGAAGACTTTATGGACTTCTTTAATGAAAAAATCAATAATATCAGGAAGAAAATAATGGAGGTTCAACCTCTAATAGTATCTCACGATCCAGTTCAGCCTATAGCTTCACATTTAGATTTTCACTGCTTTACAGGTATAGGACAGGAAGAGCTGTATAAACTCATCACCTCGGCTAAATCAACAACGTGCCTGTTAGACCCAATCCCAACCAGATTTTTAAAAGAAGTGATGCTTACGGTTGGAGAGCCACTTCTAAACATTATTAATTCTTCATTATATCTAGGTCACGTCCCTAAACCTTTCAAGTTAGCAGTTATTAAGCCGCTTCTTAAAAAATCTAATTTGGACGCGAATGAAATAACAAATTACAGACCGATTTCAAACCTCCCGTTCATATCAAAAATACTAGAAAAAGTAGTATCAGCTCAAATTTGCACATTCTTGCAGGATAACAACATCCTTGAAGAATTTCAGTCAGGTTTCAGGCCCCATCATAGCACAGAAACGGCACTAGTTAAGATTACAAACGACTTGTTTTTAGCTTCAGACCAAGGCTGCATCTCATTGCTAGTCCTGCTTGATCTTAGTGCTGCATTCGACACTATAGATCATAATATTCTCATAGATCGCTTACAAAATTATATAGGTATTCAGGGACAGGCATTAAAATGGTTTAGATCTTACCTGTCTGATCGCTACCATTTTGTAGATCTAAATGGAGAACCGCCTGGTGTAATGCCAGTGAAATATGGGGTCCCACAAGGGTCAGTTTTAGGACCTCTGTTGTTCTCAATATACATGCTTCCCTTGGGTAACATCATTAGAAGACATGGGATTAGTTTCCATTGTTATGCTGATGATACCCAATTATATATCTCAACCAAACCAGACGAAATACCTAAGTTGTCTAGATTAACTGAGTGTGTCCAGGACATAAAAGATTGGATGACCAATAACTTTCTTTTATTAAATTCAGATAAGACAGAGATATTACTTATTGGCCCAAAAACCAGCACACAACAGCTTTCACAATTCAGCTTGCGCTTAGAAGGATGTACTGTTATTACCAGCTCAGCAGTAAAAGATCTGGGAGTAATATTAGACAGTAACTTGTCTTTTGAAAATCACATTTCAAATATCACAAAAACAGCCTTTTTCCATCTTCGAAATATTGCTAAACTTAGGAACATCTTATCCGTATCTGATGCAGAAAAACTAGTTCATGCATTCATGACCTCCAGACTGGACTATTGTAATGCATTACTAGGTGGTTGTCCTGCATCCTCAATAAACAAGCTTCAGTTAATCCAAAATGCAGCTGCCAGGGTTCTCACTAGATCCAGAAAATATGATCATATAACCCCAATATTATCATCCCTGCACTGGCTACCTGTTCAGTTTAGAATAAATTACAAAATAGTATTACTTACATACAAGGCCTTAAATGGTTTAGCTCCCACATACCTAACCAGTCTTCTGATACGCTACAATCCACCACGCGCCTTAAGATCACAAAGCTCCGGACTTCTGGTAGTTCCCAGAATTTCAAAATCTACAAAAGGGGGTAGGGCTTTTTCATATTTAGCTCCAAAACTTTGGAATAGCCTTCCAGACAGTGTTCGGGGAGCAGACACGGTTTCTCAGTTCAAAAGTAGACTCAAGACGCATCTTTTTAATCTGGCATACACATAACTCATCCCAGTACTCATACTCCAGTACACCTATACCGAATGGCAACTACGCTAATTCTCCCCATCTGTTCTGTATTTCTCTACCCATCCCGAGGCATCGGGAGATTTTGCCAGCTTCAGTAGACAAAGGCCGACCCTGCGAGGTTCCTGAGGCATCCAGAGAAGGACCAGCTCCAGCTGGATTCAGCTTTATGATGGTTGGAGCTACACATGCTGCTCCTGTGCTTCCAGTGATCCAGACCTCATCTGCCCTCTGCACCTACTGACTCATCCCTATGCTGAACTGGTCTTCATGTCAATTTAAATAATTTCTGTCATATTGAATTTTCATCTGCACAACACACAAGATGTTATATCATTTCTATCTGTTGTCGCCCAAATGAGGATGGGTTCCCTGTTGAGTCTGGTTCCTCTCAAGGTTTCTTCCTAATGCCATCTCAGGGAGTTTTTCCTTGCCACCGTCGCCTTCACCCTTGGCTTGCTCATCAGAGAAATTTCATTCATTCGTCTCATTATTATCTGCACATTTTTCTCACACATCCACACTTCCAATTATTTTCTTTTCTATAATTATTATTATTATTGTCATGTCGCTCACTGGTAAACACACACACAAGGGAACGCAGGTGCAGGAAATATATACTTTTTATTCAGAGTCCCGTTTTTGATTTGAACAACTTAGATCTCCACATAAATTATAATAACCCCAAGGGTTCTTCACCAGGGACGGTCTACAGGCGGAAACACAAACGAGAAGAAGAAGAAGAATTCACTAGAAGTTTTATCCTTGAAAGTAACTGAGAACTGCCACGGAACCGGGATCCGTCCGAACGCGAAAGCCGTCTCGCTTTCGCTACCTCGCCTGCAGATAGTGAAATAGTGAGACACACAAGGGTAGACAGGTGAATTCACTTTCGTGTTGATGACTGACAATGACATACGTAGACACACTAGGGGGAGACAAAGGCTACGGCTCAGTAATCCGGTGAACCTGATCTCCGGGGCTGAGGCAGATCGGATGTTACATTACCCCCCCTCCCAGGACCGGCTTCCTGAAAGAGAGGTGGGCGCTCCCCGCTAGGTACCGAAGGGGGTTGGGACCCACCGGCCTGATGGAATTGCCGGCGAGCGGGTCGGCCAGGAAGTCGTGGCGCAGGACGATCCGGTCGAGCTTGATGAAACTCGAATATGAGTTCTGGACTCAGGATGTCCTTTGCCGGGACCCAGCTGCGTTCCTCCGGCCCATACCCCTCCCACTCTACCAGGTACTGAAGGGAGCCCCCTCGCCTTCGGGAGTCCAGCAGTTGCTGGACTCTAAATGCAGGGGCGCCCTCGATCTCCACAGCCCCAGGGAGTGAAGGGTCTACGACACCTCCGTCTAGTGGTCCCCGCATCACTGGCCTGAGAAGAGAGATGTGAAAGACTAAGATTAATGCGCATGTGTGAAGGGAGTTGCAATTTAAAAGAAACAGGGTTGATTTGGGAGATTATAGGGAAGGGACCGATGAATCTGGGGGAGCGCTTACGGCAGGGGAGGTTGAGAGAGAGGTCCTTTGTCGAGAGCCAAACCCGATCTCCTACTTGGAGCGGAGGACTTTCCCGTCGCCGCCTATCGGCGAATCTTTTGAACCGGCAAACTGCTTGGGAGATACTGGCATGCGCCCCCTCCCATACTTTTTCCGCTTTCTTAAACCACTCGTCCACCATGGGGATATTGGTGGGAGTGGCATCCCAAGGACATAGCGGTGGCTGATGTCCGAGCACACATTGGAACGGCGTTAGGCCGGTTGAGGAGTGTCTTAGTGAGTTTCGCGCATATTCCGCCCAGAATAAACAGTCTGCCCATTCATGTTGCCGACTACTACAATATGCGCGGAGGAATTTCCCGAGATCTTGGACAGTCCGCTCTGCCTGCCCATTAGACTCCGGGTGATAGCCTGACGTTAGACTAATAGTGGTCCCCAATTTCTGGAAAAAAGCTTTCCAGACTTTTGCGACAAATTGTGGACCACGATCGGAAACAATATCCTCCGGTATGCCGTAGTAGCGAAACACATTGTTGAATAGGGTTTCCGTCACCTGGGAGGCGGTTGGGAGGGCGCAGAACGGAATAAACAGGCAACCTTTTGAGAAGCGGTCTACGACTACCAGGACGGTCGTGTACCCTTTAGACACTGGCAGGTCCGTAACAAAATCCACCGCTAGGTGGGACCACGGTCTGTTAGGTGTAGGTAAGGGCATTAATTTTCCAACTGGCAACCCTCGAGGGCTCTTGGTGGTTGCACAGGTAGCACAAGACGAAACGACTGTTTTCACTGTTTCCCGCAAATTTGGCCACCAGAACCGAGGTTCTAGTAGTTGGCGTGTTTTTAGTTCGCCGGGATGTCCTGATGATAAGTTAGTGTGTGCCTCTACGATCACTCGTTCACGTAGTGACTCCGGCACGTAGGTTCGATTCGGAGGACAGCCCGGCGGCACGGGTTCTGACCGTGTCGCTCGGGCTATCTCCGCATCGAGGTCCCACGTGATCGGTGCCACCACGAGCGACGGGGGCAAAATGGGTTCAGGCACCTGGGGTCGGTCCTGCGTCGCAAAACAGCGGGATAACGCGTCCGCTTTTAAATTCTTCGAGCCGGGGCGATAAGTAATAATAAAATGGAACCGAGTGAAAAACAGTGCCCAGCGGGCTTGTCGGGGGTTTAGTCTTTTTGCTTGTTGGAGGTACTCCAAGTTCTTATGATCTGTGAGTACCGTGAATGGATGTTCCGACCCTTCCAACCAATGCCTCCACTCCTCTAACGCCGCCTTTATTGCAAGCAGTTCGCGATTTCCGATATCATAGTTGCATTCAGCAGGTGTCAGTTTTCGCGAGAAAAAAGCACAGGGGAATAACTTCTCCGGGTGGCCATGGCGCTGTGACAGTACCGCTCCGAGTCCTACCTCCGACGCATCGACCTCCACTACGAAGGGCTTGTTAGGGTCGGGCAGTTTTAATATAGGCGCGGATGTAAAAGCTTGTTTTAGGCGCTGAAACGCGACGCGCGCGTCCAGCGTAAACTGGTGTAACTTGCGCGGTTTACCCTTTAGTAAGCTAGTGAGTGGTGCTGCCAGTGTACTATAGCCCCTAATAAAGCGCCTGTAAAAATTGGCAAACCCGAGGAAGCTTTGTAGCGCCTTCACTGATGTTGGCTCCGGCCATTGGAGTACCGCTCTGACCTTGGCTGTGTCCATCTTGACCCCCAGTGGCCCTATGCGATAGCCCAGGAATGCAACCTCTGTCTTATGAAATTCACATTTCTCCGCCTTCACATAGAGCCCATGTTCCCTCAGTCGATGGAGGACGGCGGTCACATGACTAACGTGCTCTTCGTATGACCGAGAGTATATTAGGATGTCATCCAAATATACTATCACGAACCGGCTTAACATATGTCGGAGCACGTCATTCATGAACCCCTGAAACACCGCAGGAGCATTCACCAGTCCATAAGCCATTACATTGTATTGGTAATGACCTGATGTAGTGCTAAACGCTGTCTTCCACTCATCGCCCTTGCGAACACGAACGAGGTTATAAGCGCTGCGGAGGTCAAGTTTGGTAAAGATGGACGCGCCGCGGAGCAGATCGATCGCGGCCGGAACCAGGGGCAGCGGGTGCTTATATTTCACTGTGATGGTATTGAGCCCTCGATAATCAATACACGGCCGAAGGCCCCCGCCTTTTTTCTCGATAAAAAAGAACCCTGCCGATGCGGGTGACGTGGAGCGACTAATGAGCCCCTGCTGGAGAGCCTCTTTCACGTATTCCTCCATGGCCCGTGTTTCTGACACGGACAATGGGTAAATCCGCGAGCAGGGCGGTGCTTTCCCCGGCAGGAGGTCAATAGCGCAATCCCACGGGCGGTGAGGGGGAAGTCGTGCAGCTGCCCTGACACTAAATACGTCTTTAAACTTCACATACTCTGATGGCACTAGGGTCGAAACTAGGGCGCTAGGACTTTCTACTGTGGTCGTTTGGGCCATCAATGAGGTTGGCATACAGAGTTTCGCGCATCGGGGGGACCAAGAAAGGATGCGAGCACTTGCCCAATCAAAATTCGGGTTATGAGAGCTAAGCCATGGGAGGCCGAGCACGACGGACTGACTCACCTGGGATATTACATAAAATTCTAGCTCCTCAGTGTGATTAGGGAAAGTTAACCGTAGGGGCACGGAGATCATGTTAACAGGCGATTGACTTAATGGGTTGCCATCGAGAGCGTTAATCACGATCGGGGTTGGAAGCTTCGACACTGGAGCGTGCCGCGAGGAAAGTAGAGAGAATGAAATAAAATTTCCAGCCGAGCCCGAATCTATGAGGGGGGAAACAGAAATCACATGGTTATTATATGCCAAAGTCGCGTTTACACAAAATGACCGGTTGGTTCGTGGCGGTGTATGTGTTTTCTCAGTTTGTGGGGGTGTGTCCGTGTTTATGGTTTGGGAAGAGGTGTTCATGCGTGTGGTTTTTGGTGATGTGATTCTTGTGTGTGTGTTCGTGCGGGTGGTTGGTGGGGGTGTGTCTGTATTTACGTTTAATATCGGGCATTCTCGAATGAGATGCCCCCCTCCCCCGCAGTACAGGCACAGTCCGGCCGTAATTCGGCGTCGTCTCTCCTGGGCCGACAACCTGGATGAGCCTACATCCATCGGCTCTGTCATTGAGGATTCGCGTGGAGCTGGTGGGCTTCTGCTGGGGCGAGGACGGTGGTGCGGTTCAACCCTGCTTCCTGCCGCCCGGGCGGGGGTTTGCCTTTTCTGACTGCGGAGGTGTTGGTCCAGCTTAATGGCGAGCTGGATTGTCTCGTCCAAATCTAACTCTGCATCTCGGCACGCCAACTCCAGCTGGATGTCTGGCTGGAGCCCGTCCCGGAAGCGGGCGAGAAGGCTCTTCTCGCACCACTCACTCTCCGCTGCCAGGATCTTGAACCGCACGGCGTACTCGGCGACGGTGATCGACCCCTGCTTAATCCTCAGCAGCTGTTGCTCTCCAGTCTGGCCCTGATCCGGGTGATCAAAGACAGCGCGGAGGAAGCGGATAAAGTCGCTCATGTCCCGGCCTCCAGCACTCCACATAGCGGTGGCCCAGTCCATCGCTGCACCTGTGAGCTGTTGTGTGACAAAACTTATCTTCTGTCTCTCATCGAGACCGGGATACTCGGCCAGGTACAGCTCACAGGCGAGGAGAAATCTTCTGCACCCCTCTGGGTCACCAGCATATCTTTCTGGGGGGGGCGGCCCGTGGTGGAGATCGGGACGCGTGTCTCTGCGCTGCAGGTGGGGGCGACTGTCTAGCCGCGATGTCACGGACACTGTGGGCCAGGTCATTGATTGCCCTGGCCAGGCTGTCCATCTGTCCCTGCTGTCGTCGGATGTAATCCATCATAGGGACCGTGTTATCACGTACAGGTGTTCCTGCTGCGTTCGGGTAAGAGGTCTGGTCATCTGTCATGTCGCTCACTGGTAAACACACACACAAGGGAACGCAGGTGCAGGAAATATATACTTTTTATTCAGAGTCCCGTTTTTGATTTGAACAACTTAGATCTCCACATAAATTATAATAACCCCAAGGGTTCTTCACCAGGGACGGTCTGCAGGCGGAAACACAAACGAGAAGAAGAAGAAGAATTCACTAGAAGTTTTATCCTTGAAAGTAACTGAGAACTGCCACGGAACCGGGATCCGTCCGAACGCGAAAGCCGTCTCGCTTTCGCTACCTCGCCTGCAGATACCGTCTTAAACCTGGGAGAGAGAGAGAGAGAACAGAGACATACGGTGAAACATACTAGGTGTGTACAACGGTGACCAGACAATGTGGTGTGGGTTCGGCTGGGTTAAATAGTGAGACACACAAGGGTAGACAGGTGAATTCACTTTCGTGTTGATGACTGACAATGATATACGTAGACACACTAGGGGGAGACAAAGGCTACGGCTCAGTAATCCGGTGAACCTGATCTCCGGGGCTGAGGCAGATCGGATGTTACAATTATTTGTTTTTATTTATTTATTTTCTAATATTATTATTATTTTATTTATTTATTTATTTATTATTATTATTATGATTTGTTAAATTTCTTTAATTTTTGTGAAGCTGCTTTGAGACAATGACCATTGTTAAAAGCGCTATATAAATAAAATTGAATTGAATTGAATTGAATTTAATTAAATTAGCAGTTATCAAACCAATAATTAAGAAACCTGACCTCGACCCTTGTCAGCTGTCCAATTACAGGCCAATATCAAACCTCCCGTTTATCTCTAAGATTCTGGAAAAGATAGTAGCAGAGCAGCTATGCTCATATCTACATAGAAATGGCATACATGAACTGTATCAGTCAGGATTTAGGCCTCATCACAGCACAGAAACAGCACTCATTAAAGTAGTAAATGACCTCCTATTGGCCTCTGATCAGGGTTGTGTAACTATGCTTGTATTACTCGACCTCAGTGCAGCTTTTGACACCATTGATCATGCTATTCTTCTTCACAGATTAGAAAATGTAGTAGGAATTAAGGGTACAGCCCTCTCCTGGCTCAGATCCTATTTGACCGATCGTTATCAGTATGTAGACTTAAATGGTGATTATTCTGCATGTTCTCTAGTGGAGTTTGGCGTTCCGCAGGGTTCAGTTTTAGGCCCACTGCTTTTTTCCCTTTACATGCTTCCTCTGGGCAACATAATCTGTAAGCATGGTATTAGTTTTAATTGTTATGCTGACGACACACAGCTGTACGTCTCAACAAAACCTGATGAGAAAAACCATCTTACTAAAGTTGAGCAATGTGTGCAGGACATAAGAAATTGGATGCTAATTAACTTCCTTCTGCTTAATCCGGATAAGACAGGAGTTCTAGTCATAGGACCGCACACAGCTAGAAGTAAAATCTTAGATTACACCGTAACTTTAGATGGCCTTTCTGTTCCATCAAGTGCATCAGTAAAAGACCTCTGCGTGATTATAGATTCCAGCCTTTCATTTGAAGCTCATGTAGATAATATCACCAGGATAGCATTCTTTCACCTCAGAAATATTGCGAAGATAAGAAATATATTGTCGCTAAACGATGCAGAAAAACTAGTTCATGCTTTTATCACTTCTAGGTTGGACTATTGTAATGCCTTACTGTCTGGTTGTTCAGTTAGGTGCATAAACAAGCTTCAGCTAGTCCAGAATGCAGCAGCGAGAGTCCTCACTACAACCAGAAGATATGAGCACATCACCCCTATCCTATCTTCACTACATTGGCTCCCTGTGAAATTTCGCATTGATTTTAAAATACTACTCTTGACATATAAAGCATTAAATGGTCTCGCGCCGGAGTATCTGAGCAAACTGCTAGTGTCTTACGATCCGCCACGCCTACTTCGGTCAAAGGATGCAGGCTGCTTGTCAGTACCGCGTATTATGAAAACTACAGCTGGAGGCAGAGCTTTTTCTTACAAAGCCCCAAAATTATGGAATAGTCTTCCAAATAGTGTTCGGGACTCAGACACAGTCTCAGTGTTTAAGTCTAGGCTCAAAACCTATTTATTTAGCCAAGCATTTTTATAAATAGATTTGCCATAAGGTAAAGGAGCAGATCTGGGGGACTCATGGACGTAGAGTATTATGGTGAACTGGTATGTTTAGATGCTGTCTTCCTCACTCTCATTTGATCACTCAGGTTTGTTGACGGTGAGGTGATTGTTTGCTTTACATCTCAGGGAGCCCTCATGTTTGTGTTTCCTTCTGTCTCTTCCTTTTAGTTATGCTGTCATAGTTAGTCTTGCCGGAGTCCCTGCTTGCACTCTACAGTAAATATACATTCACATTAGACATTGTGACTGTGACCATACCTAATTGCAATCTCTCATCCTCTTCTCTTCCTCCCCCTCTTTCCTCTCTCCCCCTGTCTCCCCCTTTCACTCTTTCTCTCTCTCTCTCTCTGTCGAGCTACACATGTCGTTCCTGAGCTGCCAATGATCCAGACTCCCTCTGCCCTCCGGACCTGTCTGATCCATCCTGGTGCCCCGTTTCTGGTTGGAGGTCTTGTCGCATGGATGCCCCGTGTGTCTCTTTGGGATGTGTCTGGTGTCTGGGGATGATTCTCTCTACTTGGTTCTGGCCTCGACTGGTGTTGTCAGCTGTTTCTCTGAGGATTTGACAATTCGATAGTTCTGGACTGGAACTTTCTACAAGTCTATCTGAGTCTCCAATAACTACTGGACTCCATTTTACATCAACTATTATAACATCAATTAACATCAACTATTATAGCTGAACCTAACACTAACACTAACCTAACTATCTTCTACTCCATTAACTATTGGTGACACTTTGTTTGTAGATGGTTCCTGTTCAAAACCACATGATGGGAAACTTCTCTGTGGTTATGCTGTGTGTGCACTGCCAGGTATAACCATTGAAGCTTACTCTCCCCCTTTCTCATCTGCTCAGGGAGCTGAACTTTTTGCTCTAACTCGTGCATGTTCTTGTTCTTTCTGAAGGAACAGATGTCACTATATACACTGATTCTCGTTACGCTTTTGGTATCGCTCATGACTTTGCATACTTTGATTTTCTGCTGAGGGTAAGCCTATTTCTCATTCTTCTTTTGTTCCGGATTTATTAGACGCATGCCATCTACCAAGTACTCTCGCTATTGTAAAAACTAAGGCTCATTCTTCTGGTGACTCTATGGAAGTGCTAGGTAATTCGCTAGCTGATCGTATTGCTAAAAAAGCAGCTCAAAAACAGTTTTTCTTTCCTGATTCTGGTTCTGATTTGATCAATTCATCTTTTCTTGCTAGTTCCTTGATTCCCCATGTAGATTTATTGTCTTTGCAAGCTTCAGCCACGCTGAATGATCCCTCTTTTTGGCAAGCTCAGGGTGCCTACATTGCTTCTGATGGTTTATGGTATTGTGCTGATGGTTGTTTGTGCCTGCCGTCTCATTGTCTTCCGTTCCTCGTGCATGAGTTCCACGGTGTTACACATATGAGTTTTTTTGGTTTTTGAAGCCCTTCAGTCTCAGATGCCGTCTGATGGTTATGGGTCTGCAGTCAGCACCAGTAACGACTGTAATTTGGGTCAAGGATCGTCCAGTGTCTTGACGGACAGCCAATTGGATCCTCCGGCTCAGTGCTGGTGAAATTTCTTTTAGGTCTTCCCCTTGACTTTTTTGTTCCATAACCCTCAGGATCATTTAAGAAATTCCAAATGACTCTTACTGTGTCCCACCTCAGCAGTGATGGCACGCTGTGAGAGACCCTGCTTATGCAGTTCAACAACGCAATCACCTTCAAAAAGGGAGAGTTTTTTTGCCTTTGCCATCAGAACGTGTGACTACCTGACAGAAAATGACAATAAATCCACATCTTTGCACAGATTTGGACTTTTAAAAGCATGTGGTCCTAAAATTTTTATCAGCTGTAAAACAGCCTGTTTCAGTTTAATCGTTATTTTAAATTAATTGAATGCTCAAAAAATGTTTTGTCTCACTTGGAACCTTTTTAAGATCCAACCATGCAAAATATGATTTTTTGCCATTTTTCAAAAAAGTTGTTACACATTAATGATTAAGAATTAAATCTACAATGGATATAACATTTCTTGTTTGTACTGTAAATGGGACACTGGGATTAATCTTTTATTCAACATCAGCCAGACCGGTCTTCTCTCAGACAGAACAATCACATCACATGCTAAACTTGATATTTTTTTTTAGCTACCTAAATAAATGATCTTTGTTAATTATCTTTGCAATAATCTAATTTGAGCAGTGGATATTGAGATATATCTGCTGCTCTGAAAAGCCTTCATAACGGCTCTAATCTGAGGTGCTGTTTGTTACTTGATGATTTCTGAGGCTGGTAACTAAATGAACTTCTCCTCTGCAGCAGAGGTAAGTTTTGGTCTTGCTTTCCTGGGAAGGTCTTCATGAGAGACAGTTTCATTATGGAGCTTAATGGGTATTACAAACACACTTGACAGTACTGTTTATGCAAGAACTGTTCCAGAACAGCTGACCTTCATGTCTTAAAATAACAACTGACTGTAGTTGTTGTTTCTTAATAACTTAATGCCATACTGTATGTGTTATTTTCTATTTTTTGAAATCTCCAGTATTGTTCAAAATTATATGGTCGAAATTTTCTTGCTAATGGATGACAAAATTGTAGATGCAGGGGAACACACTTTCAAAAGACTATCCAGAATCACTCCTTTAAATAAACAAATTGGAAAAACTGTGCTTATCGCAACGTCTTTTGGTGCAGTGGTATTGCTTATGACAAAGAATGTAAGAGAGTCAAAAGACAAATATAGACACAAGCAGACAGGGAGTAAAGAAAGAAAAACTATACAGTGTATGACACCACAGGACTATAGTATATTTAGTAATCAGGAGTGTGGGTTAGAGAGACCACATGCACTCAAAAAAATAACTTGTTGAATGAATTTAATTAAATCATGGAAAGAATTTCCACGTGATTTAATGGCTTTCTTTCAGCATTAAGCAATTTTGTTGGCCCGACTTAATGTTCTTACGTTCAGTCAAATAAATTTTATTAGGTTCATTTAATTTATTTACTACAGCTGCGTTCAACATAATTTAATACTGTTAAACCAACATATTTTAAGGTTCATTCAACAAACTCAAGTAAATTTAGTTGACAAAACAGAATTGCTTAATACTGATAGAAAGCAACTGAATCACGTGGAAATTATTTTCATGATTTAATTAAGTTCATTCAACGAGTAACTACAATGCAAAACTAATGGAAATAATTTAAGTGAAAATATCGGCAGCAAAGATCTTCAAAATCCAGACAGGCAGCTGATTCAATTCACTACCAGCTACAGTTGGTGGATTAAAGACTTTGCTGGACACTGGCCAGACATGAATATCCCTGATCAACAGAATTCTGTGAAGGAAGGAAGCATAAGACAAACGGGATAAAACAGAGACTATATTTAATAAAAACCCTGTTATACACCAGCAGCAACTTACAAATGAGGTACAAAATATAAAACACCACAAATAAGTATTAATCATAGGAAAAAATTTAACACCAACAGAAACGTTTTGTACTTTATAACTGTCCGTTATGACTTTTAAATATGACAGTTGGATACAGTTGGTCAGGCAACTCTTGAAGTCAGATGCAAACACGACACTTTTCAGTCACAACCTACTGTGAAAAAATATAGAGATAGATATTCAATTAAAATTCATGATACTTGATTTAGCAAATGAAAAATATTCATACTTTGTTTCTTTCGCTTCACAACTCATGAGAACAGAACAAAACCAGAACGGAACCGCAGATTAAGCACGTACATATGACCGTCTGTATTTTAAGTGTGATTAAAAATACAAGAAATAGCTTAAACCAAAATATGTGACTAATAATAAATAAATAATAAGTTTATTTTATATAGCGCCTGTCACGGTCGAACACCAGATGGCGCCATACTCAGAGACTCCATTTTGTTTTCTGTTCCATTTCAGTTTGGTTTTTGAACTCCGTTTCCCAGAGTGCACCTCGGTCAGGTAATGGGAGCACACCTGATCGAGGTTAGCAGCCAAATCAGTGCTAAGATAAATAGCCTTTTGTTTCCATTGTTCTGGGTCGGGCAACTGTTCGCTACGGTTGTGTTAAGTGTGTATTCTGTTCTTATTCTAGGTGTCATGCCATTCCCCTTGTTCTTAGTTTATGATTCTGTGTCTTAGTTCAGTGTTTAGTTAACTCTGTGGTTGTTAGCTCCTTGTTTAGTTTAGCTTTGTGTTTAGTTTAGTTCTGTGTCTAGTTCAGCACTGTGTGTTAGGTTAGCTCTCTGTGTAGGTTAGCTCTGTGTGTTAGGTTAGCTCTGTGTGTTAGGTTAGCTCTGTCAGTTAGGTTAGCTCTGTCAGTTAGGTTAGCTCTGTCGGTTAGGTTAGCTCCATGTTTGGTTTAGCTCTGTGTGTTAGTTCAGTTTGAGTCCTGTTTGTACATGTTCACAGTTTGGTTCCTTTATTAAAAACCCCTTTTGCACTCTATCACCTCCGCCTCCATGTCTTCTCCAAACCCCACACGAGCACCCCGTTACAGAATGCCCGACCTAAAAAGTAGTATAGCGGAGGGGCCTCCCCTGGATATTTTTTGTGGGGGGGCTATGTTCGTGACGCCAAGGCAAGGAGGCTTTCAGGGCAGCAGGCTTGCCATTCGGCGGAACAAGCTGGAGCAAGAGGGTGAACGAGTAACGCAGCCAGATTGGAGAGGGTCGCGGCTGGCGATACGACACGTGCCTCCAAGGACACAGGACGACGGAACCAGGGGTAGGGAAAAGCCCCAGTCGGAGTGTCGACAGACGGGGCACGGTGTGGAGCACTAGCAGCAGAGGCGAGTACTCCAACAGCTGGCTGGGGAACTCATCCAGCAGGTCAATGCGTGCAGGGCGGACAACGATCTGGAACGCATGCAAACCCTGCTGGAGTTGGGGGCACGACTCCAGGATCAGCTCATTCAGCTGGAGCGAAAGTGCCCAGCCGTTCCAGAGAGCCCCGTGATGGGCCCAGCCGTTCCAGAGAGCCCCGTGATGGGCCCAGCCATTCCAGAGAGCCCTGTGATGGGCCCAGCCGTTCCAGAGAGCCCCGTGATGGGCCCAGCCGTTCCAGAGAGCCCCGTGATGGGCCCAGCCGTTCCAGAGAGCCCCGTGATGGGCCCAGCCGATCTCCCAGAGAGCCCAGTTGAAGGCTCCGATCTCCCAGAGAGCCCAGTTGAGGGCTCCGATCTCCCAGAGAGCCCAGTGGAGGGCTCCGATCTCCCAGTCTGCCCAGTGGAGGGCTCCGATCTCCCAGTCTGCCCAGTGGAGGGCTCCGATCTCCCAGTCTGCCCAGTGGAGGGCTCCGATCTCCCAGTCTGCCCAGTGGAGGGCTCCGATCTCCCAGTCTGCCCAGTGGAGGGCTCCGATCTCCCAGTCTGCCCAGTGGAGGGCTCCGATCTCCCAGTCTGCCCAGTGGAGGGCTCCGATCTCCCAGTCTGCCCAGTTGAAGGCTCCGATCTCCCAGAGAGCCCAGTGGAGGGCTCCGATCTCCCAGAGAGCCCAGTGGAGGGCTCCGATCTCCCAGAGAGCCCAGTGGAGGGCTCCGATCTCCCAGAGAGCCCAGTGGAGGGCTCCGATCTCCCAGTGAGCCCAGTGGAGGGCTCCGATCTCCCTGAGAGCCCAGTGGAGGGCTCCGATGTCCCAGAGAGCCCAGTTGAAGGCTCCGATCTCCCAGATAGCCCAGTTGAAGGCTCCGATCTCCCAGACAGCCCAGTGGAGGGCTCCGACAGCCCCAAAGGGCATGAGCCAGCTCAGCGACAGCCCTGCCTCGTCAATTACTTTGTACCTCAACCGCTGTTTGGCGTCGTCGACGACGACACCGAACTACCGCCGCCGCCTCCGCCATGCCTCGACGACGAGCTGCCTATGTCCGCCTTCGAGGACTTCGAGCTGCCTCCTCCACCATGGCCATGCCTCGGCAACGAAGTCGAGCCGTCGGCCAGATTCGGCGGTGATCCAGCTCCGTCTCTGCCCTGCGAGCCAGCTCCGTCTCTGCCCTGCGAGCCAGCTCCGTCTCAGCCCTGCGAGCCAGCTCCGTCTCAGCCCTGCGAGCCAGCTCCGTCTCAGCCCTGCGAGCCAGCTCCGTCTCAGCCCTGCGAGCCAGCTCCGTCTCAGCCCTGCGAGCCAGCTCCGTCTCAGCCCTGCGATCCAGCGCCGTCTCTGCCCTGCGATCCAGCGCCGTCTCTGCCCTGCGATCCAGCGCCGTCTCTGCCCTGCGATCCAGCGCCGTCTCTGCCCTGCGATCCAGCGCCGTCTCTGCCCTGCGATCCAGCGCCGTCTCTGCCCTGCGATCCAGCGCCACTGCTCCTCGCTCCACCGCCCGGCTTCGCCGACGACCCAGCGCCAGTGCTCCTCGCTCCGCCGCCCGGCTTCGCCGACGACCCAGCGCCAGTGCTCCTCGCTCCGCCGCCCGGCTTCGCCGACGACCCAGCGCCAGTGCTCCTCGCTCCGCCGCCCGGCTTCGCCGACGACCCAGCGCCAGTGCTCCTCGCTCCGCCGCCCGGCTTCGCCGACGACCCAGCGCCAGTGCTCCTCGCTCCGCCGCCCGGCTTCGCCGACGACCCAGCGCCAGTGCTCCTCGCTCCGCCGCCCGGCTTCGCCGACGACCCAGCGCCAGTGCTCCTCGCTCCGCCGCCCGGCTTCGCCGACGACCCAGCGCCAGTGCTCCTCGGTCCGCCGCCCGGCTTCGCCGACGGACCAGCGCCAGTGCTCCTCGCTCCGCCGCCGGCTTCGCCGATGACCCCGCGCCAGTGCTCCTCGCTCCGCCGACAGGACTCGGCGACGACCCAGCTCCTGTGCCCACCCTGCCACCCTGCCCAGGGAACCTGTGCTGCAGCCTCTCGGTTGGGAGGACCGACATTGGACCTTGGGGGGGGTGCCCTGGACCACCATTTTGGGCGCTCCGGAGTAGCGCCCTTTGGAGGGGGGGTAATGTCACGGTCGAACACCAGATGGCGCCATACTCAGAGACTCCATTTTGTTTTCTGTTCCATTTCAGTTTGGTTTTTGAACTCCGTTTCCCAGAGTGCACCTCGGTCAGGTAATGGGAGCACACCTGATCGAGGTTAGCAGCCAAATCAGTGCTAAGATAAATAGCCTTTTGTTTCCATTGTTCTGGGTCGGGCAACTGTTCGCTACGGTTGTGTTAAGTGGGTATTCTGTTCTTATTCTAGGTGTCATGCCATTCCCCTTGTTCTTAGTTTATGATTCTGTGTCTTAGTTCAGTGTTTAGTTAACTCTGTGGTTGTTAGCTCCTTGTTTAGTTTAGCTTTGTGTTTAGTTTAGTTCTGTGTCTAGTTCAGCACTGTGTGTTAGGTTAGCTCTCTGTGTAGGTTAGCTCTGTGTGTTAGGTTAGCTCTGTGTGTTAGGTTAGCTCTGTGTGTTAGGTTAGCTCTGTCGGTTAGGTTAGCTCCATGTTTGGTTTAGCTCTGTGTGTTAGTTCAGTTTGAGTCCTGTTTGTACATGTTCACAGTTTGGTTCCTTTATTAAAAACCCCTTTTGCACTCTATCACCTCCGCCTCCATGTCTTCTCCAAACCCCACACGAGCACCCCGTTACAGCGCCTTTCAAGAGACTCAAGGCCGCTTTACAATAACAAAAATGTTTACATATAGAAAGAGACATCTGAAAGACAACAAAACAAGATACAGATAAACATGAAAACCGGTAGAACTTGTCTAAACACATATTCAAAGATTGGGGGCGAAAACGATGGGTTGTGTATCAAGTAGTGATGTAACGATATATCGCAGTACGATATTTCGCGATGCAAAGATGTTACAATATGTATCGTAGATTGTTGGCGATACATTTATCCGGCAGTTTAATCCGATTGGTTGAGCTGCCGACGTGACCTACTCTCCTACACTCTAAAAAGAGAATTTGAGCAGTAGTTGAGGTAAAGCAATATTTTAAATGATTATCATTCGGCTTTCTGCTTTAGTCACGGTTATATGTGTTTTGGGTTTCCATCAACTTGAAATTACAACCTGTTCTCTTAACTTGCTATTCTCATTTAAATGAAAGCGCTCAAATTAAGTTCCAATTGTGCGTCATGCATCTGACGTCATGACGTCAAAGTCTTTTCCAGAATATTCCTGCTGCGCGGTTAAGACGCCATTATCTATAACGTCTGGTTAAGGTGACTTCCAAAGGAGAGTAAATATATAATACTGTTTTTAAATTGTATTGTGTGGTGAAATAATGCATCCTGCTACATATTTATTGGTTCTTCTAGGTTGGTGAGATTTTTTTGTTGAAGTAGTAAACTGAATCAGACCAGCTATCGTCAGGTTATGCGAACGTTAAGGTTAAGATAGCTAGTTTTAACGGGAGAATTTCGCCGTATTCCACTCGTTTTTGATATATCTGTTTTGTTGCGGCTGTCTATTTAATCTACTTGACACATTTAACGGTTTTCTTAGTAGCAGTAAAAGTTTAGTGAAACTTCTAGTGCGCACATTCCTGCGGCGCGTGTGTGCGCATGCGCAGCCATAACTTAACATTTGAAAGTTTTTGCTACGGTGATTTTGAGGACAGCTGTGCGTTAGTTAGAATATTGAATGGCAATTATTGACAATGTATTCTGTTCTCGGGAATGTGTACAAATTCAGCAATGAACGGTGATCTGTGGAAATGTCCTTATATCAGCTGGTGGTCGGTGTATATGAAATTGTATGCATATGGCATTGAAAATGGTAAGCATTTACTAAGCATTTAAATTTCTTGGGAGTGCAGTAGTTCATACACTGTGTGCTCACTCTGTAAACACGTGTAAAACGGGATAACAAGCCACATGCAGTACTGCTGAAACGTCCACAATTAAAGTGTTATACAGTGTAGAAACTGTCACTAATTATTTCCCCCTAACATTATTTCACTTCTTCTTCATGTTTTTCCATGAACTGGTGGTGATCAGCCCTGGACACACTACTTACTGTAAGGTAAGTTTATCCTGCTCATCCTATAATATCTAAAATGGAATAGTTAAGAATTAAGTGGATTTTAGCAAAGCTTAATTCATTAGCTTTAGAGATATGAAATTGTAGTATAATAATGACATTTTTAGCTGTTGGGTATTAGTTAGAAATGCTATGGACAAGGCTTATATACTCAACAAAAAAAGAAATGTCCCTTTTTCAGGACTGTGTATTTCAACAATAATATTGTAAAAATCCAAATACCTTTACAGATCTTCATTGTAAAGGGTTTAAACAATGTTTTCCATGCATGTTCAATTAACCATAATCAATTAATTAACATGCACCTGTGGAATGATCGTTAAGACCTTAACAGCTTACAGAAAGTAGGCATTTATGGTCACAGTTTTAAAAACGCAGGACACTAAAGAGACTCGTCTACCGACTGTGAAAAACACCCAAAGAAAGATACCCAGGGTCGCTGCTCATCTGAGTGAACGTGCATTAGGCATGCTGCAGGGAGGCATGAGGACTGTTGATGTGGCTAGGGCAATAAATTGCCATGTCCCCACTGTGAGACGCCTACGACGGTGCTACAGGGAGACAGGAAGGACAGCTGATCATCCTCGCAGTGGAAGACCACGTGTAACAACACCTGCACAGGATGGGTACATCCAAATATCACACCTGCGTGACAGGTACAGGATGGCCACAACAACTGCCCGAGTCACACCAGGAACACACAATCCCTCCATCTCACAGCAAGAACTGACAAATCTGGTCCAGTCCATGAGGAGGAGATGCACTGCAGTACTTCAAGCAGCTGGTGGCCACACCAGATATTGACTGGTACTGACTGATTTTGAGTCTCCCTTCATTCAGGGACACATTGGGAACATTTTTTGTTTATGTCTTATGGTGTTGACTCTTTTAGTGTTCATACAAATATTTACACATTAAGTTTACTGAAAGTAAAAACAGTTGAAAGTCAGAGGATGTTTCTTTTTTTGCTGAGTATATTATGACCGTGAGTTCAGGACAGTGTGTAAAGTGTACAAAATATGTGGGCTTAAACTCTAACATGATTGAATGTTAGCATAAAAAAGGTAACATGAATGTAATGTAGTAATATCTACATTTTTTACATTTACATTTAGTCATTTGGCAGATGCTCTTATCCAGAGCGACTTACAATTTTATCTCATTATACATCTGAGCAGTTTAGGGTTAAGGGCCTTGCTCAAGGGCCCAACAGTGGCAACTTGGTGGTTGTGGGGTTTGAACCTGAGATCTTCCGAACCATAGTCCAATGCCTTAACCACTGAGCTACCCATTAATCCTAATGTGTGAAAAAAAACCTGTGAATTGAACTGACCTGAAAACTAAGCTTCTAGCAAACATGAAAATAAGGCTTTTGATATCTTATGTAAATCTAGTCTTTGCATATATACTTGTGCCCCTTGTGCAGTTTATTTTTACTTAAACGAAAGTCTTTGTTGTTGATTCTCTCGTTCATGCTGACCCCATTTAAATTGGCTTAACTATAAAAGTAATGTCAGTGGACATAATGTTGGACACTGCCACAGCTAATGTGAGACTGTTTCAAATTTAGATTAATTTTAAATGTGATACTTGCATAATGCATAGACTTTTGTGCATTTTGTTCTAACACATATTTTGTAATGAAATCACATTAGGGAATTTATGTCTTTGCAGCCAATATTGAAATAATTACAATTGCAACTAAAAAGGCAGTTTCTAAAGAAATTATGTGGTAGTGCTGATACATTGCAGAAAATACAGAAATTGCTTAAAAACTGCTGAATGATGAGAAGTTAATAAGTAAAATGCACTAAGGTAGAACATAAAGAAAAACAAAGAGTAAAATTTGATGACAAAAAACTGATAAGATAATTTAAAAAAAAAAGATTGTATTAAACAATTATACAGATTGTCTGTTCAGACAGGGCAGGTAGCATTAGATAACCTTTGTGATTCACTCCCGATATTCACACAGATTATTTTAATCTGCTATATATACTTTGTAAAGCCTACAGTATATCCTTGTTTTTCCAGTGTTGCGCTTCATGTGGAGTTGTAAAGACTGCAAGAGGGTATTTATAAGAAGATCTGAACTGCTCAGACACTTCAGGCTTGATCATAGGCATTTCGAACGAGGCTATTCGTATCCATGCACCTTTCTTAATTGTACATGTAGATTCATGACCTGGAATGCCTTATGGACACTTAACAAGAAATCACCCTCCCCAGCAAACTCCCACCAAAGCTCTATCCAGATTCAAATGCCTCATCTGCAGTTATAATCAACTGTGCGGAATATTTTCAGCACATATTTCAACATCTTAAAAATAAGGAGACCGTAACATGTATATTGCAAGACTGTGAATATAAAACAAATATCTATGCAAACTTTAAAAGTCATAAATTCAGAAAACACTCATGTGCAACTAATGTTTTTAAACCTGGGATAGTTGAAAGAAAAGAACAAAATTCCTCAGAGAATTTGTGCAGCAAGGTTGTAAGTGATATTTCAGATGGTGAAAGAGTGCAGGGTGATGCTGATTATGATTCTCCATTAGTCAGAGTGGATCCTGAAATTTGGAGAAGGATATTGAGCTTAAAATTGCTTCAGTCCTACTTAAGTTAGAAAATATTTTTCTTGTCTCTAGTACAGTTGTTGATGAGCTCTTGCAGGAGATAAGCTACTTGATTGGTTCTCTTTCTTTGCCAATTGCTCAAACCACTATTAGCCAAGTCTTACAAGATCATGGATGCCATTTTGACCAATAAGCTTGTTGAAAAACTAGCCAGTGCTCTTTGTGAGACAAATCCTGTAAAAAAAGCAATTGGAGACAAAGGTCCACTTTCCAGTGCGTGGAGACTAAAGGTTTACTATAAGAACCACTTCAGTGTAGTTGAGCCAGTGGAATACATACTTGACCAAAAGAATAATAAGTCATACCAATATATTTCATTTTTACAGTCTTTGCAGAAAATTCTTGACTGCCAGCCAATATTCGATCAGGCTGGTAATTTGAAAACTGTATACAAACAGCAGCCGGAATCTTGTGTGCATGTATATAAATCTTTTTTTGATGTGTTGCATTCACAGAAAATAAGCTTTTGTCAAAGCCGGAAAGCATTTCATTGATATTATATATTGATGAATTTGAAATATGTAACCCCCTTGGTACATCCAGGAATAAGCATAAAATTTGTGGTTTCTATTGGATACTGGGTAATTTGCCACCAGGCTGTAGTTCTGCCTTATCCTCGATTTATTTGGCACTTCTAATCAAAAGTAATGATCTGAAGTGCTATGGGTATGAGAAAGTGTTAGAATCTGTAATTAAAGATCTAGTAATTTTGGAACAAAGTGGGATATTTGTGGCAAAGTTGGGTAGAACACTGAAAGGCACAGTTCAATGTGTAGTCGCTGATAACCTTGGTGCACACACTATTGCTGGATTTGTTGAAAATTTCACAGGATCCTATGTTTGTAGATTTTGCACAGCAGAAAGAATCAGAGTTCCAGACTAAAGAAGTTAGAAATGGAGTTTTTACTTTAAGGACCAGAGATATTCATGCAAATCATCTGAGACAGATTGAAACAAATTGCCCAACTGTTATGGTGTGAAATCCAAGGAAGGAATTGTTCCTTTTGAACTTGCATTTGCCTCACTGTATTAATTAAAAAAAAGTATTTCACATTAGTCTCATTGAATGAGGCAATATTGTCTTTCAACTTTAAGTGGACTGACAAAACTAATATACCTCATCCTGTGCCTCTGAGTTTTGGATCCAGAAAAACTGTTGGAGGCAACGCGCATGAGAACTGGAGTCTAATCAGATTTTTGCTTCTGTTGGTTGGACAGAGTGTTCCCTGTGAGGACCCGGCATGGCAGATCTTAACAGACTTGAAAGACATTGTTGATCTTGTTGATAGTCCTTTTCATACTGAGGAGTCCATTGCATATCTTGACTTTAAGATCTCAGAGCACAGAATTAGATTTCAAGAGATTTTTACTGACTGTGTACTCAAACCGAAACACCATTTCTTGGAGCATTACCCGTATTTGATCCGTCAGTTTGGTCCACTCGTTGCGTTATGGACAATGCGCTTTGAATCAAAACATAGCTTTTTTAAAAGAGTGGCAAGAAATATTAGGAGCTTCAAAAATGTGCTCCTTTCCCTGTCAGAGAGACACCAGTATCAGATTGCACATCATTTGCACTCCTGTGTTTTGTCCAAACCCACGTTGGAAGTAACAATGTTACTGTTCATGTTGATGTTCTTAACAAGGACATCTCAGATGCTTTGAGGAGAAACTCAAATAAGGACATACAGTAATGTGCTTGGCTAAAAGTGTGACATATAATGGACTGAACTACAAGTGTGGGATGATCTTGATCTATGGCTCACTTGGAGGACTGCCAGAGTTTAATGAAATTGTCCACATGGTGATCCTGCAGGACAAGTTGATCTTCATTGTGAAGAAGCTCAGTGGGTGGTATATAGAGCACTTCAGAGCATATGATCTCAAGACATCACCAGGCAAGGAAGTGAAAGCTATTGAGTTACAAGAACTACACGATGCATACCCATTGGCAGACTACAAAATTGGAGGGATGCGTCTTGTCACCCTGAAAAGATATATTCACATTTAAAAGGTGAGGCATGTGAATGTGGAATGTTGTGCAAAGTTATTAAGTGGGAAAACAAAAACCTGCCTCTCACACTTTCGCGCTGTAAGCCATTTTGACATTTCTGTTAGGGTTGTGTCATGATTTGACCCACATATAATTGTAGTATTTAACTAATAGGAAATTTATGTTGAGAATACTGCCATATTTGTTAAAATCATCTGCAAAACACTTACATTTGTTCATCATTGCTGTCAGAAATAGCATCATAGATTTACACTATTCACAAAATGTTAGGGATATTTGGTTTTCGGGCAAAATTCATGAAAAACTTTAAAGTTCACACCAAATGATATATCATTAAAATGGGGCATTTTCTATGGGATTCAGGGCTGGAGAAAGTGCAGGCCACTCCATTCGAGGTACCCCAGTCTCCAGCAAACCCAGTAGCCGAATATCCCTAACTTTTGATAAAAGCCTTTTGTTTTAACATGTAAAGTTGTTTAAACTATGTAAATAGAGGATTATTGTGTGTCTTTGCTGTGGTTTATAACTAAAGAATTTTGGGGGCTTAGAACTATCATGATTAGCTTGATGATCAATGTTTCAGTCATAAAAAGTGTGACTTTGCATCTAGCACATATATACAAACTAATCAGACATGTAAAGCCTCATTTAGGTAATATACATTACATGTTACTTATCAACTGCATTTGTGCTTTCTTCGCGAAGGGGGGGTGGGGGGTGTTTGAGCAGAGAGGAGAGGGGATGACGGTGGGGGGGGGGGGGGGGGGGGGTTGTTGTGTGGCGCAGAGTACAGTTCACCTCTCCCAAATGAAGCGGACAAGAAGGGGGCTAAATTATGTCTACCTGACTTCCTTACAAATAACGCACATTTCATTCAAAATATTATAAACACAGACCAATAATTTGCACTTTTTTCATTTATTTAATTGTGTGAAATGGCTAATAAAAATAGATAATAAAAACGATTATGCTGTGGAGGTGAATTGGTTTAGTCTTGACTTCTGGTCGTGAGTGACAGCGTTGGGGGAAATCTGTTGATTGTCGAATCGTCGATTATAAAGTAAACACAGCGATGGAGAGAAAATGGCCAAAGCTGTCAGGGGTCCAATTTAGAAAAAAAAGAAAAGAAGATGAGGAGAAATGGGCAAAAGATAAAGGTATACAACAATGTTGTCTCTGTATGATTAAGGTATTCATGTCATTATGTTCATTAGTGGTATAACGTTAACTCTTAGGTTTGTTAGACTTCTTGCTTATGATGCTTGCTACTGTATGCTTCCCTTGCTAAAAAAACACACACAAAATAAAAGCCAAATTTACAAACCATCAAAGAAATTCTAATGGTTTCTATTAAATACCACAAAATGTAACCACAAAATTATGCTTTGCAGCAAGACTGTTGCAAGTACAGTTATTTATTTCCATTGTTTATTATGTTAATGTTGGCTATAGCCAATATATTTACGATATATTTACAGTATACTGTAAATAGCCAGTTTCATTTACATATGTGTAGATAGTTTAAAAGACATTTTCCATTTGCTATAACTCTGTTACGTGACAAAGCATATAATTTGAGGCAGTAAATTTTCCAAGGAGCTAATTGTATAGATTAGATTATATTAGATTAATAAAGTGTCTGATGACTTCCATCAAAAACTGTGAGCCTCTTTGAGCTTATCACTTTTATGCATGATAAGGATCTATCTGAGATCTACCCCAACTTTTGGACTGCTCTCAGGATTGCACTTACATTGCCAGTGACTGTATCTCAAGCAGAGAGGAGCTTTTCCAAACTCAGATTAATCAAGACATACCTGAGGTCAACCATGTCTCAGGAACGGCTCACTGGCCTTGCTGTCATAAGCATAAATCATGCAATAGGGGAGCATAGCTCATATGATGCCATTATTGATGACTTTGCATCTAGAAAGGCCAGAAAAGTCAGATTTTAGTTTCAGTTTGTGGTTTCTGTTCTGCAGTGAAGTAAATAAGTTATTTTTCTTTAGTGTGATTTGTTCTAAATTTATTCTATATTTATATAATATTTGTTTGTACACAGTATATTTATTTAAGTTATGAGTAGTTTAATAAAACGTGTGGTGTGTACAAAATGTGCAGGTTTTTTATTAAATTTTTTTGGGGGGAGGGGGGAGGGTGCCGGCAGGGAGTCTCGACCAGGGCGCAATTCAGTGTAGAACCGCCACTGGCCAGTAGGGTAGTAAAGTGAGACTACTTTAACATTTGACATTTACTACTTTAACCAGCGCTGTCTCTGAATATACTCTTGCTTGCTGGTCGATGAATTCCACCAGCTGCGCGAACTTAACTCTTTTCTGACTGCGCTCCTGGTGCTTGTGTGCATGAACCCTCCATCTGTCACGCAATTTGTAGAGCAGTTTTGAGATGATAGATATTCTTACAAACAGGAAGATTAACTCGTCCATGGATTCAGTGTTTGCCATAACGTTGCGGCAAGTTACCAGAAACGATGAGAAAGCGCTTAAAGACTTTCCGTCGTCTGACTGTATTTTCAACCATTTGAGTGCTTTTTGCATAAACGCTGCTGCAATTTTTAGCTAATTTCCAAACCTGTCATGTAACAGTTTCTTTGCTTCTGCATAACCAAGTTGATTGGCATATACTGGTAGCTCTTTACAAGGTTTACAGAGGTTCTCCTCTGGTATACAGTTCAGTGTCACTATCAGTTCTGGATTCAACGATATGTTCGAACACTCTCATGAAAGACGTGAACTCAAGCGGGTCTCCATAAACCAGAGGAACATCGCGCTGAGGTACAGTAAGGAAAATTGCCTTTGGCTCTTCATAAGTATGTACTGTATCAATGCCATGGCGTAAATATTCATTGTCTTGGGTAGAGCATTGCTTTAGAGCAGTGGTTCTCAAAGTGTGGGGCGCGCCCCACTAGTGGGGAATACAGACATGACAGGTGGGGCGCAGTGAACGAGAGGAAATTAGTAGAAAATAATAGGAAAAAACTAAACAATCACACACAAATAAATGGATCATTAAAACAAGTAAATTTAAAATAACATCAGTTGTGGGCCGGGAGAAAAAGTGGAACCATAGTGCAACAATAATGGTTTAACGTCGGGCCAACGTGAGCAGCGCTGCTCGAATCACACTGGGCAGCGCTGCCCGACTCTGACAGAAATAAACCGCGCCGACCATCAAAATACATTTTACCCCGCCGGGATGCGCACGTACAAAACAGGCATGGCAAGGCGGAAACAATATTAAACAGTCCTGACATTTAAAATTGTTTTTAAATAAAACACCGTGAGTCACGCAGGTTTGTGATTCGAGTGGCGCTGCACGATCCACCGGGTTGCACGAATAAACCAGATCATCACTGCGCTGTCCAGATAGTCACGCTGCGCTGTATTTGCGCAGATATTTGGTTCAATCGGGAGCCGCGGTTTCGTCCCACTTTTGATGTGTTTGGCTTCATATACACTTCGACAATGGAAGAAGACGGTGCAGCAGCAGTGAGTTTGCTTACATGTGACGAAACCAACAACGAGGAGATTGTAAAGAAAAAAGGTGCCTCGTCTGTGTTGTGGAATTGGTTTGGGTATAAGAAAAGTGATACGAATGAGATGAACGTGATTTGCGAGGTACACAAGTGCACTGTTTTAACAAGTGGTGGAAACACGTCAAACCTTTTCTATCATCTGAAATCCAAGCATCCAAACGAATATGGCCAAAGTAAAAAAAATGCGGCAAACCTCAGCAATTCACAGTTTATATAAAATTACATTATGTAAAACAGGTTCTTTGTGTTTGAATTTTTATTTATGCGTTTTCAGATACAAATTGCTATATTGTGATATAGGAATTGCGATTGTGATCGTTATCGAGGTAGAAAATCGCTTCTACCGTGATAGAAGATTTTGGTTATCGCCCACCCCTAATGAAGCCTATGTTAAGCTTGGGTTCATGGTGGGGATGGTGGGGGCAGAAGAGAGGCTCATGTGGGTTTTGTGTCTTAAACCGCTGGCAGCAGACCGCATGAGACCCAACAAATTAGGAAGACACTTAGAGACAACACACTCCAGTCACGTTAATAAGCCACTAGACTTCTTTCAAAGATAGCTGGCAGAATACAGACAGCAGGAGAATCGCATGGTAACATCTGAATCAGTGGACAGCAAAGCACAAATGGCTTCATTCAAAGTTGCATACAGAATTGTCCAGTGCAAAAAAACTGCAAACGATTGCTGAGCAGCTAATAAACATGGGGTCAATTATGCACTGATAAGTGACAACGTAAGCCTCTTATAACAATTGCACATGTATTTTATCTGTTTTGAACTTGGTGTTGTTTGATCTTATTGGTTTAGAAATTGATATTTCAATAAACAGTAAACTTGGCCGATTTCGTTATTATTTTGTTGACAAGTGGGGCTTGAAAATTCGCTCACCCCCTTAAGTGGGGAATGACAGAAAAAGTTTGAGAACCACTGCTTTAGAGTACTTGTCATTTCAGGTCTGACGCTTACGGGCACACTTAAATGGGCTGCCTCGAGACGTGATGGCAGTCTGACATATTCCCTTGGCGCACTGTGGTCGTAGTGTTCATTATATTCCGGTTCGGAATATATATGCACCGCTCGGTTCGATGACTACACTCTTTCTTGCGGGCTGTAGTCGGTTGTCACAGTCCTGGTACACATTTATTTCAGCATTGGCCTTTGCAAGCACCGTTTCGAGTCTCAACCTTTCCTTTTTTGCTTGTAATTGTGCTACATTAGCCTTTAGTTGTGCTTTTAATTTTGCTTCCTCCGTTTCTAACGCCTGCCGTTGGTCTAAGGTTGCTGCTTCAGCCAGTAAGGCTGCTCTGTTGGCTTCTGCCTTTTTTAACCGAGCTAAGGATGCTGTAGATGTTGAGGACCTCTTGGTTGCTGCTGTCGCTATGCTTCCATAGAGGCGTGTGTCTTTGATCCCACCCTTGACACGCTGTCGTCTGGCGAAACTCCATCGTCGTATGAGGTAGGCTGTATGAAGCGGCCCCTAGTTTCCATGATCCACAACTCCACCTTTGTCCTGAATTCTGTGCAGCATAGAATTTTAGACTCATACCAGTTTTGATGATCATGTTCACGTTTGTCTTCATCTAAGCACAATTGCATGTTTCTATTGCTTTCAACAATAGAACTATACTTAGTTTCAATTTCATACAAGTTGTAGAAATGGTGCATGAGCAGCATTATTTCATCGGATAATGCAGTCAATTGACTCCACTTCTCTCCTCTGACGGCCATCATTTCATGAAGACGCCTTTCTTTTGAGTCTTTGTTGATGAGCGCCCTCTCACACTCAGGATCGGTAATGGCAGCGTCGTTTACTTCTTCGTCTGCCATAGTGAAATTCAAAGCAGGTCTCTTTCGGTTTCGATTTCAACAGTCACTTATCTTTGCTTGAACGACGGAGAAAGCTTTTGACTTTACATATGTGGGCATGTTATTCCACAAGTTCTTTTTATTGCTTTGTTACTCACGACACGGAAGTCCATGATCTCTTTGTCTCTTGTTTTATTTTCAGCATCAAAGATTCAACACTTCGTACAGTTGGCTTGAGTAAATAAACTGTGGTTACAACAACCTATTCGCTGTATCTGTAGATCACCATCTTAGATTACGGTCAAAAGCTTGTGTTCTCCACGACTTCTGCATCTAAACTGACTTTTTACCCTGCAATAGTCATGCAATTACGTGCAATAGTGGAATGACGTCACAGACCTACGATTATCATAAATGAATGCTTAACTAACAAACTAACAAGCTTAATGCTTAATGCTTAACTAATAAAATTAAATAAACGCATCAAATTCATAAAGTGAAATGTGGCTCTTACAATGATATTTTTTTAGTATTATTCATATCAGTATATTAATATTTATTAGAGCTGCGAGCTTCAATTAATTGAATAAAAATAGAAATCACTTTATGAACCTTTGCAATTATTTAATAACAAAAGTCTGCAATTCATTACAGGTAATACAAGCATGATCAGGAATTTATGTAGTCTGTCAATAATTTACATATTTATTTATTTTTCAAATACTTTTAAGTTGATATATAAACCAATTCACTCATGCAGTAAAAACACTACAGAAAATTTAGAAACACCAGTTAGCCTAATCTGCATCTGTCTTTGGACCGTGCGAGGAAACACACTACCAGGGGGAGAACATGCAAACTTATGACACAACAATAATACAACCTAGATGCTAATTTGTGCCTGCAGTTGTTGAGACTGGTGTAGGTGTGTGTAATGAGTGGGTTTTGAGACTAATTCGTTAGTTTTGGGGAAAAAAAGACTGGAGTCTTTTAAACATAAGTGACCTCTGATAATAATGCAATGCAAAATAAAATGCATAAAAATGCTTAAAAAAGCATATAAATGTTGCTCAACAGCTTTTTTTGATTATCATAGAATCAGTTGAGGTTGATCGGACAATTATGCTACAACTGGCAAATTTCATTCACTGTAGCAGAGCTACAGTAATATCATTAGTCATATTTTAGAAAAATTCCCCACCAAACAGCACCTCAAAAGCCACACAAATGGTTAGTTAAGTGGTAGAAAGGATTCTATGTCTCTGAATCTTACTATCCTCTTTGTTCGTGAGTTAGTTTGTTTAGCTTAGCCTTTGTTTAGCTTAGCCTTTGTTTATCCTCCTAGCCCTTGTTTGGCTTAGCTAAGATTTAGTAATTATGAATCTTCTGTGTTTTCCGTATTATGGTGATTTCCTAGTTTCATTGTTTCATGCTCCTTAGTTCTATAGTGTGAGTTTATTTATGTTTGGTTTTCCTTACTAAACGTCACTTTCAAAGTTAATCACCTCTGCATATAGGCCTCACCTAAAGCCCACGCACAGCACCCCGTGACAGAATGCATGGCCGAATAAGTGGCATAGTAGAGGGGCCTCCCCTGGAAATTTTTTTGGGTGGGGCTGTAACTGTGACGCTGGAGCAAGCAGGCTTTATGGGCAGTCGGCTTGGCATCCGGTGGAACAACTTTGAGCGCGCAGGAGCGAGTGGAGCGACGCCCTGCAGAGCTCATCGGAGAGAGACTGGAAAGGGTGAGTGAGCGATGCAGCTGGACTGGAAAGGGTCACAGCTGGCAATTCGACGCATGCCCCCAACGAGACAGTACGACGGAGTCAGGGGTAAGGAGGAACCCCAGTCTGTGTGTCAGCAGAGGGTGCAAGGCGAGGAGCAGCAACGGCGGAGGATAGTGCTCCAACAGCTGGGTGGGGAGTTCATCCAGCAGATCAACGCGTGCCGGGCGACAAATGATGTCGCATGCAAACTCTGCTTGAGATTGGTGCACTGTTCCAGGACCAGCTCGTCCAGCTCGACAGAGGAGACCCAGAACATCCAGTCAGTCTCAGAGAAGGCTCTGCATCATTCAAACATCGGCACGGACGTCTCGGCGACGTCTTCCAGATGAGCAACGCCCTCTGCCACACATCTGCAAGACATTTGCCAGATGAGAAAGACGACGATTTCGCATAGACATCTCTGTGACGTGTGTGTGCTATCTGGGTATGCACATGAAATTAGCTTGGCCTTTAGGGGCAGCAGTGGTCAGGTCTATCCCAGGAGGAAGTAGTCTCAGGGCTTTAGAGACACAATCCTGATCAGAGGCCAGTAGGGTAGTAAAGTCATTTACTACTTTAACCAGCGCTGTCTCTGTGCTGTATAATGAGGCCTAAATCCTGACAGATACATTTGTGTGCTTTTTTTTATGCAAATACTGTACGGACATAGCTGCTGCACTCTTAACTTTTCTAGATGGACAGCTGACAGGGTTTGATGTCAGGTTTTTAATTAGTGGTTTAATAGCTGCTAATTTAAAAGATTTGGGCATGTACCTACTGCTGAGTGAAACATTAAATATTTTAACAGGGGTTGTGTTATTTCTAGCACTATTTGTTTAAAATAAAACATATATTGTCACTACAGTACATGATGCAGAAAATATTATGCTCTTAGATTATCCAATCTACTGTAGGTTGGATTTTTGAAATGCTGTACTGTTTGGATGTTCTTATCTCATGCTCTAAGCACAAACGTGGCCATTAATATTAATATATTAAACCCCTACTGTTCTACACTCCCGGACAGTAGGTGGCGGTATGCACCTGAACACATCGGTTTGCGACCCGCCAGTTAAATCAAAGAAGAAATATACGCGGACGGTTTGTATTTTTCCTGCGTTTTCTGCTGATTCACGCTGTTTATTCGCTTCAACATTTTGCTTTGATATTTTATATCAGCATTAACAACGTCAGCGTTATATATTTTTCCTCAGGTTTTGCTGTGTGATGTTGATAATCTCCTCCACACTGAGATGTTCCTGACGGATTTTTACAGAGACTGTTTGATCAGATGAATTAAAACTCCAAGCTTGTTGTGTTTGAGGTAAGTTCAGCTGAAAACGGGGGGTTACCTAATTGTTTTTTAATTAATGGTTCAGTACACAATCATTTAAAATTTACAAACCATAGTTTTTCCAGCACAGTGCAAAATGTTAGATAAAGTGTGTGTATGTGAGTAAGGACAGCAGTTTATTGTGTAAGATAGCACTTTGCAGACAATAAACAAAATGAAAGGGATTTTTCATCTTTACAAACAAATTAAACTTTAGGCCAGTGTTTCCCTTCAACAGCAAACTTACTAGATGGCTGGGATTTTGCTGCTGTTGACAAACTTGTGCAAACCAGTGGTGAACATGTTTACTAGGAGTGGCTGACTTTTCATTATTGCCAGAAGGTTTTTGGAAATGTGTCGCTAGTAGAAAACACTGGCAACCCTGTGACAATTTAGGAGATAGAAGAACAAAATAGAAGAGCTGCAGGACACTCAGGAAATGCTAATTTCATTTTAAAACTGTGCAAATTTTACCTGAGCCGTAAAAAGGGACAATATACCAAATCCTGACTTTTTCATTTATTACTGTTTACAGTAATATAATAAAAAAAAATGAAAAATTTAATTTGTGAGGTGTAGGCTGCATTTTTAAATCTTTGATACAATACAAATTCTATAAAATAATGAAACAGTATGAGATTTGTCATTGTACTTATAAACAGAGTTTTTGAAGACTAATAAGGATGATCTATTAAAGCGATTGTATTTGTAGATTTTATTTGAAGCGTAGAGTGTAACTAAAACTACAAGTGAAAACCCAACCATGTCCCAGTTTACAGTCAATAAAGCTGTTTATTGAGACCTAAAAGTGAAGCTTGGATGAATGTAAATTAATTAAAGCATTTAACCATTTTAAACAAAGCCTACATAGCACACACGTCGTGGAGATGTCTATGCGACGTCGTCTTTTTCATCTGGCAGATGTCTGGAAAAGGGCCTTTGCTCATCTGGAAGACGTCGCCGAGATGTCCGTGCCGATGTTTGAACGACGCTTAGCCTATGTATTTAAGACGAATATGAATTAAAATGTCCCTGATCCGCTCTTTAGACGATGTTAATCAGATGTTTATACATCTGCCAGATGTCGAATAGACGTCGTTTTATTAAAACACCCTCTCCCATTATTTTAATTAAATACCCCCGGCATGTCTATAATGCTCCCTAATGCATGTTTCAATCACCAAATATGATAATTAATAAATAAACCACATTCTCAACTAATAATAAAACACAGATTTGTTTATTTTTTAATAAAAAATACATTTTATAAAAAGCAAACATTTGATTAATTTAAGGCCAAAAAAAAGGACACTTGAAGTCACAAACTGCTGTGAAATAAGAGATAGATATTCAATTATTGATACTTAATTTAGCAAATGAACAATATTTATACTTTGTTCCTCTTGCTTCACAACTCATGAGAACAGACCGAAACCAGAACACAACCTCAGATTAAGCACGCGCATATAACCGTCAGTATTTTAAGTGTGATTAAAAATACAAGAAATAGCTTAAACTAAAATAATGTGACTAAACATCGCTAAACAACAGACATTTATGTTCAGTATTTTGTTTCCATTTAGAAAGATACGTGGCTGCTAACGCTAGCAACCTAACTAAACGCCTGCGTCATGCTAGCAATACAGTTAACAGTTTAGCGTTCATTCATCACTTCACCATCTTCGTATCCCTGAAAACATTTCACAGAGAAAGCTAAAAAGCTCAGACATCTTAGCCGTTTCTTTCATACACAGGTGGGGTTCTTTGGCTAACTATAGCAGCTATCTCAGCTAAATTATCATACCTCAGACCAGTGGCGGTTTTAGGCATGGGCGAACTGGGCAGCCGCTGAGGTCGGCATTTTTTCATGTCACGTGGGGAGCAGCAAACTAACCTGGAGTAAAAAATAATAATCTGTGCCGCTAAGCGGTTTTCTATTATCTATGATGCCTGCGCTGTGACCGCGCCGTCCCTGCTGCTGAAGCAGCCTCACAGAAGTTAAGCGAGCGGGGCAGAGAGTGGATGACGGGGCGGGTGGAGGAAAGGGGGGGGGAGAGGAAGGCGGACCAACCAAGTTCAGACCAACCTGAAAGTTTTCCTGCTTAAAAAACAGCATAGACCAGCACAGCTGGTGACCAGTTTGACCAGCATATGTCGTGTTTTGGTGCTGGTATGCTGTTGACCAGCATTATATGCCTCTTTTCCACTGCATAGAACGACACGACACGGTTCAGTTCAACTCACTTCGGTTCGGCGCAGTTTGGCTCGAGTTTGCTCTTCCACTGCAGTGTAGTAACACTTTAGCGTGGGCGGGATTACTCACGCGCGTGGCGCCGCTACTGCTGTGACGTCATCGTAAATGCGCCACAAACAAACACACAACAATGGAGCATATCGACGGCATGGTGTTCTTCATTCTCGGCATGTGGATGTTTTTAACAGCGAGACGAAGGAGTTTGTTTCAAAAGAGGCCGACGATTAATACAAAAAGGTGCGTGCAATCCTTCTCTGGCTGTTCTAAATATATCGGTTCTGTTGTGTCTCGTGTCGCAAGCTCAGTGACGCAGTAATGACGATTTTCTCCGGCTAATCAGTGACCAGCGTGTTTACACGTCACGTTTTGGTAACGGTTCGGCGCGCTTGGAACCTTGGCCGAGGTGGTACTGAAAAAAGGACCAGGTACTATGTACTGGTCCCAGTTGATAACCCCCCAAAAGTGAGTAGAACTAAACCGTGTCGTGTCGTACTATGCAGTGGAAAATCGCCAATAGTGTCATGATGCTGGTATGCTGGTCACTTTCATACCAGCACCAAAACACAACATATGCTGGTCAAGCTGGTCATCAGCTATGCTGGGTCTATGCTGTTTTTTCCACCAGCATCAGCAGGGTGACCAGCATACCAACATCTGATGGTAGGCTGTTCATTACTCCATCAAATGTTGAGATGGTATAAAAGCCAGAATACATGCAAATATTACAACGCTTCTTTTGTTTCAGGTACATTACTTACTCATTATTTACAATATTCAAATCATTAAATAAAATATAGAATAGAATCATTATAAAATCTACTTTATTAGCCAACATAAACAGTAACGATATGTAACAATATGTCAAATATGCAAATTTGTAACAAATGTTTTGACAAAAGATTAATAACTTAACAAAATATGAAAGAAACCTCTCATGGACACATTCACACAGTTACGTTCACACTATTGCTTCTCGTATTGATAACCCAATGTGTCTCCTGCACACAAACATGACAATAACAACTTACCCCAACTTTGTTTGTTAATGTCCGTTATTTTTTCTGTAATGTAACGTCCAGCTTTCCCCAATCAGGCTTCTAATTCTGTCTCCTTCATGTTTTTGTCTTGAAGCCATTCCTTGAAGCAGACTAAAAAGATACAGTGGTGTGAAAAACTATTTGCCCCCTTCCTGATTTCTTATTCTTTTGCATGTTTGTCACACTTAAATGTTTCTGCTCATCGAAAACCGTTAACTATTAGTCAAAGATAACATAATTGAACACAAAATGCAGTTTTTAAATGAAGGTTTATGTTATTAAGGGAGAAAAAAAACTCCAAATCTACATGGCCCTGTGTGAAAAAGTGATTGCCCTCCTTGTTAAAAAATAACTTAACTGTGGTTTATCACACCTAAGCTCAATTTCTGTAGTCACCCCCAGGCCTGATTACTGCCACACCTGTTTCAATCAAGAAATCACTTAAATAGGAGCTACCTGACACAGAGAAGTAGACCAAAAGCACCTCAAATGCTAGACATCATGCCAAGATCCAGAGAAATTCAGAAACAAATGAGAACAAAAGTAATTGAGATCTATCAGTCTGGTAAAGGTTATAAAGCCATTTCTAAAGCTTTGGGACTCGAGCGAACCACAGTGAGAGCCATTATCCACAAATGGCAAGAACATGGAACAGTGGTGAACCTTCCCAGGAGTGTCCGGCCGACCAAAATTACCCCAAGAGCGCAGAGACAACTCATCCGAGAGGCCACAAAAGACCCCAGGACAACATCTAAAGAACTGCAGGCCTCACTTGCCTCAATTAAGGTCAGTGTTCATGACTCCATAAGAAAGAGACTGGGCAAAAACGGCCTGCATGGCATATTTCCATGGCGCAAACCACTTTTAAGCAAAAAGAACATTAAGGCGCATCTCAATTTTGCTAAAAAACATCTCAATGATTGCCAAGAATTTTGGGAAAATACCTTGTGGACCGACGAGACAAAAGTTGAACTTTTTGGATGGTGCGTGTCCCGTTACATCTGGCGTAAAAGTAACACAGCATTTCAGAAAAAGAACATCATACCAACAGTAAAATATGGTGGTGGTAGTGTGATGGTCTGGGGTTGTGTTGCTGCTTCAGGACCTGGAAGGCTTGCTGTGATAGATGGAACCATGAATTCTACTGTCTACCAAAAAATCCTGAAGGAGAATGTCCGGCCATCTGTTCGTCAACTCAAGCTGAAGCGATCTTGGGTGCTGCAGCAGGACAATGACCCAAAACACACCAGCAAATCCACCTCTGAATGGCTGAAGAAAAACAAAATGAAGACTTTGGAGTGGCCTAGTCAAAGTCCTGACCTGAATCCTATTGATATGTTGTGGCATGACCTTAAAAAGGCGGTTCATGCTAGAAAACCCTAAAATAAAGCTGAATTACAACAATTCTGCAAAGATGAGGGGGCCAAAATTCCTCCAGAGCGCTGTAAAAGACTTGTTGGAAGCTATCGCAAACGCTTGATTGCAGTTATTGCTGCTAAGGGTGTTTATTTAAACAAATAGGATTGGTTTGACATAAAAATTACAACCTTAGTACCAAATCTGGCATCAAAATGTTTGCAGTCTATAAGAGTATTGACAATAATCCATACAAAGAAAAGATGATAAACTGCTATAACTGTAGTTTTTTGTGCATGTGTGCGTTCTTGTTTGTCTGTACACTGTGACATGCAATATAGTATAGAATCTTTTGGCTTCCTTCAAACAGCAAGTGGCATCTGCTATCAAGGATATACCTTTTAATGTTGTGAGTTTCTGTTAGGGCTGCTATATATATCGAAAAAATATCGTTATCGCGATAATGGCATGCGCGATAACCATATCGCGTTATATAAGAGTTTATATATCGCAAACTTTATTTGCCAAGCATGTGTGTCCAAATTTGACCAATCAGATGGGCCCTTACTATGTATACCCGCTTATATCTTTATATATATATATATATATATATATATATATATATATATATATATATATATATATATATATATATATATATATATATATAATTTATATCTTTATACTACATTCTGTCTCGAACTAACTCGGGATGATCAAAAGACTTAGCGATTAGCCGTTAGCCGCGATTAGCCGTTAGCCCTTCATAGACGGTAAACCCAAACGCGGAAGCAAGTGAGTAGGCAGGACAACCACGCGAATTAGTTTAAGGACTCTCACAGAAGGGGAGCAAGGGAAAAACACACATTTAACCCGCGTCCTATAAACACACACTCGAATCAGAAAGTAAACAATCTGAACTGACATGGCGAACTCAGTGACTAAGCTGTATGCAATTACTTCCGGGTCCTAGCGCGGAGCGAGTGTGCGTGCGTGCGTGTGTGTGTGATAGTATTTAAAAATAGTATTTTTTAATTAAATTTTTTTTATAATATTTATTTTTATAAAAAAAAAACAGGCAAGCCAAAGAGAATATTTTGTTTAAAAGATGCTCTTGTTTTAAAGGGCACCTACGGTGCTACATGGACTTTTTCAAGCTGTTTGGACTGCATTGTGTTAGGAGAGTGTGTACACAACCACTCTACAGTGATAAAGAGCCGCCCAGCGATTTTCTTTTAATTTAATAATATAAGATGCCCCTTCTGAAATCAGGCCGTTTTCAAAAGCCTGTCGGTGTGAAGTCACACCGACAGAGGCCGCTCCTACTACAGTTGATTGACACTGGTGTTTTAGCAAAGACCCGCCCCGAGTGAAAAAAGAGCCGTCGGCCATTGTTTTTCTACACTGGAGCAAAATGGCACCTACATGAGTGTGGTGTGCTGTTTGTTGCAGCCTTGCAGTAGTGCGGTGGTCTAGTGGTTAGGATTCGGTGCTTTCACGTGGGAGACCCGGGTTCGATTCCTGCTTAAGGTACATGCTTTTTTTGCACTACATATTTATAAAGTTTTTCTAAAGTTCGTTTAGTAACGAGGCGAGTGCGCTATGCTTCGGTAAGCTTTTCTGACATAAGGAGAGACTCAGTCAAACAAACACACACACACACACACAATGCTTCACGTGTATGATGTCCTATTCCCGGCATCTATATGACAGTCAGACACACACACTCGTTGTCTGTCAGAAAGGTCTCTGTTTATTAACAGCAAAAGATCGGTATAAATATGTTTGACTAAACGCCTGTGCTATAGACATATGTTACTACAAATTAACCATTGTAAATGTCCTGGTGAGATCCCGAAAAAAACAATGCTTCGCGTGTATATGGTCGCGGGTTGAATAGCCGGCATTTCCAAGCGGCAGCCATTAATCCTCTGTGGTCTAGTGGTTAGGATACGGCGCTCTCAGCGCAGCAACTCGAGTTCGATTCCCGGTCTGGGAAGTCAAAAAAGTTTTACAACCAGATTCACATGTAAAATTTTATATACATATATATGAGTGCATAATAAAAATCTTACAAAATATAGGGGAAATATATATATATATATATATATATATATATATATAATATAATATATATAACCCTATATTTTGTAAGATTTTTATTATGCCCTCATTTGTACATTGTATATTTGTACAACTATTTTACTAGTTAAATTTATTTTCTTTAGTATTTCTTTTTATTGATATTTATTCCTTACGTATAAGCTTTTATTTTATTTTTAAGGTCACTGGCTGTCGTATAAGCATTTCACTGCATATCATACTGTGTATGACTGTGTATGTGACAAATAAAATTTGAATTTGAATCAAAGGAGAGGAAGATAAGTGGAAGGAGACAGAGAGAGAGAGGGAGAGAGAGAGACAGAGTATGGGAAGGTGAGCATGAATGAACAGATGCAAGAGAAGACAGGAAAATAGCAGCAGGGAAGATTTAACACGTTAATATCAGATCTATGAGGAAGAGAGCAAGAGAGTAGAAATAACTCCTTTATATATAAAATAATTCTAACATCATGTAAAATTATTTTTAACTGTTTTTAAATATTTTTAACTGTTGTCAAAGCTATACCCCACTTGTATTGTGAAGACACGCCCCACAGAACTGGGGGGCGAGTTCAGTAGAGGTCATTAACATTTAAAGGAGCATGTACTGAAACAGGTTGCTGAGAACAGAGCTACTTTTTACAAGGTAAAAGTAATGGTTTTTTTTACAGAACAATTGAGAATTTTTAATTAAAGTATATTACAAACTTTTCATTAGGACCCTAAAGAATCATATTAACTTATGCAAAATTGAGTCTGTATGGCTCCTTTAAGACACTATTGATGAGATACATAGTTACATGTAAATAAAAAGTAATGTTTGAAAGTAATTCATATTGTGTTGGCATGTTTATAGTAACAGCAAACCAGAAGTCAGAATATCTTCTGAGGGTTTTAAGTCATTCATAGTGTTTTGAAGTCTAAATATTTGCAACTTCATTGACATATAGTTTCTTTTTAGCCTGAATTAGATTTAATTACATCAGACGAATATCTATTACCTGTTTATTTTAGTATGATCATTACATATAAATAAATAATAAAAAAAATAGGCAATAATAATAATTAAAAAATGCATTTCTCTAGGGAAATGTTATATTGCAAGAAATATCGTTATCGCAGTATTCAACAATATCGCGTATCGCATATTTTCCTAATATCGTGCAGCCCTAGTTTCTGTGGTGTTAAAGGCTGTCTGGTGGTTTCCCTGTTAGGCTCCTTTCCTCCAATGTTTTTGTACCCCAACACGCCACTGCTAACTCCTTCATAAACAAAGAGTCTTTGGTGTTGTTTTTGATACTGGACCAGGCCTTTTTACGGACTGTAATTTCTCCTCCCAAGAGAATCTAACAAATAACTAAAACAAAACTGATTTGATTAAAACATTAAGTTATTGTTGGTGTTCGTACATGTGTATCTCAATAAATTAGAATATAATTGAAAAGTTAATTTATTTCTGTAATTCAATTCAAAAAGTGAAACTCATATATACAGTGGCTTGCAAAAGTATTCGGCCCCTTGAACTTTTCCACATTTTGTCACATTACAGCCACAAACATGAATCAATTTTATTGGAATTCCACGTGTAAGACCAATACAAAGTGGTGTATACGTGAGAAGTGGAACGAAAATAATACATGATTCCAAACATTTTTTTTTACAAATAAATAACTGCAAAGTGGGGTGTGTGTAATTATTCAGCCCCCTTTGGTCTGAGTGCAGTCAGTTGCCCATAGACATTGCCTGATGAGTGCTAATGACTAAGAACACACCAGACAGGTCAGGGATAAAGTTATTGAGAAATTTAAAGCAGGCTTAGGCTACAAAAAGATTTCCAAAGCCTTGAACATCCCACAGAGCACTGTTCAAGCGATCATTCAGAAATGGAAGGAGTATGGCACAACTGTAAACCTACCAAGACAAGGCCGTCCACCTAAACTCACAGGCCGAACAAGGAGATCGCTGATCAGAAATGCAGCCGAGAGGCCCATGGTGACTCTGGACGAGCTGCAGAGATCTACAGCTCAGGTGGGGGAATCTGTCCATAGGACAACTATTAGTCGTGCACTGTACAAAGTTGCCCTTTATGGAAGAGTGGCAAGAAGAAAGCCATTGTTAACAGAAAACCACAAGAAGTCCCATTTGCACTTTGTCACAAGCCATGTGGGGGCCACAGCAAACATGTGGAAGAAGGTGCTCTGGTCAGATGAGGCCAAAATGCAAAACGGTATGTGTGGTGGAAAACTAACACTGCACATCACTCTGAACACACCATCCCCACTGTCAAATATGGTGGTGGCTGCATCATGCTCTGGGGGTGCTTCTCTTCAGCAGGGACATGGAAGCTGGTCAGAGTTGATGGGAAGATGGATGGAGCCAAATACAGCGTAATCTTGGAAGAAAACCTCTTGGAGTCTGCAAAAGACTTGAGACTGGAGCGAAGGTTCACCTTCCAGCAGAACAACGACCCTAAACATAAAGCCAGGGCAACAATGGAATGGTTTAAAACAAAACATATCCATGTGTTAGAATGGCCCAGTCAAAGTCCAGATCTAAATCCAATCGAGAATCTGTGGCAAGATCTGAAAACTGCTGTCCATCTAATCTGACTGAGCTGGAGCTGTTTTGCAAAGAAGAATGGGCAAGGATTTCAGTGTCTAGATGTGCAAAGCTGGTAGAGACATACCCTAAAAGACTGGCAGCTGTAATTGCAGCAAAAGATGGTTCTACAAAGTATTTACTCAAGGGGCTGAATAATTATGCACACTGTAAGGATTTCTTGGTTTTTGGTAGACCCCCTTTTTGTCTACTCAGTGCTCCGCCTGTATTCTGCTGTCCCGCCTGGATCCAGGGAACCCCTCAATGAATCACACAGACCAGTGCTCAGTGAGACGTTCAAAGTTTATTGTGGAAAACAGGAGTATATATATGCACACGCACAAAAGTATCAAAAGAAAGAGCAGGTGGTTATATCTGGTCCATAATGTTTATAAAAGATAATCGTGGAGAAAAACAGGAGCTTGGGAGTTGTTCTTCGTTAGGAGGCTCCAACGGTTTCACGACCTGAACATAGATTATACTAAGGAATGTGTTTGCTGATAGTGCAGCGTGTCAAGGTCAAAGGAAGAAAGCGCTCTGTTCTCGTGCATAGGTCGTCGGACGCGGCACAGGAACATAATCTGAAACATACTTATACTGTACAAAAGATTTTGCACACTGTGAAGAATGCATGGACCAAAGTGACAACAGGTCTGACTCATAAATAACTACTAGTGGTGAACTATTGCCTTTCTTGACGCTACAGTGCTCAGAGTGCGGGCACGCCCAATCTGCACTCGTCCCACCTCACGAGGCGCTAAGACACCACCAGGAATGAAACACTAATGTGAAGTCGCCCCGTGGCAATTGAAGTGAAGTCGTCCAGTGGCAATCCAAGGCGATCCCTCTGTGTCACATCCTCCCCTCTGTATCATGTCACGGGTTGGTCATCAATGCAGCATGTCTTCTAGTCTAGAAAACAAAAAATCACAAAGAAAGAAAGATAATACACAAGCATTTATTCATCTTTTGATCTCACGCCGACAGGACATCTGTTCAGCCTAGTAGCATGGATCCACTGTGGAAAAAGATCAGTTAGGACAGCAGTACGAGTAATTGCGGCTATTTCTGCTGATCCGTCATATTTACAATCTCCCAGTTTTCTGGGGGTCAAAGATTTTATCAGAACAATATCTCCCACATTAAAAGGATGTGTGGGTTTTGTTGAGGGTGTTGGAGTCACATCAGCAATTTGTTCATAATGTTTAGTTAGAGTATCTATTAGAGCAGCAGAATATTCAGCAATATGTACATCAAGATCAGTTGTTCCTATCACGGGTTTGCCTTTCCTCCATGGCATGGGAAAGTCTGCCAAATATAATTTCATGTGGTGACGTGCACGTCTTTTCTCTGTGTCATTCTCATTTCAGCTAGCACAGCAGGCAACAGATCAACCCAGTTTTTACTCCCCATAGTTTGCATTGCTTTAGTCAATTTTTCTTTAAGTGTCCTATTTGTTCTTTCTACTATACCTGATGACTGTGGGTGATAAGAAATGTGAAAATGCCAGGACAGTGAAAGATATTTACACAAATTCTGTGTTACCTGTGATGTAAAAGGTGTTCCTTTATCTGAGTCAATACCACTTTTGCATTCTCTCGAGCACATGGGAAAGCCTCCACCCACCTTGAAAACTTGTCTACCAAAACCAGAAGATATTTGAGTGAGTCACATGTAGGCATATGTGTAAAATCAATTTGCCACTCTACAAAAGGAGCAGTAGGTAACGGAAGACTTTCGTGTTTACCTAAACCCTTTGTCACATTATTCTGAGCACATACCAAGCATCTAGATATCAATGAATCAATTGTTCCAAGCATGTTAACTATGCAAAAGAGTTTTCATAACTTCCTTAACCCCCCTTCGTGCGCGATGTGTAACACCGTGGAACTCGCGCACGAGGAACGGAAGACAATGAGACGGCAGGCACAAACGGCCATCAGCACAATACCATAAACCATCAGAAGCAACACAGGCACCCTGAGCTTGCCAAAAAGAGGAATCATTCGGGGTGGCTGAAACTTGTAAAGACAATACATCTACATCGGGAATCAAAGAACTAGCAAGGAGAGATGTATTGATCAGAATTTGAATCAGGAAAGAAAATCTGTTTTCGGGCCGATAGTAATACGATCATCCAGCGAATTACCTCGCGCTTCCGTAGAGTCACCAGAGGAATGAGCCTTAGTTTTTACAATAGCGAGAGTACTAGGTAAATGGCATGCGTCTATTAAATCCTGAACACGAGAAGAACGAGAAATAGGCTTACCCTCAGCAGAACGAAAACCCCTGGATTGCCAGATGCGGCCAAAGTCGTGAGCGATACCAAAAGCGTAACGTGAATCAGTGTATATAGTGACATCTTTTCCTTCAGAAAGAACACGCGCACGGTGTAGATGCGGTCATATTATTTCACCAGTTTTGACGCGTAGCTTTGTCTTCAAGTTTCACTCACACGACAGAAGTCCGATCTCTTTGTCTCTTGTAGTTTATTTTGTCAGCATCAAAGAATCAACACTTCATACAGTCGTCTTGAGTAAATCCACTGTGATTACAGACACCAGTTGCTGCATCTTGCAAATCTCTAATTTACAAGATACAGCAAATAGGTTGTTGTAAAAGTCACAGTCTTAGCTTACGTATATAACAACACTCTTGTTGTATATCTCTACTTACGGGAGCTTACGGTTACAACAACCTAGTTGTTGTATCTTACATTCCCAGCTTACGGTCAAAAGCTTGTGTTTCCGTAGCCTTCCGCATCTAAACTGACTATTTTTTCTCACACATCCACACTTCCAATTATTTTCTTTTCTATTATTATTATTATTTATTTATTTATTTTTTTTTTATTAATTAATTTATTTTTTATTTATTTATTTTTGTTAAATTTCTTTAATTTTTGTGAAGCTGCTTTGAGACAATGACCATTGTTAAAAGCGCTATATAAATAAAATTGAATTGAATTGAACTCTCTTTAATATGACAGTCACACAAATGCATGTAATAGTAGAATGACATCACAGACCAACTTACGATTGTCAAAATGGATGCATAACTTAGAAATTTAAAGCTTATGGCTTATGTAACAAACTTAATGCTTAATGCTTTACTAATGAATAGAACAAGGTAGAATAAATGAAATAACAGCAAATAAAATAAAATAAACACAACAAATTCATAACAAGTACGATATGGCACTTACATTCCAGCCCCTAATTGACAGGCATGGAGACTGACAATTACAATTTTTTTTTTTTTTTTTGATAAAGCCATGAAATCAAACATTCTTAACCTTCTAAAACGTTTTAAATCTTTTAAGTGTGTAATATTTATCTCAGGTGTTTATATTTGCATGTCAAATTTCATAACATATTACCACACATTTAACAGTCCATTTAACATATGAGGCACAGCTTGTCGATGGGTCTTTCCAGAGTGTTGGTCTTAGTTTTAACTAACACACGTCTCACCAGTCCCCCTTTGTCGGGGAACACTTTCGTGATTCGTCCCATGACCCATGAATTTCTTGGAGAAGACTCATCAATTCTTATAAAGCGTCGCATGGCATTCACACAAGAGTCTGTGTCAAGCGAATGAGCAATTTCAATGTGCACGGCTCTGGTTGTCAGACAAGTGAAAAGTACGCCATATCTTTTAACGTTGCTTCTGCCACGTTTGACCTCGAAGGGTCCGAAGTAGTCTACTCCCACATTGGTGAAGCGTGGGTGGTCTGGTATTATTCTGTCAAATGGCAATTCTGACATTTTTTTGCTCACATGCTTTAGCTCTAGACTTCTTGCATATCACACACCTGGAGAGAAACTGTCTTACGACTGAGTTAGCAGTCAGAATCCAGTATTTCTGCCGCAATTCTGAAAGCATGTAATTTCTGCCACTGTGTCCTATCTTGTTATGAACGTCTCTTAATATTAACGTTGTGATATGTGAGTCTTTAGTTACAATGACTGGGTGTTTAACGTGCTCTGGCATTGCAGACCTGCCGAGACGTCCTCCGACTCTCAGCAATCCATCCTGTAGTACTGGGTCCAGTTTGGACAAGCAACTGTTTCTTTTTACAGATGCCTTGCGTTTTTGCTGTGTGGAAATTCCCTGTTTGAGTTCTGCTGCTGCTTTACCCTTTTGCAACGTGAGAATTTCTTCCTTAAAATTTTGTCTTTGAGTAAATTTAATGATTTCGTTTTCTGCTCTTGTTAGTTCTTGAGCTGTTAGTGACTTGTGATTTTCTGTCTTTGGGTTATCTACTTGTGTTTTGACCCTTTCTGTTTTTTTGTTTGAGCATGTCTCTGATGCGAAGGATCCAGGCAACGGATCTTTTTAACTTGTGCCAATCAGAGTGATGATTAATCAGTTTACTCACTGCGTCTGCGCATTTTGTAACGCTCACAGTATTCACTAAAGCTGAGAGTTTAATTTCATCATTTTGTGTTATTGATGTGTCATGAATATTTTTAGGCCATTTGCACTCTGCTTCTTTAAGAAAGGAGGGACCATGGATCCAGTCAACATTTTTCATGAACTTTTCACAGGATACCCCCCTGGAGGCAGAGTCAGCTCGGTTTTTTGAGGTATTAACGTACCTCCATTTCTGTGACTTGGTTGACTCTCTTATAATGGCGATTCTGTTGGCCACAAAGGTTTTAAAACTAAGTGTTTCGTTATCAATGTATCTCAAAACAGTTGTACTGTCAGTCCAGAACATAGAGTCCAGCAATTTCAATTCTAGCTGTTCTTTCAACATTTTGTCATTTTTCACAGCGACCACTGCCGCAGTCAGTTCCATTTGTGGAATGGTGGTTTGTTTCAGGGGTGCTACACGGGATTTCCCCATCATGAATGCACAATGTGTAGGTCCATCAGCGTTTACTAACCTGAGGTATGAGACCGCTCCGTATCCCATTTCACTTGCATCCGAGAAGTGGTGGAGTTGTGCTGTAGCTGTAACTCCGAAGTCGGCTGGTTTTATGCACCTTGCTATGCTGAACTTGGACAGTCGGTGCAGCTCTTGCAGCCAGGTTTTCCATGCCGTTGCAAACTGCTTGGGAATGTCATCATCCCAGGCTAGTTTTTCTTTACATAACTGCTGCATTGGGATTTTAGCTGGCAGTATGGCAGGTGGGAGAAAGCCTAACGGGTCGTATGTTGAGCTAGTGATTGACAGAATTCCTCTTCTTGTCACAGGTTGTTCCTTTAAGCTAATCTTAAACTTGAACATGTCTGAATCAATGCACCACAGCACCCCCAGAGCTCTCTCTATGGGCAGTGCATCTTTACTCAAGTCTAAGTCTCTCACATCTTTGATCATTTCGCTCTCGGGAATGACAGTCAGTAGGGCACGGCTGTTGCTTGCCCATTTAGTGAGGTTGAACCCTCCACTTGCACAGAGATTTGTGAGATCATTGTATAGGGCGTCTGCTTGGTCATGACTCGAAACGGATTTCAGGCAGTCGTCTACATAAAAGTTTTTAAGCACTGTATTAACTGCCACAGCAGATGCATTGCTGCGGTTTTCTTCTGCTGTCTTTCTGAGGGCGAAGTTAGCAACACTAGGTGACGAGTTTGCACCGAACAGATGAACTACCATTTTGTATTCAACTAAGTATTGGTTCACATCTCCGTTCGGCCACTATAGGAAGCAGTAGATCTGTGTCCTTCTCGGGAACTTTCACATGATAGTACATGGCTTCTACGATTGTGTCCTTTTTATTGGACTTTATTTTAACGGGTACAATGGGGAGGATGCAATTACCTCCAGCCCCAGTGAGCGCATTTGATTCGTGACTCACTGCAGTTGGTGAATTTGTTGTGTCACTTTCAGTTTCGTTTCTGCGGGCGCTTGTAACTGACTGCGCCGTGGCTGGCATGGCTATGTGTAGCATGCGTGGATGTGACTTTGAACACAATGAACTAATAATTTTTCTGGTACAGTCTTTCCACAAATGACCCTTTCTTAAACATCCGAAACAGAATCCGTTTCCTTTTAAGAATTCTACTTTGTCTTTGTATGTCTTATCATTAAATTGGAAGCAATCGTCTAAGATATGCTCCCCTTTGCAATGTGCGCACGGTTTAGTGAAGGCGCTGACAGGTAATGTACCGGCATTCTTCATTGTAATCAAGTCTTTGTGAATTTTACCAACCTGTCTGTCCTCGGTTGCGACGCTGACCCTGGGTTTTCCTTGGCCCCTTTGTTTGGGTCCTTGAAGGGATGTTTGACTGGGTTTTCTGTCGCTGGTTGCGGCGTCCAGGTCCGTAGAGTGCGTGCTGCTCTGGTGCGCATTGCTCGATTCAATGAGTGCGCTCTTATTCGCAGACTGCGCTCGGCTGTTGCATGTTGAGTTGGAACGGTGAGAGTGCGCGCTGCTGCAAGAGCGCACTCATTGAATCGAGCAGCGCGGTAAGAGCTGCACGCACTCACCTTTCCAACTCAACATTACTAATGAATAGAACAAGGTAGAATAAATGAAATAACAGCAAATAAAATAAAATAAACACAACAACAAATTCATATCAAGTACGATATGGCACTTGCACACGGGTTAGAGCAAAAAGTTCAGCTGCCTGAGCAGACGAGAAAAGGAGAGAGTAAGCTTCAATGGTTATATTTGGCATTGCGCACACACAGCATAGCCACAGAGAAATTTCCCGTCATACGGTTTTGAACAGGAACCATCTACAAAGTGTCAACAATTGTTAATGGAGTAGAAGACAGATCAGGACGTATACTAGTGGAGTGAATAATCTCTGAACAACAGTCATGATCTATATCTACTAGCATGTCGTCCTGTGCATTGATTAAGCGTGCCAGAGCTTATCCGAGGTTGTCAAAAGAAGAGGTGGATTTTATCTCTAAGTTACTTGTAGAACAAAGGATAATCTCATACCCAGACCGTCTCTGAGCCGTCATGTGTTGTGTTTGAAGGTTCTGCAGCTCTGTTTAACCTGATGTGGAGAATACAAAATTAAAGGATGAGAGAGAACAATTTTCAGCATCTTGTACCATCACCGCACAGGCGGCCACAGCCCTAAGACAGGCGGGCAAACCTTGTGCGACAGCATCTAAAGTTTTAGATAAGAAAGCACATGGTCTCATCTCTTCCCCCCCCCCCCCCCCCCCCCCCCCGCATGCTCCTGTGCCAATACAGCAGAAGCGGTGCCCCCATGCTCACAGGCGTAGAGATGGAATGGTTTTTGATGGTTACACAGGCCCAGTGCTGGAGCAGAACATAGGGCCTTTTTCAGTTCCTGGTATGCCTCAATCATGTCAGCAGTCCATGTCAGAGGCTGCTGGAGCAGATCTTTGTGTGAGATGACTGCCCTGATGCGTTTGTCGTAGAATGAGCAGTCAGGAATCCACTGACGACAGTAGTTGATCAGTCCTAGGAAAGCCATGAGAGCATGTTTAGTGCTGGGACGTTTAGTGTCGAGAATAACCTGGATTCGTTCCTTTGAGATCCTTCTTTGGCCTTGGGAGAGTTCAAAACCCAGGTACTTTACAGTGTCTCTGCAAAACTGTAATTTAGTCTTTGATACCTTGAAACCCTTCTGTGCCAGGTGTTTCAGGAGACAAATGGTGGCTTCTTCGCAGACAGCAGGCGAAGCGGCGGACATCAGTTAGTCATCTGCGTGCAATACGACAACAGAATCATTGGGGAGAGTTAGATCACCAAGTGCATCTCTTACTACAGCCGAAAAAACAGCAGGCGAGTCAATAAAACCGCAAGACCAGGTCAACTGATGACCAGGTCAACTGACGTGCATGAAGGTGAACAATTGTTGTCTGCTCTTCCACAGGAACACTGAAGAAGGCAGAGCAAAGGTCAATAACAGAGAAATGCGAATGATGACAAGGTATAGAGGAGACAATGGACAGCACATCAGGGAAAACAGGTGCCACAGGGATAATTGTCATTTAGTTTCCTCAAATCTTGTGTAAATCTCCACCATCAGGTTTCAGTACTGGATTAACAAGTGTGTTGTAAGAACTTACACATGGTTTAATAACACCCTGCTTGAGCAGTGAGCTCAAAATTTCATCTATTACTGATGCCTTTGCCTCGGAGAGTGGATATTTTTTGATGTACACAGGTTGCGAATGTTTTAATTTAGCTTCATAGGGAATGCAGTGTACAGGAAGAGAGCTGGGGAGTGTTCTTCGTACGTCGCTTGAAACATCCGGGATGAATTGACACATCTAAGATGAGATCATCGTGCTAATTTAGACCTGGCTAAGTTGGTTCTTTGAGCACACCTGTTGTTGATGATTAGTATGGCCGGATTGAGTTGTCTAGGATTATTGCACGTTCGTGTGTTGGTTTAAAAGGCGATATGCATCGACAGTAGAAACACCGATCACAAGCCCTTTGATTGGTTGACGGAATGACAAAAGAACAAGCTAAATTTTTTTTGTAACACCTGTTATGCGCTGAAATGCTCCCCCCCCCACGTGTTATGCACTGAAATGCTTCCCTGCCATGGATTCCTTATGGCAAGCCGTATATATATATATATATATATATATATATATATATATATATATATATATATATATATATGCAAGATACTTTTCTTTCCCCACATGAGTCAGTCCACGTCAGCGCTCTTTAACCAATCAGATGTGACCTCACCATTTCAAACAATCATAACCCGGCAGGAGCGTAGCCTTAATTCTGTTTACATTAAATAAACCTGCTACCTGGCAGGTTCAAGCTTACGGACATGTTGCTATGACAGCAAATGCAAAATGAGCATCGAAGAACGAAACAATCCAAGATCAGGACAAATCCACAACAATCAAATCCAGCTAACTGAGTTAGCGACGTACGAAGAACACCCCCCTGTTCTGTGAAGAAAGCAATTATTTACACGCATATTGGTGAGGTGAGAGAAAGGAACTGTATCAGGCACTTCAACAGTGAGTTTTGCGCCAGAAAAAGTCAAAGAAGTGTAGCCTGCTCATTAAATCGCAACCTAACAGATTAAAAGGACAATCAGGCATACAGACAAAACAGTGAGAAATGAATTCCTTTATCTAAAGGACATGTTACAGTTAACTGAGGAGTGAAATAATTTCGTTGAGCAACCCCTTCAATTCCCACAGAGCTGATACTTTTATTTGAGAGTGGTCTCTCATAATTACGACCTAAAGACGACATTGTAGCTCCCGTATCCACCAAAAAAGAGAATACAGAACCATCTATACACAATTCAATGAAGGGCAACTCATTAACCTGAGGTGACTCGAAAGTACAAAGTAACATCGCGGGGCTGGATGTTGTTGTTTACTTTCTAAAATACCATCTCCTTCCATTGTTCTCACATGCTCGCCTAATTATTATTATTTTTTTAATAGTCATTGCAGACGATCTGACAATTGAAACTTTAAAATGTTCACGATTTCTGGTCGACAATTATTCAAGAAGGTGGTAAGGAAAAGTGGGTTATGATCTACCTCATGCAGGGGCACACCACCCAAAAGGGTCCAGGTCTCTCGGAACCTCTCGAGAAATTTGGACGTAGTCTCACTCTTTTCTTGTCTACAATTAGTTACCTGTGACAGATCTTGACTGGCTTGTTGACGTGTGAGAAGATGGGCAGTTAGCTCATTTTTAAAAAAAAAAGTTTCATAGCCTCATTAGAATTACCCCAAAGAAAGTCATATTCCTTCTTTTTTCATCCTCCTCCCTCGTCTATGTCTTAAATTTTTTTCACTACAGCCAATTTGTCTGCTTTAGGGTCTAAGCATTTTACAGTTTTTATCAAATCAGCCTCATAGTACCCATCTCCCAAAACTGATTGCAAAATAAAGCGATAATCCGCACCCACGAGCTGACAGTGCCTGGAAGCCTTTATCAGCATATCAACAAAATGCAAAGGTTTGTTGGGAGAAGGGAGCATCTTAATAATGTCCTTCAGCGTGCTTACGGATGGTGGAAGGATTTTTGGACACTTTGGTCCCATGGAGAAAACAAGCGCAGTGTTTTCTTGTCGAGGTTTGGGGCGAGACCTCTCATCCGGACCTTCATCGTCCGGGTTATCATCCTCACCATCAGTATCCTCGGGATCATCCGTAAGAGGGCTGTCAGGAGTTCGTCCCGACAACCTTTTAGGAGTCTTTCCCTTTCCTGAGGCACACACTTCCGACGAAGGTGAGCACGGTTTTGTGGGTACGGGGGAGATAGGCACAGATGGGCAGCTCACAAAAGGATTTTGGATAAGTAGTTGTGGTCTTATTAACCATTTTATAAATGTGAATTAACCCGTGACAGAAAGAACCAATATCTTCAATAAACAACACACAATAATTCAATAAAGACAACAAAGCACTATACAAAAACAACAAAGAGTGGGCAACAGAATACAGCTTCCACACTTCAGTTCAAGGAACCGTTCAGAAGCGAACGCGCGCTATACTGGCGTCAAAGCCACAAGACAATCCTCCCCCTTTACAGTACGTGGTCCCGATACCAAAAACCAGGAGAGCGTGCTTGCTCTATACTTATAGAGAAAAATAAAAAGCAGCACTCACCTGATTAGAGGTATCCCGTACGAGCCCCCAGATTGTAAGGATTTCTTGGTTTTTGGTAGACCCCCTTTTTGTCTACTCAGTGCTCCGCCTGTATTCTGCTGTCCCGCCTGGATCCAGGGAACCCCTCAATGAATCACACAGACCAGTGCTCAGTGAGACGTTCAAAGTTTATTGCGGAAAACAGGAGTATATATATGCACACACAGTATCAAAGTATCAAAAGAAAGCAGGTGGTTATATCGGGTCCATAATGTTTATAAAAGGTAATCGTCGAGAAAAACAGGAGCTTAGGAGTTGTTCTTCGTTAGGAGCCTCCAACGGTTTTACGACCTGAACATAGATTATACGAAGGAATGTGTTTGCTGATAGTGCAGCGTGTCGAGGTCAAAGGAAGAAAGCACTCTGTTCTCGTGCACACATAATATCATGAAATACACTAGAAATTAAATATTCCCTACACACCCCCAACTTTTCAGTTATTTATTTGTAAAAAATGTTTGGAATCATGTATGATTTTCGTTCCACTTCTCACGTGTACACCACTTCATATTGGTCTTTCACGTGTAATTCCAATAAAATTGATTCATGTTTGTGGCTGTAATGTGACAAAATGCGGAAAAGTTCAATGGGGCCGAATACTTTTTGCAATCCACTGTATGTGCAGTGGTTCTTGTTTGGTGCAAACGGGTATTGTAAAGAAGACAGTATTTCTCAAATAATAATAATATATCCTGTATGTCCTGTATGTAAAGTGTGTCCGAGAGCTCTGAGCCACTGCGTTCACTTGGAAGTCCATTACATCACTCGCAACCTGAAGTGAAAGATCAAGTTCACACAATAACATGAGCAGGGAAGAAATAATTATAATTTTGTAGAAAGTTAAAGGTCTCCCATCCCCACCCCCACTATTGCTGCTAAATATGTATGAGCTGTGCCCCAGTGCATGCAAACAAATTAACCGTGTTTTAAGGAAAACTGCAGAATTAACAATTCTATTAAATTTTATTTGTATAGTGCTTTTAACAATTGCCCTTGTCATAAAGCAGCTTTACACAATCAAGAGAAAATCGAAATTTGTATGAAATGTGAAAAATGAATGCGTATGAATCAAAATCAATAGTTTGTCCCATATAAGCAAGCCAAGGGTGACGGTGGCAAGGAAATACTCCCTGAGATGGCAGTAGAAAGAAACCTTGAAAGGAACCGGACTAAACAGGGAAACCAGACTTATTGTTTTGCAGTCATAGTGTGTGTTAGCCGACTGGAAGTTCAATATAACGGATGTCCTTAACTCAGTGCTTCTCAAATAGTGGGGCGTGAGGCTCCGTCAAGGGGGACGCGTTTTGTCTCGGGGAACATGCTTTTTTTTTCTATTTTGATTTTTTTTACTGTTCTAGAATAAAGTGCAATATCACTCCACTACATTAGGGGGCAGTGGCGCTCTCATTCGCAGTGTGTGCGCAGGAAGCATTCGCTCAGTGGTGTAGGGGTTTTGTTTGCACTGAGCATGCGCGCTTTGCACACAGTACAGACTATGAGTATGAAGCGTAGACACGAAGTGTAGCAGACCCTCAAGTGACATCATGAAAAAATATTTAACAGGGTTGAGAAGACAGGCGGAGAGATTGTAGCCATTTATCCAGACATCATCTCTGATTAAAAAAATCAGCTGAAATTATTTTATATATTTTTGTTTTGCAGGTTAAAGGTTTTTTTTAATATTGTGCTCCTGAGTTAATGTTGGTGATCAGTTTGAATGCATTATTATTTATTGATTTTATGTATTTTTTTCAGTGTCATATGGTTTGACATGGTCAGTCAAATAATGTTTATAGTTTAATTAAGGATTTTTTTTTTTTGAATTTCAGATGCACTTTAAATCTTTTCTGTCACAGTTAATAAAGCTATTCTTTGTTGTAAGTTGGTCTATATTTCTTTCTTTTTTATTCTCTTAAGGCAACGTTAATAAGGATACAGTGTTATGCAGAGGTGTAGTTATAACAATTTTATAGACAAATGATACTATTTATAGTCGCGCGGGGGGCGCGAGATGTTTTCTTCTTCCTAGGGGAGCATTACAGAAAATAATTGAGAAGCACTGCCTTAACTTAACTTAATATAGAGACCAGTTTGTTATTGGACGCTCGGGTTGACTGTGGGCAATTCCAATCCTGAACTATTGAGTTAGTGGACTGGTCAAAAGTCCTCAGAGAACAGCTGTGTGCATTAGCCGAGGCCAGAACCGGCTTTATGGCTTCATGTGGAACCATCCCCGGATATCTTTCACCACATGCATCCCAAGCAGGCCACACAGGGCATCCATGTGACGTAGTGGATGAGTACCAGGATGAGTCAGACGGGTCCAGAGGGCAAATGGCGTCTGGATCACCGGCTGCTCATGAACGGCATGCTTCTCGATAGTAAGGGAGGGGGGAGAGGGACAGGAGCAGGAGAGAGAATTTGAGTATGGTCATAGTCAAGTAATGTATTAGGTAAATGCATATTTAGTACAGGATGCAAGCAGGGACTCGGTCAGGATGCTTGTCTTACAGTTACCCTTCCACTCTTTTCACTCACGCACGCACACGAAATGCAAACACTGTTTAATTGGAAAAATAAACAAGAAACTCTTTTATTTACACTTGATTGAGGCACACTAACGAAATCCCTGCTGTACAGTAAAAATAAAACAAATTAACCTGCACTTTTCCTTTGAAAAGAATTGCGAAAGAGCAGTGTTTCTGTGAAGAGCAAAGTGTCTGCGTGTGTGTCTGTGAATGACGCGCACACAGACACAGCAGACTGAGCCTTGAGCAGACAGAGAAAATAGATCTTTAACCTCTAACTCTAATGAGTCTTGCTTTTGCTTTACAGGCGCGCTGTACATATGTAATATGTATTACACGCACACATGTGGTCACAGTGTTATACCATATGTGATTATACCAGTAACACCCAGCAGGGAAGACGATTACCCCCAATTTCACAGCGCAAGACAGAGAAAAACCATTGGCTCAGTTGTGATCATGTGACGCTCTGCATCAAAACAAGAAGCCTATGCGTGATACATGATACTTGGTGCTCGTAAACCAAGACTGGTTTGTTTTCCAAGTCAAAATCTATTAAAAACCTTTGCTCGTCTTGCGGAACACTTGAAAACTGCGTTACTCGCAATCCAAGGTTTCAAATTTCAAATGTAATTTTTATTTGTCACATACAGTCATACACAGTATGATGTGTAGTGAAATGTTTATACGACCCCCTGTGACCTTAAACTTTTTTTTTTAAAAACAACTAACAAGAAATAAGAGAAATAGAAAAGAATAAATAAATAAATAGCTTAACTATAAGAAGTTAGGTTTTATATTTCCTATATATTTTGGTCTATCTGTACAAGACAAAATAAATTTAAATGCAAGTAAAAATTGGAATGAATGAAAAATGTCCAGAAGTGTGCAAATGAGCATTATGTGAGCATCATGTCCATGATTGTCCGGTCTATAGTGTATTGGGGTGTGTGCACAGATGAATAATGTCCATGAGTGTCCATTTCTGTGCAATGTTACAAAAACACAGAGATGATTAGACCTGTGTGTTATCCTGGTTGAGAGACCGTATCGCCTGCGGGAAGAAGCTCCTCCTCGGTCTCTCTGTGTTGGCCTTCAGGGAGCGGAAGCGCTTTCCTGACCACAACAGGAAAAGCGCTTTCCACAACATAGAGAACAGTCCATTGTTGGGATGGCTAAGGTCCTTCACGATCTTCCGGGCCTTGGTCCAGCACCGTTATAGATTGAGTACAGGTCAGGGAGCTCGGTGCGGATGGTGCGCTCAGCCAAACGCACGACCCTCTGTAGAGCTCGTATGTCCAGCATGGTGCTGTTCCTGACCCAGGTTAAGATGTTTCCCGTCAGGATGCTCTCTATGGTACAGGAGTAAAAGTTTCTGAGCACCTTGGACGACAGTCTAAAATCTCTCAAGCGCCTGAGGTGGTAGAGACGCTTCCGGGCCTTTTTCACCATGGTGTTGATGTGACCGGACCATGACAGGTTCCGCGTGATGTAAACAATGAGGTATCGGAAGCTGTCCACTCTCTCCACTGGGCTCCTGTTGATGATGGAGGACCAGTTCTCCAAATTTCCAACCTCCTCCAGGTAGGCTGTCTCGTCGTTGTCAGAGATCAGGCCCACCACTACAGTGTTGTCAGCAAACTTAATGATTTGGATGGAGTTTGTAGTGGCTATGCAGTCATAGGTGTACAATGAGTACAGCAGGGGGCTCAGAACACAACCCGGCGGGGGCTCCAGTGCTGAGTGTGAGAGAGGCTGAGGCATGTCCGCCCATCCTTACTGCCTGTAGTCTGCCAGTTAGGAAGTTGGATATCCACTGACACATAGATGAGCTGAGTGTAAAGGGAATTATGGTATAAAATGCAGAGCTGTAGTCGATGAAGAGCATTTTAACATCATTCACTTTCCAAGTGTCCAGGTGAGTGAGTGATGTGTGGAGAAGATGGGAGATTGCATCGTCTGTGGAACGGTTCGGGCAGTATGCGCACTGTAGTGGGTCTAGTGTGTCAGGTAGTCATTGAGAAGCAGGATGAGGTTTCTTTGGGACAGGAACAATGATGGACTCTTTGAAACATGTGGGGATCACCGACTGAGATAAGGAGAGGTTGAATATCTCTCTGTGAACACAGGTGCTAGCTGATCTGCGCAGGCTTTGAAGACTCAACCTGAGATGCCGTCTGGTCCTGCTGCGTTCCTGGTGTTCACTCTCTTGAAGGCTCTCCTCATGTCATGCTCGGAGATGATGAACGCATTTCCGGTGCTGGCAGTGTCTTCCTGTCTCAGCCTCGAAGCGAGCATAGATCTGTCATATCTCGTCCGTCAGCGTCACGTCCATGTTCGTCATACCGGATGTTGGTGCTTTAGGCTGAATCCCAATTCTACCCCTTACCCCTACATTAAGCCCTACCCCTCCATTTGGCCCGTTCACGTGAAGGGGTAGGGGTGTCTCATTTCTCATTTGGTTGGAGTGGTAGGGGTAAGGGGAAGGGCCAGATAGCCCAACAAACGACGATTTTTCGGGACCTCACTTCAAACTAAGGGCTAAGCGAAATTTTCAACATGGCTGCTCACTCGAGCAAGCAGACCCATAAATGTTAATTTTTGCCATTAATAAGGATTATGACAATTTTTCATTATATGTATATTACCTTTAGACTTGTGTTTGTGTTTATGGTGATGTTCTGTATAGAAACGTTTGCAAAAAAATCGCTAAAGTTTTAAGCTAACGGATTGCACCGATTGCATGATATTACAAAAATATATTTTTGTCATATCCACTTTTATTGCATGCTACAAACAAATATGAAAGTTCAGTAGCACGGCATTTGATAATGCATTGTTTGTTTTGCTTACGGCCATATGTGCACATGAAAATGAATGGTCCTCACAGTGCCTTATATCCTGTATTTATCATTACAACTCATAAAACACAATTTGACGAGCAACGGCAGAGCGAGCACACCAGTACACCACAGAGCTGGTCTGTGGTGTGCTGGTGTGTGAACAAGTTACATCTTCTGGGGCCGAATTTCTGTCAACGTTCATAGATCAAGGCCATTATTCTCTGCGCATCATCTTTTATTTTGTGCACACATTCCTAGTTCTGCAATTCTAACTGATTATGCAAAGTTTTAGTAAGACACACATAGTCGATTAAAATTTTCTACAACGTGCAGCGCATCTTAACAGTATGAAATTGGACCACAGTACTCCGTGGACAGAGAACAGTGAAATGTCTGATAACACTTTGGGTGGGATCCATCAGCATAAATAAAGAGAGAAGGAAATTTACAGAAACAGGTTGAATAATTAGAAAATTTTCTGCTGCATGCGAGTCTCTATCATTTACCACCGCTAACAATGCAGATAGGTCAACATTGTGTCAGTTTCTAAGATGATCAAATCTGGTAGCCCAGATGTCTGAGACATTAACCTTTTGTCTTTATGGACTTCCTGACTGGGTAGAGTCCCAATGTAATTGTGAATGCTAATCTCAAGGCCAGGCTGTGGCTTTGTCTCTATGATAATGTGAAGGTCTAGCTGATAACGTTGTAGCGCTGCCACACAAAAGGGACACCTTCAACAACAGGGAAATGGTTGTGGAGCTAATGCTGCTCACCTGTGGCCGAAGGTGTGCCCTAGCGGTTTCTCTTTTCCCTATTGACAGTGGTTTGGTCACCGGGCAAGTTCCCGCGCATGCGCGATCGCAACGCATGGGAACCCGGAAGTGACGTGGGTCACATGATCTGGCATAAAGCCGGAACCGGCGTAGGAGCCGGCACGGAGAGATGAGGACAGCGCGCTGCATATTGTTTGAGACTGAGAGCCTGTTTGAGGATTACCTTTTGTTAATTTCATCCAGTACCCAGCTCATTCCGTTTCTCGATCTCCCAGACCTACCATCATTATCTGGTGAGATCGAACCATCTCTCCAACTCACCTTCATACCTTTTGCCGTTTTTCAGACACTGGACTATCATACACACCCGCATACATCCCGCACACACCATTTATATTTGTATATATTGGTTTTGGTGCACCTTGTTTGTTTATTTATCTGTTTGTCTTTGTATAATACACTTGGTTTAATTTATTATAATTGTTTTGTGTCGCTTCTTGTTTTGTCCAGCTGCGGTTGCGCAATACCGGAAGTGTTGTTTTCAAGCCCCTGTTTAGATTCCCGAATCCGTTTTTTTGTAACCAAGCGGTTAATTAAATCCAAGCGTTACACCGTAAGGCTGATTGGTAGGGCTGGGTGATATGGCAAAAAAAAAAAAAAAATCAACTTTTTTTCATAGTTTGGCCAGTTTATAATTTCGATTTTTTTTCAGTGTACATTCGGGGAATAGCTATGAAATATAGTCTCTGAAATATTTGAGGCCCGGCAACTTGTATCTTTGATCAGCAGCATGTAGCATTTTTATGAACCCTGGCTTTTCGATGGTGTATATGGGTACCATGTCCTTAGTGATGTGAAACGTCACAGCATCTGTAATTTCTGTCTATCTCTTAACTTTGAGCACTCTTCCCATTCGGCTTGGTGCCTTTGTCGCAAATGTTGGAATAAATTAGTGGTGCTGCCACAGCTGGTTGCCACTGACTTTCTGCATACAGTTCAACCTTGATTATGAGCATAATTCTTTTTTCGGAATCGAGCTCGTATTCCAAAACACCCGTAAACCAAATTTAATTTTCACATCGAAAATAATGAATAAAAATGCAAATTATTCGTTCCACAGCCCCAAAAAATGAATGTACAAAAATAATTAACACAAAATATAAAGTAAACACAAAAAAGTAAAATAAATCCCGACAGATAAGTGTTTCCATTCATGCACGCAGGCATTTTGTGTGTCTGTGTTTCTCCCTCTTGCGCTGCGGAGTGAATGTGTTGTGTGCGCGCGCGATTTGACACAGTGCCGGTTCACACTCTCTCTCTCGCCTTCAGTGTCTTTGTGTGTGTTTGTGAAGCAGAGAGGGGGTGCTTCACACACCCACAAACACAGTAAAGATGAGGGAGAGAATGTGTGAACCGGCACAGTGTCAAATTACGCGCGCACATATAACACGCACACACAACAACCGAGAGGGAGAAAATGGATTTTTAACCTCCTAACACTTTCTTTTGCTTTACACACGCACGCGCACACGTGTTATAAGAAACAGTACATGCGCGCTGTACACACGCATTTCAAACACAAAATAAAGTATGTTTTTACGCACGCACACGTGGTAACACTGTTATAGTAAACAGTACACACGTGCACGGATGTTGATTATACCAGTAAGAGATGATCACTAAGACCCAGCAGGGGAGACGATTACCAGAAATTCCGCAGCGCAAGAGAGAAAAAAACGTTGGCTCAGTTGTGATCACGTGATGCTCTGCGTCAAAACAAGAGGTGCATGCGTGATACATGATACTCGGTACTGGTACACCAAGCCTTGCTTGTTTTTCAAGTCAAAATTTATAAAAAAAATCTTTGTTCGTCTTGTGGAACACTTGCAGTCCGAGGTTGCATTGTACTGTACTTTCACTCAACTTGTTCAACGTCGGACCTCTCAAATCTGAACCATTTCCAAGCCACAGAGGAAATGGTACTACCTTTCTTTTGCACAAGGTCATCCTGACGTGAAGAGCCACCATCCATCTCTATGATCTCTGTTGCTTATTACGTTCCTACATAGAGTGCTCTACTTTAACAAGTGAGCGGTTAATTAGGCATGCCATCATGTGGTCGGACAATGTTGCCTCTTAGTTATTCTGCCATTGGTGCAATAACAGTGTATCTAATATTTTTCTAAAGAATCGCGATACCTTGATTTAAGAAAAAAATTTATTGTCTTAAAATGGAAATTTGAAAACTAAAGAATTGCCCAGCCCCACTGATTAGATTAGCAACTCGAGTCTGAACAGAGCCAAATTCAATCTGACCACTTTCACATAGCATCATAGACAGTCAGCCTAAGAAACTGATTTGTAACAGCATTCCTGACCTTGAAATTTTTTTTACTTAAAATAAAAACTTTAATATTCTTAGGTACTGCCCTTGTGAAAATAATCAGTTTTTTTTTTCTCCCCAGATAACACATTTTCCCAAGTCTTCTCTTGCCCCTGATGTGTTCACTGCACTTACTTCCAAAAACACTTAGATATGGCCTTTAAAGGAAGTACATTATCTGGTCAAGAACCAAAATTACCAGTGCTCAGATTTTGGGAAGAGATTTAGTTGCCCAAGTCATCTGAAAAGACATCAGCGCATTCACACAGGAGAGAAGTCGTATCACTGCGCACAGTGTGGAATGAGTTTTACAAGGGCTGATGACTTACGAAAACTCCAGCGCATTCACACTGGAGAGACGCCGTATTACTGTTCACAGTGTGGGAAGAGTTATAGTTCAGCTAGATCTCTCCAAAGACACCGGCGTATTCACACAGGAGAGAAGCCATATCGCTGCTCACAGTGTGGGACGAATTTTACTGCAGCTAGTTCTCTCCAAAGACACCAGCTGATTCACACAGGAGAGAAGCCATATCAGTGCTCACAGTGTGGGAAGAGTTTTACTTCAGCTAGTAATCTCCAAGCACACCAGCGCATTCACACAGGAGAGAAGCCATATCAGTGCTCACAGTGTGGGAAGAGTTTTACTGCAGCTAGTTCTCTCCAAAAACACCAGTGCATTCACACTGGAGAGAAGCCGTATCACTGCGCACAGTGTGGAACGAGTTTTTCAAGGGCTGATGACCTACGAAAACACCAGCGCATTCACACTGGAGAGACGCCGTATTACTGTTCACAGTGTGGGAAGAGTTATTCTTCAGCTAGGTCTCTCCAAACACACCAGCGTATTCACACAGGAGAGAAGCCGTATCAGTGCTCACAGTGTGGGAAGAGTTTTATTACAGCTAGTTCTCTCCGAACACACCAGCGTATTCACACAGGAGAGAAGCCGTATCAGTGCTCACAGTGTGGGAAGAGTTCTACTTCAGCTAGTAATCTCCAAATACACCAGCGCATTCACACAGGAGAGAAGCCGTATCAGTGCTCACAGTGTGGGAAGAGTTTTACTTCAGCTAGTAATCTCCAAACACACCAGCGCATTCACACAGGAGAGAAGCCGTATTACTGTTCACAGTGTGGGAAGAGTTTTACTGCTGCTAGTTCTCTCCAAACACACCAGCGTATTCACACTGGAGAGAAGCCATATCAGTGCTCACAGTGTGGGAAGAGTTTTACTTCAGCTGGTAATCTCCAAACACACCAGCGCATTCACACAGGAGAGAAGCCGTATTTCTGTTCACAGTGTGGGAAGAGTTTTACTGTAGCTAGGTCTCTCCAAACACACCAGCATATCCACACAGGAGAGAAGCCGTATCAGTGCTCACAGTGTGGGAAGAGTTTTACTGCAGCTAGTTCTCTCCAAACACACCAGCGTATTCACACAGGAGAGAAGCCATATCAGTGCTCACAGTGTGGGAAGAGTTTTAGACATGCAGGTCAATTCAGAAGACACCAGCACATTCAAACAGGAGAGAATCCATAACACAATCACAATATGGGACTTGTTGTATGCACTGCAGTCACTCCTAAATATACTGCCTGTCAACATTTCATCAGACGGGTCAATTTATTGGCTGCATCAAGCTAAGAAAACAATTTAAGAGATTTGAAATTACTGGAAAAGGATTAAGAAACCATAAAGAACTATAAATGCTTGGAAGGATAGTGCTGAACCATCAACTTTTTGGAAAGACATATCGGGGGGGAAAAAACATGAATTGAGACTACATGAACACTTTCATGAAGTTACATGGCAAAAAAATCATAGTGGAAGGAAAGAAAGCATTTCCATACATAATGTGATGATAACACAGGATTGGGACTAAACAGCTGTGTGTCCATAAGAAAACCACTTGATGGAGGAACCATGTGAAAGACTTGAATTTGCAGGGGATCATAAAGGTTTGTCATTGGAACAATGGAAAAAGGTCATGTGCCCTGATAATTCCAGATTGATGATTCCTCACTTAACCTGATGCACCCATCACTCTAGAATTATGTAAATTCAATTTTATTTTGTTTATATAGCAATGGTCATTGTCTCAAAGCAGCTTCCATAAATTTTCTTTTCATTTTTGTGAAGTGTGCATGTGTGAGAAAAATGTGTCTATATGATGATATTGTCCCCTATATAAGCCTCTGGAGGCAGTGTTGCACTCTAAAAACTGAACCGCTGGGTCACTATTGAATACTAAACATTCCTGTGGTTTTTATTGACTTTTTGCCACATAACTTCATAAAGGTTTTGTTATCTCCATTTGTTCGGTTTTGTTTGCCGTTGTTTGGGTTAATCTTTTGCCTTACTGCCATCTAGTGGTCTCTTTGAGGAACTGCAGCTAATTTATAAAACCAGGAAGTGAGTAGCTGAGCATATGACTGATGTATATGGTTAAAATTTAACGTTTGTTTTTTCCTCATCAATCCTTGTTTTTGAAGAATTTGAAGGGCAATGGCTGTAAGTTTACCATTGAGTGAGGTATAATTTTGGTAGTAATGTGTGAAGTTAATAGAATGTTGTCATTTATAGACTTGATGTTATCTTAAGCCTTTTCATTGCAAATGTTCAATAGAAAAAGTCTGTAAAATTAACAGCAGTCTTGTAACCTGAATTATTAATCATAATTTGAGTTTATAAAAAATATTTCAGTCATATTATTAATAAGAGATTATACAGTGAAACCTCGGATTGTGAGTACTGTGGTCTGCGAGTGTTCCGCAAGACGTGCAAAGATTTTAAAGAAAAATTTAAAGATCCCTTTTCCTCCTCTCCCTGGGTCAACATGCCGTTATGTGTGGACACGCGTGTAATTTGACACTGTGCCCCTTCACACACACGCACAAAACTCCTCTCGCCTTTACACACACACTCTCTGCTCTACACAGAAACACTGCTCTGTCGCGATTCTTTTCAAACGTAAAGTGCAGGTTAATTTGTTTTTTATTTTTAACTTTACAATAGTGATTCTGTTAACGGTGTTTCTTGCTAATTCTTCCGATAAAACAGTCTTTCTGTTAGTGTTTGTGTGAAATGAGAGAAGGAAGTGTTAGTGTGTAAGATGAGAAGAGGGGAAGGACTGATTCCGCCTCTCCTCTTACTTTAGCTTCACACACACAGCACCTGTGCACAGAAATGGAAACACTTATCTGTCAGGGTTTTTTTTAAGGTAAAGTGCAGGTTAGTTTTAGTTTTTACTTTATATTTTGTATTCATTATTTTTATGTATTTTTGGGGGGGGGCTGTGGAACAAATAGAGTTTCCATTATTTCTTATGGGGAAAAATTGATTCACGAGTTTTGAAATATGAGCCCGCTTCTGGAATAAATTCCAAGGTCCACTGTATTTGTTTTCCTTTAGTTTCACTCTGATCTCGATACTCTTTCATTGTATAGTTGATTCAAGTTTTAATAAATGCTGGACTTGAAACTTTGAACATCTTTCAACTTTGTAGTGGATGGAGTTTAGCTTGCTGTCAAACTTCAAAAACGGGGAACACAGGACGTGAAGGGAGAACAGTGCACCATTCACGATTTTCCCGACATTTCCTCAACAAAGTTAATGCTTCTGCACTATCCATCCAAATATTGATAATTTCTTAAGCTTTTTCCAGTAATGTTAAATATCTTTAGTTGTTTTCTGAGTTTTACAGAAATCTTCTTTCACAACAGAAATCATATTGGCCGTTTCTAATTAGGATTTGTATTGTGTTCGTTTTTTTTTTTTTTTTTTTTTAAGTGTTGAATTACCAGTTTTGTCTATGACACTAAAATCTTCGACCTCAGTCCTGACAGACATGTGCCTCAAACCCATCTCTGTCATCTTCTCACAGACCAAGATGCTTTCTTAACAAACCTCAGTTACCTCAGTTTTCCTTTTTTGGGGGGATTTTTCTCGGATTTTCTCCCTAATTTAGTCGTGTCCAATTCCGCCACTAGGGGGCTTCCACATTAAGGCTACTATTACCACTCAGTCCGGAGGGCCGAAGACTATCACGTTTTCTCCAAACCATGTGACGCCAGCCGACCGCATCTTTTCAAACTGCTCGCTCATTCACCGTTGGGGGCGGCGTAACACACTCACAGGACAGCGCTATCCGCTCGTTCCGCTTGCGTGAGCCGCAATTAATGTGACCGCACTAAGTACCTTTCATCCCGCCCCTCGGCTGCAAGAGGTTACAGCATCACCCGGGGATCGAACTTATTATTTTTGACTTTCTGAAATTGGGACTGTAAGACGTGCACTGTAAACCCGGATAGTACTACTTACTTATAAAGTTTAGCCATGTAGCAATTAAAACCTGCCATTTAGTTTTCCCAGCTGAAAACATTTGAGTTTTTATAACGAGTAATGAGGTTTTCATTTAAACTGACTGTTTTTGAGTATACTTTGACAGACTCATTATTATTTGAGTATTGCCAGCTAATTTCATTAAGGTAACTTGGAGCCTAATTAATTAAACTGCGCACGATGTGTAGGTATCGTTAACTTGTAGTTTGCCATATTTATAATTTTAGTTGTTAATGAACAGGCATGTCTGGGTGTTGGGTAAAGTATGTTCGGGTCATAAAATTCTCTAATTTTGAAAAAAATATATTTTTTAATTCCAGCAGGTCGGTTTGCAGAAGGTATATAAAGTAAATTAACTGAACCTATTCGACTCTTCACGTGAACCTGGATAAAATAAAATAAACTTTTGTCTGGAGCATGAAGAGAAAAAAACTTATTTCTCTAAAAATCCTAATTTTGTATTTCAGGCAGATTTCTTTTTTTAGACCGGTTTGTAAGAATTCAAACGGTTGTCAGAATTCCTTGGGGAATTCAGGAAAGACTGTTAACATTACCTTTTCAATCAAGGTAAAGTTAACGTATTTTTTTTTTTAAAGGAGTGTTGGGTAATGGTTTGGGCCCGGTTTCTCGATAACGCACAATCTTAGCGCTATAAGATATATCTTACATAAAGTGATTACTTTTCTAAGTGTGTTTCCTGAACTGTCCCTTAGGAGTCTTCTTAAATCGCTGCCTCTTATGTCCGACGTTGCAAGGCGCTGTCAAAAGTAAAGATCCTGAATTAGCTGACATCGGTTGCTCAGGAGTCGATTTTTCACTCCTTTTTCATGACGGCGTTAAGAAAGACGGCACTTTCTATGCAAATTAAACATTGCACTGAATTCTTCCAATAATGTTTATTTCGACATGGGTTAACTTATCAATAGCATGCCATAATAGACAAATATGTAAATTAAATCACCAAACTGTCGCTCATATTTTCATGAAACCTGGAGTGGCGGTGAAATGAACCGGATATACAATCATAGTTGATTAACAAACAGCTGACAACACTCTTCGCCAGCTTCAGAAACCGTGTGAAGCATGTCAGTTGTTGGGGTTGTATAGAGCACTTATGGAATGAATTAGGGCTGCAACTAACGATTATTTTGATAATCGATTAGTTGGCCGATTATTGTTTCGATTAATCGGACAAGTGCTCCTTTTTTGGTCTTTTGCTTAGAATTATATATAAAACCATACCAACATTTGTTTTGTTTTTAACAATAATTGCAGATGGCAAGTTGACTGTTTAATTTATATATATATATATATATATATATATATCGATCGATTAATCGGATAAAAAAAATTTGTTTTGCTTAACTATATAAAACCATAAATCAAGGTATTATTTATGTATAAAAGTAAACTTTAAAAAAATGCAATAGCCACAGAGTTTAATTATCTTAAATTTTGACATTTAAACCTTATTTTATGTAAATCAACATTTTTGTTTTTAACAATAATTGCAGATGGCAAGTTGACTGTGTGTGTGTGTAATATATATATATGTAATATATATATATATATATATATATATATATATATATATATATATATATATATATAGTTAAAAAAAATACACTGACACATTCAGTTGTTAAGAATGACCTCAATTGTAAATTCTCTTAAATTAATTCAACTTAAGAAGAATAATAGACTTCTAGATTATTATATTATTTTTAATTGAAGTGTCTACTACATCCTTTTCACGGTTTATACATTATTTCGATTTTCTCGAATATTTTATCCTTTTTTTTTTTTGTTGTCTCAATAAAAAAAATAATAAATAAATATATAGACCATTTTGCTATACTAGACATTCTCGTAATATGGCGACGTAGGGAGAAAAAAAACTCTCCGCTACTGGGTTCAGTCTGTTTATTTTGCCCTTTTCCCGCATTTCTCTCTGAATAGCTTGTAGGATGATGGGATATATCCGGTCCTCCGAAGTGTAAAATGAACGTGAAGAAAACGAACTAGAAGTGTTTTCCTTGCATTTGTTGGGATTTGAACGGCGAAAAAAAGCTGCATGCAACGTTTTTTTAGCCCCGTATAACTGCGCAGCTGGACAAATGCACGTCACCAAAGCCCGTGTGAACTCTCTCACTGACTCCTATGTGTAGAAAACCCTCGGCACTTCATCCGCACTCACGGGACACTACGACCGGCAGAAAACCGCTCGCTTTTAACACCCGATAAGAAGCGTCTAATGTAAAACTACTCCCATACCTTGGAGGACTTGGGGCGCCGCGCTTTTTCCTGTAAACTCCATTGCGCGAGCGACTGTGTATCTGTGTGTATTTGTGCATGTTGTGGTCACGCTTCTCAGTAACGTGAGCAGCCCAACTAATCGATAACGACATTCGTTGACAACGAATTTCATTATCGGTAATTATCGATTTTATCGATTAGTTGTTGCAGCCCTAGAATGAATATGATACGATGACAGAGTAGAGGTTTAATACCCCTATCTCACCTATGCGGAAATATGGAAAAGTAATTACAGAGCAAAAACTTGCGGTGAATCATGATGAACCCTACTTAAGGCCACCGCGCGAAACTGTGTAGGTGAGAAGTTTAGTTTCTCATTTAACTAAATCAAATTTCATCATAAAATAAAACGTGTCAAAAGAAAAGTCCATCCAGTCATGGATGATGGCTAATGATCAATGAAACACACATACTTTAAACAAAAAGCAGCTGGTCATCGGGATGTAGAGCGTAAGGTCTGATACGGTCAAGAATCTCTATAATCTGTTGCCTTGGAAGGCGAAACTTAAAAATATATATATATATCCACCTCAGGCAAAATATGAAAAGGGCTGAAGAAAAAATGCACATGAACCACACGGCTCCGCGGACGGCGCCGTCTTCGGTTTAACACAACATGCTGTCCCGCTGCCAAATTGTTTGCCACCTGTTCAATATTGAAAGTTATTGCCATTTTTAATGCATTAGTCACATTATGAAATAGGCTAATTAAAAGTCAGTCTATTAGTACTAATATCAAATAAAATAAAATTCTTAAACAGGCCTACTGTATATTTCATCATTATGACTTTGATACCGTGCCCTAATGTGCTTGCATACACCGCTGATTTATAAAGACTGCTGCTCAGTGGCGGCGACTAGCGTCTTGAGCTGAAACTACGCTAAGAATGAGTTAAGATTGGTCCAGACCAACCTTACGAACATGTGACTAACAGATATTTGGCGTATGGACGTTTTGTGAAATGCGCCATAACGTTCAGAGAGAGGTTAAGGTACAACTTAAGAACTACTTGGCGATAAGAAGCTTTCGTGAAACAGGGCCTTGGTCGTTTTAGAAATGTTTCTGTAGCTGCCAGCCTCACAAGTTAACTGTTATGGAACAATTTTGGGTTTATTTTGACTTTTGTTTACTTTTTTTTTCCTCCTGCTTCTGGAAATTTCATTAGTTCTTTTCTTTGTTGTACTGCTTGAGGATGTCATGGATGCTATTATGAAATGTGTCTATACTGTATGTTGCCAGGGGGACTTCCAGCAGTGACTGTTCTGATGCTGGAGTAATCCTCGAGGGAGATTCTTGATTCGCTGTTCCTTCAGATGTCATTAGTAAAATTATTTTACCTCTACATTCCTGGACTGAGTGGTTTGACTGGTTCTCTCGCCAAATTTAAGGTTACTGATGTTGTGCAGTTGTAATTAATATTCCATATGCTGTTTTACTGTTGTAATTCCTATACAGTTATCTGCCTGCATGTTTGTTTCCATTTTGTTTGGCAATATTCTATATATTGCAGAATAATCTTTGCATTGTTGCATAGCGCCTTAACGTAAACTTGTTCAATGCATTTCTTGTTCAGGGAGTTGTGTAAACTTGCTACATTTCATGTGGCATTTTAACTTTGCCCTTTTAATGTTCGGACAGCTGCTGTTGATGGAGGATCTTGATTAAAGGTTTTGAAACAAAATTGTCATTGTTTTATGTGGTGGGAAAAGGTAAAATTTCTGTTATGATCAATCAGGAAAATAATACTTTCAAATTAGACAACAAAATGAATACTTGCTGAAAATGTAATTCGAATTAATTTTATTCATATAAGATTTTATTTTAAATATGAACATATTAAGGTTTATAGATTAATTTGTAATTGTTATAATTTATTAAAACATTGGACTAACAAATGAGCTCAAATAACAAGTGATCAAATGGAATAAAAAAAAAAAGAACAGATTGGGTTAGAAAGAAGTGATAACATTGTGTTAGAAAATAATAATCAACTAGTTTAACTTAATTTAGTCCCAGTCTATATCTGTATATTTGCACACCTACAATTTTTGGTTTCACCATCCAAGGGGCCTTGTCCTTTTTAAAACCTCAACATGTAAATATCAGTAAACGAAATTCTTATCTCTTAGGCTACGTTTACACTGTCAGTTAAATGTGACCCAATTCCGATTTTTTGCTCATATGTGACACATATCGGATATGTTCTATGTTCCTGTAAACAGGAAAAAAACGCATGCATTCTGATATTTTGAGATCGGTTTCAGGCTTCCTTCATATGTGGAAATAAATCAGATATGTGCTAATGTGATTGTCGTGTAAACAGACAGATCGGATTTCCTGAGTCGTTGTGTTCTGTACGTCATTAAAACTGCGACTTCTTCGCAGTTTTAATGACGTGATGTTATTCTCCGGTGGAAGCGCGTGTGGAATGATAACATCGCAGGTGACATGGAAAAGGAAAAAAGGAAAAGCACCCACCCCCCCCAAAACACACACACACACACACACACCGCCTTTTGTTAATGCTTAGTTGGGCTAAATAAAATTACGAAATCAGTATTTGGTGAATGAAGCATATGCGCAGGCTGCAATTATGGCGTTTATTTTCTCCTATATTTTAAAACCATGGTCACATTTCGTGAACTTTGCTTATATCGCAGAGCTAGCGTTAAGCATATTTCACCTTCGTCTATCTTGGCTAGTTAGTAGCGCAAGAACCTCCCTTTAACTATGCGCGATGTTTCAGATGGCATGGCAAGTGTAAACACGTGAATCGGGTATGAGTCAAAGTTGAAAGAATGTGTAAACAGACGGTCAAAAAAATCAGATATAGGCAACAAAACAGAATTGGGCATCGAGACCTGCAGTGTACACGTAGCCTTAGTCATGTTTTGAACTTGATCAAATGCAAACATCATCTGTGTATTAAAAAAAAAAAAAAATCTGGCTTGCTGTTCCAGTGATTTTGCAACTAACAATACTTCTATTTCTTCATTATTAGACTACAGTAGAACATACAAGGCCTTTAAAAAGGTATTGCAATTTATTATACAGTCCCGATCAAAAGTTTAAGACCACTTGAAAATGGCAAAAAAAAAAATCATATTTTGCATGGTTGGATCTTAACAAGGTTCCAAGTAGAGCTTCAACATGCAACAAGAAGAAATGGGAGTGAGACAACATTTTTTGAGCATTCAATTAATTGAAAATAACGATTAAACAAAAACTGGCTGTTTTACATCTGATCAGAAGTTTAGGATCACACCTCCGAAAAAACCTGTAAACCCCCCCAAAACAGAAATCAAACTTCCAAACATGAACTCAGTACTGAGTAGCTCCACCGTTATTGTTGATCACTACAAAAAATTCGTTGCGGCATGCTTCATGCAAGCATTTCCATGAGGTGAGTGGGAACATTTCTCCAAGTGGTGAAGACGGCCGCACGAAGGGTATCTACTGGGCCAGGGGTAGCTCAGTGGTTAAGGCATTGGACTACGGAAGTTCGGAAGATCCCAGGTTCAAATCCCACAACCACCAAGTTGCCACTGTTGGGCCCTTGAGCAAGGCCCTTAACCCTCAACTGCTCAGATGTGTAATGAGATAAAAATGTAAGTCGCTCTGGATAAGAGCGTCTGCCAAATGCCTAAATGTTAATGTACTGTCTGGAACTGGTGTCCATTTTTGTAAACTTCCCTTGCCCTCCATCCCCAAAGGTTCTCAATTGGATTTAGATCAGGGAAACACGCGGGATGGGCCAAAAGAGTGATGTTATTCTCCTGGAAGAAGTCCCTTGTCCTACAGGAAGCCAGTGCAGGGAGCGGAGGAGTGGGGTGGTGTGGGAGAACTTGGGAAGGTTAAAAATGAGACGTGCTGCTGCATTCTGGATCAGTTGCAGAGGACGAATCGTGAACAGGATGAGATGTCTGCCAGACATGCTGAGATCCGGGTGGAAAACTGAGTGTCAGAGGGAGGAAAGGAGAGAGTAAGTTGGGAGTCATCTGCATAACAATGGTATGAAAATCCGTGCGATGATATGACTTTACCAAGAGACCGGTTATAGAGGGAGAACAGAAGAGGACCAAGTACTGAGCCCTGTGGGACACCAGTAGAGAGTCTACGTGGGGCAGATATAGATCCCCTTCATGTTACCTCATACGACCTATCTTCTAGGTAAGAAGCAAACCATTGCCACACGTTTCCACAAATTCCAAGGCTTGTAAGAATAGATAATAGAATCTTGTGGTTCACTGTGTCAAATGCAGCTGACAGGTCCAGGATGATGAGAACAGATGAGAGTCTAGCAGATCTAGCAACATGGAGCTTCTCAGTGACTGACAGAAGGGCAGTCTCTGTGCAATGTGCCACTTTGGATCAATCTCTTGGACAACAGGAGACCCGTACCACCACCTCTACCAGTTTCTCGTGGAGAGTGAGAGAATACATAGGCAGAGGATAGGGCAGCCAGTGTAGCCGAGTTCTGAGGAGATATCCAGGTCTCAGTTAGTGCCAGAAAGTCAAAAGAGTAATGGGTAGCTAGAGCAGAGATAAAATCTGCTTTCTTTACAGCAGATCGGCAGTTCCAGAGCCCACCTACCACCAGGGCAGGGCAATGAGACAGTACTGGAGGGTAGATGAGGTTTCTGGGAGATCTGCCTCTGCTGTGTGAGTAAAAGCATCTTGGTCTGTGAGAACTGACAGAGATAGGTTGAAGAGACATGCTAGACTGAGGTAATTGTCTATAAAACTTGTAATTTCTTGGTAAACAATAGTTTGAGTCAATTCTCTGTGCACTTGCTATCTATATTCTTGACTAACTTTGTTGCAGGAGACATCTTCAATATATGTAGCTAAGCCCTGCCCACAATTGTGTGAACTTAAGGAAGAATGAAACTACTCTTGATTAATTACCTGAGAACAAATTGCTTGAGACCTACTTCAATCACACTGCAATCAACACTACCAAACAGAAAAAACTAGGTACAGTATACAGTAAGAACCAATCGTGTTTCAAAAACAGTACAAAAGTTCAAAACCTACCTTACCAGTGGAGAAGAATCCAATATAGAAAACTAAAGCACACTCACTCTGAACCTTATTAAGACGTTTTTGGTTTTTGAAGCCCTTCAGTCTCAGATGCCGTCTGATGGTTATGGGTCTGCAGTCAGCACCAGTAACGACCTTCATTTGGGTCGAGGATCGTCCAGTGTCTTGACGGACAGCCAATTGGATCCTCCGGCTCAGTGCTGGTGAAATTTTTTTGAGTCTTCCACTTGACTTTTTGTTCCATAACCCTCAGGATCATTTAAGAAATTCCAAATGACTCTTACTGTGTCCCACCTCAGCAGTGATGGCACGCTGTGAGAGACCCTGCTTATGCAGTTCAACAACCCGACCACGTTGAAAAAGGGAGAGTTTTTTTGCCTTTGCCATCAGAACGTGTGACTACCTGACAGAAAATGACAATAAATCCACATCATTGCACAGATTTGGCCTTTTAAAGGCATGTGGTCCTAAAATTTTGATCAGCTGTAAAACAGCCTGTTTCAGTTTAATCGTTATTTGAAATTAATTGAATGCTCAAAAAATGTTTTGTCTCACTTGGAACCTTGTTAAGATCCAACCATGCAAAGTATGATTTTTTGCCATTTTTCAAGTGGTCTTAAATTTTTGATCGGGACTGTATCTATAGTTGTTACACATTAATGATTAAGAATAAGAATTAAATCTACAATGGATATAACATTTCTTATTTGTAGTTTAAATGGGACACTGGGATTAATCTTTTATTCAACATCAGCCAGACCGGTCTTCTCTCAGACAGAACAATCACATCACATGCTAAACTTGATATTTTTTGAGCTACCTAAATAAATGATCTTTGTTAATTATCTTTGCAATAATCTTATTTGAGCAGTGGATATTGAGATATATCTGCTGCTCTGAAAAGCCTTCATAACGGCTCTAATCTGAGGCGCTGTTTGTTACTTGGTGATTTCTGAGGCTGGTAACTAAATGAACTTCTCCTCTGCAGCAGAGGTAAGTTTTGGTCTTGCTTTCCTGGGAAGGTCTTCATGAGAGACAGTTTCATTATGGAGCTTAATGGGTTTTACAAACACACTTGACAGTACTGTTTGTTCCAGAATAGCTGACCTTCATGTCAGTATTGTTCAAAATTATATGGTCGAAACTTTCTTGGCTAATGGATGACAAAATTGTAGATGCAGGGGAACACACTTTCAAAAGACTATCCAGAATCACTCCTTTAAATAAACAAATTGGAATAACTGTGCTTATCGCAATGTCTTTTGGTGCAGTGGTATTGCTTATGACAAAGAATGTAAGAGAGTCAAAAGACAAATATAGACACAAACAGACTGGGAGTAAAGAAAGAAAAACTATAAAGTGTATGACACCACAGGACTATAGTATATTTAGTAATCAGGAGTGTGGGTTAGAGAGACCACATGCACTCAAAAAAATAACTTGTTGAATGAACTTAATTAAATCATGGAAAGAATTTCCACGTGATTTAATGGCTTTCTTTCAGCATTAAGCAATTTTGTTGGCCCGACTTAATGTTCTTAAGTTCAGTCAAATAAATTTTATTAGGTTCATTTAACTTATTTACTACAGCTGCGTTCAACATAATTTAATACTGTTAAGCCAGCATATTTTAAGGTTCATTCAACAAACTCAAGTAAATTTAGTTGGCAAAACAGAATTGCTTAACAGAATTGCTGATAGAAAGCAACTGAATCACATGGAAATTCTTTTCATGATTTAATTAAGTTCATTCAACGAGTAACTACAATACAAAACTAATGGAAATCATTTAAGTGAAAATATCGGCAGTAAAGATCTTCAAAATCCAGACAGGCAGCTGATTAAATTTACTACCAGCTACAGTGGGTGGATTAAAGACTTTGCTGGACACTGGCCAGCCATGAATAGCCCTGATCAACAGAATTCTGTGAAGGAAGGAAGCACAAGACAAACGGCATAAAACGGAGACTGTATTTAATAAAAACCCTGTTTTACATCAGCAGCAACTTACAAATGAGGTACAAAATATAAATTATGTACAAAATATAAAACACCACAAATAAGTATTAATCATAGGAAAAAATTTAACACCAACAGAAACGTTTTGTACTTTATAACTGTCCATTATGACTTTTAAATATGACAGTTGGATACAGTTGGTCAGGAAACTCTTGAAGTCAGATGCAGACACGACACTTTTCAGTCACAACCTACTGTGAAAAAATATAGAGATAGATATTCAATTAAAATTCATGATCCTTAATTTAGCAAATGAAAAATATTCATACTTTGTTTCTTTCGCTTCACAACTCATGAGAACAGAACAAAACCAGAACCGAACCGCAGATTAAGCACTTACATATGACCGTTAGTATTTTAAGTGTGATTAAAAATACGTGACTAATAATAAATAAATAAGTTTATTTTATATACCGGCTTTCAAGAGACTCAAGGCCGCTTTACAATAACAAAAATGTTTACATATAGAAAGAGACATCTGAAAGACAACAAAACAAGATACAGATAAACATGAAAACCGGTAGAACTTGTCTAAACACATATTCAAAGATTGGGGGCGAAAACGATGGTTTATGTATCAAGTAGTGATGTAACGATATATCGCAGTACGATATTTCGTGATGCAAAGATGTTACAATATGTATCGTAGAGTGTTGGCCATACATTTACGATATGACGGCAGTTTAATCCGATCGGTTGAGCTGCCGACGTGACCTACTCTCTTACACTCTAAAAAGAGAATTTGAGCAGTAGTTGAGGTAAAGCAATATTTTAAATGATTATCATTCGGCTTTCTGCTTTAGTCACATTTATATGTGTTTTGCGTTTCCATCAACTTGAAATTACAACCTGTTCTCTTAACTTGCTATTCTCATTTAAATGAAAGCGCTCAAATTAAGTTCCAATTGTGCGTCGTGCATCTGACGTCATGACGTCAAAGTCTTTTCCAGAATATTCCTGCTGCGAGGTTAAGACGCCATTATCTGGTTAAGGTGACTTCCAAAGGAGAGTAAATATATAATACTGTTTTTAAATTGTATTGTGTGGTGAAATAATGCATCCTGCTACATATTTATTGGTTCTCCTAGGTTGGTGAGATTTTTTTTTGTTGAAGTAGTAAACTGAATCAGACCAGCTATCGTCAGGTTATGCGAACGTTAAGGTTAAGTTAACTAGTTTTAACGGGAGAATTTCGCCGTATTCCACTCGTTTTTGATATATCTGTTTTGTTGCGGCTGTCTATTTAATCTACTTGACACGTTTAACGGTTTTCTTAGTAGCAGTAAAAGTTTAGTGAAACTTCTAATGCGCACATTCCTGCGCGTGCACGCGCTCTCGGCATGCGCAGCCATAACTTAACATTTGAAAGTTTTTGCTTCAGCGATTTTGCGGACAGCTGTGCGTTAGTTACAATATTGATTGATGTATTCTGTTCTCAGGAACATGTACAAATTCAGCAATGAACGGTGATCTGTCGAAATGTCCTTATATCAGCTGGTGGTCGGTGTTTATGAAATTTTATGCATATGGCATTGAAAATGGTAAGCATTTACTAAGCATTTACATTTCTTGGGAGTACAGTAGTTCATACACTGTGTGCTCACTCTGTAAACACGTGTAAACGGGATGACCAGCCACATGCAGTACTGCTGAAACGTCCACAATTAAAGTGTAATACAGTGTAGAAACTGTCACTAATTATTTCCCCCTAACATTATTTCACTTCTTCTTCATGTTTTTCCATGAACTGGTGGTGATCAGCCCTGGACACACTACTTACTGTAAGGTAAGTATATCCTGCTCATCCTATAATATCTAAAATGGAATAGTTAAGAATTAAGCGGATTTTAGGAAAGCTTAATTCATTAGCTTTAGAGATATGAAATTGTAGTATAATAATGACATTTTTAGCTGTTGGGTATTAGTTAGAAATGCTATGGAAAAGGCTTATATACTCAGCAAAAAAAGAAATGTCCCTTTTTCAGGACTGTGTATTTCAACAATAATGTTGTAATAATCCAAATAACTTTACAGATCTTCATTGTGAAGGGTTTAAACAATGTTTTCCATGCATGTTCAATTAACCATAATCAATTAATTAACATGCACCTGTGGAATGATTGTTAAGACCTTAACAGCTTACAGAAAATAGGCATTTAAGGTCACAGTTTTAAAAACGCAGGGCACTAAAGAGACTTGTCTACCGACTGTGAAAAACACCCAAAGAAAGATGCCCAGGGTCCCTGCTCATCTGCGTGAACGTGCATTAGGCATGCTGCAGGGAGGCATGAGGACTGTTGATGTGGCTAGGGCAATAAATCGTCATGTCCGCACTGTGAGACGCCTAAGACGGCGCTACAGGGAGACAGGAAGGACAGCTGATCATCCTCGCAGTGGAAGACCACGTGTAACAACACCTGCACAGGATGGGTACATCCGAATATCACACCTGCATGACAGGTACAGGATGGCCACAACAACTGCCCGAGTCACACCAGGAACACACAATCCCTCCATCTCACAGCAAGAACTGACAAATCTGGTCCAGTCCATGAGGAGGAGATGCACTGCAGTACTTCAAGCAGCTGGTGGCCACACCAGATACTGACTGGTACTGACTGATTTTGAGCCTCCCTTCATTCAGGGACACATTGGGAAACATTTTTAGTTTATGTCTTATGGTGTTGACTCTTTTAGTGTTCAACTAAATCATATCATATCATGTAATGTAGAAATATGTTATTAATATCTACATTTTTTAATCCTAATGTGTGAAAATAAATCTGTAAATTGAACTGACCTGAAAACTAAGCTTCTAGCAAACATGAAAAATGAGGCTTTTGATATCTTCTGTAAATCTAGTCTTTGCATATATACTTGTGCCCCTTGTGCAGTTTATTTTTACTTAAACGAAAGTCTTTGTTTTTGATTCTCTCGTCCATGCTGGCCCCATTTAAATTGGCTTAACTATAAAAGTAATGTCAGTGGACATAATGTTGGACACTGCCACAGCTAATGTGAGACTGTTTCAAATTTAGATTAATTTTAAATGTGATACTTGCATAATGCATAGACTTTTGTGCATTTTGTTCTAACACATATTTTGTAATGAAATCAAATTAGGGAATTTATGTCTTTGCAGCCAATATAGAAATAATTACAACTGCAACTAAAAAGGCAGTTTCTAAAGAAATTATGTGGTAGTGCTGATACATTGCCGAAAATACAGAAATTGCTTAAAAACTGCTGAATGATGAGAAGTTAATAAGTAAAATGCACTAAGGTAGAGCATAAAGAAAAACAAAGAGTAAAATTTGATGACAAAAAACTGATAAGATTAAAAAAAAAAAAAGATTGTATTAAACAATTATACAGATTGTCTGTTCAGACAGGGCAGGTACCATTAGATAACCTTTGTGATTCACTCCCGATATTCACACAGATTATTTTAATCTGCTATATATCCTTTGTAAAGCCTATGTCCTTGTTTTTCCAGTGTTGCGCTTCATGTGGAGTTGTAAAGACTGCAAGAGGGTATTTATAAGAAGATCTGAACTGCTCAGACACTTCAGGCTTGATCATAGGCATTTCGAACGAGGCTATTCGTATCCATGCACCTTTCTTAATTGTATATGTAGATTCAAGACCTGGAATGCCTTACGGTCCATCACTTAACAAGAAATCACCCTCCCCAGCAAACTCCCACCAAAGCTCTATCCAGATTCAAATGCCTCATCTGCAGTTATAATCAACTGTGCGGAATATTTTCAGCACATATTTCAACATCTTAAAAATAAGGAGACCGTAACATGTATATTCCAAGACTGTGAATATAAAACAAATGTCTATGCAAACTTCAAAAGTGATAAATTCAGAAAACACTCATGTGCAACTAATGTTTTTAAACCTGGGATAGTTGAAAGAAAAGAACAAAATTCCTCAGAAAATTTGTGCAGCAAGGTTGTAAGTGATATTTCAGATGGTGAAAGTGTGCAGGGTGATGCCGATTATGATTCTCCATTAGACAGAGTGGATCCTGAAATCTTGGAGAAGGATATTGAGCTTAAAATTGCTTCAGTTCTACTTAAGTTAGAAAATATTTTTCTTGTCTCTAGTACAGTTGTTGATGAGCTCTTGCAGGAGATAAGCTACTTTCAGTTTATTTGTATAGCGCTTTTAACAATTGACATTGTCTCAAAACAGCTTTACACAATCAAAAGAATTATTTAAGTTTGCATGGAATGTGAATGTGTATGAACCAAAAATGTTCAGATAGTCCCTGGTGAGCAAGCCCGAGGGCGACAGTGGCAAGGAAAAACTCCCTGAGATGGTAATAGGAAGAAACCTTGAGAGGAACCAGACTCAACAGGGAACCCATCCTCATCTGGGTGAAACAGGTAGCAGGAAATGATCTGCATTTATACAGTGTTAAGTGTTAGGTTCAGCTATAATAGTTGATGTTAATTGATGTTGAAATGGAGTCCAGTAGTTATTGGAGACTCAGATAGACTTGTAGAAAGTTCCAGTCCTGAACTATCGAATTGTCAAGTCCTCAGAGAAACAGCTGACAACACCAGTCGAGGCCAGAACCATCTTCTAAGTAGATAGAATCATCCCCAGACACCAGGCACATCCTAAAGAGACACAGGGGGCATCCATGCGATGAGACCTCCAACCAGAAACCGGGCACCAGGATGGACCAGACAGGTCCGGAGGGCAGAGGGAGTCTGGATCACTGGCAGCTCAGGAACCACATGTGTAGCTCGACAGAGAGAGAGAGAGAGAAAGAGTGAAAGGGGGAGACAGGGGGAGAGAGAAAAGAGAAAGAGGGGGAGGAAGAGAAGAGGAGGAGAGATTGCAATTAGGTATGGTCACAGTCACAATGTCTAATGTGAATGTATATTTACTGTAGAGTGCAAGCAGGGACTCCGGCAGGACTAACTATGACAGCATAACTAAAAGGGAGAGCCAGAAGGAAACACAAACATGAGGGCTCCCTGAGATGTAAAGCAAACAATCACCTCACCGTTAACAAACCTGAGTGATCAAATGAGACTGAGGAAGACAGCATCTAAAACAAACCAGTTCACCATAATACTCTACGTCCATGAGTCCCCCAGATCTGCTCCTTTACCTATGGCAAATCTATTTATAAAAATGCTTGGCTAAATAAATAGGTTTTTAGCCTAGACTTAAACACTGAGACTGTGTCTGAGTCCCGAACACTATTTGGAAGACTATTCCATAATTTTGGGGCTTTGTAAGAAAAAGCTCTGCCCCCAGCTGTAGTTTTCATAATACGCGGTACTGACAAGCAGCCTGCATCCTTTGACCGAAGTAGGCGTGGCGGATCGTAAGACACTAGCAGTTCGCTCAGATACTGCGGCGCGAGACCATTTAATGCTTTATATGTCAAGAGTAGTATTTTAAAATCAATGCGGAATTTCACAGGGAGCCAATGTAGTGAAGATAGGATAGGGGTGATGTGCTCATATCTTCTGGTTCTAGTGAGGACACTCGCTGCTGCATTCTGGACTAGCTGAAGCTTGTTTATGCACCTAACAGAACAACCAGACAGTAAGGCATTACAATAGTCCAGCCTAGAAGTGATAAAAGCATGAACTAGTTTTTCTGCATCGTTTAGCGACAATATATTGCCTTATCTTGGCAATATTTCTGAGGTGAAAGAATGCTATCCTGGTGATATTATCTACATGAGCTTCAAATGAAAGGCTGGAATCTATAATCACGCCAAGGTCTTTTACTGTTGCACTTGATGGAACAGAAAGGCCATCTAAAGTTACGGTGTGATCTAAGATTTTACTTACATTTACATTTAGGCAGACGCTCTTATCCAGAGCGACTTACATTTTTTTTTATTTTTTTAATCTCATTACACATCTGAGCAGTTGAGGGTTAAGGGCCTTGCTCAAGGGCCCAACAGTGGCAACTTGGTGGTTGTGGGGTTTGAACCTGTGATCTTCCGAACCGTAGTCCAATGCCTTAACCACTGAGCTACCCCTGGCCCCCTACTTCTAGCTGTATGCGGTCCTATGACTAGAACTTCTGTCTTATCCGGATTAAGCAGAAAGCAGTTAATTAGCATCCAATTTCTTATGTCCTGCACACATTGCTCAACTTTAGTAAGCTGGTTTTTCTCATCAGGTTTGTTGAGACGTATACTGTAGCTGTGTGTCGTCAGCATAACAATGAAAACTAATACCATGCTTATGGATTATGTTGTCCAGAGGAAGCATGTAAAGGGAGAAAAGCAGTGGGCCTAAAACTGAACCCTGCGGAACGCCAAACTCCACTAGAGAATATGCAGAATAATCACCATTTAAGTCTACATACTGATAACGATCGTTCAGATAGGATCTGAGCCAGGAGAGGGCTGTACCCTTAATTCCTACTACATTTTCTAATCTGTGAAGAAGAATAGCATGATCAATGGTGTCAAAAGCTGCACTGAGGTCGAGTAATACAAGCATAGTTACACAACCCTGATCAGAGGCCAATAGGAGGTCATTTACTACTTTAACGAGTGCTGTTTCTGTGCTGTGATGAGGCCTAAATACTGACTGATACAGTTCATGTATGCGATTTCTATGTAGATATGAGCATAGCTGCTCCGCTACTATCTTTTCCAGAATCTTAGAGATAAACGGGAGGTTTGATATTGGCCTATAATTGGACAGCTGACAGGGGTCGAGGTTAGGTTTCTTAATTATTGGTTTAATAACTGCTAATTTAAAAGATTTTGGAACATAACCAATGCTGAGTGAGGAATGAATTATTCTCAACAGCGGTTCTGTTATTACTTGTACTATCTGTTTAAGAAAATGTGTCGGTATAGGATCTAATATACAGGTTGATGAATTTGCAGAAGAGATGAGTGAAATTAGTTCATTCTCTTCAAGAGGAGTAAAGTATTCTAGGTTTGAATCTGACATGGCTAGGTTAACATCTGTATCAATTACATTGTTCGGTTTCAAAGCCTCAATTTTATGCCTGATATTTACAATTTTATTATTAAAAAAGTTCATGAAGTCCTCACTATTGCATGATGTTGTTGTGGAGATTTCTGTAGTGGTCTTATTTCTGGTTAATTTGGCTATGGTATTAAATAAAAATCTAGGATTATTTTTATTTTCTTCTATAAGAGTGGAGAGATACGTTGATCGAGCTACACTAAGAGCTTTCCTATAGTTCAGGATGCTCTCTTTCCATGCTATTTGAAATACTAACAATTTAGTTTGACGCCATTTACGCTCTAATTTCCGAGCAGTCTGTTTTAAAGTGCACGTGTGATCGTTATACCAGGGAGCGAGTTTCTTATGTCTAATAATTTTTCTTTTAGCTGGAGCTACATTATCTAAGGTACAACGAAATGTCGACTCTAAATATTCAGTCACCTGATCGAGTTCTGTGGGGTCAGACGGTGACCTAATCGAAGTTGATAACTCTCGGAGATTACTGATAAAACTCTGTGTGGTAGTTGATGTGAAAGTACGTTTAATACGGTAGCGCGGTGCTGTGCGTACATTATCACTGTGACACACTTGAATGGAGACAAGATAGTGATCTGAGATAATTTCAGACAGTGGTATCTTCAAGATGGCGCCGGTGAGGTCGGCTGCCGTCACGACTGCTCCGACCACCTTTTCTTTGTTTTTGTTCTTTAAGTTAGTTTTCAGTGTTTTAAAATCGGCAAAATCACCACCATTGAGTACATTAGGTATGATAGAGACACTCTTGTTTCTATTGGTATACAATGTACTCACAATTCGACAGTTTTAACTCCGGATCCGAGCTGGCAGAGTGAGATCCTGAGGGAGAACAATGGACGCGACGCGAAGCGACGAACCCGAGGGAAACGAGCTGGTGTGAGGAACAGGCTCAGGGCCCGTGCACACCGCACACCTCTGCCTAGCATCCTGCTCGCCAACGTCCAGTCACTGGAGAACAAACTGGATGACCTCAGGGCCAGGATAAAGTTCCAGAGAGACATTCGGGACTGCAATCTCCTCTGCTTCACCGAGACATGGCTGAACCCAGCGGTGCCAGACCACGCCATACAGCCGGCCGAGTTCTTCTCGGTTCACCGCATGGACAGGACGCGGGACTCTGGGAAGTCAAGGGGAGGCGGCGTGTGCTTAATGGTGAACAACAGCTGGTGCAACAGCGCGAGCGTTGTTCCTCTTACACGCTCCTGCACACCAAACCTGGAACTACTGTCCATCATGTGTCGTCCATTTTATCTTCCACGGGAGTTCACATCGGTCATAATCAGTGCCGTTTACATTCCTCCACAAGCAGACACTAACACTGCCTTATGCGAGCTGCATGAGGCGCTCACACAGCACCAGACACAACACCGGGACGCTGCGCTCATTGTGGCGGGGGATTTTAATAATGCCAACCTCAAACGCGCAGCGCCGAACATTTATCAGCACATCACCTGCCCCACCAGGGGCGAAAGGACACTGGACCACTGTTATACCACGGTCAAAGACGGTTACAAGGCACAATCTCGTCCAGCGTTTGGTAAATCCGACCACGCCGCCATCTTCCTTATGCCAAAATATAAACAAAGGCTGAAACAGGAAGTTCCGGTTCAGAGGGAGGTCGCGCGCTGGACGGACCAATCGGTGGCCGCGTTACAGGACGCACTCGATGACGCAGACTGGGACATGTTCAGAAACAGCTCCGATGATGACGTCAACGTGTTTACGGAAGCGGTTGTGGGATTTATTGAAAAGCTGGTAGACGATACGGTAGAGAAAAAGACTATCAGAACGTTTCCCAACCAGAAGCCGTGGGTGGATAAAACCATCCGCGATGCTCTGAGATCTCGCACAGCTGCCTACAACACGGGACTTGCATCGGGGGACATGGAACCGTACAAGGCTGCGTCATATAACGTCCGGAAGGCGGTGAAAGAGGCGAAGCAGCGCTACGGGAGAAAACTAGAGTCACAGCTTCAACAGAGTGACTCTAGGAGCCTATGGCAGGGACTGAGAACAATAACGGACTACAAAGCACCAGCATCCGGTATGACGAACGCGGACGCGACTCTGGCAGACGAGCTCAACATCTTCTATGCTCGCTTCGAGGCTGCAGCTAAAGACGCTAGCGATGCTAATGCTAACGGCGCTAATGCTAACGGCGCTAATGCTAATGGCGCTAATGCTAGCGGCGCTAACGGCTGCAGACAGGAAGACACTGCCAGCACCGGGAACGCGCTCATCATCTCCGAGCATGACGTGAGGAGAGCCTTCAATAGAGTGAACACCAGGAAAGCAGCAGGACCAGATGGCATCTCAGGCCGTATCCTCAGAGCCTGCGCAGACCAGCTAGCACCTGTGTTCACTGAGATATTCAACATCTCTTTATCTCAGTCGGTGATCCCCACATGCTTCAAAGAGTCCATCATTGTTCCTGTTCCAAAGAAACCACATCCTGCTTCTCTCAATGACTATCGCCCTGTAGCTCTCACCTCAGTAGTGATGAAGTGCTTTGAACGCCTTATCAGAGACTTAATTTCTTCACTACCCGACACACTGGACCCACTACAGTTTGCATACCGTCAGAACCGCTCCACAGACGATGCAATCTCTCATCTCCTCCACACATCACTCACTCACCTGGACACTAGGAAAGGGAATTATGTTAAAATGCTCTTCATCGACTACAGCTCTGCTTTTAACACAATAATTCCCTCCACACTCACCACCAAGCTGGAGCACCTGGGACTCAGCTCATCTATATGTCAGTGGATCTCCAATTTTCTGACTGGCAGACCACAGGCAGTAAGGATGGGCGGACATGTCTCAGCCACACTCACTCTTAGCACTGGAGCCCCCCAAGGTTGTGTTCTGAGCCCCCTGCTGTACTCTTTGTACACCCACGACTGCGTGGCCACTACCAACTCCACCTCCATCAAGTTTGCTGACGACACCGTCGTGGTCGGACTGATCACCAACAATGATGAGTCGGACTACTTAGAGGAGATTGGAAATCTGGAGAACTGGTGCCAGAGGAACAATCTCCTCCTGAACGTCAGTAAGACAAAGGAGCTGATAGTGGACTTTAGTACAAAGCAGGAGAGGAACTACCAGACCCCCGTCATCAACAGGAGCCCAGTGGAGAGAGTGGACAGCTTCAGATACCTCGGTGTTCACATCACACAGGACCTATCATGGTCCTGTCACATCAGCACCGTGGTGAAAAAAGCCCGGCAGCGTCTCTACCACCTCAGACGCTTGAGAGACTTTAGACTACCCTCCAAGGTGCTCAGGAACTTCTACTCCTGCACCATAGAGAGCATCCTGACGGGAAATATCACGACCTGGTTCGGGAACAGCACCATGCAGGACAGACGAGCTCTACAGAGGGTGGTGCGATCAGCCGAGCGCATCATCCGCACTGAGCTCCCTGACCTACACTCCATCTACAGCAAGCGGTGCTGGACTAAGGCCAGGAAGATCATGAAGGACCTCAGTCACCCCAGTAATGGACTGTTCTCTTTGTTGCGGTCTGGGAAGAGATTCCGCTCCCTAAAGGCCAACACAGAGAGACTGAGGAGGAGCTTCTTCCCGCAGGCGATAAGGTCTCTCAATCATCACTACACCACACAGGACTAATAACATCTTTTAAGCTCACAACACTGACTGAACAATCATGGACACATTCATACACACTTGCACTAAATACTCATACATCTGGACAATTGCACATGTCACCTCCATGCATATTTGCACAACCACTGACACTTTAATCATATATTTTTGCAATATTTTATTATGCCTTATGCACAGTTAATTTTACTAGTTAAACTTATTTCTTTAGTATTTACTTTTTATTGATTATTTATTTTACGTACAAGATTTTATTTTCTTTTTTTAAGGTCACTGGCGGTCGTATAAAGCATTTCACTGCATATTATACTGTGTATGATTGTGTATGTGACCAATAAAATTTGAATTTGAATTTGGAATTGTGAATACATTTCTTATACTTAATCTGAAAAATATTATTAAGTCTAAAGTGTGACCTGCTTTATGAGTGGGTCCTACTACACACTGATTTATGCCTACGGAGTCTAGTATGGACATAAATGCTGTTCTCAGAGGTTCTTCTGGATTCTCAAAATGAATGTTAAAATCTCCAGCAATTAACACTTTGTCTACAGAAACGACCAGGTCTGAGATGAAATCTGCAAATTCACTAAGAAATTCAGAATACGGCCCTGGAGGTCTGTAAATTATAATTAGTGGAATCGACTGAGCTGATTTAATATACTTAAGTACACTTATGTTACTATAAAGAATTTCAAATGAGTTAAATTTGTGTCCGTGTTTTTGTACGATAGACAGATTATCATTATGAATAACTGCGACGCCTCCTCCTCTACCAGTTAACTGAGGCTGGTGTATGTAGCTGTACCCAGGAGGACTAGCTTCATTTAGAGCTACATACTCGTCCTGTTTAACCCATGTTTCAGTTAAACAGAGTATATCAAACGCCTGATCTGTGATAATTTCATTAACAATAACTGCTTTTGATGCGAGAGATCTAATACTTAACAGTCCTAGCTTCAGATCAGAGTTGCCGGCTGCGCATTCAGTATGATCGGAGTTTGTGGACTTTATGTTAATTAGATTATTGAAACAGACTTTCTGAGTCTTTCTACATTTTTGCTTAGCTCGGGGAACAGACACAGTCTCAATAAGGTGAACCCTGAGTGACGACTCTATGCAGGTAGCAGACGGTTGGTTTAGCCTGTCTGTCTGCTCCCTGGCCTGGGCTCTGGATTGTCACTGATTAACTAGGCCTCTACTGAGACTATGAGCTATACTGCAGGAAATGAGAGCAGCACCTTCCTGAGTGGGATGGACACCGTCCCGCCCTAACAGGCCAGCTTTGCCCTCGATGGTCTTCCAATTATCTATGAAGCCCACATTATTTTCGGAGCACCACCTGGACATCCAGCGGTTCAGCGACCATAACCTGCTTTAAGCTACAGTATGTCGCCACGTCTCATTGGGATGGGACCAGAGCATATTACTTCATCGGACATCGCCTTCGCTAATTTAAACACCTCTGTAAAGTTACTCTTACTAACCTCTGACTGACGAAGGCGTATATCGTTAGCTCCAGCATGTACCACTATCTTAGAGAACCTGTGCTGTCCTAGTGCCCTAAGATTACCTGCACTGAAAAAAAAGTTTTTTTGGCCCTGTAATTATTATTTCAATTATCTATATAAATTCTACAAAAAAATACCAATTCAGTGCTATTACTTTAAAATAGCAGTTTTTCGTGTAGTGCATTACTTGGTGATTGTTTGTAATTACGAACCGGGTATACAATCATAGTTGATGGACAAACAGCTGATAACACTCTTCACCAGCTTCAGAAACAATGTGAAGTATGTCAGTTGTTGGGGTTGTATACTGTAGCACACTTATGGAATGAATACGATGAGATGACAGAGTGGAGGTTTAATACCCCTATCTCACCTACGTGGTTTCGCGCAAGGGTCGTAACTGCGGTTCATCATGATTCAGCGCAAGTTTTGGTGCCGTATTTCCATTTTACCACGCAAAAAAATTAAACATGTTTAACATGCGGAAACTCGCGGACCTTGCAGATCTTCCCGGACCGTTGGGCGCCGGTCACTCGAGGCGGATCATGGTGCCTAATACCCCTCCCTCACCTGTGCGGCCTGACTCATCTCCGTGAGCTGCCGCGATTGCCCGCGACGTTCCTTTAACGTTCCAGGAAGTTCTGCAAGGTCTGCAAGCTTCTGCGAGGACCAGCAAAAAAGTTAAACGTTTAATTTTTCACGCGAAAAGGTGGAAATGTAATCACAGCGCAAAAACGCGGGGTGAATCATGATGAACCCTACACTGAAAAAAAAGTTTTTTTGGCCCTGTAATTATTATTTCAATTATCTATATAAATTCTACAAAAAAATACCAATTCAGTGCTATTACTTTAAAATAGCAGTTTTTCGTGTAGTGCATTACTTGGTGATTGTTTGTAATTATGTGTCCTCAGTTTTGTATGTAAATTGAATCATTCGATCCAAGTAATATTCACTAAACCAGTTCATTGGCTTAATTAGTTGATATTTCCAAGTAAAATGTAATGGAGTGACATTAGTGAATCTGGTAACCTTCTCTGCATTCGGAGCGTGACGTCAAAGCCCCTCCGCATATTTGAGCGGTCTTTCCTCAGACATGTACCATGGTCCACATTTCCACGGTTGGGTTGGCAGACTTGACGGAAACGGGAAGAAGTGAATTGGAAGCATGAAGGTAAGTTTTAAGCGAAACAAACTTTGTACTTACCTGTTTGCTCACCTACTTAAGTCAGTTTCTCCGCACTGAAAGCAGCGGCGCTTGCTGCGCTAGCAAGTAGTGTATTTTCCTGCTAGCTAGCTAACTTGCTAACTAACTTTGCTGGCATGAGGTATGTCCAGAATTTCACACAGCTTAGATAAAAATTTAAATAAAAATATATATATATATATATATAAATATATATATATATATATATATATATATATATATATATATATGCAGGGCCTGAACTTCAACACGGAATTTATGACTGTGTATGTGTATTTGTGAATAAAACGACCATGGTCCAGTTTGAAATAATTGCTGCACTGCTGCCATGAGGAGAATTTTGGAGAGAAAAAAATTATGTACATACTCATTTCGGACAAATGTGTGGCCTCCGTGTCAAAAGATACTTCCCAACAGGTTTTTTACCATTCGTAACACTGTGTACCCATTTTTTCAAACGCCTCACACCCGTACATTCTTCCGCTGACAGCTTAAATAATAGAATAGAATAGCGGCGGACTAATACCGTACATCACAGCACATCTAATACAAGTCAATGGAGTTGGACAAAAACTACGATAAAACCTGTTGGAAAGTATCTTTTGCAGCGATTTTTGTGTGAACATATCAGTGAACACACCTGGCCACTCTGAGTTTCACGTCTTTGTAAACGAAAGTTTAATGCATTTTAGGATTGTTCCAGTGCACCTATGCAGCCATTGTGGAGGTGGGGGTGTGCTACCACAGAAACCAAAAAAGCTTGGGCCAGCAGCATGTGTCCAATACAATCATTTCCCAAAATATTACTCTTGTGTGTGGGAATTCCTGTCCTTGCCTGGTTCATTTTGTGATGGGAGGTACTGTTATGTTGCGAAAAATTCATTTGCATGTCCAGTGATGAGGCAGAAAACTTCCCTCACTGGGCAGAGACAGTTTCTGGAACCACAGATTGACATGCACTAGACATTGACTCTTCTCTCAACATACATCGTTGAGAAATTCATGTTAAGTTGCACACTTCACAACGTTAGAATGCAGTTGCAGGCTTATGGGCTTCTCCATGGGTAACTTTCTGTTTACATCTATGTAAGTGCCATATTTGTTGTTGTGTTTATTTTATTTTATTTGTTGTTATTTCATTTATTCTACCTTGTTCTATTCATTAGTAAAGCATTAAGCATTAAGTTTGTTACATAAGCCATAAGCTTTATATTTCTTAGTCATGCATCATAAGTTGACAATCGTAAGTTGGTCTGTGATGTCATTCTACTATTACATGCATTTGTGTGACTGTCATATGAAAGAGAGGTCAGTTTAGATGTGGAAGGCTACGGAAACACAAGCTTTTGACCGTCAGCTAATGAGAGCTCCCGGTAAGCTAAAAATGTAAGATACAGCAACTAGGTTGTTGTAACCGTAAGCTAACGTAAGCTGGGAATGTAAGATACAACAAGAGTGTTGTTATATACCTAAGCCAAGACTGTAAGTTACAAGATACAGCAAACAGGTTGTTGTAAACGTCAGAGATTTGCAAGATGCAGCAACTGGTGTCTGTAATCACAGTGGATTTACTCAAGACGACTGTATGAAGTGTTGATTCTTTGATGCTGACAAAATAAACTACAAGAGACAAAGAGATCTGACTTCTGTCGTGTGAGTGAAACTTTAAGACAAAGCTACGCGTCAAAACTAGTGAAATAATATGACCGCATCTACATAAAGTCAAAAGCTTACCGCTGTTTGAACCAAAACAAGTGAACGCTGAAAGAGAAAGTAAAAGGGAATAGCGCGCCCTGAACTTCACCATGCCGAACAACGAGGACAACGATACCAGCACTTCGCTGGAGATCATGAAGGCGCTCATGGAGGCGGGCAGACACGAGGATAACAGAAAGTACCTCGAAGAGGCGCTGGAAGCAAGAAAAGGCAAGCTAAAGCAAATGAATGCAATGTCTGGTGAATTAGAGGCGCTTATGAAAGATGCACGTAATTTAGGCATCATTGAAACTGAATACAGACCCAAATACTGGAAGCTGAGAGAAGACTTTATGAGAAGTAACGTTGATGTGTTAGTGTACACTGATAAAGACGAACGCACACGCGATCAGGTCGCCTGCTTCGCACCTGAGATACAAAGCTGCACAGAATTCATGGCTAAGGTGAATCGTTGGATAGCGGACACCAAGGGCCACTCTATGACGTCGCGAACACGCGAAGACGACGTCTCGCCGGACGACAGCGTGTCACAGATAACGGCAGCATCCAAAAGGTCTGTAACTTCTACATCATCCTCAGCCCGACTAAAAAAGGCGGAAGCCAACAGAGCAGCCTTTTTGATTAAAGTAGCAGGCCTTAGCAGAACGGCGGGCGTTAGAACAGAAGGAAGCACAATTAAAGGCTGAGGAAGAGCAACTGAAAACACGATTAAAGAATAAAGAAGGCTAAAGGCTGATAAAGAAAGGTTGGAATTAGAAACTGCGCTCGCAATTGTCAACGCTGAATTACAGGCTTATCATGGTTGTGAAACACGACAGCCTGCATCAAAGAGCGGAGTCATCGAACCGAGCTGCACGCGCTCGAACAGCCCACCTTGGATGGGCCGCAAACCTGAATACGACAGCCGCCGAAAGCCGGTAAGAGAGAGCACCTTCAACGAACCAAGTAGCGCACGCGCTCCCAAACCGGAATACAACGAACTTTACGAGAGCAGCGCGTCGACAGAATACCTCGGACTGCCATCACGTCTCAAGACCGCCCATCCAAGTATACCAGTAAGTTTTGAACCAAAATTGAAAAGTACTTTAAATGAAGGGTCTACCCAAGACAATAAATACACCCGCCATGACATTGATGCTTTAGAACCACAGAGCATGATGCAACAGCAGGCTGACATCACAGCAATGCTCATGAAATGCCAAAGGCAATCCTTTTTACTTCAGCGCAATGTTCCTGTGTTTCATGTTGACCCTCTTGAGTTTACGTCCTTCATGAAAGCATTTAAACATGTTATTGTTGACAAAACCGATAGTGATGCTGATAAGCTGTTTTATCTTGAGCAGTTCACTAAGGGAGAGGCTAGAGACCTCGTTATGAGCTGTCAGCTTATGCCAGATCAGTGTGGTTATGCAGAGGCAATGAGACTGTTGCAGGACAGATTTGGAAATAAACGAAAAATTGCAAACACGCTGATGCAAAAGGTAGCCAATTGGCCGGAAATAAAGTCAGAGGATGGAAAGTCGTTAAGTGCTTTCTCCGTGTTTCTAGCATCCTGTCACAACATCATGTCAAGCATCGACCACATGGAGGAGCTAGATAACGCTACCAACATGCAGACTATTACTTCAAAACTGCCCTACGAATTGCGTAAGAGATGGAGGGACCAAGTATACAAGCTTGAAGAGCTTAGTCAAACAAGACCCAAATTTAAGCAGCTAGCGGAGTTCGTAGACCAACGAGCTAAAGTAATCTCAAACCCAGTCTTCGGAAACCTGAACGCTTCAACCAGCGACAAAGGACACTTTAACAAATCCCCGCAAGGACCCAAGTCAAGAAGAGAAGGGAAGGCCAGGGTCAGCTTTGCAACCAACGTCAGACAGGTTGGTAAAATTCACAAAGACTCGATTACAATGAAGAATGCCGGTACGTTAGCTGTTAGCGCTTTCACTAAGCCGTGCGCATATTGTAAAAGGGGCCATATCTTAGACGAGTGCGTAAAATTTAATGATAAGACATACAAAGACAAAGTAGAATTCTTAAAAGGAAACGGATTCTGTTTCGGATGTTTAAGAAAGGGTCATTTGTGGAAAGACTGTACCAGAAAAATTGTATGTTCATTGTGTTCAAAGCCACATCCGCGCATGTTACACAGAGCAGTGCAAGATACGGCGCAGCTAGTTACACGCGCTGACGAGAACGCAACCGAAAGTGACACAAAAAAATACACCATCTGCAGTGAGTCACGAATCAAATGCGCTCACTGGGGCTGGAGGTAATTGCATCCTCCCCATAGTACCTGTCAAAATAAAGTCCAAGAAAGGTGACAAAATTGCAGAAGTGTATGCATTTATAGACCAAGGCAGTTCCGCCACATTCTGTACAGGGTCATTAGCAAGGCGACTAAATGCACGAGGCAGAAGAGTTAAGATACGGCTGAGCACCATGAACTCCACAAAACTAGTAGAAAGCTACATGCTCAATGATTTGGAGATCAGTAACCTGGAAGAAAACAATTTTATTGAACTTCCCAACGTCTTCACACAAAAGACTATCCCAGCTACGGTGGGAAACATTCCACAATAGCATGACATCGATAAGTGGCCATACCTTAGCAACGTAAAACTGCCCCAGATTAGCGCTGGAATCGAAATTCTCATAGGAAATAAAGAGCACGAACTAGAACCTCAGCGAATAATCAATAGCAGGCATAGAGGGCCATACGCGGTGCAGAGTGCTCTCGGATGGACTGTGACCGGGCCTCTCCGAGAACCCGACGAACTAGTGACCGTTACAGTTAACCGAATCTGCATTGAAAGTGTAGAACAAATGTGTAATAACTCCTTGCAGTTCACAGATAATTACTCCTACATCAGCCTCCCACTTAAGAAAGCATCCTTTCAAATGCCCAACAACCGAAATGCAGACAGCAGCGCGCGTCCAAGCAGTGCACGCCCGAGCAGCGCGCACTCTCACCTTTCAAACTCAAAAGGCAATAGCCGTGCCCTACTGACTGTCATTCCCGAGAGCAAAATGATCAAAGACATGAGAGACTCAGACTCGAGTAAAGATGCACCGCCCATTAAGAGAGCTCTGGGGGTGCTGTGGTGCATTAACTCAGACATGTTCAAGTTTAAGATTAGTTTGAAGGAACGACCTGTGACAAGAAGAGGAATTCTGTCAATCACTAGCTCAACATACGACCCGTTAGGCTTTCTCCCACCTGCCATACTGCCAGCTAAAATCCCAATGCAACAGTTATGTAAAGAAAAACTAGCCTGGGATGATGACATTCCCGAGCAGTTTGCAACAGCATGGAAAACCTGGCTGCAAGAGCTGCACCGACTGTCCAAGTTCAGCATAGCAAGGTGCATAAAACCAGCCGACTTCGGAGTTACAGCTACAGCACAACTCCACCACTTCTCGGATGCAAGTGAAATGGGATACGGAGCTGTCTCATACCTCAGGTTAGTAAACGCTGGTGGACTTACACATTGTGCATTCATGATGGGGAATTCCCGTGTAGCACCCCTGAAACAAACCACCATTCCACGAATGGAACTGACTGCGGCAGTGGTCGCTGTAAAAAATGACAAAATGTTGAAAGAACAGCTAGAATTTAAATTGCTGGACTCTATGTTTTGGACTGACAGTACAACTGTTTTGAGATACATTGATAACGAAACACTTCGTTTTAAAACCTTCGTGGCCAACAGAATCGCCATTATAAGAGAGTCAACCAAGTCACAGCAATGGAGGTACGTTAATACCTCACAAAACCCAGCTGACTCCGCCTCCAGGGGGGTATCTTGTGAAAAGTTCATGAAAAACTTTGACTGGATCCATGGTCCCTCCTTTCTCAAAGAAGCAGAGTGCAAATGGCCTGAAAATATTCATGACACATCGATAAAAGAAAATTTTGATGAAAATGATGATGAAATTAAGCTCTCAGCTTTAGTGAATATTGTGAGCATTACAAAACGCACAGACACAGACGCAGTGAGTAAACTGATTAATCATCACTCTGTCTGGCACAAGTTAAAAGGATCCGTTGCCTGGATCCTTCGCACCAGAGACATGCTGAAACAAAAAACAGAAAGGGTTAAAACACAAGTAGATGACCCAAAGACAGAAAATCACAAGTCTCTAAAAGCTCAAGAGCAGAAAACGAAATCATTAAGTTCACTCAAAGACAAAATTTTAAGGAAGAACTTCTCACGTTGCAAAAGGGTAAAGCAGCAGCAGGATTCAAACAGGGAATTCGCACACAGCAAAAACGAAAGGCATCTGTGAAAAGAAACAGCTGCTCGCCCAAACTGGAACTTCTGACACCAAACCACCTGCTGCTGATGAAAAAACAGCCAAACCTGCCCTCTGGATTCTTCAAAAAGGAAGACATCTATGCACGTCGCAGGGAGAAGCAGATCCGGCATCTATCAGACCTGCTCTGGAAGCGATGGGTGCGTGAATACTTGCCCGTGCTCCAGGAGCGGCAAAAATGGTTTCAAAACAAAAAAAACCTCTCGCTTGGAGATATAGTGTTAATAACTGATGAGTCTTCTCCAAGCAATTCATGGGTTATTGGATAAATCACGAAAGTGTTCCCAGAGACGTGTGTTAGTTAAAACTAAGACCAACACTCTGGAAAGACCCATCGACAAGCTGTGCCTCATATGTGAAATGGACTGTTAAATGTGTGGTGATATGTTATGAAATTTGATATGCAAATATAAACACCTGAGATAAATATTACACACTTAAAAGATTTAAAACGTTTAGAAGGTTAAGAATGTTTGATTTCATGGCTTTATCAAAAAAAAAAACACAAAATTGTAATTGTCAGTCTCCATGCCTGTCAATTAGGGGCTGGAATGTAAGTGCCATATCATACTTGTTATGAATTTGTTGTTGTGTTTATTTTATTTGCTGTTATTTCATTTATTCTACCCTGTTCTATTCATTAGTAAAGCATTAAGCTTGTTACATAAGCTTTATATTTCTTAGTCATGCATCATAAGTTGACACTCGTAAGTTGGTCTGTGATGTCATTCTACTATTACATGCATTTGTATGACTGTCATATGTTAGAGAGTTCAGTTTAGATACGGAAGGCTACGGAAACACAAGCTTTTGACCGTCAGCTAATGAGAGCTCCCGGTAAGCTAAAAATGTAAGATACAGCAACTAGGTTGTTGTAACCGTAAGCTAACGTAAGCTGGGAATGCAAGAAACAACAAGAGTGTTGTTATATACCTAAGTCAAGACTGTAATTTACAAGATACAGCAAATAGGTTGTTGTAAAAGTCAGAGATTTGCAAGATGCAGCAACTGGTGTCTGTAATCACAGTGGATTTACTCAAGACAACTGTATGAAGTGTTGATACTTTGATGCTGACAAAATAAACTACAAGAGACAAAGAGATCGGACTTCTGTCGTGTGAGTGAAACTTTAAGCTACGCGTCAAAACTAGTGAAATAATATGACCGCATCTACAGTGTGTAAAATACTCAGTAAAAACACTATTCTTGGAAAAGTTTAGCATTTCTTTAATATTTATAATATTTGCAGTTTGCAGAGAGGTTATTAGAGCACCAGTCTGTGTAGTTCTCTAATGAACCAGAGACCATCAATAAATCTAGAAGAGAAATAGCAAGAAGAGTTCCCCAGGAAAATATTTTTATCATACATTATGTTTTTTGTTATTGATTAAAACTCAAGTGGCATGGATCTGTGTCAGAAATACAGCATTAGTCATTGATAATAAAATAAATAAATAATAATAATAATCAAAAAAAGGGTGCTCCTTACAGTATGTAGAAGTCAGACATCAAACTGTGCATCTGAGATTATCTGGGTTAATCTTTTTCTCACACATGTTCGTATTGTTGGTTAATATGAAATAAAATTCAATTAACCATATTGCCTAGGTTGTGCTGACAAATAAAATAAAATAAATAAGTCACTCTATACCATACAATTCTGATCCCTATATTTATTAAGACATAGTAATGCAAAAAAAAAAAAAATGGCTAAAAATGCTCTGGGTTTTAAGGGCAACAAGATGTTTTTTTTTCTGCATACGTATTTAACACATGGCATAAGTGAAGTCTGTTCAGTCTGGGGGAAGTTTTACATCTCATGATTAAAGGACCAAATAATCGTCACATACTGTAGGCACTCAGACTTTTCTTAAATCATTTTAGCAAACAATGTGGTGACCAGTTGAGCAGAAACAATCACAGCCAGACTGGAACAAAATAATATTTACAGTGGCGATGGATCCAATCTTAAAATGAATTCAATTCCTTTCCCCAGTCATCACTCTACACACAATACTCCACAACGTAAAGTACATACAGGTGTTGGAAGTGCTTTATTCATTTAATTGAAAAATAAAGACTGAATATAAACTGCTGCCCAAACAAGAGAATTCTACTGGAGGATTTGAGAGACTCATAAATCAATGATTTGGGAGGGTTAAAAAAATCAATAAATAAAAAACTATTAGGAATTTTTGTAGTGATACTGACACTACAAACACTGAAAGGTAAAGCGTTCCAAAATAAATAATACTGCAGCATTTTAACTGATATTAAAATGCTATCCCAGAATAAGGAACATGATATAGTCCTCAATTTCAGGTAACAGCTTAGGAGGACATTCCAGAAGAACACTGAAATAAGTGGACAATTAAATCAGAATCTAATCAACACTATTTTTCATAATTACGAAATATCATGGAATGTGGAATACAAAAGTGTCTGGAGGCCAGAAGAGGTTATAGTGAAGACACAGTAATACAAGATGTTCAAGTCAAACTGGGACTTTTGAAAGCATTTCTGGTCATTGAAGGCATGAAAGCAGAAGACTGTACATTTACAAAGAAGGCCATACATCCTTGAAGGACAAGTTCCGGCTGAGGTGGCTCGAAGTCCACTGCAGTCGTTCCTGTGAACCTTCAGTTTAACCTCTGATCTTTGAAAATCGCTGGATAACTTGTGGCCAACTTGCTGCAGAAAGACTTCTGTTCTGTTATTTTGCACAATCGAATCCCGCTTTGACTTGAACGCTCCTCGTAACATCAATATGTATAAGCAGTGGTGTAGTGCAGGGTTTATACAGGTATACAGACCACACCTACTTATTATTCAATCAGCACTGTGTAGACCTACATCTCTATTCACCCACATACGCTGATATTATTGTGTTACAATACTGTCAAAAGTCACGCGTGAGGAAAAGCACATTGTGTGTGCATTGGGCTCAAAACTGACAGTTATGAGGGGTTAAAGTGGGCTGGAAAAGTCCGGAACAGTGTTCTAGCACCTTCGATAAATAAATGAATAAATAAATAAATAATCGGATTGGCAGTTCATTCCAAAGATCCTACAGTGCTATTCTGTAAGATCTCTGCATGCAAGTATGCATCATCGGTCCATCTGTCGCTACTGGAGTCACTGACTGGAGCATTTGCCCCAGCGTGTATCTGCTTTGAATTCAAGTTTTAATCAGCTTCTAATTGGCAGTAGTATAAAAAGAACGCAGTTTATCTCAAAACACAAGCTGAGACGCACCTTGCGAGCTCTCTTAATGCAAATCGATAGGAGAGTTATTTTAAGGTACAGAAAGTTATTTTCATCTACACTGGGTTTTAGGTTCCCCCACCTGCCAGATCCCACTTTAACCCTCTTTACAGGTATTGATTTGGTTTCCTCCATGCTCTCAATAATACTTTATCCATTGTGACACACACCAAAATATGGCCTCTTGTGGAAAATGTAACTAAGGAAATGAAGGGAACTAGCTTTAGCTTAAACAAAAATTAGCTTTCAGAACAAATAAAGTGGCTATGCTACATCAGTGCTACTGTAGCTATCAGCAGCTCAGGTAACCACAGCCCAGCTACAGGCCCATTCTATCATAAACTAAATAAACAAGGATTTGCTTGCACCAGCCACTTTAAAAAATTGGGGCACATATTGTACACAGCATTCCCGCGTCTCCAGGAACCACCACACCTCTTTGTAGAATATGGGGATATAATCAATATCAGGATATAGGGGAGACAATACAATATACAGTACTGTGAAACTGTAAACAATGTGCTATTTATCTGACATTTATCACATTTTAGGGAATCTCACAGTATAACTTTGGAAATGCAATCAGAATAGTGGAAACTGCATTTATCGCATCATCATAAAATGAGGTCAGTTATAATTCTGGAGTGTGAACTTCTTGTTCTCAATGAGTTGAGAGGGACTCGTGTGTGTCTGTTTCTAAAGTATTTCACTTTGGTACTTTATGAAACAGTCTGGCTCTCGTCCATCTCCCTAATGACTTTTAATTGCACAAGACAACATGAGCACTTCGGCTCAGTGTGCTCTTTTAGATTCAGCCATCACTAGTTAGCCTGTCCAGTCACAGATTAAAACAACATTATCTTACTATTGACACAAAATGTAAAAAAGGCTATAAAAATTTATTTGCATGTAAACATTGAATAAAAAATGTATATATTAATATTACATTTCAACTGTCCTGATAATTCCTACACACTTAATTCAGTCCGGAATCGTGAGTCAGAACTGGTGAAGATCTATCTGGACGATGTACCTTCTGCGATCGTGTCCTTGTGAGGAGCTCAGATTGATCTTTTCACAAAACATTCTTCATTGACAGCAGTGCAGTAAAAGTTTGTCCTACAGTCATCTGTCCATCTTTACAGAATTTAAAAAAACTTTGCACTGCAAATTTCCTCGCTCTCCTTGTGTCTCCTAGAAAAACAGAGAGGCGGAAACAGGATGAGCTCTGAGTTGAGGCTGAATTTTAAGTAATCTCACACTCGAGATCGTGCTGTTGTACTGAGTATCAGTGCGGCTGTGATACGGTCATAGGCAGTACTCAGTAGGTGTACTAAGGATATCACTGCTGTGCTGATATTCAGAACAAACGCTCAACCTCGAGTGTGATATACAACGGTTCCACAAACCCCATTTACAGTATCATCAACAGATTATCATCTGTTTTTGTTTAACCAGTTTTTTTGCTTCACCAAATACATATACTGTACTGTACTTACGAGCCCGGTGGAAATACAGTGGTGTGAAAAAGTATTTGCCCCCCTCCTGATTTCTTATTCTTTTGCATGTTTGTCACACAAAATGTTTCTGATCAACAAACACATTTAACTATTAGTCAAAGATAACACAAGTAAACACAAAATGCAGTTTTTAAATGAGGGGTTTTATTATTTAGAAAGAAAAAAAATCCAAAACTACATGGCCCTGTGTGAAAAAGTAATTGCCCCCTAAACCTAATAACTGGTTGGGCCACCCTTAGCAGCAATAACTGCAATCAAGCATTTGCGATAACTTGCAACGAGTGTTTTATAGCGCTCTGGAGGAATTTTGGCCCACTCATCTTTGCAGAATTGTTGTAATTCAGCTTTATTTGAGGGTTTTCTAGCATGAACCACCTTTTTAAGGTCATGCCACAACATCTCAATAGGATTCAGGTCAGGACTTTGACTAGGCCACTCCAAAGTCTTCATTTAGTTTTTCTTCAGCCATTCAGAGGTGGATTTGCTGGTGTGTTTTGGGTCATTGTCCTGCTGCAGCACCCAAGATCGCTTCAGCTTGAGTTGACGAACAGATGGCCGGACATTCTCCTTCAGGATTTTTTGGTAGACAGTAGAATTCATGGTTCCATCTATCACAGCAAGCCTTCCAGGTCCTGAAGCAGCAAAACAACCCCAGACCATCACACTACCACCACCATATTTTACTGTTGGTATGATGTTCTTTTTCTGAAATGCTGTGTTACTTTTACGCCAGATGTAACGGGACACGCACCTTCCAAAAAGTTCAACTTTTGTCTCGTCGGTCCACAAGGTATTTTCCCAAAGGTTTTGGCAATCATTGAGATGTTTTTTAGCAAAATTGAGACGAGCCTTGATGTTCTTTTTGCTTAGTGGTTTGCGCCTTGGAAATCTGCCATGCAGGCCGTTTTTGCCCAGTCTCTATCTTATGGTGGAGTCGTGAACACTGACCTTAATTGAGGCAAGTGAGGCCTGCAGTTCTTTAGATGTTGTCCTGGGGTCTTTTGTGGCCTCTCGGATGAGTCGTCTCTGCGCTAGTGGGGTAATTTTGGTCGGCCGGCCACTCCTGGGAACGTTCACCACTGTTCCATGTTTTTGCCATTTGTGGATAATGGCTCTCACTGTGGTTCGCTGGAGTCCCAAAGCTTTAGAAATGGCTTTATAACCTTTACCAGACTGATAGATCTCAATTACTTTTGTTCTCATTTGTTCCTGAATTTCTTTGGATCTTGGCATGATGTCTAACTTTTGAGGTGCTTTTGGTCTACTTCTCTGTGTCAGGTAGCTCCTATTTAAGTGATTTCTTGATTGAAACAGGTGTGGCAGTAATCAAGCCTGGGGGTGACTACAGAAATTGAACTCAGGTGTGATAAACCACAGTTAAGTTATTTTTTAACAAGGGGGGCAATCACTTTTTCACACAGGGCCTTGTAGATTTTGAGTTTTTTTTCTCCCTTAATAACGTAAACCTTCATTTAAAAACTGCGTTTTGTGTTCAATTGTGTTATCTTTGACTAATAGTTAACGGTTTTTGATGAGCAGAAACATTTAAGTGTGACAAACATGCAAAAGAATAAGAAATCAGGAAGGGGGCAAATAGTTTTTCACACCACTGTAAGTAACCGTGACTTGCTTAGCAAGCGCCCACTACCTAGCATTCAACAGTTGTTTTAAATTCTTACAGTAACTTACAGGTTACTGCTGTTGAATCCCAAATAGCATTAAATAGAAAGCTAGTGCACTATGTAGGGTGTACAATAACATGTTCCACATGCCAAATAGTGCCCTTGATCAGAGGGATTTGGGATTTTTGTGTTAGAAGCTTGTTAGCTTTGTAGCTATAAATAAAAGAACTCAGATGGTTAGGAGGCGATTCAGAACAACTTAGAAGTAAATAGCTAGGGAGACAGTGTGATGCTTAAGACGACATAACGCTATAAGATGTGTGTTCTTGCTGAAAGTGCTTCTGAGACTGCTTGTGAATGTGGGTTTTGGCAGGCAGCTGCTCTCACCTCAGTACTGCAGACCGTACAGACCTACTCTCACCCACACTGAGACCAACAGCATAATTAATGAGTATAGAAAACCGAGGAATGCCGATTTATACATACGGTTAAACGTCCAAGTGCTGTTATGCTCTATATCACCACTGGTGGAAAGCATCTCGTCCATTCAGATTTGGACTTGGTCAAAAATAACTGTCATATAATAAAATGTGAAGAACATCATGACTTACTCTCTCAGTTCAGCAGGAAGCCACAAGAAGACAGTCACAATGAGGAGGATGAATCTACTTCAGAGGCTGTAAAACAATGTCATCATTCTCATTATAACATTGTTATTGAATAAATTAATCCAAAATATTAAAAGCTAAAATAAATAAGAAAGCCTACAGATCATTTCAAATTAAGACATTATCAAAATAATATTTTGGACCATAAAATATTTATGCTTAAACAAGCACTTTTACTTTTCTTCCCCCTCATGTCCTTTTAACTGACCCGCTTTGATTTACTAGTGAAGCAGACATGAACACGGCTTCTCAGAGACTACAGAAAGAGCAAACTCCACTCACACTTGTATAAGACAGATAAAATGATTGAACATTAAACTTAAAGTAGTTGGCGTTAAAGGAATACGGGCTGTAGGAAATTTGCATTTACACCCTAGTGTGTATTTGTGCATGAATCTTCAATAAGTTTATTTATGTTTGAATTATGTCTATTGCTTGCTGGACATAATATGTGAGTTTGGAGATGGATTGTAATGTTATGTTTTAAAAATATATTTTGGTGTTCTATCATCAGTGTGTGGTCTATAGTTGAAAGTATGTGTGATCATCAGTACATCGTTAATTGAGTAGCCTAATTCCATACACCCTATTATTGTCCATCATTTAATTAGTACACACTTGAAGAACTTTACTCACTAATTGGAACTGAACACTATATTTATTTTAAATATCATTAAAGTATCAAAGTTTCGCTTACTGTCAGTGGAGTTTTGTGCAGCAGGTTGAAACCTTGAACTAGAGCTGGTATGTGACCCATTCCAACCCAATCTCACAGAGTTCTTCTTCTTCCAGACCACAATTCCAGCAACAACGGCAACGAGAGCCGCGACTACAGCAGCGATGATGGCAATGGGTGCTCCACCTGATCCTCCATCTGATCCTCCACCTGTTAAATCAGCACAGAGTCTTTATTATCTGCTGCAGCAAGAAATCAGCTTTCACTCTCTACAGCTCTAGTTTATTAGGACCTTTTGGTACTTCTCGCACTAACTCCTTCTCCAAGCTGCTGTGCTGAACCACGCAGGTGTAGTTGTGTTTCTGCAGCTCCTCAGCTGGGACTTTCAGAATGATTCTCCTCTGGAAGCTTCCATCCTGGTTGGATAATGTCTCACTGATCTCCACATCCTTCTCCACGTCCTGTCCGTCTTTTTGCCAGGTGATGTTTAGTGGTTTGGGGAAGAAACCTGTAGCGTAACACACAACCTCTGGAGAAGGAGACGAGTGTTTGTGGAACACTGACACCTCAGGACGAACTGCAGAGACACACAGTGGTATAAATGTTACAACATCCCAAGATTTAACCATTTCATTAAATGAAATGAGGAAAGTGTGTACACTATTAGTGTGTGTTGTTGTGATTGAATGTTTTATTGATTCTTGCACTAATAAAGAAAGTGTGTGTGGGTTGCTCACGCACTTTACCTTTACGTTCAAGAGTCTCTCTGCCATGAACCTTTAACCGCTTCATCAAGTCAATACACCCGTTCTCCATGTAGTGCTTCTGGTGTTTACCATAACCTGAAGACTTCCACTTCTGTGTGATGATCACAGCTTGAGCTTTAGCCGCAGCCCACGTTCCAGTTCCGAGATCCAGACTGATGAAATCTTCTCCATCATAAGCATATTGATCGTAGCCACTAGTGGTGCCGTTATCATTCAGCTCACAGCCGAACATCCTCTGTAGTGTGTGAATACCTGTAGAGAGGGGCAAAGGAAAGAGTTTTTGAAAGAAGTGTATGGGGGACCAAATTAAAATTAAAGAGCTCATTAAATATTTTTATTCATCATTGTGGAGGGAAAAATGCTGAGGTTAAGAGAAGTGCACTCACTCTACAATGTCTAGCTAACCAACAGGCTGAATGGGAGAAAGCAGGCAATGTACTGTATAATCATGTATGTGGTGTGTGTGGATTACAGCGATAACTCATAGCAAGTGACCTAGGTAAGGATGTTGTAACTTGGGATGTGATGCTGCTCATCAAAAAAAATTCACACGTCCAAAATGTCACCTACTTAATATTAACATCCTATTCATAGACCTGTTGTATAAAAGTTATATTGCACTAAATGTACTAGTAGTTTTTGCTGTTATTTGTTATGTTACTAACTCTACGAGCAGATCATTGGATCCGATTGCCTCTTTGATGCTTGAGGATGGATGTTTTCCTCCTAATCTAGTCCAACTGGCTGAAGCACACCACCTTGCTGTGTGATGTCACCAAGAGTGTCTCCAACTGGTGCACTCTGAATTAAACGTACACCAATAAGGCTGAAAATTATGAGTCTCTTCTCAATATGATGTTGGTTCTTTGCATCATGCCAAAGCTGCAACATGCTGAGGCGGAAACTTTGAAATTGCCTTGGTGTGTGTGTGGCACCTAGACATGTGCAGCAGCTCCTGAAGATCCTGTCCTATAAATTGTGTTACTTTGAACAACTCGGAGGTGAATTTGAGAAAAAAAACTTGCATGTCTGGGCTACACTATGAATACTTCTCAAACTGTCCGTAATGGTTGGAATGTAGGCAGGCTTGAATTTGCTTTGTTTATAGATGGTACCCAACCTCGGAAATCACCTACTGTACATACCCTATATTGCCAAACATATTCACTCGCCTGCCTTCACATGCACATGAACTTGAGTAACATCCAATTCTTAATCCATAGAGTTTGATATGATGTTGCTCCCAGTCTCTGCTCTAATTCATCCCACTGTCATTGTGCACTGGTGTGCAGTCATGTTGGAACAGGAAGGTGCCTTCCCCAAACTATTCCCACATAGTTGGGAGGACGAAAATGTCTTGGTACGCTGAAGCAGTAAGAGTTCCTTCCACGGGAAGTAAGGGGCCGAGCTGAACTTGTGAAAAACCCCACACCAGTTCCAACATGACTGCGCACCAATGGACAAAGTAATCTCCATAAAGAAATGGACGAGTGAGTTTGGTGTGGAAGAACTCGACTGGCCTGCACAGAGTCCTGACCTCAACCCGATAGAACACCTTTGGGATAAATTAGAGCAGAGACTGTGAGACAGGCCTTCTCGTCCAACATCAGTGTCTGTTTCTGACACCACAAATGTGCTTTTGGAAGAATGGTAAAAAAATTCCCCTAAACACTCTCCTCAACCTAATGAAAAGCCTTCCCAGATAAGGTAAAGCCGTTATAGCTGCAAAGGGGGCGGGGCCAACACCATATTAAACCCTATGGATTAAGAATCGGATGTGACTCAAGTTCATATGCCTGTGAAGGCAGGCGAGCGAATACTTCTGGTATAGCTCAAACATTCACTTTTGTTCCACATTATTCCACTTATGGCGCTTTTTCACTGCATAGTACGGCACGACACGGTTCAGTTCAACTCACTTTTGGGGGGTTTTCCACTGGGAACAGTACCTGGTCCTTTTTTTAGTACCACCTCAGCCGAGGTTCCAAGCGTGCCGAACCGTTACCAAAACGTGATGTGTAAACTCTGCTGGTCACTGATTGGCCGGAGAAAATCGTCATTATTGCGTCACTGAACTTGCGACACGAGACACAACAGAACCGCTATATTTAGAACAGCCAGAGAAGGATCGGACGCACCTTTTTGTATTAACCAAAATTTTCCTTTGGCTGCCATCAGCCTCTTTTGAAACAAACTCCTTCGTCTCGCTGTTAAAAACATCCACATGCCGAGAATAAAGAATATCATTCCGTCGATACGCTCCATTGTTGTGTGTTTGTTTGTGGCGCGTTTACGATGATGTCACGGCAGTAGAGGCGCCGCAAGTATAACGACACGTGAATAATCCCGCCCAACTCTATAGCGTTACTAAACTGCAGTGGAAGCGCAAACCGAGCCAAACTGAGCTGAACCGAAGTGAGCTGTACTGAACCGTGCTGTGCCGTATAATGCAGCGGAAAAGAGGCATTATAGAACCCTGCTTCCAAATTTTTATTATTATTATTATTTTTTTTTTTTTTATTATTCTTTTCCAATTTCCTCCCTAATTTAGTCATGTCCAATTGCCACCCATCATTAGTGCACTCCCCATCAACGCTACTACTACTACTAGTCAGGAAAGGCCGGAAGACTGAGGAAACACGTGATGCCAACTAACCACATCTTTTCGAACTACCCGCTCAGGCACCGAGCAGAGTGCCTCCCATTCATTTACTGGCTGTTTAGCAAATGTTGTGTCAATGTGTAGCTCTTATCAGGCTTGAAAATGAACAGAAATAAAACAAACAAAAAAAAGTGTTCATTTTTACCTTTACTGTTATTAAACCCTTTTATTGCTGTTGTGAATGTATTGTAAAAATCATCCTCATTGTCCTCCATGCCCCGTGTCTCACTCTTCCAAGAAGGTTCACCCTCAATCTTCTTTATCCAGTCCTTTGGGATCAGCGTACGGTTGCTGCTGCTGTAGGACATAAACTGCTCTCCATCCAGCAGACCCACAGCTATGAACTCTGGGAAACCAGCGTGTCCGGGTCTGACAGCGATGTAGAGGATCTGCAGAGAGTGTGTGTCTGCAAAGACAAGAAATACTGTATAAATGACATACTTATAAATATTGTGGCAGGATGTGAAACTCTTCCTACTGGCATTTGATTGGCTGGCTGCTCAGTGTTTTGTCCTATTATTGGGTAGGGGGAGGCCTATAGACAGTAGCTAGTAAGGTAGGTTGGGTCACGAGTCCCGCCCCTTTTCTTGTGTGTATGGCGTCACGGTTAGTCATCAACCAGGTACGTGGGTTTCTGTTGGCTGAATTGAGAGTTACACATGGAAGCGAAGCTCACATTAACATCTCTTTTATAAGGAGCCTCGTGGCTTTCACTTGTTTGGCACTCGGCTGAGGTTCTTCCTGTACAGTCTGTGCGTCAAGCGAGACTGATTTAGCAGATGCAGGTGTTCACCTGGCGTTACGGACGCGGTTGGTCCCCTCCATTGAATTCCTTGTCTCCCAGCTAGACGGAAAGAAGTCTCATCTCCCAGGTCATAGTTTATCTGCCCCACTGACTTGTAGGATAAACTCGGTGCTGATACATGTGATTATTTTCGTTGTGACTGTGCTACGGGGGAACTACTGCAAGACACTGCCATTTTTTCTTTAAACTGTTTTGCTTTTAACAGTTTTGTCTTAAAGTTTGTTTTAGGTTGCATTTCATCTTGTTGTTTTGTTAGTTTCCTGTTTAGCTTTGATGCTAAGCGTTGCACTGTTTGCATCAGAGCGTTGTATTGCCCTTTGCATATTTTGTTTTCCAACTGTCGTGTGTGTGTGTGTACAATTGTGAATGGGATAACAGTGTGATTGTGTGTGTCCATGCCTGTTGGCATTTCCCCTAGTTGTGTTCTGCTACGGTTATGGTATTTTATGTTCTGTTCAAGTGCAGAATTTGATTTCTGTTGGTACAGGAGCCGAGTGCCTAAGGCAGGGGTGGAGTTCTGGTGTCGGTGCTGTATGTGTGTGTGTGTGTGTGTGTGTGTCACAGGTTTAAGTAAAGGGTCCTTTCCTGTGTAGGCTGATTGTGCCCTTATGCCCTGCTGTTGGGCCTTGGTTCTGGTACCTCAAGAGCCATATGTGAATTGCGGCTCCCAATGATCGCTTATTTTATTTTTCTTATGAAATGAAGTCTTTTCTTAAAATCTATTTTGTAATAAAACTTTGATTTTCTGATATTTACGTCTCCTGCCCTGTGCCTTGTGAACTGACTTGTGTGGCCTACGATCGGATTTTCAACTCTTTCGACTCGTCCAATCTCTAAGCGCTCCGTTACACAAAGCTTATAACAAATTTGTTAAGATATTATATAAGAAATCTGTAATGATTTATAGTACTTATTTAACTAACAGTTAGTAGAATAAATACTACATCGCTAACAGCTGTCACTCTTGGTTTGTTAGTTACCCAACATAACCTAATACATTTTATCAAAAGGATTAAAAGGTTTTGAGGACAAGAGTTTTGAGAATGACAAACATTAATTTTCATAAAGTTTACTGCTTCAGTGTTTTTAGATCTTCGTATCAGATGTTACTCTGGTAAACTAAATACAAGCATTTCATTAGTGTCCAAGGCTTTTATTGACAATTACATGAACATTTCTGCAAAGAGTCAGTATTTGAAGTGTTGACGCTTCTTTTTCAAGACCTCTGCATTTCGCGCTGGCATGCTGTCAATCATCTTCTGTACCACATCCTGACTGATGGAGTCAATTCTTGCATAATTAATGCTCGGAGTTTCTCAGAATTTGTGGGGGTTTTTTTGTCCACATGAATCTCTCAATTCTCCACACTTCTAGTCACGCTGTAGAGAGCTCCACATTAGCGCGCGTCATGTCTAGCCCCGCCCCTAGAGTTATATGATTGGTCAGAGTGCTCATGCTGACCGGAATAACAAACACACCCACGCGCAGTGATTCCGTAAACACACAGTTAACACTTGAAATCTCGTTCTGCTCAGATTTGCACCTGAACGCGGGTTAAGTGCATTAAATATCACTAGCATGGATTATTATAGCGCTTAACACATGAACACATCTCATCACATCCTGGGGTTACAGAATCAAAGCGGGAGATTAAATAAAACGTAACCGCCGAAATACTTTAAAACTTAAAAAAAAGAAGACGAAGAAGAAGAAGTTAAAATGCAGGGTAAAATAAACACGTAGCTGCGGCGCCTGCGTTAGTCTTAGGAAAAGTAGTTTTATAAGTAAAAATGCTGTACTGGGTGAAAAAGCGCTCTTAAATCTAATAAATCCACACACACACTTACCTGCAGTAACATAAATACAGCATGCTGTAAGTAAGAATAACCTCTTCATCAGTCCGGTCCGGGGAACAGTGCGGATTTAATCCAGTGTACAGGAGAAACTTTCACCTGGTAACAAACACTTCATTCAAACTCAGCTGATCTTCTACAACCTTCTTCTCAACAGCGTCCTTCACAACTTACTCCTAAATTATAGATAACATTAAATACCTAAACCCGAGACACCACACATCATATCTGCAGTGTGAAATAAACTTTTAGAATCACGTCATCGAGGAATTCGGTAACTTTGTAGGACCCGCAACACTGTAGCCATTAAAAGTGACGTAAGAGCTTTCCGGGGAAGGGGCGGGGCTTCCAGGAGCCCAATGGGAATTTAGTCTTCAGGCACGTCTGATCTAGCGTCATCAGTTTCTAAGGAGAACTGGAGATTTCAGGTGGTGATGATTTAAGTCTGCAGTTTTGTATTGGGACAGTGTGAATTATGTATTATAATTAACTATATATTATATACACAACGCATTAATTAAAATTAATCTGCCCCTGATGCAGAAAAATTAGTTCATGCATTCATGACCTCCAGACTGGACTATTGTAATGCATTACTAGGTGGTTGTCCTGCATCCTCAATAAACAAGCTTCAGTTAATCCAAAATGCAGCTGCCAGGGTTCTCACTAGATCCAGAAAATATGATCATATAACCCCAATATTATCATCCCTGCACTGGCTACCTGTTCAGTTTAGAATAAATTACAAAATAGTATTACTTACATACAAGGCCTTAAATGGTTTAGCTCCCACATACCTAACCAGTCTTCTGATACGCTACAATCCACCACGCGCCTTAAGATCACAAAGCTCCGGACTTCTGGTAGTTCCCAGAATTTCAAAATCTACAAAAGGGGGTAGAGCTTTTTCATATTTAGCTCCAAAGCTTTGGAATAGCCTTCCAGACAGTGTTCGGGGAGCAGACACGGTTTCTCAGTTCAAAAGTAGACTCAAGACGCATCTTTTTAATCTGGCATACACATAACTCATCCCATAATCTCATACTCCAGTACACCTATCCCGAATGGCAACTACGCTAATTCTCCCCATCTGTTCTGTATTTCTCTACCCATCCCGAGGCATCGGGAGATTTTGCCAGCTTCAGTAGACAAAGGCCGACCCTGCGAGGTTCCTGAGGCATCCAGAGAAGGACCAGCTCCAGCTGGATTCAGCTTTATGATGGTTGGAGCTACACATGCTGCTCCTGTGCTTCCAGTGATCCAGACCTCATCTGCCCTCTGCACCTACTGACTCGTCCCTATGCTGAACTGGTCTTCATGTCAATTTAAATAATTTCTGTCATATTGAATTTTCACCTGCACAACACACAAGATGTTATATCATTTCTATCTGTTATCACCCAGATGAGGATGGGTTCCCTGTTGAGTCTGGTTCCTCTCAAGGTTTCTTCCTAATGCCATCTCAGGGAGTTTTTCCTTGCCACCGTCGCCGTCACCCTTGGCTTGCTCATCAGAGACATTTCATTCATTCGTCTCATTATTATTATCTGCACATTTTTCTCACACATACACACTTCCAATTATTTTCTTTTCTATAATTATTATTATTTTTATTTTATTTTTTTATTATTATTATTATTATTATTTTATTTTATTTTATTTTTTGCTAAATTTCTTTCATTTTTGTGAAGCTGCTTTGAGACAATGACCATTGTTAAAAGCGCTATATAAATAAAATTGAATTGAATTGAATAGTTTATTTTAAAAAATATGCATTTTAAACCTTTTTTAAAACTATGTTTTGAAGTTGATAGGGAAAAATCTGAACCCTAGAGATCAGATTTGTTTTCAATGAGAACCCCAAATATAAATTCCAATACAGTAATACTACTACTATTACTCCTACTACTACTACTACTACTACTACTACTAATAATAATAATAATAATAATAATAAAAGCTTAAGTCAAATGTCAATCAGATGAACAACCTGGATTCTCTGGGAAAAGTAAACACAAGAAGGAAGCTTCTCAGTAAATACAATCTACAAATAGCTGTATGCATTATTAGCTTGCCAGCATAAGCATGGCCTATCTATCGTAAACATACCTTACTGTAACTTTAAGATTCAACCTTTACTGCACAGGATATTCTTCATTGGTCCTGTGGGGATGCATGGCTTCTTTGAATGATGATAAGGATATCAGTCTGCTGGGCAGAACTTCATAACCTACTGCTAATTACTAAAACAGTAAAGACCATAGCACCAGTCAGACTCATAGTGTGCTGTATGTCATAGTGTGACTCTTTTCCAGAGAAATGGACATGCAAGGATAAGAAAGGAAGTGCATGAAGTGATGCACCCATCATGCACAGTGGCCACTGTACAAGCCTCTAAAAGCAATGTTATGATCTGGGGTTGCCTAACTCTAGGCTCAGGGACATAATGTGTCAATAAAATTAAGTCAGTTGATGACCATAATGTACTAAATGAGCGAGTTATCACATTTATGAAGATTTTCTTCCCTAATGGTACAGGCATACCAGGATGCAAGCTGAGAGGTTGCTCTCTACAAGTTGGTAGTTTAATGTTGTCTAGTAAAAAACAAATAAAAAACATTAGGCATTTGGTTCTTATCCAGAGCGACAAAAGTGCTTTGTTTGAAGCTTCCGTCATTAGATCATTACACTGGGTTATTAGGTTTCTTACCAAGTAGCATCAGTCAAACACTGTTGGTTAGGGTTTTTTCTTTTCTTTTTTTTTTTTACGCAAATATTGAAGAAACGTCGCCATCACCCCGGCTTGTTTATCAGGGACTATGTAATCCTCTTGATTCATACACATTCACATTTCATACATTTCTATTATTTCTTTTGATTGTGTAAAGCTTCGTTGCGACAGTGACTATTGATAAATCAAATCACTTTTATTGTCACATCACGTTACTGGTACACTGGTACAGTACATGTACCAGTAACGTTGTTCAGTACATTCATTTAAAGGGCCTATACAAATGAAATTGAATTGAATTAAATAGATGTCTTGAGTCATTGTTTAAAGATTTTCAAGGACTCAGCTGTAGGGAAATTTAGCATAAATTCATTTCACCACTTAGGTACTAGATGAGAAAACAGTCTGTATGCATGTCTTCCTTGATCTCTAAGAGATGATAAGACCAGCTGAGCAGGGCTGGAAGATTGGAGGGACACTGGTGCGGTTTGGGGTGTGGGTGTAGATCTTAGAGGTAAGTGGGTGCTGGGCCGTTTTTAGCTTTGTAAGCAAGCATTAGGTTTTGATCTGAGGTGGTGGTGTAAGAGAACTAGGTTGAAAACGAGACATGCAGTTGCATTCTGGATAAGCTACAGAGGACGAATGGTGGACAGAGGCAAACCTGCCAGGAGTGAATTGCAGTAATCCAGTCTTAAAATAACAAGGGACTGGACAAGCACCTGAGTAGCCTAAGTAGAAATAAATAGGCAGATTCTTTTGATGTTGTAAAGGAGAAATCAACAAGAGCGAGTAAGATTAGCAATGCGTGAGGAAAAGGACTCATTGTCCAGAGTTACCCCAAGATTATGGGCAGAGACTGAAGGAGTGAGCTGATTGTTGTCCAGGGAGATCACCAGGTATTGACAGAGGGATAGATCACCAGAGAGGGAGAAGGGAAGAGAGAACTTGTAAACTCCATGCACACAGACCAGAGGCAGGAATCGACCCCGGACCCAGGAGGTGCAAGGCGACAGTGCTAACTGCTAAGCCGCCTGTTCCATGTGATGGCAAAATTGGGGACAATTAGGTGCTGATTTGTTTTCCACTTTTCGCTGCTTCGAATAAATACTGTGAGCGTTATATTGACAGCAATTCTTCAACGTAATGAAAAAACAACCTGACACCAACAGTTTTAGCTTCTATAAGGTTCAAAAAGTAATATCAGATGACACCCAACTTACTCTCTCCTTTCCTCTCAGTAAATCTCAGTAAAACCGAACTGTTGTTTATCCCTTGTGACTCATCCCCATGTCAAGACCTTGTCCCTGGACAACAACCAAATCACTCCTTCAGCCACTGCCCGCAATCTTGGGGTAACCATGGACAACCATCTGTTACCCCCCCCCCCCCCCCACATCGCTAACCTTACTCGCTCTTGTAGATTTTTTCTTTAAAATATCCGAAGAATTCACCCATTTCTTTCTTCACAAGCTACTCAGGTGCTTGTTCAGTCCCTTGTTATTTCAAGACTGGACTACTGCAACTCACTCCTGGCAGGCCTGCCTCTATCCACGATTCGTCCTTTGCAACTGATCCAGAATGCAGCAGCACGTCTCGTTTTTAACCTTCCCAAGTTCTCCCACACCACCCCACTCCTCCGCTCCCTGCACTGGCTTCCTGTAGCTGCACACATCAAATTCAAAATGCTGATGCTTGCCTACAAAGCTAAAAATGGCCCTGCACCCACTTACCTCTCTGCTCTAATCACACCACACACTGCACCACGTTCCCTCCGATCCTCCAGCACTGCTCGCCTCATCCCACCATCTCTCAGGGATAGAGGGCGGCATTCATCCAGGCTCTTTTCTGTTCTGGCACCTAGGTGCTGGAATGAACTTCCTCTAGATGTCCGTACAGCAGAGACTTTGACTATCTTTAAACGACGATTTAAGACGCATCTGTTTCTCCAGTACTTGGACTACCCCCCCCCAAAAAAACAAACAAACAAACAAACAAACAAAAAAAATAAATCTCTTCCCAGTAGTACTTAGTTATTAACCTAGTTAACCCAGTGTAAGTATGTATCCAATGATGTAAACTAGGGCTGGGCCGATAAACGATGTCATATCGAATCGCGATTTATTTGATTTTAAAAACGATGAAAAGCTCTAGACATTTTTTGCTCGATATGGATTAATCTAAGAGCCAATCACACAGCAGAACAATACAACAACAGCCAATCAGCGTGCAGCTTGCACGTGCAGGTCAAAGTTAATTTCCTACCGCACTTTGCGAAGCAAACTTGAAACCAGGACGACAAAAAAAAAAAATGAGTGGAAGCAGCGACGAAAGTGAATCTAACCTCAAGTTATTATCCAAAGATGTTGAAATTGTCGACAAAAAAGGTAGCACAAACTCCGTTATATAAACGCATCACCCACACGACCACACCGAAAGCATGAAAATGCGGGCCGATGCTACGCTGTCAACTAGCAGGGCCAACAGCCAAAGCAGATATCGATCGTGTCGTCTTTCGTGGCCATTACACCTTATGAAAGGTGTCTATCATGTTGGTCTATTTCATACCGTTGGATGAATGAAAATATAAAGAGAAAAACAAATATTTCATAGAAACGTTTACACAACAAGCTTGCTCTCCCAACTTTATCCAACTCCCAGCTTTACTTCATTCTTCTCTACCTTTTCCAGGTTTCCCTCCAAAGCTCCAATAGGAATTCATGTCACCAGGTTCTAAGCAGAGTCAGCAGCAGGTTTCTCTATTGTCTACTCCCAGCTATCTCATCAATGCAATCAGTAAAACCAGTCACACTACACAGTTCATTCATGATACCGTGTGTATACTGTATACAGTACACTGTACTAATGGCTGGAGTTTCACAATCATGCTGTTGCTTGGGTTTTGTGAAATTGTTACTAATAATATAATAAAACCCATCTACACACCCCCAAGGTGAACGTTTTAGTCTGACGATGTTGTGTACGTACAGTATCTAATCCTTTATCTATGTTCATGTTAACATGATTTACTGTAAAAAATAAATAAATAAATAAATAAATAAAGATAATTATAAGTTGTAATTTGGGAATATGATGTCTCTGTTTTCTCTGTCCAAACTGAAATTCAGCAGACATAAAGAAACACGCCTTGCTCCAAGGGAACAACATCTTAATATATGAGCATTAGTTTATTGGAAATGAATATAATGAATGAATAAATCACATCACCTGATCGATTTCCATTACAGTGAAAAGAGGGCAATATAGAAAGGACGTTTACAATTTTGCTTTAAATGTCATGCAGATCCCTACAGAACATTCACTTGACAGTTGCATTTCCTAGTCAGTAGTCTTAAACTAATTGGTCTAATATTGATGCAAAGTTCATGCAATTCTAAACACATTCTGCAATTGTATATTAGTCTAAAAAATGCCCAAATCCAAAGTGTAATTCTTGTACTGTACATTCTACTGTAACTCTAACTTTTGTAACCATTTCTGCTAAACTGCAAAACCCTATAAATTAAAGAAATTAAAAGAAATAAATAGTTTGTTTATAAGTAAATAAAATAATGTATGATGTTACAAAAGCACCATACATTAGCTAATGTACAGTATGTAAAAGTTAATTTCCGATACAGAACATACACTCACCAGACACTTCATTAGGTGCACCTTACTAAAAATGAGATGGAGCACTTTTGCCTTCAGATCTGCTTTAATTCTTAATTTAAGTTATCTCCAGCACCTTGTTGTTATCAGAGATCAACAAGGTGCTGGAGAGATTCCCTAGAGATTTTGGTCCATATTGACATGATGGCATCACACAGTTGCAGGAGATTTGTCAGCTGAACATCAATGATTGGAACCTCCTATTCCACCACATCCTGAAGGTGCTCTATTGGAGTGAGATCTGGTGACTGTGGAGGGCGTGTAAAGTAATAAATACAAGTATTTATAATACAGCCTGCAGCCAATAAGAGCTGGTACTGAAGTGGTACTTAAAGCAGCAGTACTGAGGTCCTGGTAGAACCAGAAGATGCAACCTGCATGATCCAGCTCATGTTGGCACAGAAGTGTGACATTATCTCCAGGATCTGCTTCAAGTGTAAAAGAGCACAAATTCTCTGAGAGCAAACCTGCAACACAGAAACACATAACCTAATTGTAGTAATCATATGATGTTTAGCCTTTGAGCTGCGGCTTCAGCGGTGAATAATCATGCAGCTTCACGCGGGCGATTGTTTAACCCTAGTAAGTATATGTTTTGTGTCTTTTCTTTCCAGGTGGTCAATAGATTGAGGTTAATGTGTTTATTTTCCTCATATATATCAGTGAGGTATTTTTGCTTACAGCATGAGTAGTGAGGATTTCTCGCTTGCGACTCAGCTGCTTTGTAGGCCTGCTTTTGTACACTCCCTGAGGAGTGTTTTATTAACTAATTTTTGTTTATTGTTTCATTGTCTTTATTAATATTTTTTTAATAAATAAAACATCCCTTTTGTATTGCTACCCACATCTCACTTGATCTTTATTCTTCCCTTTCGATAGGTAGAGCTTATCTGTGTGTCTTTATTGGGAGTATTCCCCTTACGCCCCACCATGGTGGTGTAGTCGAATTAAGTTAATTAGCAAATTCCCACCTTTTGGGATATTACGGTTGCCACACACTGTGTATTTATTTATTTATTTATTTTTATTTTTTTAACCTTTGTATTGTAGTACAGATTTGTAGTAGTCCACTATATGGTGACAAATACCCAGTGCAGTTAGTTCTGTTCACATTAAAATAAATAAATAAATAAATAAATAAAATATGTTCACAAACAGAATAACAGATTCTGAACGTAACCAAATGACTAGAATCAATACCAAATGCTGGAAACTCTCTTATACCTGCACTAATTAAGCTATTAAACACCCTCAAGTAGGACAAATAAAATATATTTGCTTTGTTAGGCACATAATTGCCCCAGTAGTGATTTTCTGCTAGAGTCTTTACAAATGTATAATTCTCTTAAGATATAATTTGCACGTTTATTTGAATTTCCTACATAGCAAAATGAGACCTGGTACATACAAACATAATCCAGAAGAAATTATACTGTAATCCTATAAAAAATAATACAGAAAAAAAATACAATAATCCCATGGATTAATGTTTTGTAAATATCATGTTATATGTTTGTAGCACAGCCACACAACAGGGACACTAATGCTAAATAAAGTGGAGCTAATGCTGCTCACCTGTGGCCGAAGGTGTGCCCTAGCGGTTTCTGTTTCCCCTTTGACAGTGGTTTGGTCACCGGGCAAGTTCCCGCGCATGCGCGATCGCAACGCATGGGAACCCGGAAGTGACGGGGGTCACATGATCCGGCATAAAGCCGGAACTGGCGAGGTAGCCAACACGGAGAGATGATGACAGCGCGCTGCTTTTTGAGAGAGACTGAGCGACTGATTGTGGATTATTTTGGTTTAATTTCATTCAGTACCCAGCTCCTTCCGTTTCTCGATCTCCCAGACCTACCATCGTCATTTGGTGAGATCGAGCCATCTCTCCAACTTCACTATTTCACCCCTATTGCCGTTTTTCAGACACTGGACTATCATACACACACACACACACACCCGCATACATCGCACACACACTTTTTTCTATTTGTATATATTTTGTATATATTGGGTTGTGGTGCACCGTGTTTGTTTATTTATCTGTCTGTCTTGTTAAATACACTTGGTTTAATTTATTATAATTGTTTTGTGTCGCGTCGTGTTTTGTCCAGCTGCGGTTGCGCAATACCGGAAGTGTTGTATTCGAGCCCCAGTTTAATTCAATTCAATTCAATTCAATTTTATTTGTATAGCGCTTTTAACAATTGACATTGTCTCAAAACAGCTTTACACAATCAAAAGAATTATTTAAGTTTGTATGGAATGTGAATGTGTATGAATCAAAATGTTCAGATATTCCCTGGCGAGCAAGCCCGAGGGCGACAGTGGCAAGGAAAAACTCCCTGAGACGGTAATAGGAAGAAACCTTGAGAGGAACCAGACTCGACAGGGAACCCATCCTCATCTGGGTGAAACAGATAGCAGGAAATGATCTGCATTTATATAGTGTTAAGTGTTAGGTTCAGCTATAATAGTTGATGTTAATTGATGTTATAATACTTGATGTAAAATGGAGTCCAGTAGTTATTCGAGACTCAGATAGACTTGTAGAAAGTTCCAGTCCTGAACTATCGAATTGTCAAGTCCTCAGAGAAACAGCTGACCACACCAGTCGAGGCCAGAACCATCTTCTAAGTATAGAGAATCATCCCCAGACACCAGACGCATCCTAAATCCAGTTTAGATTCCCGAATCCGTTTTTTTTGTAACCAAGCGGTTAATAAAATCCAAGCGTTACATAGTGGTGGCCCGTACGCACGGGGAATCTGTATTTAGGGATATTTTCCGGTTTTGTGTGATGTGGCTGAACAAAATGGATGCTAATGCTAACATCGCTAATGCTAGTGCTAATGCTAAGGCTAATGCTAGTAGTGCTGCTAAGGCCGACTGTGTAGTGCATAATAACATGCCGGTAGATGTAGAGGATGCATTTTATACACGCCGTAACCCTACAACTGAAGTAACGTCATTGATAAGTTCTTTATATATATCTGATAACCATGATAATGACAATGATGATGATGATATTATTGTTCATGGGTCTGATATGGGGGTAGTGCACACACTACAGAAGGAACTGTTTCAATGTAAGATGGACTTGGGGGCGCTTACTGATAAAGTGAGCTCTATGGAGAAGAATTATAGACAATCCATAGACAGCAGTCTCAACAGGGAAAGCAGTTTTCGTGACGCAGTGGACGCGAGCTTGGAAGGGCTGCAGCGCTACTGCCAGGAGGCTCTCGAAAAAATGGAGAGAGCCATCGTTGACTGTTTTCTACGCCGTGACGTCATCTGGGAAAACCGGATGAAGAGACTGCGTCTCACTAGTACGCCCACCACACACAGGTTACAGGCCTACACCCCTGCATCCCCTCCAGCTCCTGCTCAACATCTGCCCAGCACTCCAACCACTACATCCACGGCCAAGGTAAACCCACCAAGCACTACTAATGGCAACGACGTTCCTCCTGGTGTTCCAGCACACTCCTCGGCTCTGCTCTCCTCCCCACTTTCTTCTTCTTCTTCTCTGCATGCTCATCCATCCATATGCGTGGAGTTTCCAGCCTACTGTGACGCGTCAGAGACAGCTGAGGTGTGGAACTTCATTAAGCAAGCGGAGAAGTACATGGAGATCAGACCCCTGACCCGACCAGAGCTGCTGGGAACCCTCGGCTCAGTTCTCCGAGGGCCGGCTCTCAGTTGGTGGAAGACGGAGAAAGGCAAGGTAGAGGACTGGCAGTCGTTTAAACAGGCTTTCCTGGCGGCTTTTATTCTGGATGACGACCTCGACGAAGAGGAAGACAACCCGAGGTCTCCGGTACAGCTGCCGGGGCAACGCCTGGGAGACTCCGCCGATGAACACCCCGCCCTCTGTCTCATAGGAAAACCTGATATCTCCGAGGAAGAACTAGTGGGGCGAACCCAGGAGAACATCATCACGAGAGTGGCGTTAAGAGGAGCGGTGAGCACCGTGGAAAAGCAGGTGGAGAGAGGCGCTAGGGGAGAGAAAGACGGAGTGGACCGCTTTATTCCGGGTCCACATGCCATACCCCGAGCACCCCCGCCGCTGAATGGAGCTGACACCCCACGTCTACCCACCACGTCCACTAAAGAGGCCTCCAGCTTCCCGAGAGACCTGAGCGAGATCAGCAGAGCCCAACAGAACGACCCAACGATCACGAAGCTGCTCTCCAAAGATCATCAAAGAGGTACACAAAATCTGAGGGTCACCTTCGAATGTCGTCAGGGCGTGCTATATCGCCGGGTACCGGTACAGAAAGGAGAGAAATTTCAGCTCGTTGTTCCCCAGTCTCTAATAAAGAGTTTCCTACAATACTATCATGACAATCCACTAGGAGGACACTGGGGACAACTGAAAACCCTGCTGAGGCTATTAGAGGTGGCGTGGTGGCCGACGGTGCGGAAAGACGTCTGGCGTTATACCAAAGCTTGCAGCGTTTGCCAACGACACAAGACACAACATCCATCATCACCCCGATTAAGACCTATCATGGAGGAGGGCCAACAAAGAGCAGAACATCGCAGATCCAGACAAGCCAGATGTCTCAATACCCGGGGGGAAGCAGCGCACTTCGAACCGGGAGAACTGGTTTGGGTCAAAACTCGACCTCCCTCCTCCACAACAAAAAGATATTCTGCAAGGCGAGCGCCCCAGTGGGAGGGTCCAGCAGAAGTACAAAGAGGACCGAATAAATACACAATGTCTTGGGGATACCCACAAAAAGCCGATCGGTATCGTGTGGCGAATTTAAAGTGCTTGTGCGGACGTTCTCCTCAGACGCCGGAGGCTTGGGGGGGGGGTCTATGTAGCACAGCCACACAACAGGGACACCTTCAACAACAGGAAAATGGTCTTGGAGCTAATGCTGCTCACCTGTGGCCGAAGGTGTGCCCTAGCGGTTTCTGTTTCCCCTTTGACAGTGGTTTGGTCACCGGGCAAGTTCCCGCGCATGCGCGATCGCAACGCATGGGAACCCGGAAGTGACGGGGGTCACATGATCCGGCATAAAGCCGGAACTGGCGAGGTAGCCAACACGGAGAGATGATGACAGCGCGCTGCTTTTTGAGAGAGACTGAGCGACTGATTGTGGATTATTTTGGTTTAATTTCATTCAGTACCCAGCTCCTTCCGTTTCTCGATCTCCCAGACCTACCATCGTCATTTGGTGAGATCGAGCCATCTCTCCAACTTCACTATTTCACCCCTATTGCCGTTTTTCAGACACTGGACTATCATACACACACACACACACACCCGCATACATCGCACACACACTTTTTTCTATTTGTATATATTTTGTATATATTGGGTTGTGGTGCACCGTGTTTGTTTATTTATCTGTCTGTCTTGTTAAATACACTTGGTTTAATTTATTATAATTGTTTTGTGTCGCGTCGTGTTTTGTCCAGCTGCGGTTGCGCAATACCGGAAGTGTTGTATTCGAGCCCCAGTTTAGATTCCCGAATCCGTTTTTTTGTAACCAAGCGGTTAATAAAATCCAAGCGTTACATGTTATAATTACAGAACATCAGAATCATTATGTACACACATTACAATGACACTGCTGCATTACTGACAGGAGAATACACAACATATGAATACTCCAGTTCATCATATACTCTCTTGGGCATCTTCTCAGAGAACTAGAAGAAAATTCACTTTAACTGCTGGTAATAAGATATTATTTTACTGCATGTAAATCACAAATCATTTATACAATATTTATTATTGACCTTTTGTAGTCAACCAGTCTGCTTGACTGGGTTTGGGCATTGACACATCATACACTTAATCATAATCTATAAGCAGTTTGGAAATGCCAATCAGCCTACTGTACACTGTCTTTGGTTTAGACACATGTATTTGAACTGCGGGAGGAAACCAGAACATCCAGAGGAACCTCAACAAGCACACGCAGAACGTCTCTGGTTACTTTGCTGTAACCCTGTTCCCTGAAAATGCTATGGGAACATCTTCTTTACCGGTTGTGAAGCATGTGTGTAACAAACACGCCAAATTTTGGCTATATATAACCTCGGTCAGGTGACGTCATCTGATGAAGTGCACCTGAAGGTTATAAATAGGAGTGAACTTCCAGTCACGAAAGCAGTGCAGCATTGGACCGCAGCATCTCGTTCCTGCTTTTTCATGGAACAGGGTCACATCAAAGTAACCTGAGGTGTTCCCTTTCAAAAGCAACACTGCGTGATGCTGCGTGAAAACGCTATGGGAACGAGAATACCAACGCCGCCGCACTGCAAGTGCCTGGACCCCAAGGTTGTGTTGCGTGTGCGCACAATAGCCAAGGAGGTCTCACACTGACTCAACCCGTGAGCCCTGAGTAGCATGAATATCCAAACTATAAAATCTGACAAATGTGTGCGGAGAGGACCAATCTGCCGCATCACACACTTGCTGCAAGGGGACATCTCTTGCCAGCGCAATAGATGAGGCGATCCCCCTGGTCGAATGAGCCCTGATTCTTAGAGGCGACATGTGACCACGCGCCTCGTAGGCTAAAAAAAAAAGGCTGCTCTGACTTATTCCACTGGTTAGTGCGATGGATATAAATCTGAAGAGCTCATACTGGACACAGCAAGTGAGGCCTTTCCTGCTCCGGAGCTGTAAAAGGCGGAGGACAGAAGGCTTCGAGGACAACTGGGTGAATGGTCGAGAATGGAACTTTCAGAAGATAGTTTGGGTGAGAATGCAGAATAGGTTTGTATGTAGTAGTAATATAAATAAATATATAATATATAAATAAAATGTAGTAATTTCTGTTACAGAATAAATGAGTATACAGTAATCATTCTAAAATACTCAGATTTACCTTTTCTTCTGCTGCAACACCTAATGCAACACAAGATAATGATGATGATGATGATTATTATTATTATTATTATTATTATTAAAAGAGTAATAATTGACCTGTGTGAGTTTTTCTGTGCTTCAGTGTGATAAAGTTCAGGACACTGAATTCCTGAATTCCACTCATTGCACCAAACCCCAGAGTCAGCACGAACAACACAGCAGAACACACACAGCCTTGGAGACAAACTTACAGAAAATATTCAGATAATTAAACCTGCGTCATATTTAAACATGTACAGAAATATTAATTTAATTTAATAATTCATATTAATTTAAACATGGCCAGAAGTCTATGTTAGAAAAAGAAACAACCTACCTGTTGCTTTGTCCTTGGAAAATTTAATATTTACGTCTGAAAAAAGAAGAAAAAAAATCAACTGCCTCGGGCATCTAAATCAACTTTTGCAAAATTGATTGCCTCTGTATAAATTTACCTTTCACTTGTAAAAATGTCAAATTACTAAATGTAATTTTGTCCAGGTCTATGTAGCTGCAGTAATAGAGTCCTGTATCAGAGACATTTACTGCAGTGATGGTGAGAGACGTGTTCTTGTCATGAACAGACATCACTATTCTCTCACTCTCAGTAAAGAAGTAACACATTTCTGATGGATTATTTATTTTTTTACACCCAAGATGAAGTGGAGCTGAATCACTTGTTTGTTTAAACCATAAGATGGATCCTGTATTAGTCAGGTCATGTTGGCACCAAATAGTGACTTTATCTCCAGCTTCTGCCTCCAAAGTTAAAGAGCACAGAGTCTCTGAAAGCAAACCTGCGACACACACACACACACACACACACACACACCCACACACTTTATAACATAGCACAGATTTTATATTCATATAATCTATGGTTTATGAAATATTATAATATATTAATCAATATTAATAAATATAGTTGTTGTTTTTTCTTTTTAAAATGGAATATTCTCCGTAATATTAAATATTAGACGATATTTTTCTTTCCATTTTTTTCTATAATTTTTCTTTTTATCTTTTCTTAAAAATAAAGATTTAAATTATACAGCCATGTAATGAATAATGTACAAAAGTGTAATAATAATTTAGTAAACCTAGCATTAGGACCTACCCATGACACAGAGAAACACAGGCAGAGCTTTAACCTGGACCATTGTGTATCAGTCGAGCGACAAAGAGGAAGTGGACTGATGACTAAAACTAATGCTGGTTTATCTGTGTGTAAGGGGTGTGGAGATTTATGCAGCCTACAACACTTAGGAAAAAGACCCATAGGAAGAAAGAACACAACAATGAAAAATAGATGTGTTTTTTTTTCTTTTTTTTTTTTTACTATCACCATTTCTGTAATAGGTTGTCTTACATATACATGTTCATTATATGTTCAAAACCAGAAAAAATACCCAAATTGTCTAGATTAACTGAATGTGTCCAAGATATAAACAATTGGATGACCGATATTTTTCTCTTACTAAATTCAAATAAGACATTACTTATTGGCCCAAAACTAGAACACAACTGCTGTCACAATTCAGCTTGCATTTAGAAGTAGACAGTTTTTTTTTTATTGTTTCGGTACTATTTTCATAAGTAAAGTGTGCATTTTCAAATCTCTTAGTACAAAACTCACATTTGATCACATTTGTAACACCACTAGTCATTCTTTCAAATCTGATGTCATGATTTCATTTGCACATATTTTCATTCCACTTAATCATTGTTTCAGAACACATGATCATTGTGATATATATTGAGAACATTTGCTTTAATCACCCAAACAAAACAGTAAGATCTTTTTTCAACTTAGTACTTTTACCAATCATTTCATTCAGGAGCAAATAATACAAGGTAAGCGTTTCAAATTGTCCTTGGTGATGAATGAGTGTAGCTGAATTGTAAAACTTTACACAGCAAATATTACACTTAAGTGGAATATTACACTTATGTTCAGACAAAAATAAATAAATAAATAAATAAAATATACTCAGCAAAAAAAGAAACATCCTCTGACTTTCAACTGTTTTTACTTTCAGTAAACTTAATGTGTAAATATTTGTATGAACACTAAAAGAGTCAACACCATAAGACATAAAGTAAAAATGTTTCCCAATGTGTCCCTGAATGAAGGGAGGCTCAAAATCAGTCAGTACCAGTCAGTATCTGGTGGCCACCAGCTGCTTGAAGTACTGCAGTGCATCTCCTCCTCATGGACTGGACCAGATTTGTCAGTTCTTGCTGTGAGATGGAGGGATTGTGTGTTCCTGGTGTGACTCGGGCAGTTGTTGTGGCCATCCTGTACCTGTCACGCAGGTGTGATATTCGGATGTACCCATCCTGTGCAGGTGTTGTTACACGTGGTCTTCCACTGCGAGGATGATCAGCTGTCCTTCCTGTCTCCCTGTAGCGCCGTCTTAGGCGTCTCACAGTGCGGACATGGCGATTTATTGCCCTATAGCCACATCAGCAGTCCTCATGCCTCCCTGCAGCATGCCTAATGCACGTTCACGCAGATGAGCAGCGACCCTGGGCATCTTTCTTTGGGTGTTTTTCACAGTCGGTAGACGAGTCTCTTTAGTGTCCTGCGTTTTTAGAACTGTGACCTTAAATGCCTACTTTCTGTAAGCTGTTAAGGTCTTAACGAGCATTCCACAGGTGCATGTTAATTAATTGATTATGGTTAATTGAACATGCATGGAAAACATTGTTTAAACCCTTTACAATGAAGATCTGTAAAGTTATTTGGATTTTTACAACATTATTATTGAAATACACAGTCCTGAAAAAGGGTCGTTTCTTTTTTTGCTGAGTATATATATATATATATATATATATATATATATATACAGTGGTGTGAAAAACTATTTGCCCCTTCCTGATTTCTTATTCTTTTGCATGTTTGTCACACTTAAATGTTTCTGATCATCAAAAACCGTTAACTACAGTATAACATAATTGAACACAAAATGCAGTTTTTAAATGAAGGTTTACGTTATTAAGGGAGAGAAAAAACTCCAAATCTACATGGCCCTGTGTGAAAAAGTGATTGCCCCCCTTGTTAAAAAATAACTTAACCGTGGTTTATCACACCTGAGTTCAATTTCTGTAGTCACCCCCAGGCCTGATTACTGCCTCACCTGTTTCAATCAAGAAATCACTTAAATAGGAGCTACCTGACACAGAGAAGTAGACCAAAAGCACCTCAAAAGCTAGACATCATGCCAAGATCCAAAGAAATTCAGGAACAAATGAGAACAAAAGTAATTGAGATCTATCAGTCTGGTAAAGGTTATAAAGCCATTTCTAAAGCTTTGGGACTCCAGCGAACCACAGTGAGAGCCATTATCCACAAATGGCAAAAACATGGAACAGTAGTGAACCTTCCCAGGAGTGGCCGGCCGACCGAAATTACCCCAAGAGCGCAGAGACAACTCCTCCGAGAGGCCACAAAAGACCCCAGGACAACATCTAAAGAACTGCAGGCCTCACTTGCCTCAATTAAGGTCAGTGTTCACGACTCCACCATAAGAAAGAGACTGGGCAAAAACAGCCTGCATGGCAGATTTCCAAGGCGCAAACCACTTTTAAGCAAAAAGAACATTAAGGCTCGTCTCAATTTTGCTAAAAAACATCTCGATGATTGCTAAGACTTTTGGGAAAATACCTTGTGGCCCGACGAGACAAAAGTTGAACTTTTTGGAAGGTGTGTGTCCCGTTACATCTGGCGTAAAAGCATTTCAGAAAAAGAACATCATACCAGCAGTAAAATATGATGGTGGTAGTGTGATGGTCTGGGGTTGTTTTGCTGCTTCAGGACCTGGAAGGCTTGCTGTGATAGATGGAACCATGAATTCTACTGTCTACCAAAAAATCCTGAAGGAGAATGTCCGGCCATCTGTTCGTCAACTCAAGCTGAAGCGATCTTGGGTGCTGCAGCAGGACAATGACCCAAAACACATCATCAAATCCACCTCTGAATGGCTGAAGAAAAACAAAATGAAGACTTTGGAGTGGCCTAGTCAAAGTCCTGACCTGAATCCTATTGAGATGTTGTGGCATGACCTTAAAAAGGCAGTTCATGCTAGAAAACCCTCAAATAAAGCTGAATTACAACAATTCTGCAAAGATGAGTGGGCCAAAATTCCTCCAGAGCGCTGTAAAAGACTCGTTGCAAGTTATTGCAAACGCTTGATTGCAGTTATTGCTGCTAAGGGTGGCCCAACCAGTTATTAGGTTCAAGGGGAAATTACTTTTTCACACAGGGCCATGTAGGTTTTGGATTTTTTTTTTCTCCCTAAATAATAAAACCCCTCATTTAAAAACTGCATTTTGTGTTTACTTGTGTCATCTTTGACTAATAGTTAACGGTTTTTGATGAGCAGAAACATTTAAGTGTGACAAACATGCAAAAGAATAAGAAATCAGGAGGGGGCAAATAGTTTTTCACACCACTGTATATGTATATATATATATATATATATATATATACAATGGCTTGCAAAAGTATTCGGCCCCCTTGAACTTTTCCACATTTTGTCCACACCGTATATATATATATATATATATATATATATATATATATATATATATATCTCAGGGCTTGACATTGGTACCCGCCCACCCGCGGGTAAAATTGTGGGTAATAACTTTAGTCTCACTAGCCACTTTGGCGGGTTCTTTATTCTTTGGTATGACAATATATTTTTGTTGTAGTTTTCTCTAAAGTCATCTGATATAATAAACGCATTGCAACGTAATTGTCATGCACACTCAATCTGCGCCCGGCACTAGGACCCGGAAGTAAGGCGGGCGCCAAACCAGGAAGTATAAAAAGGTAAACAAACGTTGGCTTACCACTCAGTCATTGAGTTCGGCCCATGTCGGTTCAGGTTGGCGTTCATCAAACCGTGAGTACTCACTATCTTTTGGTTGTTGCTTCCTATCGTTGTGTGTGTATTTTAGGACGCGGGTTAAATTTGTGTTTTTCCCTTGCTCCGTTTTCGGGAGAGTCCTTAGAATAAATCGCGTGGTTATCCTGCCTACTCGCTGTTACTCCGCGTTTGGGTTTACCATCCACGCTACATTGGGCTAACCGCTAAGCTACGTCTTCTGGTCACCAAGGTTAGTTCATGACAGAATGACTGAGTCTCTGACGGTGAACCCAGCGGATCACGTGCGCCTCTGCGGCGTGGTGGATCGGCATACCGTGCTGGTTAATAGACTAACCGAGGAGGTCGCTACTCTTCGCCGGAGCGTCCAAGACATCGCGGCCTTGCGCCGCGAGGTTGCGGATCTCAGGCGGGAGAACGCGGATCTTCGGGCGGCTGTTGCCAGCGCGGCTAACCGGCCTCCTGTCGTGGCGGCCACGGCACCGCATCCCTCTCCCCCCCCCTCCTCTGACATCTTTATATCGTTACCAGAGAAATGGAATGGCACGGACGGGAGGTGCAGTGTGTTTTTGACGGCGCTCGACCTGGTGTTTGAGTTCAATCCCATCAAGTACTCCACCGATCGGATACGCATTGCTCTCCTCGTTTCGTTGCTCACAGGGCAGGCAGCTGAGTGGGCCACGGCAGTCCTCCAAGCAGACACAGACACCGCCCACTCATACAATGAGTTCACACATCAACTCCGGCTCACTTTTGAACACCCTGCGGGCGAGGTGGAGACCGACACCAAACTTTATCACCTGCGGCAGGGAGGATCGTCTGTGAGTCGCTATACCGCCGAGTTCCGCACTCTCGCCGTTCAAACCACCTGGGGCGATGCAGCGCTCCGGACATCCTACTATGAGGGACTGACGTCAAAGATTAAGGATGAATTAGCTGGGCGAGAGCTTCCTGCCACGCTGGAGGGAGTGATCCAACTCGCCCTTCGGATCGACCAACGCCTCCTCTCTCGCCCGACGCCGGCCCCTAAGACCCTGCCGCCAACACCCACTTTCACCTCCATCACTTCACGTCCATCAAAGTCTGCTACCTACACTTCCCAAGGACATGTTGGTTCTCCACCTACTGCCGTGGTTTACACCGGAGCCGGGGAACCCATGCAATTAGGGCGCGCATCCCTGACCGCTGAAGAACGAGAAAGACGCTTTAAAGAAAGACTTTGTGCCTATTGTGGGTCGGCAGAGCACCACAGAGCCATCTGCCCACGTCGCCAGGGAAACGCCCAGGCCCGGTGAGCGTTGGGAGCAGCTCACCGGGCCATCTTCACCTCTCTGCTACCATACCTAGCGTCTCTTGTCTCACGGTCCAGGTACACCTCCAGTTTGGCCACAAACGGGTCAGAAGTACCGCATTCATCGACTCCGGGGCTGCAGGTAACTTCATTGACTCTTCTTATGCCAAAAGTCTGGAAGTGGAATTTGAAGCGTTATCCCAGCCTGTTAAAATTACATCAGTCGATGGTCGGCCCCTCTCCTCCAGCCCCATTACCACTCAGACTCAACCCATCACCCTCATCATTGGTCAGCATCAGGAATCAATCCAGTTTCACCTCACCTCCGTCTCATCACCACCAATCATACTTGGACACCCGTGGCTTCTCCAGCACGATCCGCTCATTTCCTGGAATCAAAACAGGATCCTACAGTGGGGCCCGACCTGTTCAGAACTCTGCCTACGGGCTTCGGCTGGGACGTGCTCTAGGGAGTCCGAGGCCCCCGACGTCGACACCAACGCCATTCCCGCCGCCTATCAGGACCTGGCTGAAGCATTTTGTAGGCGACGGGCGATTCACCTACCGCCTCACCGCCCCTACGACCTGGCGATTGACCTTCAGCCGGGTTCCACTCCTCCCCGCGGCCATCTCTACTCCCTATCCACCTCCGAGACTCAGGCGATGGAGGAATATGTATCTTCGGCCCTACGTAACGGCACCATCCGACCATCCTCATCGCCTGCCGCCGCGGGGTTCTTCTTCGTGAAGAAAAAAGGCGGTGACCTACGCCCATGTGTTGACTATCGGGGGCTCAACAACATAACCATTAAGAACAGACATCCATTGCCGCTTACCAACTCTGCCCTGGACGCTCTCTCTGGTGCCACCATTTTCACTAAGTTGGACCTCCGGAGTGCCTACAACTTGGTGCGTATCAGAGAGGGCGATGAGTGGAAAACGGCCTTCATCACCCCCACAGGACACTACGAAAGCCTGGTAATACCTTTTGGACTTTGCAACGCACCAGCAGCTTTCCAACAGTTTATTAACGATGTCCTCAGAGACATGCTCGGCAGATGGGTATTCGTCTACCTAGACGACATACTCATCTACTCACACAGCCTCACCGAACACATTCAACACGTCAGAGCAGTACTAAAGAGATTAGTCGCCCACCAACTGTACTGTAAGTTGGAAAAGTGTGCTTTCCACGAGCACTCCACCACGTTCCTGGGTTTTGTTATCTCGCCCCAGGGTGTGGCCATGGACCCGCAGAAGCTAGAGGCTGTGCGTCATTGGCCCCTACCCAAGACCCTCAAGCAGCTTCAACGGTTTCTCGGGTTTGCGAACTTCTACCGTCGCTTTATCCGGGGCTACAGTACAGTTGCGGCCCCCTTAACTGCTCTGACCAGACTCTCGCCCCATCACTTCCAGCTCAACCCGACGGCCATATCCGCCTTCCATGAACTCTGCCATCGATTTACCACCGCCCCCATTCTCCTTCACCCGGATGCAGATCAACCGTTCGTTGTGGAGGTGGACGCCTCGGATGTGGGCGCCAGGGCGGTCCTCTCACAACGAGGTCCAGACCAGAAGCTGCACCCCTGCAGTTTCTTTTCCAAAAAATTTGATTCCACTCAGCAGCGATACGGGGTAGGGGACCGCGAGCTGCTGGCCATAAAGTGGGCATTGGAAGAATGGCGACACTGGCTCCAGGGCGCCAGAGAACCATTCCTCATCTGGACCGATCATCAGAACCTCATCACCATCCGCAACATTAAGCAGCTGAACCCTCGACAGGCGCGGTGGGCATTGTTCTTCGAGCAGTATAATTTCCATCTGTCCTACCGTCCGGGGTCCAAGAACATCAAAGCTGACGCCCTCTCACGACAACATGAAGAGGACAGACCCCGGGCGGACCCCGCGCCTGTCCTGCCACCATCCAAGATCATCGCCCCACTCCGTTGGGAACTGGAGACCAGGGTTCGCCAGGCACAGTCTGCGGAGAACGAACCGGCAGGTGTGCCGCCTGGACGACTCTATGTTCCAGAGACCCTTCGAACGGAGGTCATCCAGTGGGGTCACTCCACTCCCATCTCCGGACATCCAGGCACCCGACGCACCATCCAGTTCATCCGCCGTGCCTTCTGGTGGCCTTCCATGGCCAAGGACGTCAATGAGTTCGTTCAGGCATGCCCAGTGTGCGCCCGGGCCAAGGACACAAACCAACCAACACCCGGGGAACTCCACCCGCTCCCAGTTCCCCGAAGGCCCTGGACGCACATTGCCGTTGATTTCATCACGGGCCTGCCGGCTTCAGAAGATAAGGACACCATTTTAACCATTGTGGATCGTTTCTCCAAAGCTGTGCACCTGGTGGCCCTTTCCGGACTCCCGTCAGCTAAACAGACAGCCGAGCTGATATTAGAGCACGTAGTCCGACTGCATGGGTTCCCCAAGGACATCGTCTCGGACAGGGGGCCCCAGTTCACTGCCCGGTTCTGGAAAGCCTTCTGCCGTCTGATCAACTCCACTTGTAGTCTCTCATCTGGCTACCACCCTCAGACCAATGGTCAGACGGAGCGGACCAACCAACAACTGGAGCGCTACTTGAGGTGTTTCGTGGCAGATCGTCAGCGCTCCTGGGCCCGCCACCTCACTTGGGCGGAACTTTCACACAACCTTCACGTCTCCACCGCCACCAAGCTAAGCCCATTTGAGGTGTGCCATGGTTTCCAACCTACGATGTTCGAACACCAAGAACCGGAGGTTGATGTACCCTCGGCCCAACAGTTGGTCCGCAGGTGTCGACGGATATGGCGCCTCGCCAACGCAGCCATCCAACAAGCCAACACCCGCTACGCCATCCAACATCGCCGTCGACACCCACCGGGACGATTGTACCACGTAGGTGACAAAGTATGGCTGTCTACTAGAAACCTGCACCTCCGCACAGAATCCAAAAAACTCTCCCCCAGATTCGTCGGACCATATCGCATCACTCATCGTATCAACCCTGTCACCTACCGGCTCCAGCTGCCTGCGGCACTCCGGATCCATCCAGTATTCCATATTTCTCAACTCAACCACCTTGTCTGTTCATTGGTATCGATACTGACGTCACGATACTCGGCTGACGTCACTTCCTCCGTACGAGGACACTGAGAAGCTGCTTTTTTCCGAGCTCCACCATACTGACCAACTTTTAAACTTTTTTCGTCCCCTTACGAAGAGTGTACATAAAACGGATAAGTATCTTATAATATATTTACTCGAAACGCGTGTTATATCGTTAAGTTTTAATTGTTTTGCAGCACACCGCTTTTAGCCGGCATTAGCATCGCTAATTAGCATTAGCATCGCTAGCCCGGCTATCACGTTTGTTTGTTTGTTTCTAAAGTTTGTTTTCGCTTCCTCACACCGATTATTTTCCGTATTTAGACACCATGTCGGTTGTGATTCTGCCTCTGAGTGCAGGTGAGGAGACATTAGAGCTGCACTCGGTGGATTTGGAGGTGGAGGCCGTGGAGAAGCTGATCCGTGAGCTACAGGTGAAGCTGGCCCGGTTACAGCAGCGGAAAGCCACGCTGGAATCGACGCGGACCGACGCTCACCTGTCCCAGGTAAATTCTCGGCATGAGAATTCTCCTACAACCTCAACCCCGCGTGTTTCTCTGCCCAGGTCCAACACACCAAGGACGCATCCCGCCCAGTGTTCCTACACCCCGGCGCCGGGATACCGCGGACCCTGGATACAGCAGCAGCGGAAGAAGCACGCCAAGCCCCGGGCGAGGACCTCTCCACCACCACCACCCGTCTTCGACATCTCGACCCAAAACCGCTTCGCTCCTCTCCGCGAGACGGCACACGACGTCCTGGTCATCGGAGACTCCATCGTTCGTCACGTGCGTGCTACCACGGCTAAAGGTAAGGTGCACACACGCTGTTTACCTGGTGCACGTGTTCTTGATGTTGCTGCACAGGTGCCTGCTGCTCTGAGGAGGAACATTGGAGCTGTGGTTCTTCATGCCGGCACGAACGACACCAGGCTGAGGCAGACGGAGATCCTAAAGAAGGACTTCAGGAGCCTGGTCGAGAAGGTCCGCAGCACATCACCCACGACAATGATCATCGTATCTGGACCGCTTCCCACATTTCAGCGAGGAATCGAGAAGTTCAGTAGATTATTTGCTTTTAATGAATGGTTACAATCTTGGTGTCAACAACAGAAATTACGCTTTGTTGATAACTGGAATGTTTTCTGGGAGCGTCCTAGGCTCTATCACACCGATGGCCTACACCCTAGCAGAGCTGGAGCAGCGGTCCTCTCTGACAACATCTCCAGAACACTACGAACCATCTGACTGGCGGTAAGTCATACTGTAGATTCCAAACATATTAGCCACATCACAACTCACCGTAGTGATAGACGCACACACATAGCTTGTCCTATAGAAACTGTGTCTGTTCCCCGAATACTGAGAAAAAAGAATAAATTTGTTAAATTTGCCCGAAACAATCTGATAACCAGAAAACCAGAAAAAGGCAAAATAAGTAGTCAAAATCCACCTCTAAAGTTTGGACTACTCAACATTAGATCCCTTGCGCCTAAAGCACTTATTGTTAATGAAATTATCTCAGATTATTGCCTTGACGCACTCTGTCTCACTGAAACCTGGCTTAAACCAAATGAATATTTTGGTCTGAATGAGTCTACTCCGTCAGGATATTTCTATAAGCACGAGCCCCGTCTAATTGGTCGCGGCGGTGGTGTCGCCACTATCTACAATGATGTACTCACTGTTACCCAGAAAATAAGGCCCAGGTTTAATTCATTTGAAGTGCTTATCATTAATGTTGCACTAAATGAAATACGTAATAAACCCTTGCTATATTTTACCTTGGCCACCGTGTACAGACCCCCGGGGCCATATGGCGATTTTCTTAAAGAATTTGGACATCTGCTATCAGACCTATTGGTTAACTCTGACAAAGTATTGATAGTAGGAGACTTTAACATTCATGTAGATGATGCTAACGACGCTTTAGCACTCACATTTATGGATTTACTAAATTCCTTTGGGGTTAAGCAAAATATAATTGGAGCAACTCACCGCTTTAATCATACGCTAGATTTAATTATATCCCATGGTATAGATGTCTCTAATATAGAGATCATACCTCAAAGTGATGATATCACAGATCATCACCTCCTGACATATACTCTACCCGTAGAACAGATTAGCTGTGTCTCCCCACGCTATCAATCTGTTAGAAATATGAATCCCACCACTAAAGACAGATTCACAAGTAATCTGCCGGATCTGTCCCAATTTCTTATTAGACCCCTAAATGCAGATGATCTAGATGAAGTGACTAGCAGCATGGGCACTATTTTTACCAGTACATTAGACACTGTTGCTCCCATCAGATTAAAAAAAGTCAGAGATAAAACATTGGCACCGTGGTACAACAGTCATACTCGCGCCCTAAAGAGAGCAACCCGTAACCTCGAGCGAAAATGGAGGAAAACTAAATTAGAAGTTTTTCGAATTGCGTATAAAGACAGTATGTGCAGCTATAGACAGGCTCTAAAAACTGCTAGGACCGAGCATCTTAGCCAACTGATAGCAAGAAACCAAAACAATCCCAGGTTCTTATTTAGTACAGTGGCTCGCTTAACAAAACCTAAGATGCCCGCAGAGAGTATCCCATCACAGTTTAGAAGTGAAGACTTTATGGACTTCTTTAATGAAAAAATCAATAATATCAGGAAGAAAATAATGGAGGTTCAACCTCTAATAGTATCTCACGATCCAGTTCAGCCTATAGCTTCACATTTAGATTTTCACTGCTTTACAGGTATAGGACAGGAAGAGCTGTATAAACTCATCACCTCGGCTAAATCAACAACGTGCCTGTTAGACCCAATCCCAACCAGATTTTTAAAAGAAGTGATGCTTACGGTTGGAGAGCCACTCCTAAACATTATTAATTCTTCATTACATCTAGGTCACGTCCCTAAACCTTTCAAGTTAGCAGTTATTAAGCCGCTTCTTAAAAAATCTAATTTGGACGCGAATGAAATAAAAAATTACAGACCGATCTCAAACCTCCCGTTCATATCAAAAATACTAGAAAAAGTAGTATCAGCTCAAATTTGCACATTCTTGCAGGATAACAACATCCTTGAAGAATTTCAGTCAGGTTTCAGGCCCCATCATAGCACAGAAACTGCACTAGTTAAGATTACAAATGACTTGTTTTTAGCTTCAGACCAAGGCTGCATCTCATTGCTAGTCCTGCTCGATCTTAGTGCTGCATTCGACACTATAGATCATAATATTCTCATAGATCGCTTACAAAATTATATAGGCATTCAGGGACAGGCACTAAAATGGTTTAGATCTTACCTGTCTGATCGCTACCATTTTGTAGATCTAAATGGAGAACCGTCTGGTATAATGCCAGTGAAATATGGGGTCCCACAAGGGTCAGTTTTAGGACCTCTGTTGTTCTCAATATACATGCTTCCCTTGGGTAACATCATTAGAAGACATGGGATTAGTTTCCATTGTTATGCTGATGATACCCAATTATATATCTCAACTAAACCAGACGAAATACCTAAGTTGTCTAGATTAACTGAGTGTGTCCAGGACATAAAAGATTGGATGACCAATAACTTTCTTTTATTAAATTCAGATAAGACAGAGATATTACTTATTGGCCCAAAAACCAGCACACAACAGCTTTCACAATTCAGCTTGCGCTTAGAAGGATGTACTGTTATTACCAGCTCAGCAGTAAAAGATCTGGGAGTAATATTAGACAGTAACTTGTCTTTTGAAAATCACATTTCAAATATCACAAAAACAGCCTTTTTCCATCTTCGAAATATTGCTAAACTTAGGAACATCTTATCCGTATCTGATGCAGAAAAACTAGTTCATGCATTCATGACCTCCAGACTGGACTATTGTAATGCATTACTAGGTGGTTGTCCTGCATCCTCAATAAACAAGCTTCAGTTAATCCAAAATGCAGCTGCCAGGGTTCTCACTAGATCCAGAAAATATGATCATATAACCCCAAAATTATCATCCCTGCACTGGCTACCTGTTCAGTTTAGAATAAATTACAAAATAGTATTACTTACATACAAGGCCTTAAATGGTTTAGCTCCCACATACCTAACCAGTCTTCTGATACGCTACAATCCACCACGCGCCTTAAGATCACAAAACTCCGGACTTCTGGTAGTTCCCAGAATTTCAAAATCTACAAAAGGGGGTAGGGCTTTTTCATATTTAGCTCCAAAGCTTTGGAATAGCCTTCCAGACAGTGTCCGGGGAGCAGACACGGTTTCTCAGTTCAAAAGTAGACTCAAGACGCATCTTTTTAATCTGGCATACACATAACTCATCCCAGTACTCATACTCCAGTACACCTATACCGAATGGCAACTACGCTAATTCTCCCCATCTGTTCTGTATTTCTCTACCCATCCCGAGGCATCGGGAGATTTTGCCAGCTTCAGTAGACAAAGGCCGACCCTGCGAGGTTCCTGAGGCACCCAGAGAAGGACCAGCTCCAACTGGATTCAGCTTTATGATGGTTGGAGCTACACATGCTGCTCCTGTGCTTCCAGTGATCCAGACCTCATCTGCCCTCTGCACCTACTGACTCGTCCCTATGCTGAACTGGTCTTCATGACCATTTAAATAATTTCTGTCATATTGATTTTTCACCTGCACAACACAAGATGTTATATCATTTCTATCTGTTATCGCCCAAATGAGGATGGGTTCCCTGTTGAGTCTGGTTCCTCTCAAGGTTTCTTCCTAATGCCATCTCAGGGAGTTTTTCCTTGCCACCGTCGCCGTCACCCTTGGCTTGCTCATCAGAGACATTTCATTCATTCATCTCATTATTATCTGCACATTTTTCTCACACATCCACAATTCCAATTATTTTCTTTTCTATAATTATTATTATTTGTTTTTATTTATTTATTTTCTATTATAATTTTATTTATTTACTTATTACTTTATATATAATTATTCTATATATAAAATTTTTTTTTTTTTTTTTTTGTTAAATTAAATTTCTTAAATTTTTGTGAAGCTGCTTTGAGACAATGACCATTGTTAAAAGCGCTATATAAATAAAATTGAATTGAATTGAATTGAATTGAACTCAAACCATTCATCACATCACCCATGATTCCACCCACCCCCCCAGCTCCTCCTCCCCGGACCATCGACGGCGGTCTCGCCTACACCGTACGCCGAATCCTTGACTCGCGCCCTCGGGGCAGAGGTACGCAGTACCTTGTTGACTGGGAGGGCTACGGCCCCGAGGAGCGGTCTTGGATCCCGGCCCGGTTCATTCTCGACCCCGAACTGATTCGAGACTACCGTCGCGGGGTATCCTCCACCCCAGGACCATCAGGAGCCGGTCCTGGACAGGGGGGTACTGTCATGCACACTCAATCTGCGCCCGGCACTAGGACCCGGAAGTAAGGCGGGCGCCAAACCAGGAAGTATAAAAAGGTAAACAAACGTTGGCTTACCACTCAGTCATTGAGTTCGGCCCATGTCGGTTCAGGTTGGCGTTCATCAAACCGTGAGTACTCACTATCTTTTGGTTGTTGCTTCCTATCGTTGTGTGTGTATTTTAGGACGCGGGTTAAATTTGTGTTTTTCCCTTGCTCCGTTTTCGGGAGAGTCCTTAGAATAAATCGCGTGGTTATCCTGCCTACTCGCTGTTACTCCGCGTTTGGGTTTACCATCCACGCTACATTGGGCTAACCGCTAAGCTACGTCTTCTGGTCACCAAGGTTAGTTCATGACAGAAATATTATAAACACGCATGAATATAATGAGGACATTTAATACCTCTCTCACACATCTTCACACATGCATTGCGCGCGCATGCGCGCACACACACACACATACACACACACTTTTACTTCCTGTTTATCATTTCCTTAAAGGGCTATTGCTTCTCAACAGGATGAGAATGTTTGCCCCTTTCGAATGGGTTATTTACTGATTATATATAAAAAAGTAATCACTATTAAAATCTATTTAGATTTCATGTTGAATGATAGAAAATTCATCAATTGAATTGAATTACCTCACACTATAAAGAGTCAACACAACAAGATAACTCAGAATTCTGATATAATACATAATGAATAATAATACCTGATAATAGTACACAACACACTAACATGATAAATGTTCTCAGTTGCTTTATTTTTAATATCAGGTTGAGTTCAGTTGTACTGAATGTTATTTTTCAATTTCATGTCATACTGTAAGAGGCTTGAATTTAAGTTCAATAAACAGAATATACTGTTCAGGCTGAATGGCGAGTGACTCCGGAAATCCACTAGCCACACTGACCAGTGAACAATAACAAAAAGTAATTTTTTATCACTTTCACACAATTAATCAAGCCGGTCATTAACATTGGGCCATAAATTTTCATCAACATCACAGTGGATGTCTTCGTTGTTCAGGCTGTTACAGTAATTGCCTGCCAGTTTAGTGTTGGACCTGAATATATTTTGAATGCAGTTGTTTCACCCGGACATTGTTCCTCTCAAAAGGAACCAAGTAAATTTGTTTCATGGAAACCTGGTGCTTCTTCAAAAGCCGAGCAATCGTTGGAAGGCTAATTGATTGGCACATTGCCAACGGTGTCATTGCTGTTCTCAGTAGCCTGTTTGATTTCAGACAGCCATATGTCATTCCTTGCCCTGACCATTTCCACCACAGCCAACTCCTGCTGGTCAGTCAAAACACGTGGGTGACCATCACCAGGTTGTCTCCTGTTAATTCTGAGGACAACCATATACTGTCAATATTGTAGTATTACAAATTACATTACTGTAAACTGACAATTACATGTTGTTCATCTATACAATAGAGTACTATATTTTAGAAGTGAATATAGTAAAGCCTATGTTAACCACATGGTCAACAATGATGGCCCGAACTTCATTAGAGATGATGGTGCTTTGTCTTCTGCCTACATTTCTCTGAAGACCACCTCTCCATTGAGGAGCACCACCACCTCTTTCCCTTTGTCTGTGCCCACCTCTCCATTGAGGAGCACCACCACCTCTTTCCCTTTGTCTGTGCCCACCTCTCCATTGAGGAGCACCACCACCTCTTCGATGAAGGTTTCCTCTCCTTACGAGTCTATATTATTTGCTCCATATTTGAACAGTGCAAAGTCTCAAACACAGTTCTACTTATATGGTAATTAATTGTGATCATCAGGGGGAAACAATTAGCAATTAGTATTTCTAGATTGAAAGCTCTTGCAGCAATTTGTAACTTACCATCTTTCTTTGGGTGTTTTTCACAGTCGGTAGACAAGTCTCTTTAGTGTCCTGCGTTTTTAGAACTGTGACCTTAAATGCCTACTTTCTATAATCTCAGGGCTTGACATTGGCACCCGCCCACCCGCCAGATGCGGGTAAAAAAAAAAAAAAAAAATATATATATATATATATATATATATATATATATATATATATATATATATATATATATTTTTTTTATACAATAAACATAAAAAAATATGTTTATTATTATTATTACTATTATTTACATTTTCCTGTTTTCCTTTACCAGTTTTCATTTTATTTAAAGCCTACAATCAAGTTATTTATTTATTTTTTTTATTCTGTATTACAAAATATATATATACTCAGCAAAAAAAGAAACGCCCCTTTTTCAGGACTGTGTATTTCAACAATAATGTTGTAAAAATCCAAATAACTTTACAGATCTTCATTGTAAAGGGTTTAAACAATGTTTTCCATGCATGTTCAATTAACCATAATCAGTTAATTAACCTGCACCTGTGGAATGGTCGTTAAGACCTTAACAGTTTCAGAAAGTCGGCATTTAAGGTCACAGTTCTAAAAACGCAGGACACTAAAGAGACTCGTCTACCGACTGTGAAAAACACCCAAAGCTCATCTGCTGGGGTATAGGGAAAGGGTGCCGGTGTTATGCACTAAAATGCCCCCTGCCAAAGAATCCAACCCCCCCCCCCCACACACACACACACACAAAATCGCAATCAAATATTATATTAGAAAATAAATTCATAGGTTTTATGTTATTTTATCAAATTTGATATTACTATCAAAGGCACGAGACAGCTGTCAAAACCATTAATGCAAATTCTTTCATAATGTTTATTTTGTAACAGATTTGTTTTCAGGGGTTTGTCATGAATATGCAAATATATATAATATAATAATATAATATATATAATAAAAATAAATATTTTTATAATGAAAACTTTGACGAAACTAATGATATTATAAAAATAAACAATATAAAAGTATACATGTTGTATTTGAAACAAATATTAATATTTCTATTTTTTTCATATACAACATATATATTTTCATATTGCTTATTTTATTTTATTGTCTCATGTAATTTGTAAACCGTTAACCTATGAATTTATATTCTAATATAATATTTGAAAGTGATTATGTAGGGGGGGCAATCCATGGCAGAACCTCCCATCACTTGACCGATGTGCATTCTGGGAAATGGAGTTAAAAAATAATCAAAACACAAAAAGTAGTCTCTGGGCGCACGGAGCCCTCTAGGGGTATTCCCTGACAGTTAGATTCTTCACAAAAATCATTTTGTAACTAAAATTACTTTAAACTTAAGTGAAGAAATATTTTAATGGATGACAAAACCTAGAAGAAATGAAGAACAACAACAACTTTTACCTCAGATGTTTTTGTAAGTTTTCTGAAAAGTTTATAAAATTACATTATATTTACACCTGGCAATGACAGCTAACTGAAGCGTGAAGGTTTAGTGACAGAAAAAAAAGAAAAAGAAAAAAAACCAAGACTAAACCCTCAAGAACAACCCAAGAACATTTACTGATCTGTTTATTTCAGATCCGTTTTTGTTAAGATTTTGAAGAAAATACTTTGTCTAACTCACATTAGCGGTTAATTTGAGAGCATTGAGAGCTAACTCAATTTATATGTTAGGGTCTAGTGAAACATCAAATTAAAACTGTAAGGTACTGTATTCCTATCCCTGTGTAAATGTGTCCCTACCTAGATATTATTGCAACCCAGTAATGCAACCCATAAACACATATGCTGTTGGATCAGTTCATCATACCATCCTGACAAAATGATCATGGCACAAAGTGCACTGATGATTCACGGATCAACTTTTGTTTCTTCCATTATTACTAATCAATACACACACGGTCACCTCATCTCTGGTGATAGAGAGTTCTTTAAAAATTTTAAAAAGCTAGGTACAGTCTATCTAAAAATGTGGATAAACAAAAGATTTAGATGAGCAAAGTTCAAAGGGGTTTCGTCACGCGCAGATCCGGCCAATCACAATGGGCCAATCACAAGGCCCGAGAGGAAACCCGTTTGATTCTTCTTTCAACAAACTCTGCGTGCATTCCACACCAGACGAGACCTCGCTGTTCATGTGCTACGCGCGTTTAACATCGGACAAGCTCAAGCTGTAAAACCGTTTACCCAAGGACCTCGTGTTTGTCTCATTTATTATTCTTTTCTTAGACTCACTCACTCCTTCGCTTGCATGTTAGCAACAATGTTTTAGTCGTATCATCGAGACCATTTTTTCTTCAAATAAAAACACACTGAACAAATCCTTAAAACAATTAAATGAATAAATACAAACAAAAAAGAAAGAAAGAAAAGAAATAAATGGAACAATGTTTAACGCACAAGCACCGTTATCCCCCCGCCCCCCCCTTTTTTATCAAACTGAAAGGTCATAGAAAAAGCAATAAAACTGTCAAGACCCCTTTTGATATATAGTCAGGTATTATTTTTTAACATTTATTTGACATTAAACTTTTTGGAAAGAAAAGCATCTACTGTTTGTGTAAATATTTTTTCTGGGTTGCTCCAATATAATTCCATTCACAAAAATACTTGCAAAAAGAGAAAAAGGCAATGCCGTCAACCCCTAAGGGTTAAGGTCAGCCTTTCTGGAACAGTTCTTACATGAACAGTACTGTCAAGTGCATTTGTAAAAAAACATCAAGCTGCATGATGAAACTGTCCCTCATGATGACCTTGGAAAGTAAGACCAAAACTTACTTCAAAGGAGATCATTGCATATTTTAGAAACCTTCAGCAATGTTTTACTGTGTAGAGAGAAATACAAATCAAGAAACACCATAGAGTTAGGAGGGGTGTACAAACTTTTGACTAATAGTGTAATTCTTCTACATGCATGACAAGACAGCTGGATAAATTCTACGTGGCATAAAGATAATTGTTTTACACACATATCAGTATTGTATGGAGCGATATCGCGGACAATATTCAAACGCAATTGCAAAATAAACATTTGCCATTGCGTTTCCCATATGTGGACGCACAAAGTGTGCCATAATTCAAATGCAATTGCAAACTTTGCAGTACCGTTTGCTGTTTCGCTTTTGCGAGCGCACACTGACTGCCAAATTTCAAATGAAAAAGAAAAGTCCATTTGCATTTGTATTTCCCAGGTCTTACACGTCATGAACCTGTCATATTGTGGTGTGGGCGGGGCGGCGGCTGACGACCGTCATGTTTTGCGGGGGTTTTCTCTGTGTCTACCATGAGAGAGAGAGAGGTCTTTGGGTTAGTGGCTTCGGCCAAGTTGGGTGTGTGTATGTGTGCTTGTGCTGAAAGTAATAGACTACTCCCCAGCTATTTGCATTGGGGAGCAAGTAAGCTCACTCGTACTCCAAGATTCCTGCTAGCGTCGATATTTAAATCACCACGTTTGCTTTTTCACTTTCTCTGCAGAGAAATTCAAACGCAATCGTTAATCCATTTGCAATTGCATTTCCAACACGTTACACAGAAACCTGTCAATCAGCATCAGGGGCGGGTCTATACTGTGGGGCGGGATTGTATGGGGAGTGACGTCACTCGCAGTCGCTGACCAAGAGTGGGATATTTGAGCACTGGAGGTGAACCGCGGTGAACCGCGTTGGTGTTATGTGCTAAAATGCCCCCCTGCCACTGATTGCACCCCCACAAAATCTCTGTCAAATATATTAGGACATCATAATCAAAAATTCATATTATTATTATCAAATATATTATATGAGTATTATCCAATATATTATTACTATTATAATTAACCCTAAGCATGTGACATATTAATACACGGAAATTAAGACACATAATACAAATTCTCATATAATGTATATTTTGTGGCACATTTATTTTGCAGGGGTTTGTCATGTAATACAAAAATGTTTACACTAAACAAATATTGTTTATGATGAAAAATTACACGAAGCGATTTTTATTATAAATAAGAAATATAAAAATATACATGTAGGCCAATCCCTGGCAGGGAAGCATTTTAGCGCATAACACCGGCTTGATGCCCGGCGCAGAGAAAGTGAAAAAACAAACGTGGTGATTGATTTTGCTATTTAAATATGACAGGTTCATGACCTGGTGTAAGACCTGGGAAATACAAATGCAAATGGACTTTACTTTTTCATTAGAAATTTGGCAGTCAGTGTGCGCTCGCGAAGGCAAAACAGTAAACGGTAATGCAAAGTTTGCAATTGCATTTGCATATGGCACAGTTTGTGCGTCCACATATGGGAAACGCAATTGCAAATGCAATTTAGTTTATTGCAATTGCATTTGAATGTTGTCCCCGATATCGCTCCATAATATTGTTTAATAAAAAGAATTGTTTTTACATTTAAATCCTCTATAAAACTTGGCAGAAAGTTCAGAGGAAAAATTGTGAAAAATTCTAAAGTTATATTATTTTATTTTATTATATTATATTATATTATATTATATTATATTATATTATATTATATTATATTATAAATAATGATATAATTCTTTCAACTACAGACAAACAGAAACTTCTGTAAACAGTAAATGATATAAAAGAGTATGAACACACATTACTTTGGGCAAGTGAAGAATATATAACATGTATATACACGTTCTCATCATGTCCTTTTTTGCTTGTTGTTTTCATTTTAGAAATTTGTTGTACAGCGTAATGTACAGATTCATCTGCCTGCAGAGACAAAGAAGGTACACAGAAGTAATAAAACATTAATAATAAATAATAGATAAATCAGGTAAATAACATCTAACATAAATCTTAGATCATTACATCATTGGGATCTAGAAAACATAACATATTTTCTCGATTTTTTTATTGAGCTGGAGTATTAAAGGATTAAAAGGACATGAAGCTCTTGAGGATTTTTGTTCTTTTATTTGTGTGCTTTCATTCTTTCTGTATTTCTCAGGTCTGTTTGGTCACTTGAACAAAAGCATTTACTGTAATACAGACCTCAATAGTTTAAAAGCAAGCAGTTTATGAATAACACTAACATGATAACAACTGAATCTTAGAGGTATTTAAAGGTTCAAGGTGATAACAAAATCTTTAAATAATTAATATATTTGTATTAAACCAAGAGTTAACTGATTCTGTTAGCTGTATTATTAAGAAAACTATAGTTTTACTTATATTTACTTATTAATGATAAAGCACTTCAGATACACATAAAAACTTCAGCTTTGAAGAAATGTAAGACTTCAATTCATCTTGGGGAAAAAATGTCTTAACTTCCAGACATCTGGAACCTGTCTGGATGCAGAATATTTCTCAACTGAGTTCTATGAGCTGCTTAAAATCTACAAGCTTTATTGTTATATTTCATTATTAATAACATTAAAAGTATTCAACACAGTAAAAGCTTATTAATTTTCTGAATTTTATTTGTCAATATTTTTTACTAAGTGGTTAAAATTTTCTCATGAGCAGAAAAAAAAAATTTCTGTTAGAGTAGATCAGTATAATCATTCAAAATTACTCAGATTTACCTCAGTGTCTTCTGCTGCAGCACCTAATGCAACACAACACCATTATTATTATTATTATTATTATTATTTATTTATTTATTTATTTATTTATTTATTTATTTTTTGACAGGAGAAATAATTGACCTGTGTTAACTTTTCTGTGCTTCAGTATAATGAAGATCAGGACACAGAAAAGAATTACAGTCGCTAAACCAAACACCGCAGTCAGCATGAAGAACACAGCAGAACACACGTAGCCTTGGAAACAAACATTTAAAAACAAGTTGTATCTTTAAACCTGTAATTAAAATTTTATATTGTAGTTTATAATGTACAGACGACTCTGAGGAAAATAAAATACCAACCTGTTTGTTTGCTCTCATAAAATTCAATATTTCCCTCTGAAAAAAGAAACATTAATTTTACATCCTCAGTCAACTTATCTTTTATGAAAACTATTGACTCTTTATAAAATTACCTTTTACATGTAAAGAGGTCGAGTTACTAAATTTAACTTGGTTCAGGTCTATGTAGCTGCAGTAATAGAGTCCTGTATCAGAGACATTTACTGCAGTGATGGTGAGAGACGTGTTCTTGTCATGAACAGACATCACTATTCTCTCACTCTCATTAAAGAAGTGACACGCTAGTGATGGAGCTGATGTTATAAATTTTTTACACCCGAGAAGAAGTGGAGCTGAATCACTCGTGTGTTTATACCAGGAGATGTAACCTGTAACACTCAGGTCATGTTGGCACCAAATACTGACTTTATCTCCAACTTCTGCCTCTAAAGTTAAAGAGCACAGAGTCTCTGAGAGCAAACCTGCAACACACACACACACACACACACACACACACACACACTTCATTACTAGCACAGCACAGTTTTTATATTAATCTACTATATGATTTAAAGTTAAAGACAATATTAATATATATTATAAGCAAATTTTTTTTAAATGGTGTATTCTCAGTAACGCAAAATATGAATAGTTAGATTTTAATTACACAACCATTTAATGTATGCCATATATAAAGGATAATAATTTATTAAATCCATCATTAAGATGATTAAGACTTACCCATGACACAGAGAAACACACACAGAGCTTTAACCTGGACCATTGTGTATCAGCCGAGACACAAAGAGGAAACGGTCTGATGGGTAAAACTAACACTGGTTTATCTGTGTGTAAGGGGTGTGGAGGTTTATACAACCTATGGAACATGACAGGAAGAAAACCAACTGTAACCTGAAATAGATGTTTTTATTGTTTAACATTTCAGTAAAAGATAATCTGAATTAAAGATTTTCATTCGAACACACTGCCAGGTTTACTACAAATACACTAATGTATAATTATAAGATGTACAGTTCACTTTTTGAAACATTATAAAGTGTTGTTGTGTTTTAAGAAACTACTATAAATACTTATATACCGATGATGTTACATATCCTATATTACAGATGTTATTATGTTACAGTAGTTGTACAGTAAGTGTAGTAATGTGAATAATTTCAGACCCTGATGGTAGATCAGGAAGTGCTGCTGCCTCACAACTGCCTCACAGGGTCTCACAATAATGTATTTTAGGGGAAAATAATTTAGTTTAGTATTTATTGCAGCAATATACTGCGACCTAAATTTAATTATCCAACTAATTCAATTAATTTAGCCATTCTAAAAGGCATAATCTGTAGACTTGTGATGAATATGCTAAACATGTTTTATATCTATTTATATAATTATCAGTAGTGTGAATTTGTCTATAAATGTTGCACAGGAGTCAATATTCAGACAATACTTTAACAAAATTATTAGATAAATAATAATTCTGCTTTTTCTTCTACTTCATCATCATCATCTTCTTCATCTTCTTCTTCTTCCTTTTCTTCTTTTTTCAAATTGAACAGTGTATGAAAAGCAGCCAGTGGGTAAAACCAGAAGAACCACAGGTGAGTTTGTCAGTTCTCACAGTTATAACACAAGCATCATGCACGCAAATCTTCCGTGTCTCAGGTCTGTGGTTGGAAAACAGTCAAATGATAAACAATGTCTGTGTTTGAGCTACAGCTTGTGGTTGTAGAGATCTCCTCACATGACTACCAGACAGAGCTGATTTCAGTGGGTTTGTTAAGTAAGAGTTTAGATTTACAGTTTAAATCTCTCTCTCACACACACACACATAGTGGAGATGCACATGCGAGTCTGCCAAATGCCTAACTGTAAATATACGAGTGCTTTAATATACAAGCATGCTTCCGGAACGAATTATGCGTGCAATCAAAGGTTTCACTGTATATACATGAAACTTCACAGCCCATAAGCTTTAAGGCTCCCATTTCAAACATTCAAAGAAGCTACAGTATAGCATGTTTGGTTCCTCTGATATAGGTAAAAGAATCACAGGAGTACCGTTGCCTTTAAAATTTAACCCCGTTACATACTCCCTATCTTTGAGTGCAGGGGAAGCAACTCTCTCTCTCTCTACAACACACATACCTGTATTCTCTCTCTCTCTCTCTCTCTCTCTCTCTTTTTCTTGGTCTCTCTCTGATATCTCTGGTAGCAAATGTGCAATTTCTCTCCACTTCACAATTTCTCCAGGAATTGTATCTGGTTCTCTATAGCACTCATTCTGTACAGGGTCATGGGAAGCCTGGAGCCCAATCTAGGGGACTCAGGGCACTAGGCAGGGTACACCCTGGATCCGGTGACAATCCAACGCAGGACACACAAGCACTGTATTTGTATGTATCAAATCACTGAAACATGTGATTTGAAAGTCATTTAGCTTTAATTTTAATTTAAAAAAATAAATTAAAAAAACGTCCCAACTTTTTCTAAATATGAAAGAAAATATTTCTAAATATTTAGAAAAAGTTGGGACGTTTTTTTTAATTTATTTTTTAAAATTAAAATTAAAGCTAAATGACTTTCAAATCACATGAGCCAATATTGTATTCACAATAGAACATAGAGGACATAATTATTTAAACTATGCACAAAATGAGGTGATTTCAAATGTGATGCCTGGTACAGGTCTCAAAATAATTGGGATGGGAGCATGTTCCCATAGTTTTGAAGTTGTATTGTAGTATTGGATTTATGAGTTTCTGGGCTTTAGGTGTTGATGGAATTTGGTCCCATTCTTGTGTGATACAGGTTTCCAGCTGCTGAAAAGTTCATGGTCATCTTTGATGTATTTTTTGTTTAATGATGCACCAAATGCTCTTCATACTGTAGGTGAAAGATCTGGACTGCAGGCGGCCCAGACTCTTTTACTATGGACCCATGCTGTTGTAATAGCTGCAGTACTGTATGTGGTTTTGCATTGGCCTGCTGAAATACACAAGGGATTTCTTGAAATAAACGTCATCTAAAACCTTTACACACCTTTCAGCATTTCAAGTGCCTTCCAAAACATGCAAGCTGCTCATACCGTATGCACTTATGCCGCCCATACCATCAGAGATTCTGGCTTTTGAATGGTGATAACACGTTGGAAGGTCTTCCTCCTATTTAGCCCAGAAGACATGGTGTCTATGATTTCCACCAAGAATGTAAAATTTGGACTCTGACCTTAAATCACTTTTTCACATTGAAACAGTACATTTTATGAGCCTTGGCCCAAAGGACATAAACGGGCTTCTGGACAATGTTAAAATATGGGTTCGTCTTTGCATGATAAAGCTTTAGTTGGCATCTGCAGATGGCACAGTGGATTGTGTTTACAGACAGTGTTTTCTGGAAGTATTTTTGGGCCCATTTAGTAATGCCTATGAAACAATCATGCTGAAAAGTGATACAGTGTTGTCTGAGGGCCCGAAGACCAGGGGATTCCAACAACGGTCTCCTCATGCTCCATCATGCCACTCTGCCCACCATTGCCTTTCGCCAGCCGTGTGCCTACATTCCACCTGGGCACTTCCAACGTACCTGCACGGGCACTTTTATTTCCTACCCTATTTTTCCTAAATAAAATTACCCATTTTTCCCGTAAGACCTCGCCTCGTGTCCGTGGTGCCACTTGTGGGTCGAATCTGTTTGTTTTTAAAAGTATTCCGCAGTCTTTTTATGCACTTCTTCACAGATTGAAGAGCTTCTGCTCATCTTTACTTTGCCTCTCTAAAACATCCATTTTATAGCAAATCATGTTACAGGCCTGATGCTAGATGTTCCACCAACTGAATCTTTGCAAAATGTCTTGCTTTTTAACCCTTTGTTGGACCATCCCAACGTTTTTGAGACGTGTACCAGGCATCAAATTTGAAATGAGGTCATTTAGCAAATAAAAGTGTAGAATTTCTCAGTTTAAACATTTATGATGTTCTCTATGTTCTATTGTGAATAAAATATTTTGTGATTTGAAAGTCTTTTAGTTTTAATTTTATTCAAATAAAAAAATGTCAGCATGTGACACTGACCAAGGTGGGGAAGCTACCTGACTCAAATAACAGGACACTTGCTGGTTTCCCAGAACAGGCATTGCTGTTGAAGAGGCCACAGTGCACTTTTGCTTAGCAACAAATCAACTTAATGATACAGTATAATAACAAAAAGCTTAAAGACAAATAAAAGGTATATAAAAAGTATATTAACCGTATGTACTGTAAGCATATAATAGAGACTTTTTTGTGCCTAAACTTCCCTTTGATGCTTAAACTGGTAAGACTAGAACTAAAACATGTGCCAAGTCAAAATGTGGAGCATGAAAAAGATTTCCATACCGGATTGATCGAGGCTCGAGTTAACAACTACCGCCTACGGTAGCGTTGGTCAGCAGGATATCTGTATTAAGGATCATGATAAATGTCTTCTGTGCTTACGCTCCACAGGTAGGATGTGATGTGAAGGAGAAAGAAGATTTCTGAAGTGAGTTATGCAAAGTGGTAGTGTGTGTCCCCAAAGAAGTAAGATAACCTTACTGAGCATGTTGGAGAAGGGAACAGAGGTGATAAGGAGGTGATGCGTACAGTAGGTATGGAGTCCAGGAAAGGAAAGTGGAAGGACAGGTTATTGTAGATTTCACAAAAAGGATGGAAATGGCAGTGGTGAATAAATATTTTAAGAAGAAATAGGAACACAGGGTGACATACTGTAAGTGTGGTGGAAGATCAGGTGGACCATCTGCTGTTTAAGAAATGCAATCTGAAGGTGAATGTAAGGTGTTTGCAGGAGATCGTGTAGCTAGACAACATCAGATGGTAATATTCCTTTAGAGGTACAGTACAGGAGTGAGGACTGACCTCAGGATTTGATAGTGGAAGTTGTAAAAGTAAGATATTTGTGTAAGATTCAGAGAGTCGAGTACCAGGTAGTGGTGTAGAGATGCTGGATGACTTGTCAGCTTCTGCTGAAGTGGTAAGAGAGAGAGAGCTAGGAAGATATTGTACCTAACATCAAGACAGGGAAAGAAAGATAAGGAAATTTGAAGAGGAAGTACAGGAACGTGTCACAGGGTAGATTGTGTCTTTTTACTTGTATTTTTTTTTTCAGGGAATGTCTTTGTGTATATTTCAAGGTTTGAGTGTGCTGTGTATTTTGTTGCATGTTTTGTGTTTTTAAGTTAGTCCTTTATTTGTCACATATACATTACTGCACAGTGAAATTCTTTCTTCGCATATCACAGCATACTGTAACTAGGGCTAGTGCGCAGAGTCAGCCATGATACAGTACAGCACTACAGGGTTAAAGGCCTTGCTCAAGGACACAACAATGGCAACCTGGTGGAGCTGGGGTTCAAACCGCCGACCTTCTGATCAGTAACTCTGACCTCTGAGCTACCACTGCCCTTGTTGTATGATTTGGATTTTTTACAGTATTTTGACTGGTATTTGCATGCTGAGTTGACCTTCCTGTTCTTTGATGTAGTTGGACACACCAGTGACTGAGTTGATTGGCTTGTTAAGTGATAAGATGTGTTTTCAGGAAAAAGAGACTGGTGGAGCAACACTAAGAGGGTGGTCACCTGTACAACGAGAATCGTCATTATAATGCGGGACACAGAGGAAAGACACATGGAGGAAAAGGAAAAGCTTGGCTGTGAGTGCTGGAGTAGCTCATTGGAGGGCCAGGGGTAGCTCAGTGGTTAAGGCATTGGACTACGGTTCGGAAGATCCCAGGTTCAAACCCCACAACCACCAAGTTGCCACTGTTGGGCCCTTGAGCAAGGCCCTTAACCCTCAACTGCTCAGATGTGTACTGAGATAAAAATGTAAGTCGCTCTGGATAAGAGCGTCTGCCAAATGCCTAAATGTAAATGTAAATGTATTGACATTTACGCAGTCTCACAATAAGGGATTTACCACTCTGCATTAGTTATCCACAGAATATGACATATGTATACTATACTGTATACAAATATTCTATATCTATCTATCTATCTATCTATCTATCTCTCTCTCTATATATACAGTGGTGTGAAAAACTATTTGCCCCCTTCCTGATTTCTTATTCTTTTGCATGTTTGTCACACTTAAATGTTTCTGCTCATCAAAAACCGTTAACTATTAGTCAAAGATAACATAATTGAACACAAAATGCAGTTTTTAAATGAACGTTTTACGTTATTAAGGGAGAAAAAAAACTCCAAATCTACATGGCCCTGTGTGAAAAAGTGATTGCCCCCCTTGTTAAAAAATAACTTAACTGTGGTTTATCACACCTGAGTTCAATTTCTGTAGTCACCCCCAGGCCTGATTACTGCCACACCTGTTTCAATCAAGAAATCACTTAAATAGGAGCTACCTGACACAGAGAAGTAGACCAAAAGCACCTCAAAAGCTAGACATCATGCCAAGATCCAAAGAAATTCAGGAACAAATGAGAACAAAAGTAATTGAGATCTATCAGTCTGGTAAAGGTTATAAAGCCATTTCTAAAGCTTTGGGACTCCAGCGAACCACAGTGAGAGCCATTATCCACAAATGGCAAAAACATGGAACAGTGGTGAACCTTCCCAGGAGTGGCCGGCCGACCGAAATTACCCCAAGAGCGCAGAGACAACTCATCCGAGAGGCCACAAAAGACCCCAGGACAACATCTAAAGAACTGCAGGCCTCACTTGCCTCAATTAAAGTCAGTGTTCACGACTCCACCATAAGAAAGAGACTGGGCAAAAACGGCCTTCATGGCAGATTTCCAAGGCACAAACCACTTTTAAGCAAAAAGAACATTAAGGCTCGTCTCAATTTTGCTAAAAAACATCTCAATGATTGCCAAGACTTTTGGGAAAATACCTTGTGGACAGACGAGACAAAAGTTGAACTTTTTGGAAGGTGCGTGTCCCGTTACATCTGGCGTAAAAGTAACACAGCATTTCAGAAAAAGAACATCATACCAACAGTAAAATATGGTGGTGGTAGTGTGATGGTCTGGGGTTGTTTTGCTGCTTCAGGACCTGGAAGGCTTGCTGTGATAGATGGAACCATGAATTCTACTGTCTACCAAAAAATCCTGAAGGAGAATGTCCGGCCATCTGTTCATCAACTCAAGCTGAAGCGATCTTGGTTGCTGCAGCAGGACAATGACCCAAAACACACCAGCAAATCCACCTCTGAATGGCTGAAGAAAAACAAAATGAAGACTTTGGAGTGGCCTAGTCAAAGTCCTGACCTGAATCCTATTGAGATGTTGTGGCATGACCTTAAAAAGGCGGTTCATGCTAGAAAACCCTCAAATAAAGCTGAATTACAACAATTCTGCAAAGATGATTGGGCCAAAATTCCTCCAGAGCGCTGTAAAAGACTCGTTGCAAATTATCGCAAATGCTTGATTGCAGTTATTGCTGCTAAGGGTGGCCCAACCAGTTATTAGGTTCAGGGGGCAATTACTTTTTCACACAGGGCCATGTAGGTTTGGATTTTTTTTCTCCCTAAATAATAAAACCCCTCATTTAAAAACTGCATTTTGTGTTTACTTCTGTTATCTTTGACTAATAGTTAAATGTGTTTCATGATCAGAAACATTTTGTGTGACAAACATGCAAAAGAATAAGAAATCAGGAGGGGGGCAAATAGTTTTTCACACCACTGTATATATATATATAGCACAGTACATGTCCAAACCATCTTAATCTGGCCTCTCTAACTTTGTCCTCAAACCGTTGTACCTGCACTATTTCTCTAATATATTCATTCTTAATCCTGTTCTTGTCTCTCCCAATAGCAGTGTCTTCAGCCCACCTCCAGCTCTGCTTCATGTGTTTTTGTGTCTTGAAAGGTGAGCATGAGAGCATTAGCACCTTAAGAACAGAAGCAAGAGGAGACATGAAAGAGGTATTAGTAAGGAAGATTTAACAGATTAATGTCAGATCTATGAGGAAGAGACTGGAATTAACTTCTTTTATACAGTATAAAAGAATTACATTACATTATAGAATTTAGGAAAATAAATATGTAAAGCAACAGTTAGACCAGTGGACTAATACAGGGATATAAGTTAATATAATGTTTTAGTATTAGTACAAAACACACAGTGTAATTATTATATTTTAGAAAACCTTTTCCTTTTACTCTGAGCCCAGGCTAAGCCTTGACATACAGTACTGACTAAATCTCTACCACAGTGTGAGGTTAATGATCCTGGAGAATCCTGGAGTTCTCCCACATGGGTCTCTCACTGTGCACCTCTGTCTCCCTCTGCTGGCAGCCGGTGGTATAGCGCTGCCACTTACAACAGATTAGATCTCACAATGAGCAAAGAATTTCCTGCTGAGGGTTTGTTAGAGCAGGTTACAGGAACAAGAGCTGGATTTGACTGGATGATTAACTGCTTAAACGCCAAGAGCTTCAGGCCTGTGCTGGAAAGAGCCGGAGAGTCAACTGTTATGGACCAAAGTGTTAATCACCTCATCACCCATCACCTTTACTAGCATCTAATAACTCTAATAAAGATCTTTCTGATCTTTTTATCACAAAGCGAAATAAGAATAATTCATAGGCGGCATGCTGGTTAGCACTGTCGCCTTGATGTTGCCAGGGTCCGGGTTCGATTCTCGGCCCGGTTCGACTCACAGGTTTCCTCCTGGTACTCTGGGTTCCCTCCAGATTGAGCTAATTGGTGTTCTCACTTTGTCCTGTGTGTGTGTGTGTCTCTATTCACTACCATGGGAAAAGGCAGAGATTCTTCAGAGATTCAGAACCTGTTCTGCAGGTGGCCACTAAAGTTAATTGCACACTAACAACAACTGACTTTAAAAAGATTTATTTTTTTATACATTTTGTATAAAATAAAAATACCAGAATAAAAGCAACGGTAGCATAGTGGTTAGCACTGTCGCCTTGCACCTCCAGGGTCCGGGTTCGATTCCCGGCCAGGCTCGATTCCTGTCTCTGTGTACATGGAGTTTGCATGTTCTCCCTGTGCTTGGTGGGTTTCCTCCCACAGTCCAAAGACCTGCAGATTAGGCTAATTAATGTTCCCAAATTGCCCGTAGTGTGTGAGTGAGTGTATGTGTGTGTGTGTCCTGTGATGGATTGGCACCCTGCCCGCCTTGTGCCCTAAGCCTCCTGCATTAGGCTCTCCTTGTGTCTCCTAGAAAAACAAACAGAAACAGGATGAGCTCTGAATGAAACTAAATATTAGCTTTTCTGATGGATTTTCACTCAAACACACAGATTTGTATTCCCTATTTAAGCAATCGCACACTCGAGATCATGCTGTTGTAGTATTAGTGTAGTAGAGTATTAGTGCGGCTGTAATACGGTCAAAGTCAGCACCTTAGTGGGTGAAACAAAGATATCACAGCTGTGCTGATATTCAGAACAAACTCGCAACCTCGGGTGTGATATTGCTTTTATAAAACAATTCTACAAACACCATTTATTCAACAGATTATAAATTGTTTCTTTTGTTGTATCGTTTCTATACATATACTTCCAAGCCTGGTAGAAATAACTAACTGTGACTTGCAGACATGGTGACCAACAGTTGTTTTAAATTCTTACAGTAACTTACAGGCTCCAACAGGTGAATGCCGAATAGTTATATTTGAACTATGTTTTTTGCTTGCTAGACATTAAGACTCATAATTTCTGAGTTTGGGGTTGGGTTATGTTTTAAAAATACATTTTAGTGCTAATCTGTGTGTATTCGTTCTATAGTTGATTGTGTGTGTGTGTGATCATAATGACATGATTAATTGATTAGCCTACTTCAATACACGGCTGCCCCCGGGAAGGGGTCGCCACATCGGACCAACTGATCCACATAACAACTTGACACAGGTTTTATGCCAGATAAGCTTCCTGAAGCAACCCTTCCATTTTATCCGGGCTTGAGACCAGCACTGCATTCAGTGGCTGGGGTTTTGAGCATTGGCTGGGAATCGAACCCGGGCCTTTCTCATGGTAGGAAAGAATCCTACCACTGAGCCACCAATGTCACCTACTTCAATACAGAGTGGCGTGATATTATCATCCATAATCTAATTAATAACTCACTTGACAAAATCTTTTGTACAGATAAAGAACTTGAATATCACAGAACAGTGTATTTTTAAAAAATATCATTAGAGTATCAAAGGCTGACTTACTGTCAGTGGAGTTTTGTGCCACAGGAGTAAATCTTGACCTAAAGACGGTAAGCGGCCTGTTCCGTGAAAACCTTACATCTGCCTCACCCCTCGTCTCCCCATATTTCTTCCAGACCACAATTCCAGCAACAACGGCGACAAGAGCGACTAGACCCGCGACTACAGCAGTGATGATAGCAATCGGTGCTCCACCTGTTAAATCAGCACAGAGTCTTTATTATCTGCTGCAGCAAGAAATCAGCTTTCACTCTCTACAGCTCTAGTTTATTAGGACCTTTTGGTACTTCTCGCACTAACTCCTTCTCCAAGCTGCTGTGCTGAACCACGCAGGTGTAGTTGTGTATCCACAGCTTAATGCTGGAGACTTTCAGAATGCTTCTCTTCTGGAAGCTTCCATCCTGGTTGGGTAACGTCTCTCTGAGCTCCACGTCCTCATGCACGTCCTCTCCGTCCTTCTGCCAGGTGATGTTTAGTGGTTTGGGGAAGAAACCTGTAGCGTGACACACCACCTCTGGAGAAGGAGACGAGTGTCTATGGAACACTGACACCTCGGGACGAACTGCAGTGCAACCAATACACGGTGTTATAAACATTACGACATTCTGAGATGCTTTTAAAGCTTATTAATAAAATTAGGAAAGTGTGTAAACTATTAGTGTGTGTTATTATGCTTTATCAAAGAAGGTGTGTGTGGGCTGGTGTCACCTTTTCGTTCCAGAGTATCTTTGCCATGAGCCATTAACAGCTTCAGCAAGTCAACACATCCATTCTCCATGTAGTCCTTCTGGTGTTTCCCGTAATTTGTATCCTTCCACTTCTGTGTGATGATCACAGCTTGAGGTTTAGCAGCAGCCCACGTTCCAGTTCTGAGATCCAGACTGATGAAATCTTCTCCATCATAACCGTATTGATCGTAGCCTCTAGTGGTGCCGTTATCATTCAGCTCACAGCCGTACATCCTCTGTAGTGTGTGAATACCTGCGGAGAGAGGCAAAATGTCACCTACTTAATATTAACTTCCTATTTATAGGCCTGTTGTATAAAAGTTAGATTGCACTAAAAGTACTAGGACATTTTTGTTATGCCATCTTCACTTCATTGCATTCTAACAGTCATACTGGCGGATCATAAGATCCGATTGATGTTTGAGGATGGATGTTACTGTTCGGGACTCAGACACAGTCTCAGTGTTTAAGTTTAGGCTAAAAACCTATTTATCTAGCCAAGCATTTTTATAAATAGATTTGCCATAAGGTAAAGGAGCAGATCTGGGGGACTCATGGGCGTAGAGTATTATGGTGAACTGGTATGTTTAGATGCTGTCTTCCTCACTCTCGTTTGAACACTCAGGTTTGTTGACGGTGAGGTGATTGTTTGCTTTACATCTCAGTTCCCCCTCATGTTTGTGTTTCCTTCTGGCTCTCCCTTTTAGTTATGCTGTCATAGTTAGTCCTGCCGGAGTCCCTGCTTGCACTCTACAGTAAATATACATTCACATTAGACATTGTGACTGTGACCATACCTAATTGCAATCTCTCCTCCTCTTCTCTTCCTCCCCCTCTTTCTCTTTCCTCTCTCCCCCTGTCTCCCCCTTTCACTCTTTCTCTTTCTCTCTCTCTCTCTGTCGAGCTACAGTACACATGTGGTTCCTGAGCTGCCAGTGATCCAGACTCCCTCTGCCCTCCGGACCTGTCTGATCCATCCTGGTGCCCGGTTTCTGGTTGGAGGTCTCGTCGCATGGATGCCCCGTGTGTCTCTTTGGGATGCGTCTGGTGTCTGGGGATGATTCTCTATACTTAGAAGATGATTCTGGCCCCGACTGGTGTTGTCAGCTGTTTCTCTGAGGACTTGACAATTCGATAGTTCAGGACTGGAACTTTCTACAAGTCTATCTGAGTCTCCAATAACTACTGGACTCCATTTTAACATCAATTAACATCAACTACTATAGCTGAACTGTCTGCCACCTAACACACTGTATAAATGCAGATCATTTCCTGCTATCTGTTTCACTCAGATGAGGATGGGTTCCCTGTCGAGTCTGGTTCCTCTCAAGCTTTCTTCCTATTACCGTCTCAGGGAGTTTTTCCTTGCCACTGTCGCCCTCGGGCTTGCTCGCCAGGGAATATCTGAACATTTTGATTCATACACATTCACATTCCATACAAACTTAAATAATTCTTTTGATTGTGTAAAGCTGTTTTGAGACAATGTCAATTGTTAAAAGCGCTATACGAATAAAACTGAATTGAACTGAAATGTTTTCCTCCTAATCCAATCCAACTGCCTGATCTACTGTACACCACCTACAGTAGGTGTGTGACTGATGTCATCATGAGTGTCTCCAAGTGGTGCAAATTGCATTAAATTTTGACCAATGAGCCAAAATTTTTTGTCTCTACCCAATATGATGTTGCCAAAGCTTCAACATGCTGAGGCAGAAATTCAGAAAATGCCTCGGGGTGTGTGGCACCTAGACATGTCCAGTAGATCCTGAAGATCTTGTCCTACAAGTTGTGCTTGGTTAATCCAATCCTACAAATGCCTCACTGGAGGTGAATCTTGGGAAAACGTGCATGCCAGTGCAATTCTTTTTACGCTCTCTGTAGTGTGTGGAATGTAGCCATGTCTGTGGAATGTAGGCACGCCTGAATTTGCTTAGTTTGTAGTTGTTACCTCCTCCTGGAAATCACCTACAATCATTCACTTTCGCCAATAAAGGATGGTTCCATAACCAAAATGTTCCCATAATTCCACTTATAATGGAAGAACCCTGCATCATTTTTTATCAAAATCAATCACGACATAAACTTTGAAAACATCACTCTAGAAAATATGCATGTATTGTATGATTCTACAAAAAAAATTTAAACATGAATTTAATGACTACATGAAACCTTGTTCTGTGGCCTATTAGGATTTCACCATGTTGCTGTTAGCATTCATTCTTTTACAGACTGTTCAGCGAATGTTGTGTCACGATGTATTTCTTTGTCAGACTTGAGCTCAAAGAAAGAACAATAAAACTATGAAAATATGTTCATCCTTACCTTTACTGTTGTTTAGTGCTATTGTGAATGTGGTCTTAAAATCATCCTCCTTGTTCTCTATGTCCTCTGTCTCACTCTCCCAACAAGTTTCATTCTTAATTTTCTTTATCCAGTCAGTTAGGCTTATGGTTTGGTTGCTGCTGTTGTAGGACATAAACTGCTCTCCATCCAGAAGACCCACAGCCATGAACTCTGGGAAACCAGCATGTCCGGGTGTGATGGCGATGTAGAGGGTCCGCAGAAAGTGTGTGTCTGCAAGCACAGGAAAAGGTATTTTAACACATTTAACAAAATGTTAATGAGAGCGTCTCAGTATTCCAAACATTTGTTTTTATTATTATAATTTTTCTTTGTCAGAGAGAATGACAACCATCTGTGATAAATTCATCCGAGGTCGATTTCTTTTACGCTATGGCTCCTGCACCTGTTGGGTCTGCTACTGTAAGAAAAGTGTACCGACGATCACGCATCCTCACAGAAACACACACACACACATTTGTTCTAACTGTAGTTGTTCATGTTCGTATACATGCTGGCAGTGTTATTTATTTATTTATTTATTTATTTATTTATTTATTTTTTAATCCTTCTTGTGGACTCATAACTGGAAGCTTTTATAAACACAAGGAGTTGATGTTATTTTATAGACCTATGTGTTTAAAATACTGTATAAATGGCATACAGTATACTTATAAATATATATGTGAAATAAAGCTTATGAGAAATTTGTTATATGCAAAATATTACTGTTGTTTTACGCCGCATGCCCTTCCTGACGCAACCCTCCCATTTTCTCTGGACTTGGGACTGGCATCCAGTGGATGGGGTTTAGGCACTGGCTGGGAATCGAACACAGGCCTTCCACATGGCAGGCGAAACACCTCACACTGAGCCACCAGTTTGTTAGTTACCAAACATACCTAATTTAAATACATTTTATCAAAATGATTAAAATAAAACATAATTTTACACAGACACCCAAAAACTTTGGTACAGCCGTGACCAAAAGTATTGAGAATGACACAAATATTAATTTGTGTCTGCTGCTTCAGTGTTTTAGATCTTTTTGTCAGATTTCATAAGTGTCATGTACTTACAGTGGTGTGAAAAACTATTTGCCCCCTTCCTGATTTCTTATTCTTTTGCATGTTTGTCACACTTAAATGTTTCTGCTCATCAAAAACCGTTAACTATTAGTCAAAGATAACATAATTGAACACAAAATGCAGTTTTTAAATGAAGGTTTACGTTATTAAGGGAGAAAAAAAACTCCAAATCTACATGGCCCTGTGTGAAAAAGTGATTGCCCCCCTTGTTAAAAAATAACTTAACTGTGGTTTATCACACCTTCTTCTTCTTCTTCTTAATGTTTTCCGGCGGTTGGCATCCATTATGTTGCATTACCGCCACCTTCTGGTCATAAACTCCCCTCCCCCCCCCCCTTTTTTTTTTCTTCTTCTTCTTTTTCCCTTTCCCCTTTTTCTTCCTTTCAACTTTTCTCCCCTTTCCCCCTTTCCTTTTCCCTCTCTTCCTCCTTCCCTCCTCTCCTATCCTTTCCAACGGTTGGCATCCTGCTTTATGGTGCTTTTTCTCACCTCTGTTCCGGAGTGTGGGTTAGAGAGTAGGCTTAAAAAATTTTAATAAATAAATAAATTTTTAAACCCTCCTCTTCCCCCACTATGTACTACCTTGGTCTCCTTACTTCCAGTCGTTCCCCTCTCCTCCTTTCAAATCCTATCCATTATCCCTGTTTCTCGTAAATAAGCTAACACTATCCTGTTTTTCCTCCCATTCTCTGCCCCTAGCACCTCCTCTAATGTGAACTGCACCCCTATCTCCCTCAGTCTATCCTCCATGACCTCCCTTTGTGCCTCATAACTCCTGCATCTCATGATCACATGTTCTACTGACTCCTCTTCGTGACATCTATCACACAGTCCCGTTTGGTGTTTTCCTATCATTTTAAGTGTTTTATTTAATAAGCTATGCCCCAGCCTCAGTCTTGTCATCACTACCTCTTCTCTCCTTCTTCCCACTCCCACTCTTTCCTTGTTCACCTTTCCTTGTATCTTGTATAAGTGTCTCCCGTTTCTATCTTTGTCCCATCTATCCTGCCACCTTTGGATAATTTTCTCCCATATAATACTTTTCACTTCTGTCTTACTCATTTTAACGTGTACTTCAATATTATCTCTTGTAAGTGTTCACTTTGCCAATTTATCTACTATTTCATTTCCCTTAATTCCTATATGTGCTGGTACCCACATGAAGATGACTTTAATGCCCTTGTTTATTGTCCTTGTGTATACTTGAAGTACCTCATACAAAGTATCTTGTCTTGCCCTTGAGTAAAATGATCTTAAGCTTGTTAATACTGACAGTGAGTCAGTGCATATCAGGACCTTTTCTTCCTCATTTTCCTCTACCCATTTTATTGCATATAGGATTGCCATTATCTCTGTCGTGTAGACTCCTATTTTATCCGATGTCCTTTTTTGTACTTCCACTTGTTTTTCCGGAATTGCCATTCCAAATCCTGTTTTCCCTGATTGTGGATCTTTAGATCCATCCGTGTAAATTATTACAAATTCTTTGTACTTTTGATTTATATGTATATTGAATAGTATCTTTAGGTCTTCTTCATTGTTCGTTTTCCTTTTTTCTGCCACTAAGTACCAGTCAATTTCAGGCCATTCCATCTTCCATGGAGCCATGTTTGGTATAACTATAGTTTCAGTCACTTGTAACTCAAAGATTTCTAATTCTTTTGCTATATTATTTCCTATTTTTCCAAAATTCTCTCTGCGATTTCTCCCATTCTCCCAGCATTCTTCCAAAACTTTTTTTGTAAGATGTGTTTCTTTATGTCCTTTTAACCCAACCCAATAGTTAGCGATTAGCTGCATCCTCCTTAATTCTAGTGGCATTTCTCCGACTTCACCAGTAGCAGCAGTACAAGTGGAAGTTTTAATAGCACCACTGCACACTCTCAAGGCTTGTAATTGTATCACATCCAGTCTTTTTAATAAGGACTTGGCTGCAGACCCTATTACTATGCTTCCATAGTCGAGTACTGATCTTATCATTGTCACATATATAATTCTCAAAGAGGAGTGACTAGCTCCCCATTCTCTTCCTGCCAAACATCTCATCACATTTATTACTTTTTTGCATTTGTCTTCCATTTTCTTTATATGTCCTGCAAAATTCAATCTCGCATCGAATATTACTCCCAGAAATGTATAGGTCTCTACCCTTTCCAAATCTCTCCCATGCATTTTTAGTTTAACCGCCCCCTTTCTAATTCTCTTTCTTGTAAAAATGACAGTTTGGGTCTTTTCAATGGAGAATCTAAATCCCCACTCAAATCCCCATTCCACTACTTTATCTATTGCTTCTTGCATTCTCCTTTTTGTGTACTCAATATTTCTGCCTCTTTTCCATAGCGCCCCATCATCTGCAAATAAAGACCTGCTAATATCACCTGGTAGTGTTGTAAATATGTCATTTATCATAATGATGAATAGTATTGGACTAATCACACTACCTTGTGGTGTTCCATTTCCAATTGTATACTGGTTTGACATTTCTGCTCCTATCCTTACTTGAATTCTCCTTTCAGACAAAAAATCTTTAATCCAATTAAACATCCTCCCGCCTATTCCTAGTTTATTTAACTTTATTAATAACCCCTCCCTCCATAACACATCATACGCTTTTTCTATGTCAAAAAATACCGCCACTACTGACTCCCTGTTTGCTTGTGCCTTTCTTATTTCAGTTTCTAATCTAACAATAGCATCCACTGTATTCCTCCCCTTCCTGAAACCACTCTGGTAATTTGCTAATGCCTCTCTTTTCTCTAGGGTATATATTAATCTTTCTGCTATCATTCGCTCCATTATTTTACACAAGTTGGATGTCAGAGCTATAGGTCTATAGCTTGTTGGTTTTGTTGGGTCTTTGGCTGGTTTCCTAATTGGAATCACTACTGCTTCTCTTTCCATACCTTTGGTAATATTCCCTCTCTCCATATTTTATTATATACCTCAAGCAGCTTCTTAGCTGCTCCGTTTCCAAGATGTTTTAACATAGCATAATTTATCTGATCTTTTCCTGGGGTAGTTAGCCGGGCTCTCTTAATTGCTCTCACCATTTCTGCCATTGAAAATGGTTCATTTATGATTTCCCCATTCTCTTCATCCTTCCTGTCTATTGTATGTTCATATTGACCTAATGTTGCTTTCCTTCTCCTTTTCTCTTCTTCCGTCAAATTATTTGAACTGTGTATTTTTGAAAAAGATTTCACCATCATCTCCGCTTTTTCTATGTTAGTTACTCCAATCTCTCCGTCTACTGTCATCACTGGATATTCCCACTGTCTATTTTCTCCTCCCATTTTCTTTATCATTGTCCATATTTCACTCACGTGTGTGGATGTTCCTATTTCACTACAAAATTTCCTCCAACTGTCCCTTTTAGCCCGTCTTACCTTCCTTCTCACTTCTGCCTGTGCTCTCTTACACTCTATCATATTCTGCATATTGTGTGTCCTCTTAACTAGTCTGTATACTTTATTTCTTTTTCTAACTGCTTCCTGACACTCCTCATTCCACCAAGGCACCAGTTTTCTATTCCCTCTATTTTTTACTTTGGGGATAGCTTCCTCCGCTGCCTTTATGATAGCTGTTTGTACTTGGTCATTAATATTATTTATACTCCCCTGCATATCTATTTTACTCATTAACTCTTCACTTACTGCTTGAAATTTTTCCCAGTTTGCTTTTCCTATTTTCCATCTTGGGATTCTATATTCTCTCTCCCCCTCTTGCCTCCCACCTATTCTGCTTAAAACTGGATAATGGTCGCTACCTATTGTGGTTGTTTTCCACACTTCCCAATTACTGTTTCCTGCCAGTGTATTTGTAACTAGCGTTATATCCAGCACTGATTCACATCCTGTTGCTAAATTTATCCTTGTACTTGTCCCATCATTTAGATTAACTAGATCTTTCTCCTCCATCATCTCCTCTATTATCCTTCCATTTGCATCTGTTTTATCACCCCCCCACAGTGAGCTATGTGCATTAAAGTCTGCACACCATATTACTTTTTGCCTATCTTGCCCTTGTATCCTAAGTAATTTTTCCAGAGTCAGTCTCTTACATGGATTATAGTAGTTGATTATCGTTATCTGTGCCCCATTTTCCCAAACCTCCACCACTGTGTACTCCTGATCCTCGCCCACCTCTAAGATCCTGTATGGTATTCCACTCTTAATAAATGTGGCACACCCTCCTCCTACCCCACCCGTCCTATCTCTCCTTATTATTGTATACCCATGGATTTTAAACTTGAGATTTGGTTTCAGCCATGTTTCCTGAACACAGACTATATCTGGTTTTTTGTCCAATTCCCTGATGAAGTGTTTAAATTCCTGACCATTTGCTATTAGGCTTCTAGCATTCCATTGTAACAGTATTACCATTATGATCAACCAATGCATGATGTATCTTGTCTTGACTGATTGGTAAGGTTTTCCCTAACTTCTTCCTATGTCAGTCCTTTCAGTCCCAGATGATTGATTGCAGCTTTGACCACCAGTTGGATTTTGTCATTTTTTGATTTGACCTCTGCTGTGCTGTTTATCACCCCTGCTATAAACGTAACTAGATCTTTTTTATCCACATATACTCTCTCATTTGCTAAATGCAGTTGTTCTTGCTCTCCCTCTTCTCTTTTCTCACTTCTTCCTTCTTCACTTCCCTTTGATCTTTTTACTGCCTCAGCATATGTTGTTCGTTTTTCCACTCTAGTTTTTTGGATCTCTATCTCCCTCTTCATAACTTCACATCCTCCATAAGCCACATTGTGAGGCCCTCCACAGTTACAGCATTTTGGCTCCACCCCTGTTCCACACTTTCCGAACTCATGATCTCCTCCACATCTAGCGCATCTTCTCTGCCTTTTGCATGTATGTGCGGTATGTCCAAACCTCTGACAATTATAGCATCTCATTGGTTTTGGAACAAACACCATCACCGGGTAGCTTATAAACCCTAGGAACACCTTCTGAGGAACATTCTCTCCTTCAAATTCTATCGCCACTGATTCACTATCCTTTAGTACTCCATCCCTTTTCATTTTTAATCTTTTCACTTTATTTATTTGTTCTCCTTTTATATTCTTTTTCAGCTCTTCCATGCTTATATTTATTGGCACCCCCGTTATCACTCCCATGCAGCTCCCTCCTTTCCGAGCTCCCACCCTACTAGAATTTTCCACCTTGCATTTATCTATCTCCTTGATTTTCAGAGCTCTTTCCATCTGTTTTTCATCCGTACATCTTATCAGTAAGTTTCCATCATTCAAAATTTTTGCATATTCTATTTCCCCTACTTTGTTTGCTAATGTTGTTGTAAGTAGAAATGGGTTAATGCTTTTCATACTTCCTTGAGTCTTCTCATTAAATCTTATTATGACAACATATCTGTCATCTCTTCTTCCTTGTGTTATTTTTTGTCCTTCATCTTCACTTTCTGACCTGGATTCCTGTTCCTTTCTGACTCTTTTATTTCCTTTCATTTTCTTTTCCTGCCTCTGCTTCTCCTTTTCTCCCCAGTCATCATCTCTTTCTTCATCGATTTCCATATTAAATCCACCTACCTTCAACCCATTCACGGAACAGTCGTGCTCAACCGTCTTTTTCAAGTGTTTTAACACGAATTCCGCCCCCAGTTTTCTCTTAACGCAATGTTTTGATTCTTCTCCAGTCCTACCGTCAACTTTCCCTCCGATCGTTTATCACACCTGAGTTCAATTTCTGTAGTCACCTCCAGGCCTGATTACTGCCACACCTGTTTCAATCAAGAAATCACTTAAATAGGAGCTACCTGACACAGAGAAGTAGACCAAAAGCACCTCAAAAGCTAGACATCATGCCAAGATCCAAAGAAATTCAGAAACAAATGAGAACAAAAGTAATTGAGATCTATCAGTCTGGTAAAGGTTATAAAGCCATTTCTAAAGCTTTGGGACTCCAGCGAACCACAGTGAGAGCCATTATCCACAAATGGCAAAAACATGGAACAGTGGTGAACCTTCCCAGGAGTGGCCGGCCAACCAAAATTACCCCAAGAGCGCAGAGACAACTCATCCGAGAGGCCACAAAAGACCCCAGGACAACATCTAAAGAACTGCAGGCCTCACTTGCCTCAATTAAGGTCAGTGTTCACGACTCCACCATAAGAAAGAGACTGGGCAAAAACGGCCTGCATGGCAGATTTCCAAGGCGCAAACCACTTTTAAGCAAAAAGAACATTAAGGCTCGTCTCAATTTTGCTAAAAAACATCTCAATGATTGCCAAGACTTTTGGGAAAATACCCAAAAGTTGAACTTTTTGGAAGGTGCGTGTCCCGTTACATCTGGTGTAAAAGTAACACAGCATATCAGAAAAAGAACTTCATACCAACAGTAAAATATGGTGGTGGTAGTGTGATGGTCTGGGGTTGTTTTGCTGCTTCAGGACCTGGAAGGCTTGCTGTGATAGATGGAACCATGAATTCTACTGTCTACCAAAAAATCCTGAAGGAGAATGTCCGGCCATCTGTTCGTCAACTCAAGCTGAAGCGATCTTGGGTGCTGCAGCAGGACAATGACCCAAAACACACCAGCAAATCCACCTCTGAATGGCTGAAGAAAAACAAAATGAAGACTTTGGAGTGGCCTAGTCAAAGTCCTGACCTGAATCCTATTGAGATGTTGTGGCATTACCTTAAAAAGGTGGTTCATGCTAGAAAACCCTCAAATAAAGCTGAATTACAACAATTCTGCAAAGATGAGTGGGCCAAAATTCCTCCAGAGTGCTGTAAAAGACTCGTTGCAAGTTATCGCAAACGCTTGATTGCAGTTATTGCTGCTAAGGGTGGCCCAACCAGTTATTAGGTTCAGGGGGCAATTACTTTTTCACACAGGGCCATGTAGGTTTGGATTTTTTTTTTCTCCCTAAATAATAAAACCCCTCATTTAAAAACTGCATTTTGTGTTTACTTGTGTTATCTTTGACTAATAGTTAAATGTGTTTGATGATAAGAAACATTTTGTGTGACAAACATGCAAAAGAATAAGAATTCAGGAGGGGGGCAAATAGTTTTTCACACCACTGTATATATTGATGATTGAAAATTACATTAAGTTAATGCAAAGAGTCAATATTTGCAGTATTTACCCTTCTCTTTCAAAACCTCTGCGGTTTGCCGTGGGATGCTGTCAATCACCTTCTGTACCACATCCTTTCTTGCATAATCACTGTCTAGAGTTTGTCAGAATTTGTGTTTGTTTTTTGTCCGTCTAAATTTTTGACCCCAAATAAAAATGTCTAAATAGAAGTGCCTTAGGAAACACAAATATCGAAATTTGGGGCCAGAAACTCCTCCCATTGAGAACTTGTGTTCAATCCTGAAGAGATGGACAAACAAAAACCCACAAAAAAAAAAAAAAGTGTCAACACTGCCAATATTGACTCTTTGTATAAACTTAATGTAATTGTCAATAAAAGCCTTTGAAATGCTTGTAATTATACTTCAGTATACCAGAGTAACATCTGACCCAGAGATCTAAAGAACACTGAAGCAGCAGAGAAAATTTGTTTGTTTTATTCTCAAAACAGAGTTCCACATTTTCGCGCGTCATGTTCAGCCCCGCCCCCAGAGTTATTTGATTGGTCCAAGTCCTCGTGCTGACCATAACAAACCCACACACAGTCACGCGCTTGCTGGGTTCCGCGAAAATGACTCATCAGTCAGATCCAGTAAGAAAATTCCAGTGTTTCCGGTGCGCGCAGAGGCAGCACGTGAAATCTCATTGTGCTCAGTGAGCTCGTGGGTTTTCACATCAACGCGTGTTAAATCTATATTCTACATTAGATATTATTATACAGCTTTAAACATGCTCCTGTTACACATTTCACAAATCTCACCCCAGGGGCAACAGACTCAAAGCAGGGTTTTAAGTAAAAAGTATCCGCCGAAATCCTTCAAAGAGTGAAATATACACTAACATACAGACATAAATGCTGTAATGTGGCTGACGCGCCGGCCTGAGGGGGTTAGTGTCTGGAAAAGCGGGAAAAGTGTGTCGGAATTACAGTCATACAGTTACCAGATAAAACAAGTGCAAGAAACTTTACTTATTAAAACATGAGACTGAAACTCCGTCTTACCTGCAGAAACGCAAAGAAAACATGCTGTAAACACTAATAAATATCTGCTCTTCATCAGTCCATTCCGGGTATTAATCCAGTGTACAGGAGCAGAGGGGTAAGTCAGGGGCAACTTACACTTTTCATTCAAACTCTCCTCAGCTGATCATCCCAACCTGCTCTCAGTGTCGCCTTTTGCACGTTACTTCTAAATTCCATTTAATATAAAATACTTAAACCCGAGACACTACACATCACATCTACAGTGGAAAATAAACTTCTAGAGTTATGTAATCGAGGAAAACTGTAACATTAGTATGAACCGCAACACTGTCTCCATGGAAAGAGGCTGAACTTTCAGTAACAGTTGAGGGGGCAAGGGGAGGGGGCGGGGCTTCCAGCAACCAATGAGAAAATAGTTTTTAATAACGTCATCAGGATCTAAGGAGAACTGTGATTGCGAGTTGTGATTATTCCCGTGTTAATAATAATAATAATAATAATAATAATAAAAGGTTAAGTCAAACAGCTGTATGCAATATTATCTTGCCAGAATTAGCATCTAAACTTCTAGCCTAAACTTAAAATTTCAGTATTTTCCTTTAAATACACAGATATTTTCTATTTCTTCGGTTTGTTCCTCTTCTATTTTTGGTCATGGCCTGTACATGACACATGACTAATATAGTCTTTATTTTGACTGAATTACAAAGTCTTCTGTGATCACTCTGGGCAACAAAAGAACAGTTCTTCAACCACATCATTTCTTCATTTAAACCATACAGTACTTTTTTGGTAGGCAGCACAATCTGTGTGAAATCTTCTTTCCTACTATAAAGCAAAGTCAAATACAATGTGTTTTAGGTTTTCACTGCAGGACTGGAGGCATTTACCATTTACTGTAGCTGCCATGCAGTGTGTGTCTGTCAGTGAAAAAAAAAACATACAGGCAGTTTGGTTTTGTACAGGAAACATAACCCAAACAAATCATTTCAACCTTTACTGCTTTGCTTGTCCTGTTTGGATGCATGGCTTTTTTGAAAGATGATTAGGAAATCTCTCAGATGGGCAGAGCTTCATAACCTACTGTACTGCTAATTACTGAAACAGTAATGAACATAGCACCAGTCAGACTCAGTGTGTTGTATCTGCAGCAGTTACTGTTATTAATAGCAGTTATTTCTATTAATTTCAGATTCATTTTTTATTTCCAGATCTAGGTACATGTCAATATGTTGTTCAGTGAAATTTATATAGATAGAATAACTTGCTAAAAACCAGTAGTTGTTTATATCAAACATTAGGTGTTGTTGTAAAATTGTATTTTTATGATCTCACATTGCTCAAACACACAAACACACAAAAAAAATCCAACAAGAAAAAGGACGGTGAGATGGAGCCCTCAACAGTGAACACCTTTGGGATGACCTGGGATTGCGAAACTTGTTTATTACTTATAGCGGGCAAAAACAAAGTATTATCCCTCATCCCATCCTCATTTATACAGCACAATTTTTACTTAATTAATGTTATATTCTGTCAGTGATAGGAAAGTATTTCTATGATATATGATTTTTGTCATTACAGTGTCTCTATGACCTTTAGTTTAGTGATATAAATAACTTACTGTACATGCATGCGGTAGAGATATTCATGAGAGCTAAGAATATTCTAAAATTGATATACTGTAACTTACAATTAATAAAGTATTTCACTACAGTACATCATGTTGTGTAAATATACTCTACACAAAAGGGGTGTTCTAGTCAAACTGGGACTGAGTGTTTTAATTTTTTTTAGCAGTACTGTATATATCAGAAAAATAGCTGTACTGAGGAAAATTTCACTTCCTGTAACTGCCCAGAATAGGAGTAGTAAATGGAAGAAAGAAAAAAAAACATTCCGTGTTCATCCAATCAGGGCACCGGTCTTTTAGCTATGTGATATGTCTGTTCAGAAAAGCTATGTCTTTTATAGACAGTATTAAAGATCTTTTGTTACACTCACTGCATAAAGGTAAAAACATACTTATCACCACTTATCACTACTTCTGAAGAGGAATTCTATGTTGGAATTTGAGAATCTGACAAACTCAGCAGACATAAAGAAACACTTCTTGGGAACAATATTATAAATATGTCCATTAGTTTCTTGTCGTTGACGGATAAAGAGTTTGACACCATCTGACACAAAACTGCTTAAAACTTCCCTTCCTTAACACTTAGATTTAATGTTTGAAACGTAAATATATTATTGAAAGGAATGTCACCAAAGTACAGACAAAACCTCTCTTTTATTTATATAGATTGATATATTGATTTGATAAATTACTTCACCTGCCTAAAGACAACATACAGTGAGAAAGATTGCAATATAGAACAGAAGGTTAATTTTTTGCTGTAAATATTATGCAGATCCCTACAGAACATTTACTTGACCAGATCATACTTGACAGTTGCATCTCCTAGTGATTAGTCTGATTGGTTTAGTGCAAAATTAATGCAATTTTACTACAGTAGAAAAGCACATTCATCTGTAATCATAACAATCTGTGTATAAATACTGAAATCCAAATTCTCGTACATTCTACTGTAACTCTACCTCATGTAAAAAAAAATTGCTATACTCCAATACTCCAAAATAAATAAAATAATGTATCATGTTACAAGAGCACCATACTGTACATTAGCACAAAAGCTGATTTCTGATACAAAACTCACTGGGCACTTCATTAGGTACACCTTACTAGTACTGGGTTGGACCACTTTTACCTTCAGATCTGCTTTAATTCTTCATGACCTACAGTAGATTCAACATGGTACTGGGAACATTCCTTCAAAATTTGTTAAGAATTGAAATGAGAGCATTACGCAGTTGCTGCACATCAATTATGCAAATCTTCCATTCCACCATCATTGGATTGATATCTGGTGACAGTGGAGGTCGTAAACAAGTTTAAGATGATTTTAACTTTGTGCCATGGCACGTTATTCTGTGCTCTTAAGGGGATGAACACGGCCAGAAACAATACTTAGGTAGGCTGTGGCATTTAAACCATGCTCATTGGTTGGGAAAGTGTGCCAAGAAAAACTCCCACCATTACACCACCAGCCTGAACTGCTGATACAAGGCAGGATGGATCCATGCTTTCATGTTGTTTATGACAAATTCTGACCCGACCCGCTAAATGTCACAGCACAAATCGAGACTCATCACAGATCAGGCAACTTTACCCCATTGTCTATTGTCCAATTTCGGTGAGTCCATCTGAATTGCAGCCTCCGTTTCCGGTTCTTTCTGCTCTTAGCGGGTGTGGTCTTCTGCTGCTGTAGTCCATCTGCTTCATGGGTCGACGTATTGTGTGTTCAGAGAAGCACTTCTGCATGCCTCGATTGTAACAAGATGTCACTTGAGTTACTGTTGGCTTCCTATTAGTTTGAACCAGGCTGGTTAGAAGAGAAGAAAAAAAAACGTTAAAAAACATTTAAGAAAGAAAAAAAAGAGAGAATAAATTCTTTAATAGCTCAAAACTAATAAAAATGTTATTTCCAGTCAGTTAAAATCAGACTGCTTTATAATACTGGAAGCCACTGTATATACTTACTTTGACTTATTTGTGGCTTCAGGATTGTCAACTAAAATACATAAAAAAAAGTTTTAGATTACCTTTTATTTTTAATTTATATAAATTATTTAATTTGTGCATTATTATTATTATTATTATTATTATTATAGTAATAATGCTTGTAGTTGTATTGAAGTAATAATTTACCTTTGTGTGTATACTTCAGTGTGAGGAAGATCAGGACACAAAAATGAATTAGTGTCGCTGAACTAAACTCCACGTTCAGGATGAAGAACACCGACGAAGAGTCTGAACCTGGTAGTAGTAGGTGGTTTTAATGTGAATGATGTTAATGTCATGAATAATTAATGTACAGTATTTACACAGTGATGCTGCTGCACAAAATAATAAATAACTGACAGACCTTGTGTTGTGTCTGTGTTTTTGGGAAGTGTTTTATTTCTACCTGGAACATACAGTATACACATTATTTATGACGTTTTTGAAATCAAAAGTTATATTGCATCTAAATCACATTATATACATTTACCTTTGATCCTCAAGTAGCTTGAATTGCTGAATGAGATTTGGTTGAGCTGCATGAATCCACAGTAATAGAGTCCTGTATCAGAGACATTTACTGCAGTGATGGTGAGAGACGTGTTCTTGCCTTGAACAGACATCACCATGCGCTCAGTGCCACTGTGGAAGTAACACACATGTGCTGGGCTTGACATCTTAAAATGTCTGCAGCCAATAAGAGCTGGTACTGAAGTGGTACTTAAAGCAGCAGTACTGAGGTCCTGATAGAACCAGAAGATGTAACCTGCATGATCCAGCTCATGCTGGCACCACAGAGTGACATTATCTCCAGGATCTGCTTCAAGTGTGAAAGAACACAGACTCTCTGAGAGCAAACCTGCAACACAGAAACACACAGATTAGTTGTAGAAATCATATTCTGTGTAAAAAACAAACAAACAAACAAAAAACTTTAAATATACAGTGTGAAAGAGTTGTCAGAGTAACTATAAGAGCTAATAATATGACTTTATTTAAAAAATAAAATAAAGGGAAAACATTTTCTTAGTTGATTTTTTTTTCCAGAAATAGTTTACATATTTTCACCTTTCAGAGATTGTTACTGCTCAGAAATGTAATATTATTTAATTACACATTTTCCATATACATTAACAATATTTCTTCTGTGAGGTGTGGGAACTGTAATGTTGCGACTATTCAGAGTAAATGTGTGATTTTATTTAAAAATCAGAAAATAAGATCCTTCACACTTACCCATCAGAATGAAAAACAAAATCATGATGGTGAAGTCGTCCTTTTCTGCTCTGTGTAAGAGGTGAGAAATAGGGAGGAAATGGCGATCTGGAGAGCGAAACAGTATTTTTTTTCTTCCTGTGTGCAGGACGTGTGAGCGGTGTACAGGCTCGAGCGGTTTATTTGCTCACTGAAACCTTTACTGGTAAGTTTCATTTCCTACAGCATCAGGACTGACCAAACTATATAATAAAGACTGAATTCATGATTTTTTCGACGGCACAGACATTGTCCCACTTGCTGCTTTAACCGTAACAGTTGTTAATTGTTTGTCCAGATCTGTGATGGTATATTTTCCTCACTGAAGATTTTGATAAACAGAGAATTGAGGTCACTGCTCCAGTCTGAACACTGAACACAGGGAGGCTTTTAATTTGAACTAAAATGCGATTGAGGAGCATTCTCTTTGTTTAAAGGAGTAAAAAAAAAAAGCAAATAGAGGCTAAATGTCACTTTGATGCAACAGAAGTACAATTAAAGGATGTACATTTTTGTGGTTGGAAAAAAACAATGCACAGTTTCTCAGAAATGGACTGATGGTGGCTGTTTTCAAGAGGTGGCTTGTGGTTTGTGCCTGAGATGATTTTTAAAAGCCTAAAAGGAAAAAGAGAAAAAAGCTCTGAAGGTGACTCCAATGTTCAAAACTCCAATCATTGAGGAACATTAACTCGTTTATTTATTTTTGTGTTATGTAGTTTTCCTTTATTTACCTTTTATTTTTTTACTTTGTCATCCAAATGCAAACTACAGTATAAAGGCACAAAAACCTGTTTTCTAATGTCTTCTTTGCAATACATTGTAGCAGAAGTGCAACAGGGCTACACCTGACCCTACACAACTCCAGCAACAGCATCCAGCAGCAGCATCTTCATGGAGGAGGAGTCAAACTAAGTGTTGACCACCATAGCCTGAACAAAGACTTGGTTAAATACTACTATCATTTGCCCATGGTCGGCACTGCCTTGAAAGGACTCTATACTGTACAGTCTATTTAAGAGGAAGACAAGGGTTAGGGTTAGTTTAACCCTAGCGAAGTTAAAGGTTAGATCTCTAATCTACAGCCTAGAAAGTGGTGAGAGCTGACACAAGTGCTGGTCGCTGATATTCTAAAACCTCACGTTGATTATAGAGCAGGTCAGGGTGGTCCAGCTAGTGTACACACACACACACACACACACACACACACACACACACACCAATAATGCTGAGTGAACTTGGGCAGTGTCGGGAACTGGATATGAAAGCTCTTGTCGTTTTATTTGAGGTGCCTCCTTTTAATATGGACCATTTTGCAATATTAGACATTAATTTTCTTGTTTTAAAAATTCCTTTAGGGCGATGTAGGGAGAGAAAAAAAATCACTGCCACTACTGGGTTCACCCTCTGACTGCACAACGTCGGATTATAGAAAGTTTTCTTGGTTTATGAAGAAATGCGAACATTTCCGCACAAATTTTTCAATACTGCCAGTTTCAGGGTTTTTTTTTTGTTGCTTTTTTTTCCGCATTTCCCTACTGTATGTATAGCATGTAGGATCATTGGATATATCTGGTCCTCAAAAGCGTAAAATGAATGCGTAAAAGAAGCGTTTTCCTTGTGTTCGTTGGGATTTGAACGCCAAGAAAAAGATGCATGCAACGGTTTTTTGACGCAATATAAACGTGCAGCCGGACAAAAGCACGTCACCAAAGCCTGTGTAAACACTCTCATTGACTCCTACGTGTAGAAAACCCTCGGCGCTTGATCAATTGTGTCACAGCTCTTCAATTTAAGACTCCTGAGTGGCATGGCTGGGACTTTTAGTAGTCCACTAGATGGTGACAAAGGCCAGTGCAGTTAGTTTTGGTCAAGTTGAAAAACCTGGTCAAGTCAAAAGAATAGAATCAGGACTGGGTGCTGAAAGCGCTCTTATACCTGCACTAATGAAGCCATGAAACACACATGAGTAAGACAAATACGATAAATTTGTAAAGATTTCACACTATAGTACCATTAGTGATTGACAGTTTTTTTCATAGTATTTACAAATCTTTAATTTTCTTAAAATATAATTTGTACATTTATTTGTCATATTTATATTAAGCTAAATACAAACCGGATTCCAAAAAAGTTGGGACACTAAACAAATTGTGAATAAAAACTGAATGCAATGATGTGGAGATGGTAAATGTCAATATTTTATTCAGAATAGAACATAAATCATGGAACAAAAGTTTAAACTGGGAAAATGTATCATTTTAAGGGAAAAATATGGTGAATCAAAATGTCATGGTGTCAACAAATCCCAAAAAAGTTGGGACAAGGCCATTTTCACCACTGTGTGGCATCTCCCCTTCTTCTTACAACACTCAACAGACGTCTGGGGACCGAGGAGACCAGTTTCTCAAGTTTAGAAATAGGAATGCTCTCCCATTCTTGTCTAATACAGGCCTCTAACTGTTCAATCGTCTTGGGCCTTCTTTGTCGCACCTTCCTCTTTATGATGCGCCAAATGTTCTCTATCGGGGAAAGATCTGGATTGCAGACTGGCCATTTCAGTACCCGGATCCTTCTCCTACGCAGCCATGATGTTGTGATTGATGCAGAATGTGGTCTGGCATTATCTTGTTGAAAAATGCAGGGTCTTCCCTGAAAGAGATGACTAGATGTTGTTCTAGAACCTGAATATATATTTTTCTGCATTGATGGTGCCTTTCCAGACATGCAAGCTGCCCATGCCACACGCACTCATGCAACCCCATACCATCAGAGATGCAGGCTTCTGAACTGAGCGTTGATAACAACTTGGGTTGTCCTTGTCCTCTTTGGTCCGGATGACATGGCGTCCCACATTTCCAACAAGAACTTCCAATCGTGACTCGTCTGACCACAGAACAGTCTTCCATTTTGCCACACTCCATTTTAAATGATCCCTGGCCCAATGAAAACGCCTGTGCTTGTGGATCTTGCTTAGAAATGGCTTCTTCTTTGCACTGTAGAGTTTCAGCTGGCAACGGCGGATGGCACGGTGGATTGTGTTCACTGACGATGGTTTCTGGAAGTATTCCTGAGCCCATTCTGTGATTTCCTTTACAGTAGCATTCCTGTTTGTGGTGCAGTGTCGTTTAAGGGCCCGGAGATCACGGGCATCCAGTATGGTTTTACGCCCTTGACCCTTACGCACAGAGATTGTTCCAGATTCTCTGAATCTTCGGATGATATTATGCACAGTTGATGATGATAACTGCAAAGTCTTTGCAATTTTTCGCTGGGTAACACCTTTCTGATATTGCTCCACTATCTTTCTGCGCAACATTGTGGGAATTGGTGATCCTCTACCCATCTTGGCTTCTGAGAGACACTGCAACTCTGAGAAGCTCTTTTTATACCCAATCATGTTGCCAATTAACCTAATTACTGTTAATTGGTCTTCCAGCTCTTCGTTATGCTCAAATTTACTTTTTCCAGCCTCTTATTGCTACTTGTCCCAACTTTTTTGGGATTTGTTGACACTGTGAAATTTGGAATCAACATATTTTTCCTTTAAAATGATACATTTTCTCGGATTAAACTTTTGATCTGTCATCTATGTTCTATTCTGAATAAAATATTGACATTTGCCATCTCCACATCATTGCAGTCGGTTTTTATTCACAATTTGTTTAGTGTCCCAACTTTTTTGGAATCCGGTTTGTAGCAAAATGAGAACTAATCTGGTGTTTACAGGATAAAAAACAAAACATATGTACATATGGATGATCTGTAAATATCATGGTACTCTATATGCTATAATTAAAGGGATGAACCATTGGGATGAACTGGAACTCTGACCTCCTCTACATCCCAACGTCAGTGCCTGAGCTCATATACTGTACATAAGATTTGTACTAAAATCCTCCACCAGATTTATGAAACAAGTTAAAGCCTGTAGTTTTTGTTTTGCAATGAAAACTTGGTTAATTTATAAAGTCAGAGGAAACTGTACAGTATCTACTGGTTTTAGTTTTGTAGTCTGAGATTTTTACCTCATTATCTTCTGCCTTAACACCTACAACAATACAACAGAGAGAACTTTATTATTATTATTATTATTATTATTATTATTATTATTATTATAGTAAGCATAATTTACCTCTGTGTGATCTTCGGTATTTGAAGAACAAAAGACTAAGAAAAATCATAATCCTTGCACCAAACACCAAGAAGACATCAAGAGAGACTGGCAATTGAAGAAAGCATTTTTAAGACTTATTTTAATTATTGAGGTTTCCAAATGTACTTTTGTTAAGATTTAATGAATTATTGATATACTAATTGTGAGAGCTGTATCTGCTGCATCAGTAAGTCAGCGTTGTCTCTGTTGATATATTGTTTTATAGAAAAATGTTTCTCTGGCCTTTCTACTCACCCACACTAAGCAGTAGTTCATCAGCTGGGACTTTCAGAATGCTTCTCTTCTGAAAGCTTCCATCCTGGTTGGGTAACATCTCTCTGAGCTCCGCCATGTCATTATGCACATCATCGCCATCCTTCTGCCAGGTGATCAAAACTGCTTTGGGGAAGAAACCTGTAGCGTGACACACCACCTCTGTAGCGTTTCTGGAACACTGACTCCTCAGGATCAACTGCAGGGACACAGAAATTAATATTTCAGAACTTTTAGAAACAATTATAAGTGTGTGACATTTTAACTGACATTCTACCAAAATATGGTCCATATTCATAGACTATATTGCTGTGCCAGCCCATTGGATAGCTATATAAATCTGTTAATACAGCATCTGGTAAAATTGATTCTGACTTTATCTTTTGGCCTGTCTCCTAACTCTACCCTACATGTAATTACAGTATTATGTGGTGAAAACAGACAAGTGAAGTCATGCAAATAGCAAAACATTTCTGTGCTGTTGTATGACATACAGTATATCCTCACTTGAAAGACTGTTGTACTGTACATGTTGATCTTTACATAATTACATCGAAGATGATAAGTTTTTTTTTTACTGCGCATATAGATATTTAATAGAGGCTAAAATTGAATGACAGAGGTGATAAAGTGCTATCACGTACATAAACATGTACTGTACATGATTTTGTACATGATTACAATACATGATTATGAAGATGAAGGTTAATGTTAAAAGAGTGCAGTAAAGCCTGTTAAAAGGCTTTACCTTTCCTCTCCAGACACTCTAATCCATAAAACACAAACTACAGTCAGCCTCCAAGTAGCTCTTCCAGTATTTAGCATTACCTGCTGTAGACTCCCAATGTCTGTGATGATCACAGCTTGATGACTGGCTGCATCCAGGTTCCAGTTTTCAGATTCAAACTAATGAAATTTTCTCCATCATAACCATAATGCATGTATCCTCTAGTGGTGCCATCATCCAGCTTACAGCCATTGTGCCACACACACACACACACACACACACACACACACACACACACACACACACACACACACACACACACACACACACCGCCTTGTGTTAATGCTTATTTGGGCTAATTAACATTAAATAATCATTATTTGGTGAATGAAGCATACTGCACAGGCTGCAATTATGGCGTTTTTTCCCCTCCTCCTCCATTTTAAAACCATGGTGACGTTTCTCGAATTGTACATACATTCAATTCAATTCAATTCAGTTTTATTTGTATAGCGCTTTTAATAATTGACATTGTCTCAAAACAGCTTTACACAATCAAAAGAATTATTTAAGTTTGTATGGAATGTGAATGTGTATGAATCAAAATGTTCAGATAGTCCCTGGTGAGCAAGCCCGAGGGCGACAGTGACAAGGAAAAACTCCCTGAGATGGTAATAGGAAGAAACCTTGAGAGGAACCAGACTCAACAGGGAACCCATCCTCATCTGGGTGAAACAGATAGCAGGAAATGATCTGCATTTATACAGTGTGTTAGGTGGCAGACAGTTCAGCTATAATAGTTGATGTTAATTGATGCTAAAATGGAGTCCAGTAGTTATTGGAGCATATATCACAGAGCTAGCGTTAAGCATATTTCACCTTTGTCTATCTTGGCTAGTGTGCAGCGCAAGAACCTCCCTTTAAAAGTATGCGCGATGTTTCAGATGGTATGGCGAGTGTAAACACTAGAATCGGATATGAGTCATAGTTGAAAGAACGTGTAAACAGACAGTAAAAAAAATCAGATATAGGCAACAAATCAGAACTGGGCATCGAGACCTGCAGTGTAAACAAGGCTTAAGAGACTCTTACTGTAGATCCAAATGTAGGTGGGAAATAAAAAATGAGGAAAGCAGAGCATGATCAAGAAGACAAATTCATGACTGTGAGACATGAAATCAGAAATTCATGGCAAAATATGGATCAACAGTCAGATGTTTAGGTTGAATACAAAACAAATCACAACTATAGAGCAAATAGTACTCTAAGAAAAAAGATATTTAAGGGAGCTGTGTAAAACTTATATCACAATCTCACAATCATACTCACAGAAAAAAACGCAGATTTCCTTGGGTCATCTGTTGAAAATCTTTAAAATGCATAACTCCTTAACAAGTCATTAGGTCATCCTATCGAGAAAAAAAAATCCTAAATTCTCAGTGAAGACATGCAAAAGACAACTTTACTACGGGGACTTTAGTAAATTAATCCGTGATGTTTAGTTTGTTAACACTTATAAATGTTAAAGCTCTGAGTGTGTTCATCTTTACCTTTAGTTCGATTATAGAGTAGAATTACGGTGGCCAAGAGTGTTTTCAGATCCTCTTGGTGACTTAGCATTTGCTGTGTTTGTCTGTTCCAGTAATATGGATAATCAACATCTAGTTTCTCAAGCTACTCTCTCTTTGGGATTGTCTTCCTGGTGTTGCTGTCATAGTACACAACCAGCTCTCCATCGATCAGACCCACAGCAGTGAACTCTGGGAGATTTATTCCTGGTGTGACGCCAGTGTAGAGTCACTGCAGAGAGTGTGTGTCTGTAAAACTATACAGATTTGGTGAAACAATATTATATTTTTAACTGCTACATCAACTGCTAAAGCAGCTGAATTGCTCATTATATACTGTAGTTCTAGATGTTTGTTTATAAATTCAATTCATTAATTCAATTATTTGTATAGTTATTCAGACAATAGACACAGTCATAAATAGAATGCTTTACAAAAATTAACATTCAGATTTAAATCTCAAACAAATAGAGGAATAATAGTGAGACGGGAAAAAAAAATCCTGATTTCATTTAATATATAATAAATATATTATGGATAGAATCCATCCATCCATACATCTAGGAACTTCTGTAGTCCAACTAGTGCAAATGTGCTCTTGTTTGCACATTTGCACGTGCACTTTATGTTGTCTGTAAAAAAAAAAAAAAAAAAACATAGATAGACTTCCTCTCTGTGATAGCTAGTTAGTTTTTGTTAATTGATGTTGTTAATTGATGTTGTTAATTTAAGTTGTCAGGTCAATCAGTCTTGTCTCCACTAGCCAGCTAACTAGGCCTCTTAGTTAGCTAGTTTAATTTTTCTGTTAATTTATGTTGTAAATTTATGTTGCATGTAGCACCTTGGTCCTGGAGGAACGTTGTTTCATTTCATTGTGTACTAACTGTATATGGTTGAAGTGACAATAAAGCCTACTTGAACTAGAGACAGTGGAAGCAAATTGTGGTCAATGTATTTTTTCCCATTTTTGGCACTATGGTAGGACCTCTGGTCAACATTCACACACTACAGGAAATTTGGGAATGCAAACTAGCCTAATTTGGACTGTGGTAGGAAAAGGAACATACCCGGAGGAAACTCACCAAGCACGGGGAGATGAGATATTGTAACTGTAGCTCCTCTGACATGGGACAAATGGTGATGGCTAGATGACTGGGTGAGAGCAACTCCAAAACTGCAGCTCTTGTGGCATACCTTAAGTGAACCAAGGAAGAAAAACTGGTGAACTGGCAACAGGGTCAGTGATAGCCAATGCATACTGATGTTCATCTAAAATTAAGGCTAGCCCATGTTGTCTAATCCAATAGAATAGCTACTGCAGCTTAAATTAAGGAAAGGTTAGGGCTGGTTCTGATAGAAAAAGATGTCAAAACACACAGGCCATTACTGTTTTGGTGGTAAAAGGAGGGACCTGCTGTAGTCCACTGTAATAATGAGCATCTGAGCAGTGTTAGCTGTTCTCAACAGTAAAACATTTACATAGTGGTGTAGAATTATTTTTCAATGTATATCCTATGTGTACAACCTTTTTCTGTTAGGGTTGCAGGTCGGGATGGATCCAAGTGCAGTGGAGCAACTTCTAGGATGTGAGATTCAAAACTGACTTGGCAGTGGTTTTTCTCTGAAAATGTGTTTGTCGCTGAAGCGCCTGCTGCTCTGCGTTGGGGAGCTGCATGTGCAGAGAGAGGGAGAGAGAGGCGCAGGAATGCGGAAGCCGGAGTGAGAACTCTGTGTGTAACTTGAGCCTGGGGGGAATGCGGAAGCGCCGTAAGCCGGCGAGAGCACTGTGTGTGTCCCGCGCAGGAATGCGGAAGTGCCGTGAGCCGGCGAGAGCGCTGTGTGTGTCGCGCGTCGGAATGCGGAAGTGCGAAGAGTCGGCGAGAGCGCTGTGTTTGCCGCGTGACTCGTGCGGGATGCAGAGACGTGGAGAGCCGGCGAGCGAATGGAGACGTCGCGCAGGTTGGTGGCTGGTTCCGTTAAGCTTTCTCTTGGTCGGGGGCGAGCAGAGTTCAGTACCAGAAAGACGAGGGAAAGTCCGTGATCCGAGTTCGTAGTCGTTGAAACAATCCCAATGGTCAATAACAAAATCCGTGAGCGTGGAAATCCAAAACATGAGACAAAAACGTGGTCGAGAAAAACAAAGCGTGGTCAGTATCAGAGAGCCAGAGCATGAAACAAAACGCTGGAGAATTGGGCTATGGAAGGCACACAATAATCTGGCGATGAGGTTCTGTTAATGTGTGGTTTAAATAGGTAGGGGAAATGATTACAGATAGCGCACAGGTGTGTGGAGGGCGGGAGGTGAGGAGGTGAGATAGGGAATGGTAGGGAATGTGGAGCAGGAGTGCTTCTGAAATCATGATGGAGCTGTGGCTTGGCGGGTCGTGACAGTACCCCCCCCCATGAACGCCACCTGGCGTTCTAGCAGGTGCCTCAGGGTGGAGTCTGTGAAAATCACTGATGAGGGAGCGGTCCAGGATGAACCTGGTTGGTACCCAACTTCTCTCCTCAGGGCCGTAGCCCTCCCAGTCCACAAGGTATTGGAGACCACGTCCACAGCGGCGAGATTTGAGGATTCTACGGACTATGAAGGCCTCACCCCCCTCTATGAGTCGAGGAGGAGGGGGGGTTGGACGGGTGGAGATAGTGGGCAGGAGACCAGTCTGCGAATCTGTGAGACATGAAATGTGGGGTTGATCCGGCGCATGGATAGAGGTAAGGCCAACCGGACAGAGCATGGGTTGATAATACGAGTGATCGTGAACGGACCAATGAACCTTGGCGAGAGTTTCCTAGAGGTGGTTTTGAGGGTAAGGTCACGAGTAGATAACATGACCCTTTGGCCGAGGTGATATCTGGGAGCTGGTAAACGGTGGCGGTTAGCCTGATGCTGGAAGGAGCTGACAGTGCGTTGTAATTGGACACGAGCCCGCTGCCAAGTTCTCCTGCATCGGCTGACGAAGGCTTGGGCAGAGGGAACTGCCGCTTCCTCTTCCTGGGAGAGGAATAGTGGTGGCTGATACCCAAGGCAGCAATGGAACGGGGACAGCCCTGTGGAGGAGGGAGCGAGTTGTGGGCGTATTCCACCCAGGGTAGGAAACGACTCCAGGAAGCTGCGTCCCGAGAGGCCATGCACCTTAATGTTTTTTCCAGTTCCTGGTTCATGCGTTCAGTTTGTCCATTGGTCTGGGGGTGAAAACCAGAAGAGAGGCTGGGGGTAGCACCAATAAGGCCACAAAATGCCTTCCAGAAACAAGCTGAGAATTGAGGCCAGGGCCGATGGGGGATGGGGAGGGGTCTTAGGAGGCCCTCAGGGGGGCGGTTAGTTGTCTTATTTCTCGAACAGATGTCACAGGCGGCTATAAATTCCTATATAAATCTTCCTTAATAGTGGACCACCAGAACCGTTGCTGTAGGAGTGAAAGTGTGCGTGTCACCCCAGGGTGACAAGCCAACCTAGAGCTGTGAGCCCAGCCAAGTACTTGGGGTCTCACTGACGCAGGGACAAAAAGCATCCTGGGGGGGACATTACTTGGGCCTGGTTCCTGATCAAGGGTTCGCTGAACTAGGTTTTCCACTTCTAGCCGCATAGTAGCCACAAGACATGGGAGGGGGGGAGGATGGTTTCAGCTGTGGGTGTGTGCTGGGAGGTGGAAAATTGCCGGGAGATGGCATCGGGTTTAATGTTCTTAGAGCCTGGCCGGTATGATAGTGTGAAGTGGAAGCGAGAAAAAAAAAGTGACCACCGCGCCTGACGAGAATTAAGTCTTTTGGCCGACTTTAGATATTCAAGGTTCTTGTGATCCGTTCATACAAGAAAAAGGTGTTCGGCTCCCTCCAGCCAGTGTCTCAATTCTTCGAGGGCCAGTTTGACTGCCAATAGTTCCCGATCTCCAATGTCATAGTTTTGTTCTGGGGGTGTGAGTTGGCGCGAGAAGGAGCAAGGGTGAAGTTTGTTGTCCTTAGGTGATCTTTGCAAGAGGATGGCCCCTACACCGGTCTCAGAAGCGTCCACTTCCACTACAAACTGGAGGGAGGGATCGGGTAGGGTGAGGATGGGTGCCATGGTAAATCGACGCTTGAGCTCGTCGAAGGCGTTGCTTGCCAGGGGGTTCCAGTGAAACGGGGTCTTGGTCGACGTGAGTGCTGTGAGTGGGGTTGCCACCATGCTGTAATTCTTGATAAAGCGACGGTAAAAATTGGCGAATCCCAGGAAGCGCTGAAGTTCCTGTCTGGAAGATGGTAGTGGCCAGTCAGTTACCGCCTTAACCTTGGTGGGGTCCATTTGGATGCCGGACGGCGAGATAAAGAAGCCGAGAAAAGAGGTGGAGGAGCAGTGAAACTCGCATTTCTCTGCCTTGACATACAGCTTGTTTTCTAGCAGGTGTTGCAGAACTTGACGGACGTGGAGCTTGTGTTCCTCCTCAGAGCGTGAAAAGATTAAAATGTCATCGAGGTAGGCGAACACGGAGACATTGAGGAAGTCTCTGAGGACATCATTGATGAGTGCCTGGAAGACTGCTGGGGCGTTGGTTAGGCAGAACGGAACAACCAGGTACTCGTAATGGCCAGTAGGGGTATTGAAGGCAGTTTTCCATTCATCGCCCTCCCTTATTCGGACCAGATGGTAGGTGTTCCTTAGGTCAAGCTTTGTGAACAAGCAGGCATCCTGGAGTAGTTCAAAGGCTGAAGACATTAATGGGAGAGGGTAGCGATTCTTGACCGTGATCTCATTTAATCCCCTGTAATCGATGCAGGGTCTGAGAGACTTGTCTTTCTTATCTACAAAAAAGAATCCTGCTCCTGCAGGTGAGGAGGAGGGGCGAATTATACCTGCTGCGAGTGACTCGTTAATGTATTGTTCCATAGCCTCTCTCTCTGGGCGGGAGAGAGAATACAGTCGGCCTTAGGAGGGGAGGTGCCAGGGAGAAGATCGATAGCACAATCATAGGGGCGATGAGGTGGTAGAGAGACAGCCTGCGATTTGCTAAAGACCTGTCGAAGATCATGATATTCGATTGGTACTTTGGTCAGGTCAGGGATTTCCTCTTTGAAGGTGGGAGAGAGTCGCCCTGTGGTAGCAGAGCGCAGACATGACGAGAGGCAGGTGGGGCTCCAGGCCAGGATGCTTCGTTTTAACCAATCTATGTAATCTTAACCACGGGAGGCCCAAGACAATGGGTGCATGAGCGTTTTGGACAGCGAGAAAGGTGATGGTCTCGACTGCCATCAAGGGCCTGAACGACGAATGGTCGAGACAGAGAAGTGAGCGGGATTTTGAATTGTGAAGCGGCAGAGGTGGAGATCAGGTTTTGGTCTGCCCGGGGTCTACTAGAGCGTGGGTGATGAAGGAGCAGCTGTCCAGGGTCAAGGTGACAGGAAAACATGAACGCTGATCTGGGGAAAGAGTGGAAGCAGGGCCCCCCTGTAACCCCAGAACTACTGGGGGGCCCGACCTTTTTAGTGGACAGGAGCGAACAACATGGCCTACCTGGCCACAGTAGAAGCAGGCCCCATCATCACTACGGCGCTGACGCTCCCTTGGGGAGTTATGTGCGCGGCCTATTTGCATGGGTTCAGGAGGTGGCTCAGGGGTAGTGAGTTTGGGCGCAGGGGTGTAAATTTTACTGGAGGGCTCCTCGCGTGTCAATGCGTGTTGCCAAGTCAATTAGGCCCTGCAGGTCTGATGGGAGCTCTCGGGCCGCAAGCTCATCCTTGATTGAGTCCGAGAGTCCGTTGTGAAAACAATCAAAAAGGGGCTTTTCGTCCCAGCCACAGGAGGGCGCCAGTGTCCGAAAATCAATAGCGTAGTTGGAAACAGAGCTAGATCCCTGGCGTAGTTGAAGTATCTGACCTGCCGCCTGGTGTCCTGTGAACGAACGGTCGAAAACCCTCCTTATCTCATCAGTGAATGTTTTGTACATGAAGCAGCAAGGGACCTGGGCATCCCATAATGCTGTTCCCCACTCCCTTGCTTTCCCTGAGAGGAGCGTGATTATATAAGCCACTTTGGAGCGTTCAGTGGGAAATGAAGCGGCCTGCAGTTCAAGAACGAGGGAACACTGCGACAAGAAGGAGCGACAGGTAGACGGGTCACCATCATAAGTGGGTGGTTAAAGGAAATGGCTATTTGAAGAAGTAAATGTTGAGTGTCTCTCTGAGCAGTGACGTGGTGTTAGAAATGTACAGAAAAGTGTGGTTTTATTCATGACATCAGTGTTATTGATGTGAACTACCCCTGTTTAACAATAGAAAAAACAAATAGATGTTCTGCTTGGGTTAACCTACTTTGTAACAACCTAGATTTTGTTATACTGGTTCCAAAATGGCACAAGGTTTGCACTGCATGTCATTAAAATGATCTGAGTGTTAGCAGGTTTACACTAACAAAGCCGTCCTCATTGCATTTAAAATAAGCTGCAATATTCTATGTAAAAAGCATATGGCAACATTTAGGAATAATGTATTTACTGTAAACAGTTCTGCTCAAAATTGTGCAATGTTAAATAAAGGGGAACATATTTTGTGGATTTAGGTGCAAAAAAAAAAGCTTCTGTCTATGTGGTAATGAAAGTTTTACTATATTATGTACTGTAAAGTTAGCAAATGCTAAAGACATTTTAGGCTTAGTTTATTAGTGTAGCTTTTCTTTTTTGGGGGGAAATATCAAGGAGTCTGTTACTTTGGTGCAGCAGTAGAGTTGTTGTTTCACCAAAATGAAAGGTTTGTGGTTAGAAAACATGCGATGCACAACTTCTCAGAAATGGCCTGTTTTTAATGTGGTGGCTTGTGGTTTGTTGCCACAAACTAATGAACTCCTTTTTGTGCTGAGCTAAATTTTTTTTTAACGTAATTTTTTACATTTATTTTTATTTATCACCTAATGCGTTTTTTTTTTTTTTTTTGGAATTTGCTCAATTTTACCTCTGATTTATTTAGGGGTTCATCTCCATTACCTCTCCTATCACATATCTGCTAAAGAACAGGACCAAATGCCTAGAGTAGAACCCCATGACTGCCCAATCAATCAAATGTGAATACCTGGGACTTGGGGGTTGGACAGTTTTTTATAGAGGTTTCAAGATACGGTCCAAGCTTCATCCAGTTGCTTATTTCTTTTAAAAAATAACATCAACTGTGAGGATGTACAGGAGTGGCAGCACTGTGTGGAAGTTCCCAACATCCATTACTTGATTACACTTGTAAGAGCCATATTGTTCTTATGAATTTGGTGTTGTGTTTATTTTATTTTATTTATTTGTTGTTATTTCATTTATTCTACCTTGTTCTATTCATTAGTAAAGCATTAAGCATTAAGTTTGTTACATAAGCCATAAGCTTTAAATTTCTAAGTTATGCATCCATTTTGACACTCGTAAGTTGGTCTGTGATGTCATTCCACTATTACATGCATTTGTGTGACTGTCATATGAAAGAGAGTTCAGTTTAGATGTGGAAGGCTACGGAAACACAAGCTTTTGACCGTCAGCTAACGAGAGCTCCCGGTAAGCTAAGAATGTGAGATACAGCAACTAGGTTGTTGTAACCGTAAGCTCCCGTAAGTGGATATACACAGCAAGAGTGTTGTTATATTCGTAAGCTAAGACTGTAATTTGTAAGATACAGCAAACAGGTTGTTGTAAAAGTCAGAGATTTGCAAGATGCAGCAACTGGTGTCTGTAATCACAGTGGATTTACTCAAGACGACTGTATGAAGTGTTGATTCTTTGATGCTGACAAAATAAATTACAAGAGACAAAGAGATCGGACTTCTGTCGTGTGAGTGAAACTTTAAGACAAAGCTACGCGTCAAAACTAGTGAAATAATATGACCATATCTACAACACTGGTCACAGAAATCTTAAATATCTCAGATTGGCCAAATGGCTCTTCTCAAGCACAGTGGACCATATCCAAGGTTCAACCCTAAACATTTCATAGTCCTTGGGGTAGAAAAACACCAAGACTGATTCACTAACCCATGAAAAAGGAGAGTAGGGCATCCTGCTCGAGTCCTGTCTTGTCTGGACCATCATTGTAGTCCCATGGCAAAAAAGTTGGCTCCTTCACACCTTTGAGATCGAGTGATCATGTGGGTACACACCACCTCGAGTACAGGTCATCCTACTGTTTGCCTCTCAGGATCCCATCAAATTAATTTCAATGCTCATAAACTAAAGAAAAAATCTCCAGAGCCACATAACATGACTTACCTTCCTCTGCATGTGCATGATTATATTTATGATAGCACAATCAGAAACAGACTGCAGAAGTATAGCTTTCATGGAAAAGCCCATTTACCCCCAAAACAATATGACATCATGACAAACCACAAAATCATTGAACACTACCCTTTAACCTGAGGAGAACAAGGTGGAGACATTCAGACACTGTGAACATGCGTCACGTCTGGTGTCAAGCATGGTGATGGAGGTGTGATGATGACATAACATAAAAAACTTGCAATCATTGAGACAACAATGTCTTTATACTAATTGTTGAGACCCTCTGTGCAGAAAAACTGGGAAAGCTGAGGATGCAGGATTACATGCACACCAGTAAATCAACATCTGAATGGCTAAAGAAGGCCAAGTCAAAGTCCAGACCATAATCATGCTGAGATGCTGAGGCAGATTTTATGAAAGCTGTCCTTATCCTGTACATTAATAACTCAAGCAATGTTGTTAAAGAGAGTGGGCCAAATGTTTAACTTACATTAACTAAGTTATTGTAAATGTATACATAATTATTAAAATTTAAAAACTATTTTTAATGATAAACGTAAGTTAATCTGGTTTTCATGAATAATGTAACTTTTTAAATAAATACTGTTTAAACCATTTTAACACTGTAGTATTTGAGTGCACTCATAAATTTGTTTGCTAGATAATTTTTAACACCCATTGGGTATTGTTTAGTTAATAATACAATATATATATATATATATATATATATATATATATATATATATATATATATATATATACTTTTTTTTTTTTTTTTTTGAGAAAACCTTCCATTCTATTCTATTCTATTCTATTCTATTCTAAGGATGCTCTGTATCCAGTGGCTGTGTTTGGGGCACTGACTTCTCAGGCCTTCCACGAAATGCCCTATATATCTTACAATTAATAACTTATTTATTTCATTCCATGCATCAAGGAAACCTCTGTAGTCCAACTAAGGAACGCACAAACTCCATGCACCCGAGGCGACTAAAGACATGCCTCCTGTTCAGTCTATCACTTAAAGCTCAGTAATTCATTGAAATTTGCTACTTTACACCTTACACTTATTACAAAGATATAACTTTAAATATTTAACATATGCAAATCCCTTTTATATCAAGTCATGTTCTGTATTTTTGCTTATCTATGTCAAATTAGAGCAACTGTGTCTTAAAAGAGAAGGTACACCAGGACATCATCCGGTTCAATCTTTCATCACTTCCAAGGCGATTTCACAGTTATTCACACCTAATGACACGCATGAGGGCTTTCGCATGAGCACCAAAACATTAAATTTGAATTTAAAGGAAGCCTGAATGCCACTGAACAGCACTCTTTGGGATAACCATGGATGTTTGAGAACTTCACAGACAATTAAAGTTGGAGATGTTGTTAGCAATGAAAGATCTGGTGAAGAGATGAAACCTTGAGAGAAACCAGATCGAAAAGAGTACAAGTACATTTTAAGATTATTTCATGAGGCAAGTCTAAGTTATTTAGTTGTGTGTGTGGTGTGCATGTGTGTGTGTAAGAGTGTGATCCAGGCTCCAGGATAAGAAAGTGCTTTTAAGAGCAAACATGATGTGTTTTTGTGTTTAATGTGTGTACAGGAGGAAGATATGAAGCGCAATACAGAAGGAGAAGTGAGCAGGCCGGAGAGATCACGAGAGAGAGAGAGAGAGAGAGAGAGAGAGAGAGAGAGAAGAAATGAGGAAATGAGAGAAGAGAAAGAAGTAGAAGTGAATGTAAGAGATGAAGATTACAGTAGCTGAATCAGAGTGAGGGACAGAAGCAGGGCTGATGGTGAGACAGGTGGAGACAGATTTGTTATAGTTGCAGTCGGCCCCCATGGTATGATTTATTCTCTGTTTATATACAGTACATTACAGGAACACATCACTAAACATTTCGACATTTCACTAAATCATATAACATTTCAGAGTTCATGATAGATGTTGGGAATTTTTATTTGAATTCTTTATTCCTTTATTTATTTATTTATTAGCAGGCTGGTCTCCACAGCAGCAGAATCAGCAGTTTCTGTTCCTGTTTTTAGTTTATTTTTTTTAATTAATAAAACTGGAACTGAAATAAATCTGGAACCAAAAGCACTAAAAACCACCACATAATCAAGATTTGGCAGATGCTGTGCTCATGGAAGCAGAACGAATTATCTTCAGAAGCACATAAAGAGTAACTCTGGTTAAACTCTGCAGGAATGGAGCTCAGTTCTGATCTTATGAAAGTCCTGATCTTATTCATGAGTAGTTTTCTTCAGACATCTGCAGGTAAGAGTGATTTAATATACTGAATAACATCTGTATTTTGTTCATGTGATCATTATATATGTAAGGAACGACACACGTCAGGTCATGGTGTTATATAATCCACTGTGAGGAAGGTGTGATGAAGCAGAGTTACTGTTCCACCCTGAAGTGGATTATTTTTACAAATGTTTTAGCAATAACATCATCACATGTATGTGTGCGTTCATCTTGTTGTGTGTTCTCTGTATCCGGGTGATGGACTAACAGCTATGGAAGTCTACAGACTGAACTGACTGAGAGAAACACATTCACATAAAAAATAAAATAATTAAATTTAACACACTAATGGAATTGAACAGGAAGACCCTGCTCCACCCGAGGCACCATTTTAACCACCAGGAGACCTGGCACATCGACTAAAATGCCACTACCTCTTTCTTGGACATTTGGATTACAGATTAGGGAGCACTTTCTAAGTCTTATAACATGGTTGTGTAACCACATCTGTAATGTAGGTTGATTTTTGTGATTCAATGCTTTCTCCATTATACACTCCCCAGAAATAAAAAGTCACACACTTTAATATTTAATTTCTCTTTGATTATTTAGCAATGTGGTTTAATCATGCTGTGTTTAAGTGATCCCTGATCATGCTTATCCATGAAGTTTTTCCGACCTGGTTTTGATAATGTGTTGGACATTTTTATCAATCTACAATTTCCCCCCTATATATTTCTTATGCATGCCCTTCCAACTCTGTCAACCTCTTTTGTCCGTGATTTGTATCATTTGGATTATGCAGATTTTGATCTCTAGTGTTTACACAGTACATTTGCATTAGATGCATAATTAATAGAACACTCATAGAACGTTCCAAATAAGAAACACATTTCTGTTGTGCATGTTGTAAAATTTTGTATGACGATGCATCATGTCAGGATGTATCACTACACAACCTGAGGATGCTAATAGCAAACTAGTTGATGCCGTTTTGGGGATAAAAAGGCATTTTGGCTGGTATACAAAGCAGTGTATTATTCAAAAGAGAACTGATCAGGATTTGTAGCTGAAAATGGTTTTGCAATTTAGTTTCATCAAATCTGTTTTATTTTACAGTCACACACTCTCTGCAGTACATCTACACTGCAGTTACACCAGGAATTAATTTCCCAGAATTCACCATTGTGGGTCAGGTGGATGGACAGCAGTTTAACTACTACGACAGTAAGATCAGGAGAATGATCCCGAAGACGGAGTGGATAAAGAAGAATGATGCTGAAGATCCAGAGTACTGGAACAGAAACACACAGATTGCTCAGGGTTCTCAGGAGATCTTCAAAGACAGTGTGGGAACACTGATGGATCGTTTTAACCAGCGTAAAGGTACACACACACACACACACACACACACACACAGAAAATGAACGTGTTGTACTGTAGGTCATTTTATGCTACCATCGATCCTGATAGCTGTAAAGATAAACAGTGTGTGTGTGTGTGTGTGTGTACAGGAGTTCACACACTGCAGCTGATGTACGGTTGTGAGCTGGATGATGACGGCACCACTAGAGGATATACACAGTACGGTTATGATGGAGAAGATTACATCAGCTTTGATCTGAAGACTCTGACCTGGATCGCTCCGACACTTCAGGCTCTGATCACCAAGAACAAGTGGGAACAGGATACTGGTTTTATTAAGGGCATGGAGAACTATCTGAAGAACACCTGTATCGAGTGGTTAAAGAAGTATGTGTCCTATGGCCAAGACACTCTGGAGAGGAAAGGTAAAGTGTGTGAATATAACACACACACACACACACACACACACACACACACACACACACACACACACACACACACACACAGATCATTTCACTGGAGGAAAGACCATGTGACACTTCTGAAATAATTTCATATTATTAATAGTTGCAATTTGTTTTGTCTCTCTGCAGTTGTTCCTGAGGTGTCAGTGTTCCATAAACACTCTCCTTCTCCAGAGGTGGTGTGTCACGCTACAGGTTTCTTCCCCAGTGGAGTGATGATCACTTGGCAGAAGGACGGAGAGGACGTGCATGAGGACGTGGATCTCAGAGAGACGTTACCCAACCAGGATGGAAGCTTCCAGAAGAGAATCATTCTGAAAGTTCCAGCTGAGGAGCTGCAGAAACACTCCTACACCTGCGTGGTTCAGCACAGCAGCTTGGAGAAGGAGTTAGTGCGAGAAGTACCAAAAGGTCCTAATAAACTAGAGCTGTAGAGAGTGAAAGCTGATTTCTTGCTGCAGCAGATAATAAAGACTCTGTACACTCCCTATAACAAACTTAAGACTTTTCCTGATTAGTCTTGCTGATAATTTATTTCTTTAAGGTCGTTTAGTCCCAATCTCTTGAGTTCTCTTTGCACAGTGTGTATGAATATTTTTACCATTTTTTTAAATCATGCATCTTCACCAAGTGTTTAAGTAACCTTACTGTAGATCATGCTCATTCAATATGTTTTACTGACCACATTTCTTCTATGAAGTTCCTGTTTCAGCTCTATCCTTCCTGGTTTTAATCATGTGTTTGGACATTTTTAACCCAATCCAGCAATTCCAGCAGTCCATTTTCCCCTTATATGTCTGATGCCAGCCCTTCAAATGTGACAAACTGTTTTGGTCAGGATGTGTATTATATGGGTTGTGCTCTCCTGTTTAAACAATAGAATTACATTTAATGCATAATTGATAGAACCATTTTTACACGCTAACTTATGCTGTTTTTGTTTCATCAAATTTGTTTTATTTTACAGGCACGCACTCTCTGCACTACATCTACACTGCAGTTACACCAGGAATTAATTTCCCAGAATTCACCATTGTGGGTCAGGTGGATGGACAGCAGTTTAACTACTATGACAGTAAGATCAGGAGAATGATCCCGAAGACGGAGTGGATACAGAAGTCTGAGGGAGATAATTATTGGAGCAGTGAGACACAGATCAGTCAGGGTACTGAGGAGACCTTCAAAGTCAATGTGGGTACACTGATGCAGCGCTTTAATCAGAATAAAGGTAAACACACACACACACACACACACACACACACACACACACACACACACTGCTATACACAGAAACACTGCTATGTTGCGATTCTTTTCAAAGGTAAACTGCAGATTAATTTTTTTTTTTTTTTTCACAGCGTTTTACTTTACAGCAGTTATTCTATTAGTGTGTGCTCACGCGAGTGTTATTAGCGATGTTCCTTGTTCCAAACAGTCTTTCTGTTTGTGTGTGTAAAACCTAAATAAGAGAGAAGGAGGGTTTACCGTGTAAAACGAGAAGAGGGAGGGGGTGTCTGATTCCTCCTTTCACTTTAGCTTCACACACATACACATACACAAACACACACACACACACACACACACACACACACACACACACACACACACACACATACATATATAAATACAGTATAAGTGAATAATTAAGTGAAATGTGTAGTGAGGTGTTTCAGCAAGACACAGCTCAACTGAACTCAACTCTGTGTATGTGTGTGTGTGTGTGTGTGTGTGTGTGTGTACAGGAGTTCACACACTGCAGCTGATGTACGGTTGTGAGCTGGATGATGATGGCACCACTAGAGGATATACACAGTACGGTTATGATGGAGAAGATTACATCAGCTTTGATCTGAAGACTCTGACCTGGATCGCTCCGACACTTCAGGCTCTGATCACCAAGAACAAGTGGGAACGGGATACTGGTTTTATTAAGGGCATGGAGAACTATCTGAAGAACACCTGTATCGAGTGGTTAAAGAAATACCATTTTTATGGCACAGAGACCCTGGAGAAGAAAGGTAAAGTGTGTGATCTATTACTGTAACTATATTCTCTCACAGACACACAAACACAGAAAACACTGTGAAGACACACTTGTGTCTGGAAAATTCGGACACTTTAGTCTATGTTCCTTAATGTGTAAAATGCATTTTTCTAGGATCATTTATAAATGAATAATACTCACAAGAGTGTTGTAATATTTATGTCGGTGTGTCTCCACAGTTCGTCCCGAGGCATCATTGTTCCAGAAACACTCTCCGTCTCCAGAGGTGGTGTGTCACGCTACAGGTTTCTTCCCCAAAGTAGTGATGATCACCTGGCAGAAGGACGGAGAGGACGTGCATGAGGACGTGGATCTCAGAGAGACGTTACCCAACCAGGATGGAAGCTTCCAGAAGAGAAGCATTCTGAAAGTCCCAGCTGAGGAGCTGCAGAAACACAACTACACCTGCGTGGTTCAGCACAGCAGCTTGGAGAAGGAGTTAGTGCAAGAAGTACCAAAAGGTCCTAATAAACTAGAGCTGTAGAGAGTGAAAGCTGATTTCTTGCTGCAGCAGATAATAAAGATTTATTTCTAATAAAATTCTTAATGTAATGTAGTTTTATTGAGAGAATCAGATGTAATGTACTTTCTGGCCAAAACTATGTGGATACCTCATAAACAAACCTGTATGAATCTGTAATTTTGGTTGAACATTCCATTCTAAAGCCATGATCATTAAGTCTCTATAAGATCCTCCAATCTCCTGGGAAAGGTTTCCTTTAGACGGTGAAACATGGCTGTGGGGAGTTATTACCGTTCTGTGCTATTTGCACTGCGTAGTTTGTTATTACAGTACATATGACTTTTAACAGTGGACCTTGTCACAAAGCAGCTGTCTCAAAGTTTCTTCCTACTGTCATCTCAGTATGTTCTTCCTTGCCACCACTGCCCTTGGCTTGCTCATTAAGCAGAATTGGGCCGCTGTGCAAATTTTTCTCCACACATCCCAAAGACTCTCAGTCAGGTTAAGGTCTGGACTCTGTGGTGGCCAATCTATGTGTGAAAATAATGTCTCATGCTCCCTGAACCACTTTTTCACGATTTGAGCCCAATAAGTCCTGACATTGTCTTCTTGAAATATACCCATGCCATCAGGAAAGAAAATATTCATTGAGGGTAAAAATCAGTACAATTATTCAGTACATTAAAGTCATCAGATAACTTATTTTTAAACATTTAACATTTAAGATTTTTTGAGCACACAACATTATTGATGTCATGTCTGTCTTCGGGAAACATACACACGGGAGAACGCAGGTGCAGGAAATATATCTTTTTATTGAAAGTCCCTTTTTGACTTGAACAACTGAAATCTTATATAAATGATAATGACCCCAAGGGTCCTTCACCAGGGACGGTCTGCAGGCGGAAACACAAATGAAACACTGACTTCACTTGAAGTCTTAACCTTGAAAGACACGTAGAATTTGCCACGGAACCGAAATCCGTCCGGACGCGAAAGCCGTCTCGCTTTCGCTACTTCGCCTGCAGATACCGTCTTAAACCTGGGAGAGAGAGAGCGAGAGAGAGAACATACAGTTTAAACATACAGGGGTGTGCACAACGGTGACCAGACAATGTGGTGTGGGTTCGGCTGGGTTAAATAGTGAGACACACAAGGGTAGACAGGTGAATTCACTCTGGTTTTGATGACTGACAGTGACATACGCAGACACACTAGGGGGAGACAAAGACTACGGCTCAGTAATCCGGTGAACTTGATCTCCGGGGCTGAGGCAGATCGGATGTTACATTACCCCCCCTCCCAGGACCGGCTTCCTGAAAGAGAGGTGGGCGCTCCCCGCTAGGTACCGAAGGGGTCTGGGACCCACCGGCCTGATGGAATTGCCGGCGAGCGGGTCGGCCTGGAGGTCGTGGCGCAGGACGATCCGGTCGAGCTTGGTGAAACTCGAATATGAGTTCCGGGCTTAGGATGTCCTTTGCCGGGACCCAGCTGCGTTCCTCCGGCCCATACCCCTCCCACTCTACTAGATACTGAAGGGAGCCCCCTCGCCTTCGGGAGTCCAGCAGTTGCTGGACTCTAAATGCTGGGGCGCCCTCAATCTCCACAGCCCCAGGGAGTGAAGGGTCTACGACACCTCTGTCTAGTGGTCCCCGCATTACTGGCCTGAGAAGAGAGATGTGAAAGACAGGATTAATGCGCATGTGTGAAGGGAGTTGCAATTTGAAAGAAACAGGGTTGATTTGGGAGATTATAGGAAAGGGACCGATGAATCTGGGGGAAAGCTTACGGCAGGGGAGGTTGAGAGAGAGGTCCTTTGTCGAGAGCCAAACCCGATCTCCTACCTGGAGCGGAGGACTTTCCCGTCGCCGCCTATCGGCGAAACTTTTGAACCGGCGAACTGCTTGGGAGATACTGGCATGCGCCCCCTCCCATACTTTTTCCGCTTTTTTAAACCACTCATCCACCATGGGGATATTGGTGGGAGTGGCATCCCAGGGACATAGCGGTGGCTGATGTCCGATCACATTGGAACGGCGTTAGGCCGGTTGAGGAGTGTCTTAGTGAGTTTCGCGCATATTCCGCCCAGAATAAACAGTCTGCCCATTCATGTTGCCGACTACTACAATATGCGCGGAGGAATGTCCCGAGATCTTGGACAGTCCGCTCTGCCTGCCCATTAGACTCCGGGTGATAGCCTGACGTTAGACTAACAGTGGTCCCCAATTTCTGGAAAAAAGCTTTCCAGACTTTTGCGATAAATTGGGGACCACGATCGGAAACAATATCCTCCGGTATGCCGTAGTAGCGAAACACATTGTTGAATAGGGTTTCCGTCACCTGGGAGGCGGTTGGGAGGGCGCAGAACGGAATAAACCGGCAACCTTTTGAGAAGCGGTCTACAACTACCAGGACGGTCGTGTACCCTTTAGACACTGGCAGGTCCGTCACAAAATCCACCGCTAGGTGGGACCACGGTCTGTTAGGTGTAGGTAAGGGCATTAATTTTCCAACTGGCAACCCTCGAGGGCTCTTGGTGGTTGCACAGGTAGCACAAGACGAAACGACTGTTTTCACTGTGTCCCGCAAATTTGGCCACCAGAACCGAGGTTCTAGTAGCTGACGTGTTTTTAGTACGCCGGGATGTCCTGATGACAAGTTGGTGTGTGCCTCTACGATCACTCGTTCACGTAGTGACTCCGGCACGTAGGTTCGATTCGGAGGACAGCCCGGCGGCACGGGTTCTGACCGTGTCGCCCGGGCTATCTCCGCATCGAGGTCCCACGTGATCGGTGCCACCACGAGCGACGGGGGCAAAATGGGTTCAGGCACCTGGGGTCGGTCCTGCGTCGCAAAATAGCGGGATAACGCGTCCGCCTTTAAGTTCTTCGAGCCGGGGCGATAAGTAATACTAAAACGGAACCGAGTGAAAAACAGTGCCCAGCGGGCTTGTCGGGGGTTTAGTCTCTTTGCTTGTTGGAGGTACTCCAAGTTCTTATGATCTGTGAGTACCGTGAATGGATGTTCCGACCCTTCCAACCAATGCCTCCACTCCTCTAACGCCGCCTTTATTGCAAGCAGTTCGCGATTTCCGATATCATAGTTGCATTCAGCAGGTGTCAGTTTTCGCGAGAAAAAAGCACAGGGGAATAACTTCTCCGGGTGGCCATGGCGCTGTGACAGTACCGCTCCGAGTCCTACCTCCGACGCATCGACCTCTACTACGAAGGGCTTGTTAGGGTCGGGCAGTTTTAATATAGGCGCTGATGTAAAAGCTTGTTTTAGGCGCTGAAACGCCCCGCGTGCGTCCAGCGTAAACTGGTGTAACTTGCGCGGTTTACCCTTTAGTAAGCTAGTGAGCGGTGCTGCCAGTGTACTATAGCCCCTAATAAAGCGCCTGTAAAAATTGGCAAACCCGAGGAAGCTTTGTAGCGCCTTCACTGTTGTTGGCTCCGGCCATTGGAGCACCGCTCTGACCTTGGCTGTGTCCATCCTGACCCCCAGTGGCCCTATGCGATAGCCCAGAAATGCAACCTCTGTTTTATGAAATTCACACTTCTCCGCCTTCACATACAGTGGTTACAAAATTGGAATGGCGATCTCGCCGCGTATACCGCCGTTTAAAGGCAACAGCGGCCAAAATAAATCAGTTGCATTTCAAAGTCATTCGTAAAATGGCCGCCAGGTGGCGCAAAGTGACATTTTCATTCATCGCAGTAAATACAACAGTGATGGTAATTTCCACAACAAACATGACAAATCTGAACCAGAGCTATTAATGTGTACTGTACAATAATGAGTAAAAAGAAAAATTATAGTAGATTTATTAACTGAAATAAATGACCATATTTTTCAAGAGAATTTTCAAGCCCCACTCATCAAACAAAATTATAACGAAATCGGCCAAGTTTACTATTTATTTAAATATAAATTTATAAACCAATAAGATCAAATAACACCAAGTTATTATTATAACAGGCTTACTTCGTTACTTATCCAGCGCTTGCTTTATTAACCTTGCCTTATTTAACGTTACTTGGGTGCATTGTCTTTCAGTGCCCGCTTGGTGTAGCGGTTAGAGCCCACGGTCAGTGTTATATTAAGCGCTGGTTCGAATCCCGAGGGATGATGTTTTAAATTTTTTTATTTTAATTATAGCAAAATTAAAATAAAAAAAATTTGTTGCATTTTGATTTTGCTTCAGTATACTATAGAAAAAACAGCAAACTCGCACGCAACCAGTTTGTATTCTTTAAATTTAGGGGAGTGACGGCTCGGTCTGCTGCTGCTGCGTGTGTGTGTGTGTGTGTCATTATACTGATGAAAAGTGGTGGCCATTTTGATTTACGACAGCTGTTTACGGCAGTGTAGTCCAGTGCGGGAGATGCATTGTGGGTAATGAGGTCCGGTGTTACATCTGTTACATTTTTGATAACAATAATTTTTTTTCAGCCTGTCACGGCGTGTGCCCAATTCATCTTTTTTTATCCTTGGCTGGCAAGCTCTCCGGTTTGCACCCCGCGCTATAAAATACTAGGGGTTTGTTGGTTTACAGGGGATTTTTACTACCCGGTGTGATTGCGATGCCCGCGCAACAACGCGGAAGTGCGGCATTTCTAAACAAGATCAAATGACACCAAGTTTAAAACAGATAAAATACACGTGCAAATAGTATAATTGTATAACAGGCTTACTTCGTTACTTATTTAACGCTTGCTTTCAAAGAAGTCGAGTGGCTTATTAACATCACGGAGGTGTGTTGTCTCTTAGTGCCTGGTTGGCGTAGCGGCTAGAGCGCTCGGTCAGGGATTTACAAAGTGTCGGTTCGAATCCTGGATGATGCTTTTTAAAAAAAATTGTTCTATTTTAATTTTGCTCAGCAAACAAAAAAAATTTTTATTCAGAGCACGATATACAACCGTAATGAGTCCCGTAACCGGCTTATACAGCTGGCATGTGACCAACGTATTTAACCGTGAGGAGTCCATAAAATCAGTAGCAGCTAATAATTACTAATTACTTTAGTTAATGCTGCTACTGATTTTATTCCAGCTTACCTGTTCAGGTTGATTGCGATTCTTTTTAAAATATTGTCTCAGTTTTATACGTATGTTGTTCGTCTTGATGTTTGTCTTCTTTTCACTTGGCAACACTCAAATGCAAATTATTCACCGTGAATCAGCTGTTCTCACCTATACATTCAGAGAAACTGAATGAGCTGAAATGAGCCTTTGTTTCACGACCGCGACACCCCTCTCTCTCACGCACATACAGTACAGAGTAGACCAAATCATTACAGTACATACTTTATCCAACGAACATGAAAAATATCCACATAATGATGAGTTAAGAAGCATTGCTTAATTCTCGTTTAGACAGACTGTTTGTATCTGATTATTGGTATTATTAAAGAACAGCAGCACAAACAACAACACAAGGGCTTGTACAGCAAGACACATTTTTATTATTTTGCAAAGAGTTAAATTTGTAACATTAAAAGGCATCCGAATTTAAATATATAAATTACTAGAAACAAATTGAGCACACTATCAGAATAAAAAATATAACAAATCAAATGTTTTTTACACATACACAAGGAGGATAATGATACCGAGTTTATATTAAAATAACAAATATTGTAATATTGTTTTTGTGTTATTATAAATAATGAAATGCAGTAGGCTGTTATGGTCATCATAAACTACTAAAAGTTTACATTTGATTTGTTATATTTTTTATTCTGATAGTGTGCTCAATTTGTTTCTAGTAATTTATATATTTAAATTCGGATGCCTTTTAATGTTACAAATTTAACTCTTTGCAAAATAATAAAAATGTGTCTTGCTGTACAAGCCCTTGTGTTGTTGTTTGTGCTGCTGTTCTTTAATAATACCAATAATCAGATACAAACAGTCTGTCTAAACGAGAATTAAGCAATGCTTCTTAACTCATCATTATGTGGATATTTTTCATGTTCGTTGGATAAAGTATGTACTGTAATGATTTGGTCTACTCTGTACTGTATGTGCGTGAGAGAGAGGGGTGTCGCGGTCGTGAAACAAAGGCTCATTTCAGCTCATTCAGTTTCTCTGAATGGATAGGTGAGAACAGCTGATTCACGGTGAATAATTTGCATTTGAGTGTTGCCAAGTGAAAAGAAGACAAACATCAAGACGAACAACATACGTATAAAACTGAGACAATATTTTAAAAAGAATCGCAATCAACCTGAACAGGTAAACTGGAATAAAATCAGTAGCAGCATTAATTAAAGTAATTAGTAATTATTAGCTGCTACTGATTTTATGGACTCATCACGGTTAAATACGTTGGTCACATGCCAGCTGTATAAGCCGGTTACGGGATTCATTACGGTTGTATATCGTGCTCTGAATAATATTTTTTTTTGTTTGCTGTTTGGGATTGCCACCTTATTGTGGTCAGGGGATTTGCGTGCCTCAGTGCTTGGATGTTTACCGAGGGCTCAAGGGAGGTGTGTCTGTGTGTGTCTGTGTGTGTGTGTCTGTGTGTGTGTGCGCCTGTCCTTTTTTCAGCGGATTTTTCCGCTACCGCAGATCAGTTTATCAACTTGTAATATATAAATTTTAGGAATATATTAACACGTGGAGACATCATTATATGTTGAATGGAACTTGTAAGCCTTTGAATGGTGTTAAAAATACTTGCAAAACAAGTATTGCAGCCATACATTGGAGGGAACTTCTGAGGTGGTCAGTGATTGATGGCACGGTCGGTCGGAGGGGGTTGTGATCACACCTATAGATCTTTTGTTCTAGGCTATCGGTCAAATATCTCTCCACTTGGAAGCAAAAACATGCAAGGGATTTCAGCATCTCGACGCACATACTAAGCTGTTTATAAAGTAGACACTGTTTGTTTTTTCATTTTGTAATCTTTCCCGTGTTTACCGTGTACTGTACAATGTATATTCATTTTTTAATGAATTACTGTAAATAAACTACACATTCCGTTGATTTACCAGAAATGACTTTTCTGTTTTTTGTGTGTGCTAAACTAAACTTCAGGGTCAAAGTAATAGCGATTTTATTTGAAAAGTATTATATATTTACAATGCTGATAAGTTCAAGCTTAGATTCATATATAAACTGCTTCAAAGTCTTTCCACCCCGTGACCGCTGAAATCCGACAGACGCAGGGCTCAAGGGAGGTGTGTCTGTGTGTGTGTGTGTGTGTGCGCGCGCGTGTGTATGTGTGTGTGTGTGTGTGTGTGCGCTGCAGCCTGTCATTTTCAGCGGATTTTTCCGCTACCGCAGATCAGTTTATCAACTTGTAATATATACATTTTAGGAATATATTAACATGTGCAGACATTTAAGGGTGCGCTGCCCTCTCTTGCCCCTGCGTAGAGCCCACACACACACACACACACACACACATCTATCTATCTATCTATTATATAAATACACATTTGGAATCTGCATCTACATTTTCTGTTACAAGTATAGAATTAGGTTCAGCTGAGACTCATGATCAATGGTGTTAGGGTACTTATGTAGTGATAATTAGTTTCAGCCAAATCATTAAAACTAACAATGGACTATGACACTCTTGTTTTACACACATTGTTTTAGCGATAGTTTCACGGAAGCGAGTTCAGAACTAATCTAACCAAACCAAGAAAAAAACAAACATCCGAAGCTTCAAATAGAATGAACGAACTAATGAAATTGATATATATGTAATTGATATACTGTATATACAGACGTGTGTGTGTCATTTTAATTCAAATGAACATTTTAATGCTTTCTGATACACTTATCAACTTATCGACATACACTTATCAACACAAACTCTCCGTGCACGCACACACACAATCTCTAAAAAATTAATATTAATAACATACATATACAAATAAACAAAAATATAAACGTCTATATTGAAGTCTACGGTGAACGCAGAGTCGGCTAAGCACACGTGATGACGCGCGCGCCCTCACCTCTGTTACGGCTGCCTACAGTATTTGGCCAAAAGAATTATAATAATTGAACGATATGCCTGGTCCTGGAAAGAGACATCAACAGTCCGGCGCTGAGAAACGAAAGAACCGAAAGAAAAAAAAGCCTAAGATGAAGCCCGTGCATCAATTCCAGAAATAAAACTTTACTTTATTCTGTCGACGTTAATAATGTAATAACGTAACATTAACGTAAAATAACGCAAATTTCATTTAACAGCAGGGGGGACAATAAATATATATTTTTATAAATTTATTGCATTGTTTATGTTGTTTACAGTCAAGCCATCAACATACAATAAAATGTAAACATGAGATCTAAACTAAAAACTGTGCTCCCTGTGCTGGTGCTGGCAATATCATCTCTTTGTTCTGCTGTCTCCGGCTCCCTCCCTGGTCCTGAATCTGCCCCTTCCTCTACTCTCACTGTCTCAGAACAGACTGACTCCTGAAGCAGAAAAAAATGCAGGAAATTATGTTTTCTAACATGCGTTAGATAGTTTTTTTTTTATCACTCTATACACAATACTTTGCTATTTTTATAGATGTTGAGCATCGTGAGCAAGCCCGAGATCATATTAACGTTAATTATCACCAGCCGGCATGAATAGCAAACGAGTAACGTGAGTTGGACGCACACCAATCGATTCGACTATGGTTAATCGCTCACTCCGTAGGCTCCCTGAATAGGCGGGAAAGGGATGGAACCGCGCATTCGTCCCGGCAGGAAAAAAAAACTAAACAGATCTAACAGATGAGGACTCAGATTAATGTGCAAAAATATATAATAAAACTATACAAGTCTACATAGCCTTTATAAGACTCTACCTTAAGCGCACTTAAAACATTTTATTTAGTTTTAAAATAAAACAATTTTAAAACATCACTCGGGATTCGAACTGGCGTTTTGAAGATCACTAGTCGAGTGTTCTACCCGCTACACCAAGCGGCCACTTAGAGACAATGCACACCAGAGACGTTAATAAGCCACTCGACTTCTTTGAAAGCAAGTGTACGTCTTTGATAAGTGACGAAGTAAGCCTGTTATAATAATAACTTGGTGTTATTTGATCTTATTGGTTTAGAAATTTATATTTAAATAAAACCCTACACACTTATTTTCTAATTACACGTGATAAAATCTAAAGGCTCACTGTGTTAATATTTATTGTGCTTAAATTTGATCTTAATAAGATTTGATTTAATTTGAATTCTACATTTGTACTGTAATTATAGTACTGTGATTATGAATTCGATCAACTACAGTGTTTCACTTGATGTTATGGGCTACTACGTGTATTATTTAATGGGACACGTCTCATTAATGAGACAGAGAATGTAAGGCATGATGCGTCAGTCTGTAGTTATATAGCGCCACTCAGTGGTAAAAGCAAGCAAATGCACAGCAAATGCACATGCCGTAATGCGGCGGCGACGTTACATACGATGCTCCGATTTTGTAACAACTGTAGAGCCCATGTTCCCTCAGTCGATGGAGAACGGCGGTTACATGACTAACGTGCTCTTCGTATGACCGAGAGTAAATTAGGATGTCATCCAAATAAACTATCACGAACCGGCTTAACATATGTCGGAGCACGTCATTCATGAACCCCTGAAACACCGCAGGAGCGTTCACCAGTCCATAAGCCATTACATTGTATTGGTAATGACCTGATGTAGTGCTAAACGCTGTCTTCCACTCATCTCCCTTGCGAACACGAACGAGGTTATAAGCGCTGCGGAGGTCAAGTTTGGTAAAGATGGACGCGCCGCGGAGCAGATCGATCGCGGCCGGAACCAGGGGCAGCGGGTGCTTATATTTCACTGTGATGGTATTGAGCCCTCGATAATCAATACACGGCCGAAGGCCCCCGCCTTTTTTCTCGATAAAGAAGAACCCTGCCGATGCGGGTGACGTGGAGCGACTAATGAGCCCCTGCTGGAGAGCCTCTTTCACGTATTCCTCCATCGCCCGTGTTTCTGGCACGGACAATGGATAAATCCGCGAGCAGGGCGGTGTTTTCCCCGGCAGGAGGTCAATAGCGCAATCCCACGGGCGGTGAGGGGGAAGTCGTGCAGCTGCCTTAACACTAAAAACGTCCTTAAATTTCGCATACTCCGATGGCACTAGGGTCGAAACTAGGGCGCTAGGGCTTTCTACTGTAGTCGTTTGGGCCATCAATGAGGTTGGCATACAGAGTTTCGCGCATCGGGGGGACCAAGAGAGGATGCGAGCACTTGCCCAATCAAAATTCGGGTTATGAGAGCTAAGCCATGGGAGGCCGAGCACGACGGGCTGACTCACCTGGGATATTACATAAAATTCTAACTCCTCAGTGTGATTAGGGAAAGTTAACCGTAGGGGCACGGAGATCATGTTAACCGGCGATTGACTTAATGGGTTGCCATCGAGAGCGTTAATCACGATCGGGGTTGGAAGCTTCGACACTGGAGCGTGCAGCGAGGAAAGTAGAGAAAATGAAATAAAATTCCCAGCCGAGCCCGAATCTATGAGGGGGGAAACAGAAATTTCATGGTTATTGTATGCCAACGTCGCATTTACACAAAATGACCGGTGGGTTCGTGGTGGTGTTGGCAGTGTAGGTGTTTTTTCAGTTTGTGGGGGTATGTCCGTGTTTATGGTTTGTGTAGAGTTGTTCATGCGTGTGATTGGTGGTGAGGTGATTCGTGGGTGTGTGTTCGTGCGGTTGGATGGTGACAGTGTGTTTGTCTTTACTTTTAATAATGGGCACTCTCGGATGAGGTGCCCCCCACCGCCGCAGTACAGGCACAGTCCGGCCGTAATTCGGCGTCGTCTCTCCTGGGCGGACAGTCTGGACGAGCCTACATCCATCGGCTCTGTCGTTTGGGACTCGCGGCGAGCTTGTGGGCTTCTGCTGGGGCGAGGACGGTGGTGCGATTCCACCCTGCTTCCTGCCGCCCGGGCGGGATTTTGTCTTCTCTGACTGCGGAGGTGTTGGTCGAGCTTAATGGCGAGCTGGATTGTTTCATCCAAGTCGAGCTCTGCATCTCTGCACGCCAACTCCAGCTGGATGTCGGGCTGGAGCCCGTCCCGGAAGCGGGCGAGAAGGCTCTTCTCGCACCACTCACTCTCCGCAGCCAGGATCTTGAATTGCACGGCGTATTCGGCGACGGTGGTCGACCCCTGCCTAATCCTCAGCAGTTGTTGCTCCCCAGTCCGGCCCTGATCCGGGTGCTCGAAGACAGCGCGGAATGCGCGGAGGAAGCGGACAAAGTCGATCATGTCCCGGCCTCCAGCACTCCACATAGCGGTGGCCCAGTCCATCGCTGCACCTGTGAGCTGTTGAGTGACGAAACTTATTTTTTGTCGTTCGTCGAGACCGGGATACTCGGCCAGGTACAGCTCACAGGCGAGGAGAAATCTTCGGCACCCCTCTGGGTCCCCAGCATATCTCTCGGGGGGGGCGGCCCGTGGTGGAGATCGGGATGCGTGCATCTGCGCTGCAGGTGGAGGCGGCTGTCTCGCCGCGATGTCACGGACACTGTGGGCCAGGTCATTAATTGCCCTGGCCAGGCTGTCCATCTGCCCCTGCTGTCGTCGAATGTAGTCCATCATCGGGACCGTATTGACACGTACAGGTGTTCCTGCTGCGTTCGGGTAGCTGGTCTGGTCATCTGTCATGTCTGTCTTCGGGAAACATACACACGGGAGAACGCAGGTGCAGGAAATATATCTTTTTATTGAAAGTCCCTTTTTGACTTGAACAACTGAAATCTTATATAAATGATAATGACCCCAAGGGTCCTTCACCAGGGACGGTCTGCAGGCGGAAACACAAATGAAACACTGACTTCACTTGAAGTCTTAACCTTGAAAGACACGTAGAATTTGCCACGGAACCGAAATCCGTCCGGACGCGAAAGCCGTCTCGCTTTCGCTACTTCGCCTGCAGATACCGTCTTAAACCTGGGAGAGAGAGAGCGAGAGAGAGAACATACAGTTTAAACATACAGGGGTGTGCACAACGGTGACCAGACAATGTGGTGTGGGTTCGGCTGGGTTAAATAGTGAGACACACAAGGGTAGACAGGTGAATTCACTCTGGTGTTGATGACTGACAGTGACATACGCAGACACACTAGGGGGAGACAAAGACTACGGCTCAGTAATCCGGTGAACTTGATCTCCGGGGCTGAGGCAGATCGGATGTTACAATTGAGTCTAGACCTGATCATTTAAAGCAACCCCATTTCGTAACACTGCCTCCACAGGCTTGTACAGTAAGGTAAGGCAAGTTCATTTGTATAGCACATTTCATACACAATGGTAATTCAAAGTGCTTTACATAAACGAGAAGAAAAAACTCATAAAAAGAAATAAAAAATAATAGCACTAAAACTTTTACAATTATTTAAGATTTGATTTAAATAAAAATAAAAACAGTTTGCAATAAAACTGTTGATACTTCTGCTGATATTTCAAATTTGATTTATAATCAAAATAGAACAGTTAAAAATATAAGATAAACAAAATACAGTGCAGTCAGTTCGAACGTAGCACAATGATCATTAATGCAAAGCTAAACAGATTTTTAGTCTAGATTAAAATGTGACTAATGCTTTATCACATCTGATCTCTTCTGGAAGCTGGTTCCAACTGCGGGCAGCATAATAGCTAAAAGCGGCCTCCCCTTTGTGTGAACCCTTGGTATTTCTAACTGTATATCCTAATAATCTGAGTGGTCTGTTAGGTTTATATTCAGTGAGCATTTCTGTAATGTATTTAGGTCCTAGTCCATTGAGTGATTTATAAATGAGTAAAATCACTTTAAAATCTATCCTAAATGTTACAAGAAGCCAGTGTAAGGACCTGAGGACTGGTGTGATGTGCTCAGATTTTCTGGTTCTATTGGCAGAGGGAGTCAACGGGGCTGTAGTCATTTGGAGATAAGGCTAGGTAAAGCTGGGTATCATCAGCAAAGCTGAGATAGGCAATTTGGTTATTTCTCATTATCTGACTTAGTGGGAGGATATACAGGCTAAACAGGAGCGGTGCAAGAATTAAGCCTTGTGGGACTCCGCATGTCATGGACATCCACTTAATGTCATGGACGTCCACTTATACCTCTTTTCCACTGCATAGTACGGCACGACACGGTTCAGTTCAACTCACTTCGGTTCGGCTCAGTTTGGCTCGGTTTGCACTTCCACTGCAGTTTAGTAACGCTTTAGAGTGGGCGGGATTATTCACGTGTCATTTTAGTTGCGGCGCCTCTACTGCCGTGACATCATCGTAAACGCGCCACAAACAAACACACAACAATGGAGCATATCGACGGCATGGTGTTCTTCATTCTCGGCATGCAGATGTTTTTAACAGCGAGACGAAGGAGTTTGTTTCAAAAGAGGCTGATGGCAGCCAAAGAAAATTTTTGGTTCATACAAAAAGGTGCGTCTGATCCTTCTCTGGCTGTTCTAAATATAGCGGTTCTGTTGTGTGTAATACAAAAAGGTGCGTCCAATCCTCCGCTGGCTGTTCTACCGTAAATATAGCGGTTCTGTTGTGTCTCGTGTCGCAAGTTCAGTGACGCAGTAATGACGATTTTCTCCGGCCAATCAGTCACCAGCAGAGTTTACACGTCACGTTTTGGTAATGGTTCGGCGCGCTTGGAACCTCGGCTGAGGTGGTACTAAAAAAAGGACCAGGTACCATGTACTGTTAGGGGTAGCTCAGTGGTTAAGGCGTTGGACTACGGTTCGGAAGATCCCAGGTTCAAACCCCACAACCACCAAGTTGCCACTGTTGGGCCCTTGAGCAAGGCCCTTAACCCTCAACTGCTCAGATGTATAACGAGATAAAAATGTAAGTCGCTCTGGATAAGAGCGTCTACCAAATGCCTAAATGTAAATGTAATGTAAATGTACTGTTCCCAGTGGAAAAACCCCCAAACATGAGTTGAACTGAACCGTGTCATGCCGTACTATGCAGTGGAAAAGCGCCATTACAGTAGGCACAGTAGGCATTGACATGATGCATGCATCACTTCATCTGCCCTTCTTCTTACTATGATGTCCAATCACTCTGAAACAGGGTAAATCTGGAATAATCAGACTGCATTACCTTTCCCCAATTCCCACAGTCCATTCTTTATGCGCCCTCACTGATAAGACTCACTGATAAGTGATTTTCTTTAGGTTTCGGGCTCCAAACATTCCAAATGTTTAAATTATCTCCAATAATAGCAATTACGTATGAAATTACCCTTCTGAAACAGAGAAACATTTTTGTTACTGACTGAAGGTGTCCTCCTCTATGACTTTAGCTCATTTTCTAATCAACCAGTAAAGCTAAAGTAATTATGTTGAACAGCCCTTTATGACAAAACCAAAAAAAACAACAGTAAATAATAATAGTAAATAATATTTCAGTTTCATCACACCACACTGCTGTTGATTATTTTCCATTAACAGCACACACCTATGTAATTTATTCTTTAAAATTTACACACCTTAACAACTCAGGCTCACCAAAAATAAAGAAATGAACTAACGTGTTTTTGAAGACTCCTAGAACTAAAAAAGCAAAAATGTTTCTAAATAAAAGACAAAAAAATCCACTTTTTAAGAAAAGGGAACACAGCTTTCACATCTTATCACCATTAGAGAGTGATACAGAGGGAATTTGCACTGCCAAAGCCCTTATAATGATTTATTTATTTTCCTTTGCACCTGAGAAACAAACTGAATAAGAAACATACTGTACAAGAATGCATGTGATGTTATAAATGTTAGAATTCCTCCGACTGCAGATGTTAAAAACACCTAGTACACATTTATAAAAAAGAAAATAATGTGTAATATGAAGTACACACTAATGTGTTATTAATTGACAGGAGAATACACAACATATGAATAATTCTGTTCATCATACATCCTCTTGAGCCTCATCTTCTCAGAGAACTGTAGAGCAGAAGAGAGCATCATTCACTTTAACTGTTTGTAGTGAGACTGTATACATAATTATTCCATTAAAGTGGTGGAAATCACACACATCATTATGTCGTCACAAGATATGCATTATTAACCTTTTATCACAGTTAGCTTAAATATCCAAGTTTGACCCAATGTCACTATTAATATATTAATATAATAAAACGTAATATTTTTTAAAAACTTAATTTAATTATGTTTATTAAATAAATGAACATAATGAGGTCTGGGGAATTTATTTTATAGTAGGAAAAAAAATTATATGCATAGTGTATACATTTAAAACAATGTTCATTATTTACTTTACATTATTTTACTTTTATTCTAAATGTAAAAGTAAGTTTGTTAGAAAATATTCACCTTATAACCAAATGAGCACCCCTGACCATCACACCCATGAATGATTCTTCCTCAAACTGTTACCATTCAGTACATTTGTACAGTATGTGATATCTGTGTGTGCGCTGTAGTTTTACACAAAGCCAGCTCCTTGACGACATAGTGGGTTGGAGTGGAAGAACATGATTTATGAAACAAGTTAAAACGTGTAGTTTTTGTTCAGAAACTAAATCTGAGTAAATAAATAAATATGGGAGAAATTGTATCTACTGGTTTTTGGGTTTGAGATTTTTACCTCATTATCTTCTGCCTACAAAACACAACAGAGAGAACATTATTATTATTATTATTATTATTATTATTATTATTATTATTATTATTATATGAGTAATCATTTACCTGTTTGTCTTTGTTGGTGATTAAAGATCAAGACAAAGGTCAATAAAAAAATCCCAACCAGCGCACCAACCACTGGGATAAGAATGAAGAATAAAGGAGAGGCTAAACATTAAAGAAAATATAAAAGAATGTGTTAAAACAGGTTCAAACCCCACAACCACCAAGTTGCCACTGTTGGGTCGTCGAGCAAGGCCCTTAACCCTCAACTGCTCAGATGTGTAATGAGATAAAAATGTAAGTCGCCCTGGATAAGAGCGTCTGCCAAATGCCTAAATGTAAATGTTACAGTAATTAGACAGCAAAATGAGATATTGTCACTTAAAAGCTAAATCAGTTTCAGCTAATGAAGCAAAAAAATATTGAGGGTTTTACGTGTGGTGTTATGGTATGGAGAGCTACACCATGAAATGTTTTAATGATAAGAACCTGGACACAGGGCTTTAGAGGGGATCAATGAAATAGGAGTTGTGAGAGTGCTTATGATACGCACGGGAAGAACTTTCTGTTTGGAGATAGCGTGGGATTATTAATTAGGGAACTTAAGGAAAACAAAAGAAAACTGAAAACACAAAAAACGGATGGGGCTCTGGAAACTAAAACAAAACTAAGGATCCTCTCGGGGCATTCGCTCTTACTGAGGATTTATAGTGAGGAGAGGAAGAGTTTGTGCTTTGTGTACTTGAGAGCGCACGCTGAACTGATGTGTATCGGTCTCCCTCACTTTCTCGCGCTCTGTTGCAGGCGTCTTAGACAGACAGAGGTTTGGGCTTTGCCTCCATCTTTTGACAGCACGCTTTATCTGTGTCTGTCTGTCTGTCTGTTTATCTGTCTCTCTTTTATTTTCGATCTTTTTCTTTGTCTTTGGCCCTGATACCTTACCGTTAGTACCTAAATTATCACACGTAGTGGCCGAGGTATCAGGACCCTTATATAAACATGGTGCCAGGTGCGGCTCGTACAGGCTGATTGCCTGATGCCGGTGTTGCCTAGCAACCACGTGTATAAATGGCCGCGCCTGCACCTTTGCCAGCTTATGCGCGGCTCTGCCCCTCGCGCGATCCACGTCATTACAGAGGGCGTATCAAAAAGATTCGAGACTACTTTTGTAACACGCCAACAGATGGCAGCACACGGCTGCACAAACAGTCAAAGGTGCCAAAATACATCGTCCTGTGTACGTCAGGAGCTGTGCAACTGGTGCTATTCTGACCATGTTACCAAGTCTCCTATTTCATCATGGACGATGGGTGTGTTAGAATAATACTTCAATGAAGCCATGTTCTACAATCTAAAGAAAATCCTTTCCAGCAGAGTGGAGGCTCTTAAAGCAGCAAAAGCGGGACCACTCTATTTTAATGAATAAATTGATTAACAAACCTACAGTGGGAATAGAAGAAAATCATGCTTTTTAAAATAATTAGTTTGTTGCTCTGCAGCCTGAAGACAGACATTATTTTAGTTTTATCCAGTTGTATTAACATCCAAGTGAAAAATAAAATATTTCAAATAGAAAAAAAAATAATAAAAAGCAGAATTACTGGTTTAGAAAAGGAATGATCACCCCCTCCAAAAATGACTTGTAAATTAAATCAGGTGAAGCTAATCATCTTCTCAATGGCACACAAAGCCTTTCAACTGTGATCAGCTGTGGTCATTTTGATTAGCTTTGAAAAGCTGGATCATTGCAGTCCCTGGTAGTGCAACTGTGCCAAACAAATCACTATGGGTGGCAAGGCAAGAATCTCAAGATAAAGTTGTGTACAGGCACAAGTTAGGAGATAGATTAAAAAAAAGAAATTAAAGGCTTTATCACTGTCTAGAAGAACAGAGAAGTCTATCATTGAGAAGTGGAAGACATTTGGTACAACCCTCCTTACAGTAGATCAGGATGTCGCTCCAAACTGGATGAAAGAGCCAGGAGGAAACTGGTCAAAGAGGGTACCAGGAGGCCTACAGCCATTTTGAAAGATTTGGAGGAATTGCAAACAATGATCATTGTATGCAAGTGACAACAATATTACAAATGTGGATTGTATGGGAGGGTTGCAATAAAAAAAGCCATTACTTAAGAAAGGCCACATGCAGTAATCTCAGAGCTTTGCAAAAACAAGGTTTTGGGGCCACATGGAAAAAGGTGTTGGTCAGATGAGACGAAAAAAATGCAATTATTCAGCCACCAAACAATATACAGTGGAACCTTGTTTCACGAATGCCTCCAAGTACAAAAAATTTGTTCATGACCCAAAAAATTGTCTTTGTTCTTGAACCTCTCCTCGGGACACAACCCAGAAACTGCAATCCCAAGCTGCTACTACAGTATCAGCTGAACAAAGGTGTGAGTACATCGCCCAGCATCAGTTTGGCTCAGTTTGCGGTTGCAGATCGCATGCATAATAAAATCCTTTTATGCAAAGTGGAGTAACGTTCCAGCCTTTGCTGAGAAGTATCACCTGAACAAGACTGCGGCAAACAGAGTGCTGCTGTTTATGAATGACAACTCAGTTTCGCAAGTGTGCAGTGCAGAAGAAACAAATCTCTCAGCATAGATTTTTTGGAAAATAATTATGGCTGCCACACATGAACCACAGGCAAAAAAAATGAGAAAGAAAACCCCTGAAGAAGAATTACTTTGGGGACTTTCCTTCCAAACACTAACCTCCGCTCTACCCCTCTTCCTCTCCTCCATTCCATCACATCAGTGAGTCGCCCTATGAAAGGTGCGTTAACAGTACATGTAAAAAAGTGTTCACTCTCTCCTGTACAGTTTATATTAATATTTAGTGATGTATTATTTTGTATAATCAAGGCTTTTTCATACTTTGTTTTATATTTTGTGATATAAACAAAATAAACCAAAAGTTAAATACAGTTCATAATGGATTATTTCTATTTACATGTATTTCTATGAAAAAAAAAAACTGAATCGGTGTACGACCAATTACAAATAGAATCTAGGAACAAATTATCTTCATGAATCGAGGTTTCACTGTATTTGGTGGAAATACAATGCAACTTACATTAACACCATTTCTACAGTAAAGCATGGAGCTGGTAATATCCTGTTACAGTATGGAGTGTTTCTCTGCAGCAACGACTGGAGCACTTTTCAGGATAGAAAGAAAACAGATGGAGAAAATTACTATCAAACTTGTGAGGGAAAAAGTTTTGCCCTTCAACATGTGGAAAACGTGAATGTTCTTACATGGCCTAGTCAGAGTCCAGACATTAACCCCAGTGAAAATCTGAGGAATGACTTGAAGACTGGAGTCCACAAACAGTCACCATCAAATTTAACCCAACTGTTCTGCAAAGAAGTCATATTTAGGAGGAGACAATCCTTTTCTATTTCAATGATTTTTTTTGTTAGGCATGTTTTCAGGCATAGTGTTATATCTTTCACTTGGATGTTAGACTTTTGCACTGAGTAAATACAGCTGGATAGAACAAAACTGTGTCTGTTTTCAATTCAGACTGCAAAGCAAAAAAAGGGTGATTCTTTTGTATACCCACTGTATGTGGGCTTGATCATCAGATGTCCGCATAGTTTTGGCCAGACCGTGTATTAATCTGCATTTCACTTCATGTTCTATATGAATTTTATTATCAGCAAGAATGAAAAAAATTTGTTTCTACCAAGTTTTCTTGGACCTTTTGGTAATTCTTGCACTTCTCGCACTAACTCCTTCTCCAAGCTGCTGTGCTGAACCATGCAGGTGTAGGTGTGTTTTTGCAGCTCCTCAGCTGGGACTTTCAGAATGCTTCTCTTCTGGAAGGTTCTATCCTGGTTGGGTAACGTCTCTCTGAGGTCCTCATCTTCATGCACGTCCTCTCCATCCTTCTGCCAGGTGGTCATCACTGCTTTGGGGAAGAAACCTGTAGCGTGACACACCACCTCTGGAGAAGGAGAGTGTTTCTGGAACACTGACACCTCAGGAACAACTGCAGAGACACACAGACATAAATATTAAACTACTCTGACAGATTTATACATTTATAAATTATATAAAGTGGAACCTTGGATTACAAACATAATTCTTTCCAGAAGCTAAAATAAGAGGAGAGGAGGAATGAGACCAGCCCCCTCCCTCTTCTCATCTTACACTGTAACCCCATCCTACTCTCTTATTTAAGTTTCACACACACACACACACACACACACATATTAATGGAAAGACTAAAAATTAATAAGGAACATTGCTAATGACACTCGCGTGAGCGACACACTAACGGAATCACTGTTTTAAACTAAAAATAAAACAAATTAACTTGCACTTTACCCCAGTGAGTGTGTGTGAAAAGGCAAGAGGAGGAGGGGTGTGTTTGTGTGTGAAGGGGCACGGTGTTCAATGACGCGCGGACACATAACGGGAAGCTGATACAGAGAGAGAGAGAGAGAAAATGGATCTGACCTTTCTAATAAGGCTTTAATTTGCTTTACATGCGCGCGCACACACGTATGTTCTAATAAATAGTACACGCACGCTGTACACATGCGCTTTCAAACACAAAATAAAATATGTTTTACACACACACACGTGGTCACAGTGTTATAGTAAACAGTACACGTGAGCACGGATGTTAATTATACCAGTAAGAGACGAGCACTAAGACCCAGCAGGGGAGACGATTATCCACAATTCCGCAGCACAAGAGAGAGAAATAACGTGACGCTCAGCGTCAAAACAAGAAACGCATGCGTGATACATGATACTCATAAACTAAGACTTGCTCGTTTTTCAAGTCAAAATTAATTTTCCCTGCAGTGAAAATCATCTCTGTGAGAGTATGTAGTTTGATTAGATCCAAATGTATTGTCACTGAAATTCAAGGCAAGTCAACAAAATGCAGGTAGCATCCAACCAGAAGTGCAGAATAATTTGCATACGTCATTTTCACAGTGCAGAATAATTTGCATATGTAAATCTCTTTATGTGCTCCCAAACGAGTCTCTGTGTTGTGTTAGGTGTATGAAGAAGAAGGGAGGACACCACTTGTGGCTGGATCAACAGCAGGGCAGCTCTCTCTCTCTCTCTTTATTTAGTTGTTTTTCCTCCCATCGGGCCTCGGTTGATAAACAGGGAATTTTCTCATAAGAACAAAACAACTGAGTTAATTTCTTCTCAATTAAACATAGAAATGTAAATCTAACAAAATACCAAAATAAAATATTACAAATGCAGTCATAACTATATTAATTAAAATCCAACAATATAGATCTCCCCATAGCAACTAATTAATTACAAAAACATACGATATTTTCTATGATGTATAATAAAAAAAAGAAAACCCTAAATGACAAAAAAATAATGCCACATCTCTTTCAATAAACGTTCCTTTTATTATAAATAAAATAATTACTTCAAAATAATGTGGATTGTTAACCTAGATAACACAAATACACAGATCATTATGAGCACAAAAAACTGCCATCTCACATTCTCATTAGAACAAAACAACAGAACCTAAACAACAAGCTCAATAATTTAGAGAAGGGGCCCCATCAGACAATTACTTACACAGAATAAACACAGCTCCCTCTAGTGTGTGGAAGCCAATATTACATCTTCCCTACACATACAGGTCTTTCTAAAAAAAAAATTAGCATATTGTGATAAAGTTCAATATTTTCTGTAATGTACTGATAAACCTTAGACTTTCATATATTTTAGATTCATTACACACAAACTGAAGTAGTTCAAGCCTTTTATTGTTTTAATATTGATGATTGTGGCATACAGCTCATGAAAACCCAAATCTATCTAAAAAAATTAGCATATTTCATCCGACCAATAAAAGAAAAGTGTTTTTAATACAAAAAAAGTCAACCTTCAAATAATTATGTTCAGTTCTGCACTCAATACTTGGTCGGGAATCCTTTTGCAGATTCTTGTGTCTTGTGTCTCTCAACTTTCTCACAGATTCCCACAGATTCTCTATGGGGTTCAGGTCAGGAGAGTTGGCAGGCCAATTGAGCACAGTAATACCATGGTCAGTAAACCATTTACCAGTAGTTTTGGCACTGTGAGCAGGTGCCAGGTCGTGCTGAAAAATGAAATCTTCATCTCCATAAAGCTTTTCAGCAGATGGAAGCATGAAGTGCTCCAAAATCTCCTGATAGCTAGCTGCATTGACCCTGCCCTTGATAAAACACAGTGGACCAACACCAGCAGCTGACATGGCACCCCAGACCATCACTGACTGTGGGTACTTGACACTGGACTTCAGGCATTTTGGCATTTCCCTCTCCCCAGTCTTCCTCCAGACTCTGGCACCTTGATTTCCGAATGACATGCAAAATTTGCAACCTGTAGCCCATTTCCTGCACACGCCTGAACAAGGTGGCTCTGGATGTTTCTACTCCAGACTCAGTCCACTGCTTCTGCAGGTACCCCAAGGTCTGGAATCGGTCCTTCTCCACAATCTTCCTCAGGGCCCGGTCACCTCTTCTCGTTGTGCAGCGTTTTCTGCCACGCTTTTTCCTTCCCACAGACTTCCCACTAAGGTGCCTTGATACAGCACTCTGGGAACAGCCTATTCGTTCAGAAATTTCTTTGTGTCTTACCCTCTTGCTTGAAGGTGTCAATGATGGCCTTCTGGACAGCAGTCAGGTCGGCAGTCTTACCCATGATTGCGGTTTTGAGTAATGAACCAGGCTGGGAGTTTTTAAAAGCCTCAGGAATCTTTTGCAGGTGTTTAGAGTTAATTAGTTGATTCAGATGATTAGGTTAATAGCTCGTTTAGAGAACCTTTTCATGATATGCTCATTTTTGGGTTTTCATGAGCTGTATGCCACAATCATCAATATTAAAACAATAAAAGGCTTGAACTACTTCAGTTGTGTGTAATGAATCTAAAATATATGAAAGTCTAATGTTTATCAGTACATTACAGAAAATAATGAACTTTATCACAATATGCTAATTTTTTGAGAAGGACCTGTATATACATAGTATATTACAGATCACACACATTACCTTTCCTCTCCAGAGTCTCTCTGCCATAAGACACGTAATTCTTTATCCAGTCAACACATGTGTTCTCAAAATAGCCCTTTAGTTGATTTTTCCATCCACTATTAGAATCCCACTTGTTCTTGGTGATCAGAGCCTGATATGTCGGAGCGATCCAGGTCAGAGTCTTCAGATTAAAGCTGATGAAATCTTCTCCATCATAACCGTACTGTGTATATCCTCTAGTGGTGCCGTCATCATCCAGCTCACAACCGTACATCAGCTGCAGTGTGTGAAGTGCTGTACACACACACACACACACACACACACACACACACACACACACACACACACACACACAAAGTGATCCATCAGTATAACCACTGGAGACTGGTGTTGCCCGAAACACCAGTGGTGGCGGAGCAAGAACATCGACCTCCTGGGGGTGCCAGGGAGAACACTTCATTCGTTTGAAAGAAATTCTGGGTGCCTCTCCCTATTGGGGGGGCCACCACCTTTTATTTTATTCATTTATTTATATATATATATATATATATATATATATATATATATATTTTATTATTATTATTATTATTTTTTTATTATCTTTTTTTAATCACTCTGACCTCTTGGAGCTTGTGTTTTACGCCTCACAAGAGTCAGACCCAATCGAGACTGGGTGGCCGACAATCCCGACTCTTGAGCACGGCGGGGAGGGAATTTCCCAAAAGCTTGTTCGTATAATTTCTCCCCAGAACCTAGTGGCGGCTGAGTTAACGACATCGCTAAACAGGCCGGAAGGCGAGATGGGGCATTAAGGAGAAATGCACAATCCTATCCTTGATGCGGCTGAGATTTAGCCACAGGTGCCTCCTGTGAAAACCGTAGCAGCCATAAAACGGCCGATAACACGAGCCGTCTGCTTTGTTGCATGAAGAGACAAGTCTGTAGCTCGGCATAATTCCAATATGCCTTATCTTGAAGAGCCCCGCCTGTACTCAAGTCTCTCAGTAGGTCAGCCTGGTAGGCCTGCAAAACCACCCTGGTGTGCAGTAGAGCACCAAGCTGACCTACTGCCTGAAAAGCTTTTCCCTCCAGGAAAGATGAAAGTCTACACAGCTAGAAAGGAAGTATAAGCTTTCCAGGAAGGATGATGTCTCAGGAGAGAGATAGCCTGTGAAGCGTCTCTTCTATCTGGGCGTCATCATATAACCCCGCGCTTCCACATCAACTATATTTAAATAAATAAATAAGTTGATGGCAGGAAAAACACGGGATGAATATAGCTTACTCCATGAAAGGGTTAACTCATATGGAGAAAGCTAAGAGGGGGGGAGAGAGCGTTGTTGAGGCTCCGCTCCCCGGCCATCCGACAGAACCTGCCGTCTACTGGTTTTTTTTTAATTTTTTTTTTTAAAGTGCTTAAGGCTATTTTCATCTCTGCTAAGCAAGAGAGGAATCCTCGTGATGAGAACACGAAAGAAAGGAGCCTACCTCCGTCTGCCGCAGCTCTGTGAGATGCACGAGTTTTAAGCCAGGAATGCGCGGCGGCTTGAAGCTTCTCACGGAATGCGAGGCGCGCGCAGCACTTACCCGAAGCAGTGTAGAGATCGCACTCCGATATGGATTATCACACACGGAGGGATATCTAGTTTAAACTCCGCCATATTGGTGAGTTGAAAAACACTCTCTTATTTTGCTGGTTTAAACACAGACACACTCACAACACGGCTGAAGACAAATGATCTGAGGTTTGTCGCCGGCTCTCTAGTATTTATAACCTGCGGCTGTGTCTAATCAGATGACGTCACCTGACCGAGGTTATATATAGCCAAAAAATTTGGCGTGTTTGCACACATGCTTCACAACCGGCAACAGGACAAATGGTTCCCATAGCGTTTTCACGCAGCATCAAGAGAAAGCCTTTGAAAGGGAACACTAGTACCTCTATACTGAACTAATATTTAGCTAAAAAATAAAAATTCCTTGGTATATAAAACATTTTCAGTATACGAACAACTGAACCAGGCAAAAATGAATGTCAGCAAGTTGCGTATAAGTCAGGGGAGTTTTGAAAACTTCTTTTGCGTCATTGGAAAGCCAAGAGAAGCAAGTGTGTTTACCTTTTGTCTGATTAAAATGCTGCATTGCTGTAGCCACGTTGACTTTGAAGCTCTCCTGAGAACCCTGTGCAGTCTGTGTGCTTCTGTTCCAGTACTCTGGATCTTCAGCATCATTTCTCAATATCCATTCCACCTTCCAGATCATTCTCCTGATCTTACTGTCGTAGAAGTTAAACTGCTGTCCATCCACCTGGCCCACAATGGTGAATTCTGGGAAATTTATTCCTGGTGTAACTGCAGTGTAGATGTACTGCAGAGAGTGCGTGACTGTAAAATAAAATGCATTCAATGAAGATAAATGGCATCAACTTGCTTTTAACATCCTCAGCTATTCAATGTGTGATAATAAATCCTGACATGAAGCATCATGATGCAAGATTTTGACAATCTGCAAAACAGATATGTGTTTTTCATTGTAAATCCTGTCTGAGATTTCTATTAACATCTGTTGTATCTAAAATGTTTTTTACAAAAGAAAAATAAAGATGGCCAATAAGTTAATGGCTACTGCATTGCCAAAAACAGTGCCAACTTTCTTAAGTGTAATGGGAGCTAAAACATTTAAGTTGCTGTGCTGCCTTGTACAGCCAGAAAAGCCTGTGTCTAAATCTTATTACTTGATAAAGGCTACGTTGTCAGCTAATTTTTGTTCTAAGCTCTTGGTATTGGTTGGCTACTCAGGTGCTTGTTCAGTCCTTCATTATTTCAAGACTGGACTACTGCAACTCATTCCTGGCAGGTCTGTCTCTGGCCACCATTCGTCCTCTGCAGCTGATCCAGAATGCAGCGGCATGTCTGGTTTTCAACCTTCCCAAGTTCTCCCACACAACCATATTTCTCCCCTCCTTGCACTGGCTTCCTGTAGCTGCCCCCATCAAATTCAAAACCCTGATGCTCACCTACAAAGCTAAAAATGGCCCAGCACCCTCCTATCTCTCTGCTCTAATCCTCCAGCACTGCTCGCCTCGTTCCACCATCTCTCAGGGATCGAGGAAGACATTCATTCAGACTCTTGGCACCATCCACGAACCTAGGTGGTGGAACAAACTTCCTCTGAAAAACCGTACAGCAGAGCCTTTGACAATCTTTAAAAGATGACTCAAGACATATCTGTTTCTTCTATATTTGAACTAATCCCCCTGTAACATCCCCCCCCCCCCCACACACACACACAAAAAAACTTCACCGCCAGGAAGGCCCCAAAGCACTGAGCTTGAGTGAGTAAGCCGACCCTAGGGTAAAGATTTGGAGGGCTCCATGCTAGGCTAAAAGCTTATGCAGCCCAGCCTCTTACTGGCTTCTTACCAACTGGACGAGTTAAGAGCCAAGATTTCAACACAATGGAAAATAAGAGAGTGCTGCGCTCTAATTTTCACCGAGATCAGGCTTTAAGATAAAGCCCCAGGATGCGCTGTTCAGGAAGACACTCACTCCATACACAGAGGAGACCGTACCACAGCCTCCAGTAAGGCTAAAGGTGAAGGCGTGTGTGTGCTTATTAACAACTCGTGGGTCAGAGACATACAGATTGTTCTCCATACTATCTACTCAAGGAATTTACTGCTGAATTTTTAGCTGCTGTTTACATCTCGCCGAGAGCTAACTACATGTATATAGAAGCATTAGCTTCACCACCATTAGTGTGGTAGAGATGGCTCATCCACACACTGTTTTAATCAACACAGATGACTTTACCCAGTGTAGTTTATGGACTGTATATCCTAAATATTATCAGCATATAGACATTTCCACTCGTCATAAAAACACATTATAGCAACAAACGCAGTACATAAAGGGATGTTCCCCGCCACCACTTTGGACATTTGGACCACATTTCTTGGTTCCTGTACGTATCCAGTCTGCACGCAAAGACTAAAACAAACAAATCCTGTCACCAAACAAGTCACAGTCTGGACGCCAGAACCTGAAAGCATCCTGCAGGACTGATTTTCTCAAACAAACAGGGATGTATTTACAGCTGAAGCCACTCTGGGGGACTCTTCTGTCAGGATACACGATTATGCTGGACTATCTACTGGGTTGATTGGGTTCGTCAGCACCTGTGTTGACAACATTGTGCTCACCATACAAGTCAGGAAGTTCCCCAACCAGAAATCCTGGATAAATAGTCAGCAACGCCACATGCTTCATTCTGGCTCACTTGCATTTAAATCGGGCAATGTGACAGACTACAAAACTGCAAACTACTGAGGGCTGAGGGAAACTTTAACAGCAGCAAAGAAGCTGGAAGGCTCCTATTCCACTGCTGACTCTGGCAGGATGTGTCAAAGCCTCCCAGACTATAGGACCAACAGTATCACCATCAGCTTCACAGAAAGCCTGATGGATAACCTCAACATCTTTTACACATACTTTAGATACTTTGAGCCTTCCAAGTACAACACAGATAGGACGATCACACACAATGGGACCACCCAGAACCTTTCCCGTCCCCAATGCTCTCATCAGGCCAGGTACACAGTAAAAAAAGAAAAAAAGGCGTTAAAAAAATGGTCAAATGACTCGCAAACAAAAAACATAAAATTAAGGTAAAATACTCTAGTTCATATTATGCTCAAAAACATAAATTTACTGTAATTATTTTATCTTTTACAGAGAAACTCTGTTATTTTACAGATTTTTCCTAAATTTATACGATTAAACACCTTCATTAAATGTTCAGCAGTAGAAGTTTAGCAGTGAAACACCATTATTTTACATATTTTTCCCACAATTTATACGATTTAACACATTCATTAAAACAGCACTAGACATGTAGCAGCAAAAAGTCTTTTTTTCACGTTTTTTTCCAAAATTATTACAATCAAATACCTTCAATAAAGCAAAAGCATTAGACATTTAGCAGGGAAACACTGTTACTGTATTTAAGATCAAACACCTTCAAATAAAGCAATAACACAAAAACCCAGATATTTAACAATTTTTTTCATAAATTCCTATAAACACACATGTTCAATAAAGTGTTAACACAAACTCAAGATGACAATATTTGTAAAATAGCCTGCAGAACTGTGATGCAGTATAGTACAGGTATGATGCAAAATGCAATAAAAAGGAGTTCAGTTTTATAGCATTACAATAAAATCCTAAAATAAAAAACAAAATGAAATATTTAGACTATTGTGCTATAACAGTGGAACATTCTCTCTCACAAACTTAAACATAATTTCAAGGGATCGCGAGAGGGATTAAAAATATTGTGGCGTGGGCGGGGCTGGCGACTGCCGGTTTTGGGCCAGAGTTCTGTTTTGTGTTCACCCTGGGAGGGACGTTTGTTTTAGGTTAGCGGCTTCGGCCAAGTTTAAGTATGTGCATGTGTGCTTACCTGTGTGTGTGTTGTGCTGAGTAATAAACTACTCCCAGTCATTACATTGGGTAGCCACCAAGCTCACTCGTCCTCCAAGATCCCTGCTAGCGTCGAAAAACGCTACAATATATTTTTTTGTGTGATTATAATACACACTTTTCAGTATTACAAGTAAATGCTATGAATAAATATTTTTTTGATTTGTAAAGATATTACTGATTGAGTGAGAGTGTTTAAATTAAGTGTAAAAAAAATTTGCGACTCAAAGATATAACATCACTGTACAGCGACTGGCTCACTAGTTATTGCTACAGCGCACAGCTGCAAGTGAAAACCGCAACTGCCGAGATGGATAAATTTGTTATTCGAAAATCTAAAAATGTTAAGGAAATTGTTTGCCTGAGTCATCGGAACCATGTACATTGACCAAGCAAAAGAGCAAGACCCTGTCAGACCAAAGAAACGTCGGAAATATGAGGAAGTGCAGTATCAGTATTCAGTAATTTACGGTAGCAGCCGAATACACGAGTTGTCCCGTGCAGCAGTGGATGTACTGCTTCAATTTGGATCTACATATTTGTGTGAGCAGTATTTTTCTGCTGTTACATATATAAAAAATAAATACAGCTCACGTCATGATGTTGAAGATGATATGCGGGTAGCTGTATCCACCATCAGGCCACGAATGAAGCTTTTGTGGTGCCAAAAACAAGTACCGCCTTCCCATTGAAATAAGCCCAAATTATTTTGATGTACAGTAAATGTAGTCAAAATACTGTGAACAGCTTATGTTTATTGCTTGTTTTTGATAGTGGGGATCGCGAGATCTTGTCGATCTTCAATTAGGGGTCGCTGGCTTGAAAGTTTGGGAACCACTGGTTTAAAGCACAGTCATTACTTACGAGTTAGCCCTTTGCCAGGCCTCTATGCCTCTTGCATTTGCACATTTCAGTCATTTAGTGCTTAAAGAACCATGAAAATGTGACATGACCATTTAAGAACTGTACCTACCACACCAATGTGTATTCATCATTTAATGCTCACAAAAGTAGGAAGCATTCTGGAAGTTTAGACTTTTGTGATCATATTGTATCGATAGAAAATGACAGTTCTCCAGTCACAAGCATTGCAAACCTTAATTCAGATGATGCAGTTCCTTGTTGGATTGCGGACATTTCACAACTTCTGTTCCTGAGGCTGAAAATGGGCTGAAATCTGAGATTTTAAGAGCCAAGTTGCACCATAATTTGTCTTCCCTGTTTCTGAAGAGGCAAACTGTTCATGTTTCTGACATGGCATGTCAGGAAATAGTTAATCATCTGTCATTTTCCTTATCGCAACCTCTTATCAAAGATACTATAAAAGAGATACTACAACAGCACCGTGTATCTCCAACTGAAGCTGTCTTGAATGATTTGGTAAATGCTGTTAACGAGACAAACATTTTTGTCAGTGCCACAGCTACAGGTGAGGACTTGTTTTCAAATAAAGAAAAACATATTTCAAAAAAACATTTCCTGTGGTAAAGCCAGTGCAGTAAGTGTTGGAGCCTGGGCACACCATCGTTTATGTCCCAGTACTTCAGATGATCCAGGAAATATTCAAACATACTGACATACTTGACCGAATAAAGGAAACAAAGGCAACACAAGAAGGTCATTATATGACCCATAAAGATGGCAAGTTTTTCCAGGAGAATACTTTGTCATCTTCAGAACTGTCACTGCCATTGATTTTATACATAGATTGTTAATCCACTTTGGACTTCACGTAAGATCCACAAACTCTGTTCAGTCTATTGGATATTTGCTGATTTGCCAGCTAAATATCGATCTCCACTGCATGTGATTCGGCTTGCTGCCCTATGTAAGGTACCAGACCTTCACAGCTGTGGCTATCAAAGAGCACTTTCTCCTCTGTTGCAAGACCTTGGCTGCCTTGAACATGATGGGGTTTTTATCGAGTCCCTTGGTCAGTCAGTTCGGGGTACTGTTTCAATGGTTGTGGCTGACAATCTAGTAGCCCATTCCTTAGCAGGTTTTGTGCAGTCTTTCAGAGCTGTATATGTTTGTAGGTTCTGCAGAGCTACACGAGAAGAGATTCAATCTTCTGCTGTTGGAGATGGCGAATTTACCCCAAGGACAAAAGCCAGGATTGATCATGACCTGTAGGATGTTTTACAAGAGGGATGGTCACAGTCAGTTTGGTGTCCAAAGAGACTGTGTCTTGAGAGAGAGTTTGCAGTGTTTTCACACAATCACTGGTTTTCCACCTGATGTCCTTCATGATCTTTTTGAAGGCATTGTTCCAGTGGAGTTGGTCGTGTGTATTCAGGAGATGATTAAGCTGAAATAGTTTACTCTGGAGTATTTGAACAAGAAAATTGTGACATTTCCATACCAGCATGCAGACAAGACTGACAAGCCACATCCCATTCCCAAGAACCTTGCAGAAGACCATTGGTGGCAATGGTTACAAAAATCTGACACTATTGAGACTATTCCCATTGATGATTGGCAATATGGTTCCTGAGGAAGATGGTTTTTGGAATGTTTTGATGGGTTTGAAGGAAGTTGTGGAAGTGGTGCTATCTCCAAAATTTTATGAAGATTCCATTCAGTATTTGCAAACTAAGATACAGGATCACAGACAAATCCTTCAAGTTCTGACTGCTCGCCAAGTATCATTATGTGGAGCATTATCCTGATCTCATACGTTGTTTTGGGCCTCTTATCCATTTGTGGACGATGAGGTTTGAAGGTAAGCACAGCTTTTTCAAACGTGTAATTCATGATACACAAAACATCAAGAATGTGCTGAAAACACTAGCAACTCGGCATCAGCACATGGGGGCATACTTCCTCAATACACCATCATTCTTCAAACCACATAAGCAGATTAAAGATGTCTCTTCTGTTTTGGTGTCATCGCTCCTGAAGTTGCAAAGCGATGCAAAGTTCACATTGAACAAAAAACAAACATGATACAGCACATCAAGGTTCATTATTGATGGAACTAATTTTGTTGTTGGAATGTTTGTGTCTGTGGGACAGGTAGGGGGACTTCCCCAGTTTAGCAAAATTGAATCGATTCTCCTCATTAACAATGATTTGACATTTCTTTGCCAAGTCATGGTACATTGAACACCTGAGGTCATATGAGCTTTCCCCAGCGAATATGACTGTCCACAGCCTGTCTGTGCTGAATGATATTTTACCCCTCTGTGCTTGCAGGGTTGTAGGAAAAGTGCTGTTGACTCCCAAACGCTTCATATTTCTTCACTAATAGTGTACGTATGACGGTTCATTTTAAACCAAATGCAGGGTGTGACTGTGGTTCAGATTTTAATATTATAAAAAAAAAACTGTTAGAATTTGATTTGTTTTGTCGTCAGCAAAGCCTAAAAAAGCTAAATTCTGCAGCGCTTTATCCTTACATTCTAAGGTCTTTATACTAATCAGTCATAATATAATGGTGCAAGAATAACTTTAATTTCTGTATGATCAAAAAATGTTAATAAATATGCCATGCCTGTTTTCATCAATTGTTTTGTTTGTCTTCCAGACGATGGCAGCACCCCAGAAATTCATGCTGCGTGTTTACATTGCCACAGATGAAAGTAATTTTGCAGTGAAAGTAATTTTGACTGGACGACCAGAATCGGTGGATGATCTAATCGCCATACTGCGAGAGAAAGTCAAGCCAAGACTGGATTTTGAATTTACTCTGAGGATGCTTTTTGTAAGTCGCTCTGGATAAGAGCGTCTGCCAAATGCCTAAATGTAAATGCTGATTTTAATGGACAACTGAGCTGTCTGATTGATATTCAAGAGTTACCACAGAAGGGAACACTCAAAGTTGTTAGATCAGAATCTGATGCCAGCTCATTTGCAAGTTCTGATACAGATACCTTTCCATGTGCCTGTAAGCGAGTGTCGGAAGACCTGGCCTGACATTTTTCCTGTGCCTACTTTTTCCTATGAAGTCGACCTTGTGCTTGAAGAGGGAAATATTGCCTAAGAGAGATCTGGAAAGACACTGAAATTATCTAGGGCCCAAAAGCACAACATCCTAGAGAGCATGGCATCAGTAATCCATGGTTTCAAACCTTACCCAAGTGACAGGGATGTGTCTGGAGGTGTCAGTCAACACAGGCAAAAGAAGTAAGAAAAATCCTGACAAAGACCCTCCCCACGCAAACATAAAATGAGCAAGACGAGCAGAAGTCTTCTTCTTCCAAAGCCTTCCAAACTTTCCAAAGGGACAAAACCAGGCCATTTTGGAAGAAATGAGACTAGACATTCTACACGAAGTTGAGAAGAGTGATAAAAACCTGTTGTTGACAGATAATATTTTCCCTTCGTCGCCAGGAGATTGTACAGGAAAACTCATTATTGAAGGACTTTCTGGTGAAATGGCCAGCATTTCAGATTGAGTCGCAGGTAAAACATCAACATTTCTCTTTTCTGCCTCAACTTTAAATTATTTGTCCGGCTCCAGCAAACACTAACAAACTAGTTTGTCAATGAGACTTTTGAACTATTGGGGTTTGTTGCTGTCATTAGCATTTGTTGAATGTGTGAATTGGCCACTACTTAATCTTTCAAAGATAGCAAAAACTTTTTTGGAGAATAATTCTTAACTTCTTTCAAGATGATTTCATTGTATGTTTTTCTAAGGTTGTTTTGATGTAATTTATAAATTTTGTGTATTTATGATTTTGTGGGTTTGTGCAGAGTTTCATGGCATCACAAACACCAATCTTCGAAACTAGTTCTAGGCCGAATTAGACAGGCATACGCCACAACTATTTGCTTTGTACAGGCAAAAAGCGCCACATACTGCCAAGATCTCGGAGGTGCTGCGTGACTTCCTCAGGATTTATGATCGTGAGGTGAGTTAAAGACAAAGACTGTACAACTCTAGTATCGAACCCAGAATAACTTTACTTGCTTGTTCATTGTTATTTTTGCTTGTCTTTCAAGGATATGCATGATATCAACATAAAGCGCACTGTAGTTCTTCGTGCCCTAGCAGTATACTTGCGTGAAGATGACCCACAGTTTTTTAAGGCATGGAATGTAAGTATTCAGTGCACTCACCAAACAGGATCAGTTTTTGTGCTTACCAGGGTTTTTTTAGTCTTTGCTTAATTAACGAATTACAATAACATATATTCAACTTTTTTCACTCTACTTTTGCAAATTCTCTGTGTATGTTCTTGTCTAGTTTTTAAATTTGGGCCAATTCAGTGTGAACTGAAAAGTCCTGCCAGGTTAAGTATGATACTATATTAAAGTCATAGTTAACCAAAAAATTCTGATGATATACAGTAGCTGATATAGTCCATTACTAGACATGTTTACAGTTGGACCCTCTTTGTGCATTCCAGGTGGAGGAGTCGGATGAGCCAGACATCACTGGTACCCCTCTTGCCCTTGTGATGAAAGTCACTGAGAACACTGGTCCTGTCTGTTTCAATCCGACAAGGACCGCTGTTGTGGTGGAAGATGAGTTTGTACTGAGTGACACCCCCACGTTTTCTGAGGCCTTTGTGTTACTCTTTACTAAAAAATGTGTGGAGTTTAATTAGAGAGGTAAATTATTCTGTGAAAAACAGGTGTGAAACAATTTCCTCTTATTTAAGGATAAATGCAGACAAGGTTGTCCTGTGCATTTCTCTCTGAAAATCAGAGTAAAATGGGTCATCCAGACATTGTTCAGAAGAACAGCGTACTTTGATTCAAAAGTTGATTAGAGATGGGAAAACATACAAAGAAGTGCAAATTATTGGCTGCTCTGCTAAAATTATATCAAATAATTTTTAAGCATTATAATGGAGACCGAAACCAGAAAGATTCAGAAGAAAACAGGAAAACTACCATTCGAAAGGATCGAAGAATAACAAAATTGACTGAAAGAACATCTAAAGTTACCTGTTAGTACTGTTACTATTAGAAGACGGCTATGTGAAGTCAATCTATCAGCAAGAAGCCTCCGCAAAGTCCCATTGTTGGAAAAAAGACATGTGCTGAAGAGGTTACAGTTCGCCTGAAGAACACACTGACTGGCCTATAGAGAAATGGTGCGCAAAATTTTGTGGACTGATGAAAGCAAGATGAAATGGGTGTTTCAACAAGCCAACGACCCCAAACACACCAGTAAGCGAGCAGCATCTTGGTTCCAGACCAACAAGATTAACGTTACGGAGCATCCAGCCCAATCCCCAGATCCTAATCCAATAGAAAACTTGTGGTCTAAAATTTAAAATGCTGTTTCTGAGGCAAAACCAAGAAACGCAGAGGAATTGTGGCATGTAGTACAATTGTCACAGATGTGAAGCAGTTCTCAGAAACCATGGTTATACTGTACAACTAAATATTAGTGTAGATGCGGTCATATTATTTCACCAGTTTTGACGCGTAGCTTTGGTTTAAAGTTTCACTCACACGACAGAAGTCCAAACTCTTTGTCGCTTGTAGTTTATTTTGTCAGCATCAAAGAATCAACACTTCATACAGTTGTCTTGAGTAAATCCACTGTGGTTACAGACACCAGTAGCTGCATCTTGCAAATCTCTGACTTTTACAACAACCTATTTGCTGTATCTTATAAATTACAGTCTTAGCTTACGTATATAACAACACTCTTGTTGTATATAACAAATTCACAACAAGTACGATATGGCACTTACATTCCAGCCCCTAATTGACAGGCATGGAGACTGACAATTACAATTTTGTGTTTTTTTTTTTTTTTTGATAAAGCCATGAAATCGAACATTCTTAACTTTCTGAACATTGTAAATCTTGTAAATGTATAATATTTATCTCAGGTGTTTATATTTGCATATCAAATTTCATAACATATTAGCACACATTTAACAGTCCATTTCACATATGAGGCACAGCTTGTCGATGGGTCTTTCCAGAGTGTTGGTCTTAGTTTTAACTAGCACGCGTCTCACAAGTCCCCCTTTGTCGAGGAACACTTTCATGAATCGTTCGATAACCCATGAATTTCTTGGAGAAGACTCATCAGTTATTAAAACTATATCTCCAATCGAGAGGGTTTTTTATTTTTAAAACCATTTTTGCGGTTCCTGGAGCAAGGACAAGTATTCACACACCCATCGCTTCCAGAGCTGGTCTGATACAGATGTCGCCATTAAAAACGCACGTTTCGAGAAAAGGGATCCCGTGACTTGCCGCGGCTTTGCGCGGCTGCGTGCGGGAAGCTGTGAACATGCCCTTCATTACCCGTAGGGGGCAGTCGTGTTTCAGTCTGAAGTATTGTGTGTCTACTGAAGCCGAAAATGTGTCCAAATTAAACCGCGCATGCGTGTTTGGAGACGCTGCGCCCGCGCTGTGGATCAGTCGGTTGGGAATTATCACGGAGGTACAACACGGCATGGCTGGAGCTTGTCGTGTTCGAGGTAAGTTTACCTTTCTGTTTTGGATGTGATTCTCACTTTCATGACTCCCAATTAATGTTCATCTTAATCTCAGGACGTACAATTAGCAATATTTCAGTCTTTAATAGTGTGGAGATTCACAAAACACCGTTTTCGTGTAAAGACCTGAACCTACGGAGCCCCCCAGGGGTCCTCTGGTAAATAAATAAAGAAATAACTAAATAAAATAATAACGAACTGAGCGCGCGGATTGAACCTCGTGAAAACGGCGTGTTCAGACAAAGGCTCGCCAGTGAGATGCCATTTCTGAACAAACTGAGTCGTGTGTGTTAAAGCATTAAATGGTAAAAGAGCACTAGCAATAAACGTTTTTTTCTGAATCCGAATTTTATTAATAAGTTACAAGTTAAATTTCAACTGTAAAGAACCTGTACATGTGTTCATACAGTATTGACAGCAGCTCTAATTTGTCTAAATCGCATTGCAGACAAGAAAAAGAAGTAGAGTCAACCTGTGACCTTGCATGCTTAATCTTTCCACACATGATTCTTGCTTCTCACTTTTTCCTTAATGTCCGGTTCGGTTCTGGTTTCGGTCTGTTCTCATGAGTTGTGAAGCGAGAGGAACAAAGTATAAATATTGTTCATTTGCTAAATTAAGTATCATGAATTTTAATTGGATAACTATCTTTGTATTTTTTCACAGCAGTTTGTGACTGAAAGTGTGTCTGCATCTGACTTCAGGAGTTTCATGACCAACGTATCTAACGGTCATATTTAAAAATCATAAAGTTCAAAACGTTTCTGTTGGTGTTTAATTTTGTTTCTATGATTAATACTTATTTGTGGTTTATGTTTTGTACATCTTTTCAAATTGAGACCGCATTTGTAAGTTAGTTATCTCATTTTTGTATAAATTAGTCAAATGTTTGCTTGTTATTAAATGTATTTTTTATAAAAAAATAAACGAATATGTTTTATTATTAGCTGAGAGTGTGGTTTATTTATTTATTATCATATTTGGTCATTGTACCATGCATTAGGGAGCATTATCTCTGCGACGTGTGTGTGCTATCTGGGAATGAATTAACTTTACTTGATTATTTTAAATAAATCTAATTTGTGCATTAAATATAATTATGTAACTTTGACTTGATTTCTTTGATTGTTAATTTACTTGTGACTTGTTTTTAGCTTCAGACCAAGGCTGCATCTCATTGCTAGTCCTGCTCGATCTCAGTGCTGCATTCGACACTATAGATCATAATATTCTCATAGATTATATAAAATTATATAGGTATTCAGGGACAGGCATTAAAATAGTTTAGATCTTACCTGTCTGATCTCTACCATTTTGTAGATCTAAATGGAGAACCATCTGGTGTAATGCCAGTGAAATATGGGGTCCCACAAGGGTCAGTTTTAGGACCTCTGTTGTTCTCAATATACATGCTTCCCTTGGGTAACATCATTAGAAGACATGGGATTAGTTTCCATTGTTATGCTGATGATACCCAATTATATATCTCAACTAAACCAGACGAAATACCTAAGTTGTCTAGATTAACTGAGTGTGTCCAGGACATAAAAGATTGGATGACCAATAACTTTCTTTTATTAAATTCAGATAAGACAGAGATATTACTTATTGGCCCAAAAACCAGCACACAACAGCTTTCACAATTCAGCTTGCGCTTAGAAGGATGTACTGTTACTACCAGCTCAGCAGTAAAAGATCTGGGAGTAATATTAGACAGTAACTTGTCTTTTGAAAATCACATTTCAAATATCACAAAAACAGCCTTTTTCCATCTTCGAAATATTGCTAAACTTAGGAACATCTTATCCGTATCTGATGCAGAAAAACTAGTTCATGCATTCATGACCTCCAGACTGGACTATTGTAATGCATTACTAGGTGGTTGTCCTGCATCCTCAATAAACAAGTTTCAGTTAATCCAAAATGCAGCTGCCAGGGTTCTCACTAGATCCAGAAAATATGATCATATAACCCCAATATTATTATCCCTGCACTGGCTACCTGTTCAGTTTAGAATAAATTACAAAATAGTATTACTTGCATACAAGGCCTTAAATGGTTTAGCTCCCACATACCTAACCAGTCTTCTGATGCGTTACAATCCACCACGCGCCTTAAGATCACAAAGCTCCGGACTTCTGGTAGTTCCCAGAATTTCAAAATCTACAAAAGGGGGTAGGGCTTTTTCATATTTAGCTCCAAAGCTTTGGAATAGCCTTCCAGACAGTGTTCGGGGAGCAGACACGGTTTCTCAGTTCAAAAGTAGACTCAAGACGCATCTTTTTAATCTGGCATACACATAACTCATCCCAGTACTCATACTCCAGTACACCTATACCGAATGGCAACTACGCTAATTCTCCCCATCTGTTCTGTATTTCTCTACCCATCCCGAGGCATCGGGAGATTTTGCCAGCTTCAGTAGACAAAGGCCGACCCTGCGAGGTTCCTGAGGCATCCAGAGAAGGACCAGCTCCAGCTGGATTCAGCTTTATGATGGTTGGAGCTACACATGCTGCTCCTGTGCTTCCAGTGATCCAGACCTCATCTGCCCTCTGCACCTACTGACTCGTCCCTATGCTGAACTGGTCTTCATGTCAATTTAAATAATTTCTGTCATATTGAATTTTCACCTGCACAACACACAAGATGTTATATCATTTCTATCTGTTATCGCCCAAATGAGGATGGGTTCCCTGTTGAGTCTGGTTCCTCTCAAGGTTTCTTCCTAATGCCATCTCAGGGAGTTTTTCCTTGCCACCGTCGCCGTCACCCTTGGCTTGCTCATCAGAGAAATTTCATTCATTCGTCTCATTATTATCTGCACATTTTTCTCACACATCCACACTTCCAATTATTTTCTTTTCTATAATAATAATAATTATTATTATTATTATTTGTTTTTATTTATTTATTTTCTATTATTATTATTATTTATTTATTTATTTATTTATTTATTTATTATTATTATTATTATTATTTTTTAATTATTTTGTTAAATTTCTTTAATTTTTGTGAAGCTGCTTTGAGACAATGACCATTGTTAAAAGCGCTATATAAATAAAATTGAATTGAATTGAATTGAATTAATTTAATTATTAAGTAGATTTTACCTGACAATTACGGGTGAGTTTTACTTAATATTGGAGCAATAAAATTTACTTAAAATCTATGTGTGCAAATTGTTAAGAGGATTTTATCAAGTCAATCTTACAAGTTATTTTTTCAGTGCATGGGTGAACACGATGATTGAAGAATTTAAATATATATATATATATATATATATATATATATATATATATATATATATATATATAAAATGTGTGTGTGTGTGTTTACCGTATAAACTTTTTTCTATGTACAGGTACAATCAGAAAAATGTAACCAGAAAACAGCATATAACTCTAAACTTACATTGATTAGCAATATAAACAACACACCAACAATGGAATAAACTGTGTGGGTGCCAATAATAATTATTTATCTGTTAATTCTTTGACAATACTGCTGCTTTTTGTTGGAAACTGGCAGACATACGAAATATGAAAAAATACTTTAAATAAATATAAAGGGGACGATGGGCTAAAGCCCCCCTACAAATGGCCTAGCGATGCCCGTGTATATATTATGAAAATATTATGTGTAAAGAAAATATAATTTATATACTCGTGTTTAATTACAAAAAAATAAAATTTTAATGGTTAGTGATTGTTGCAGACATTCACATTATTTTTTGGGGAAGAGCTTGGCTTGTACAGGCTACTCATCAGCAGTCGGCGCCCCGCTGTAACCAGAAGATCAAAGGAGCAGTTATCGGCTGACACGTAGCCTTCTGAGTTTGGAGACCCACAGAACCCCCACTCTAATGCCTCTTCTCACCTTTCATTCATGATTTCGCTGATGGGGGAATTCGTACAATTGGGGTTTTTAAAAACAATTAACAAGGCCGAGTAGACACGTCTGCCTAAAATGTTTTTCGCCAGCAAAACACCTCTCTCTCTCTCTCTCTATATATATATATATATATATAAATTCACAATCACATTCCAGCTCTTATTCCCAGCCGTGGTCAAATAATGGATGAAATAATTATTCAATGCTGGACACAAACAGCAAAAAACATGAAAAGCCCTAAGCACTTTATTGCTTTTCATCATGTTTTTTGCTGTTTGTGTCCAGTATATATATATATATATATATATATATATATATATATATATATATAGTTAATTCGTGTCTATTTATGATCTAAAAAAAATATAAAAACATGACCTTTTTGAGTTATGAGTTGTTTTTTATTATTCATAAGAGCGCGCTTTCACATTGTATATACTGTACACACACACACATATATAGGCACGTGCAGAGGGGGGAGGGCGGTGGGTGCTTGAGCACCCGCCCCTTTCCTCCAGGATGCCTCAAGTGCCCTTTTTTCTGTGTATGTGCGTATGGAGCCCTGTCTTTGCCCCTCAACAATAAAATGTAAATATTAATCTCAATTTTGCTAAATAAAAGGATCTGGCTTGCATCAGTCGCATGACTGCCATTAACCAATGCTCGCCCATGAGGGCAGAGCGCGCTCGTTACGAGCCAAATAGTAAATAGGGTGTACAGCACACACTATAGTCTATAACAACAAATGAATTGAAATAAATGAGTATGCTGTTTGTGCAACAGCGCGACAAACATTACCTGTCCTTTTATGAACTGCACAAGTATTATTATAGTACTATTATAGCTGAACTGCCTGCCACCTAACACTGTATAAATGCAGATCATTTCCTGCTATCTGTTTCACCCAGATGAGTATGGGTTCCCTGTTGAGTCTGGTTCCTCTCAAGGTTTCTTCCTATTACCATCTCAGGGAGTTTTTCCTTGCCACTGTCACCCTCGGCTTGCTCACCAGGGACTATCTGAACATTTTGATTCATACACATTCATATTCCATACAAACTTAAATAATTCTTTTGATTGTGTAAAGCTGTTTTGAGGCAATGTCAATTGTTAAAAGCGCTATACAAATAAAATTTAATTGAATTGAAAAGTAGTGGTGGTCATGAACTGCTAGCTAACTGGGTAAGGGGGTTACAGGGGGGTCTGTATCCACCGTTTTAGGGAACATGTTTAGTTTTAAAGTAAGTTACAGTTTTATTTCACTAAAAGCCATCTTATATTTTTATATTATTATATATATAATTATTATATTTATGATATAAAAACAAAACTGTTTTTAAAGAAAATATATTACTGTAAGTAACAGATAATATTAGGTTTATATTTCAAATTAGATAAAATGTTGATTTTACACAAGTAAAATTATTGTATCTCTACAGTTTAAACATTTAATAAGCACTGAATGTGCAATTATTACTAATAATATAATAATCAACAGCAACATTGTACGCCATCAGGTAAAACATAGGCTACATTTGCTTTGCATTGTCCTGACCTGATGACAGTCATACAGTATGATGCAATTCCATATTATATTTGTTATGAATGTGAGTTGTTGTTATTCAGCATGTTCTATCTTTTTTAACTTTGAGCACCCGCCCCTTTAAACGTCTCCGCACGACCCTGCACACACACACACACACACACACACACATATACATATATATATATATAAACTATTTAACAAGACCGAGATGTCTCTGCCTAAAATTTATTTCTCCAGCAAAACATAGAATAAATAGAAATAAAATGTTTAATATTAATAATATTGATCTTAGCTGGATGGTCTAATTCTCAAAACAGTTTAACCTAAAGAAAGACTTAACACACTATAACTAGAATATTTACAAAACTGAAAGGTTGTCTTATGAATAATAAAAAACAACAACTCATAACTCAAAAAGATCATATTATGTTTTTATATATATATATATATATATATATATATATATATATATATATATATATATATATATAAATAAATAAATATATATATATATATATATATATACATACATACATACACTGGACACAAACAGCAAAAAACATGATGAAAAGCAATGAAATGCTTAGGGCTTTTCATGTTTTTTGCTGTTTGTGTCCAGCATTGAATAATTATTTCATCCATTATTTGACCACGGCTGGGAATAAGAGCTGGAATGTGATTGTGAATTTATATATACAGATGTCGCCCTTAAAACCCTGCGTGTTTTCCCGCGGTATGCCGCAATTTAGCGCGCGGCTTGCCGCGACTTGCCGGAGGCAACATTCGGGAATTTAAAATAAATGTGTTGTGCTTCACTGAATATCCGCCAGATGGCGCATAGAAGGACTTTATCTAAAAGCCGGTGGTCCGGGAAAGTCAGTTTCCCTATGTTTCCCCGGTGGCGCGCAGATTCAAATCATGACGTCACTCGCTACCTAACGCTGAGAAGGCGAACGAGGATTTTAACAGTTTTTCTCTCGTTTTAAAGTGTTTTTATGAACTTTTTGAATTAAACAAATAACCTATGCATAATAATCGAGTGTCTTTTCGCTTTTTTTTTTGTATATTTGAAGATAATTCATACGTTTTAAGCCGCTGCAAAAGGCTGGTTTGCTGGGCGAGTACTGACATCACGACTACTTTTATTACACCTACATTTGTTTATTTGTATATGTATGTTATTAATATTAATTTTTTAGAGATTGTGTGTGCGTGCACGGAGAGTTTGTGTTGATAAGTGTATCAGAAAGCATTAAAATGTTCATTTGAATTAAAATGACACACACACGTCTGTATATACAGTATATCAATTACATATATATCAATTTCATTAGTTCGTTCATTCTATTTGAAGCTTCGGATGTTTTTTTTTTTTTTGGTTTGGTTAGATTAGTTCTGAACTCGCTTCCGTGAAACTATCGCTAAAACAATGTACTGAGCCCTCCTGAGGATATAAAGCTTTATTATTGTGTTTGAATAAATATTCAGATCTACCACAGCAGGTAATAAACTATGGTGTGTCATAACCGAAGCAAACACCACGATTATGCCTCGTTTCGTTCGACGGGAACGTGGTTCACTTGGCCGCGGTGTATTATAAACCTGTGGAATGTTTCACTGTTTATGTTCACATAAGAGGAATAAAAGCGAGTGAAATGTGGAAATGATGTGTGGCAACTCAATGAGGACTAAACCAAAGATTTCGATAACTCCACTGAGTGTAACATCTGCATAGTGACACTGAACATATTCACTTTTCCGTTTACCTCTGAAAAAAAGCTGTATTTTGTTTGTTTATATTTAGAGTTTTTATAACAGTAGAACAAGTACCCGCGCTCACACACACACACTCCCCTGAGCCCTCGGGAAACATCCAATCACCGTCGGTATACAAATGAGTCAAGACGCAGCCTAACGTGGTGTCGTGTCGGATTTCAGTGGTCACGGAGTGGGAAGACTTTGAAGAAGCTGCAGTGACAGTAAACAGCTGAACAACTTCACTTTTCCGTTTACCTCTGAGGAAAAAAAGCTGTATTTTGTTTGTTTATATTTAGAATTTTTATAGTAGTATAAGAGAAAGTTATAGTTTGGTCTGTACTGTTGTTCGCACCCTTGTAGAGAATAAATAAATGAATAACACCTTCATATCCCCTCTCAAGAGTGTCATAGTCCATTGTTAGTTTTAATGATCTGGCTGAAACTAATTATCACTACCCTAACACCATTATAAGTACCCAAACACCATTGATCATGAGTCTCAACTGAACCTAATTCTATACTTGTAACAGAAAATGTAGATGCAGATTCCAAATGTGTATTTATATAATAGATAGATAGATAGATAGATAGATAGATAGATAGATAGATAGATAGATAGATAGATAGATAGATAGATATGTGTGTGTGTGTGTGTGTGTGTGTGTGTGTGTGTAGGCTCTATGCAGGGGCAAGAGAGGGCAGCGCACCCTTAAATGTCTGCACATGTTAATATATTCCTAAAATGTATATATTACAAGTTGATAAACTGATCTGCGGTAGCGGAAAAATCCGCTGAAAATAGGACAGGCTACAGCGCACGCGCACACACACACATACACAAGCGCGCGCGCACACACACACACACACACACAGACACACCTCCCTTGAGCCCTGCGTCTGTCGGATTTCAGCGGTCACGGAAAGACTTTGAAGCAGTTTATATATGAATCTAAGCTTGAACTTATCAGCATTGTAAATATATAATACTTTTCAAATAAAATCGCTATTACTTTGACCCTGAAGTTTAGTTTAGCACACACAATAAACAGAAAAGTCATTTCTGGTAAATCAACGGAATGTGTAGTTTATTTACAGTAATTCATTAAAAAATGAATATACATTGTACAGTACACAGTAAACACGGGAAAGATTACAAAATGAAAAAACAAACAGTGTCTACTTTATAAACAGCTTAGTATGTGCGTCGAGATGCTGAAATCCCTTGCATGTTTTTGCTTCCAAGTGGAGAGATATTTGACCGATAGCCTAGAACAAAAGATCTATAGGTGTGATCACAACCCCCTCCGACCGACCATGCCATCAATCACTGACCACCTCAGAAGTTCCCTCCAATGTATGGCTGCAATACTTGTTTTGCAAGTATTTTTAACAGCATTCAAAGGCTTCAAAGGGGCAGTTATCGGCTATGACACGTTGAGGGAGAACTTAATAGTTCTCAAAAATAGTGTAAATGTCTGCAACAATCACTAACCATTAAAATGTTTTTTTTTTTTTTGTAATTAAACACGAAAATATTAATTATATTTCCATATATACACACACATACACACACACACACACACACACACACATTACTACATAAGTACATACAACTACATTACTACATACAAGGGCGTAGGTTTGCTACCTATGACTCCAAATAATACCCCATCCCCCAATCCCCTATTCCACCCACCAAACCCCTGCCCCATCCACCTACCAACCTCCCACCCCAACTATGTCCACTGAATACATGTTTTTCTTAATATGGTGCGAAATCACTTTACATTAATACTAGCAATGCTTCGATTTATATTAATCCACTCGAAATGCAATTCATTAAGTTAAATTAAGGAATAGTGTAAAGTTAAAGGAATGTTTCATAACTGACAAAAAGATAGTCTTTAATAAAATAAAAACTATTCTTTATTGAGCCCTAGTGCAAATGAAACATCTCAATCATCTGTATATATATAAAAGTAGATTACATCTAAACATGAACTACTAGGTAGAGTACCACACAACAGCTCAATGCCTATTGCTCCTATATGAAGGAGACAAAAACATGCCTTCGCCTCTCGTTAACAAAAATAAACTGCTGGCATATTTGTTTGACATCAATATTGTCCAGGCTGTTCTTTTTTTCTTCTGATAAACACTAAAGATGATATTTTGTAGAATGCTGAAAACCTGTAATCATTGATTTACATAGTATTTGTTTTTCCTGCTACGGAAGTCAATGTTTTCAGCTTTTTTCCCCAATATCTTATTGTGTATTCAACAAAATAAAGAAAATCATTAAAGTTTGGAACCAGTTAAGGAGTAAATAGTGAGTAAAGTTTTTTGGGGGGTGAACAATGGCTTTGACCCTAACTCTTCCCCTCTGACTGCACTAGGACCGGACAGCATTGCCACCTGATGAAATAGCGTGACAAAAAAGTGAAATGTCAGTTCAAAACTTTTGCCAAAAACACTAATGAATCACTTACATCCTCAGCCTATCACTCCTCATAATGCTAAATATTAGTATAATCAACATGTATAATACACGCACACATATTATATGTTATATACTGTATAATCAACATTCAGATTGACCTCCTGTGAACTCGCCTCTTCACCTGAACTACAACATGGCTGATCTGCTTCTGTCCCCTAATTGAAAAACATTGAGGGATTCCTTATGAGCATGGACAGAGAATGCCTCAGCCTATTATTGGTAACAATGTTAAATCTCAGGACAACTACAGTGGCTTGCAAAAGTATTCACCCCCCCCCTTGAACTTTTCCACATTTTGTCACATTACAGCCACAAACATGAATCAATTTTATTGGAATTCCACGTGAAAGACCAATACAAAGTGGTGTACACGCGAGAAGTGGAACGAAAATCATACATGATTTCAAACATTTTTTTTTTTACAAATAAATAACTGAAAAGTGGGGTCTGTGTAATTATTCAGCCCCCTTTGGTCTGAGTGCAGTCAGTTGCCCAGACATTGCCTGATGAGTGCTAATGACTAGAGAGCACCTGTGTGTAATCTACACTCTCTCCATCGCTGTCTGATATACAGCACAGGTGTTTAGGTTCTGTTACCTGACAAAACAGGATAAACACATGCCATTTAAACAGCAATCATTTTATTTCACTTTTTCTGAGTCTTAGTGTGCAAACCTCGAATCAAATCATTAATGTTCGCCAAGTAAGTGAATGCATTTAAAAAACTATTTTTCTGAAGTGGATTGTCTATTGGTGTCAACAAAATTCTAGCCATATGGCAATATTAGTATATTAGTTTATCAATTTCTTTCACAATACTGATTTCTGACAAACAGTCACTAGATTAGGAGACTGACAGGGATCATATTTATACTTTTACATTTAGCTGTTTAATCTGCTGTTAGTTTTACGTCCGTATTCACAGACTATATCCTGGCCTGCTGTACTGAATGTGAGTCCACTGCATTTGGCGCTGCTTGTGTCTGAATGCAGCCAATCGTCTATCACATGATGGCAGGGAAAGGCACAGCCAATCAAAATGTTCATATGTGTTTTGGGGGCGGGAGGACTCAAGGAGAGAACGTGATTTATCCCTTTCTGCGTGTCTAGGTTAATGTTAACAGAACGATTTAAAAAAAAGTGGATTAAATTATTGGTGGGGACATTTCAATGGTCGGAGGATATTGGTGGGGACACATCCCCTCCGTCCACCCTAAATCTACGCCCCTGTATATATATAATTTAAAACGATTTATTCATTTGTCTTTTATTTACTTACTTACTAGCGAATGCTTTTTTAGGGCTCTAAAAACTACGGCAGTATGAATGACAATGGAATAGGACGTGTGAGTTGCACCGGTCTCACACACACACACAATAAATATATATATATATAATTAAATTCTTAAAACATCGTGTTCACCCATGCACTGAAAAAAAGAACTTGTAAGATTTACTTGATAAAATCCTCATAAAAATTTGGACACAGATTTTAAGTAAATTTTATTGCTCCAATATTAAGGCTGAATCCCAACCCTTCCCCCTACCCTTCCATTTGACGCGTTCACGTGCAGGGGTAGTGGTGTCTCATTTCTCTTTTGGTTGGAGGTGTAGGGGGAGGGGGGAAGGGCCAGATAGCCCTCCAAACGAAGATTTTTCAGGACCTCACTTCAAACGAAGGGCTAAGCGAAGTTTTCAACATGGCTGCTCACTCGAGCAAACAGACCCATAAATGTTAAGTCATTTTTGCCATTAATAAAGATTTTTATGACAAGTTTTCATTGTATGTATATTACCTTTAGTCTTGTGTCTGTGTTCATGGTGATGTTCTGTAAAGAAACGTTTGCAAAAAAAATCGCTAAAGTTTGCTAGCGGATAGCACATATTGCACAATATTACAAATACAGTGGTGTGAAAAACTATTTGCCCCCTTCCTGATTTCTTATTCTTTTGCATGTTTGTCACACTTAAATGTTTCTGCTCATCAAAAACCGTTAACTACTAGTCAAAGATAACATAATTGAACACAAAATGCAGTTTTTAAATGAAGGTTTACGTTATTAAGGGAGAAAAAAAACTACAAATCTACATGGCCCTGTGTGAAAAAGTGATTGCCCCCCTTGTTAAAAAAATAACTTAACTGTGGTTTATCACACCTGAGTTCAATTTCTGTAGTCACCCCCAGGCCTGATTACTGCCACACCTCTTTCAATCAAGAAATCACTTAAATAGGAGCTACCTGACACAGAGAAGTAGACCAAAAGCACCTCAAAAGCTAGACATCATGCCAAGATCCAAAGAAATTCAGGAACAAATGAGAACAAAAGTAATTGAGATCTATCAGTCTGGTAAAGGTTATAACGCCATTTCTAAAGCTTTGGGACTCCAGCGAACCACAGTGAGAGCCATTATCCACAAATGGCAAAAACATGGAACAGTGGTGAACCTTCCCAGGAGTGGCCGGCCGACCAAAATTAGCGCAGAGACGACTCATCCGAGAGGCCACAAAAGACCCCAGGACAACATCTAAAGAACTGCAGGCCTCACTTGCCTCAATTAAGGTCAGTGTTCACGACTCCACCATAAGAAAGAGACTGGGCAAAAACGGCCTGCATGGCAGATTTCCAAGGCGCAAACCACTTTTAAGCAAAAAGAACATTAAGGCTCGTCTCAATTTTGCTAAAAAAATCTCAATGATTGCCAAGACTTTTGGGAAAATACCTTGTGGACCGACGAGACAAAAGTTGAACTTTTTGGAAGGTGTGTGTCCCGTTACATCTGGCGTAAAAGTAACACAGCACTTCAGAAAAAGAACATCATACCAACAGTAAAATATGATGGTGGTAGTGTGATGGTCTGGGGTTGTTTTGCTGCTTCAGGACCTGGAAGGCTTGCTGTGATAGATGGAACCATGAATTCTACTGTCTACCAAAAAATCCTGAAGGAGAATGTCCGGCCATCTGTTTGTCAACTCAAGCTGAAGCGATCTTGGGTGCTGCAGCAGGACAATGACCCAAAACACACCAGCAAATCCACCTCTGAATGGCTGAAGAAAAACAAAATGAAGACTTTGGAGTGGCCTAGTCAAAGTACTGACTTGAATCCTATTGAGATGTTGTGGCATGACCTTAAAAAGGCGGTTCATGCTAGAAAACCCTCAAATAAAGCTGAATTACAACAATTCTGCAAAGATGAGTGGGCCAAAATTCCTCCAGAGCGCTGTAAAAGACTCGTTGCAAGTTATCGCAAACGCTTGATTGCAGTTATTGCTGCTAAGGGTGGCCCAACCAGTTATTAGGTTCAGGGGGCAATTACTTTTTCACACAGGGCCATGTAGGTTTGGATTTTTTTTCTCCCTAAATAATAAAACCCCTCATTTAAAAACTGCATTTTGTGTTTACTTGTGTTATCTTTGACTAATAGTTAAATGTGTTTGATGATCAGAAACATTTAGTGTGACAAACATGCAAAAGAATAAGAAATCAGGAGGGGGGCAAATAGTTTTTCACACCACTGTATATATTTTTATGTCACATACACTTTACTGCATGCTACAAACAAATATGAAAGTTCAGTAGCACGGCATTTTGCCGAGCATTTGATAACGCATTGTTTGTTTTGCTTATGGCCATACACTATTGTTTTGCTTACACTATTCTTACTTATTGCAACGTGACCACAGTTTTGTAATTTATATTCTGTATATGGACGGCTGAGGAAACCCGAAGACTCATCCGTGTTCGTGGTGAAAATGAGCAACTTTTTTAAAAATCGAAATACGGCGCAAAAAACCTTTGGGAGTGAGTAATCTCTCTTATTGGAATGTGTGATAAACATCGGCGCATGTCCTCTGACGTAACATGGACACACAGGAATGTAAATGAACACTGCATTTATGAAACAAAAAATAAACGCTTTGAGATGATTTATTTGCCGTATGGTGTGTTTATTTGAATATGTTCAGTAAATTTATGAATTACACTCAAAGTGTCAGCGAAACCGGTTTGCAAATAATTTGTGTGTGTGTTAGGTGATGTGAGAGTGGGTTTTTCAAACTTGCAGTAAAACATTTTTGGGGGCAGTTTTTGATTCCCCCTTATCTAAGTACTGTAAAAACTTATATAGTCTTGGGTTAAAAAGTCTGCATTTCAACATGCATCCCCCACCTCCAAAGACTAAGCTCCTGTTGGTATAGCTCTTAAGGTCACTGTGGCACGCAAACCCCCTGACCACAATAAGGTGGCAATCCCTCGGGGGGGGGGGGGGGGGGGGGGGTGAAAAATACAAATTAAATAAAATAAATTATCCTTAATCCAGATTTTATCAATCAACGACATAATATTTATCTTAGCCGGATGGTCTAATTCTCAAAACCGTTTAACCTAAAGAAAAACATAACACACTATAACTAGAATATTTACAAAACTGAAAGGTTTTCTTATGAATAATAAAAAAAAACATTATAACTCAAAAAGATCATATTATGTTTATATATATATATTTTATAGTAACTGAACAGCTCTCTTCTCTCCAATCCACTCATACACCACAGTCTCCTATTTCTCTGTGCACGCGCTGCAGCCTGTGAATGAATACACGCAGCGGAGGTTTTACATATTTAAAACATAAAAACGTGTCTCCATCATAAATAGCCCTGAATTAACTATCTATCTATATATATATATATATATATATATATATATATATATATATATATAGAGAGAGAGAGAGAGAGAGAGGAGAAAGGTGTTTTGCTGGCGAAAAACATTTTAGGCAGAGACGCCTGCTCGTTTGTTTTAAAACCCCCCAATTCTACCCCATTCCCGGAAACCGGTTTGATAACTTCACACCTTATGTGAATGAAAGGTGAGATGGGGGAATTACAGTGGGGGTTCTGTGGGTCTCCAAACTCAGAAGGCTACGTGTCAGCCGATAACTGCTCCTTTGATCTGCTGGTTACAGCGGGGCGCCGACTGCTGATGAGCGTATAGTAGCCTGTACAAGCTAGGCCATTTTTAGATTACATTTGAAATTTTAAGGGGTTGAATAGAGAACCTACTGTCTTATTTATGTTGCGAAAACACGAAATTAAACTAGATAACATGATCAGAGTTTTAATATTTATATTTAACTAGATGGAAGGCTTTTCAAGTCACATGGAAAAAAAAATTCTGTTCAGTTCTACAGTTTATCCCACAGTTTATTCCATTGTCCAGCCTCAGGACAATGTAATCAATGTAATATGCTGTTTTCTGTTTAAATTTTTCTGATTGGACCCGTACATAGAAAGTTTATACTGTAAACATACTTTATATTAAAAAATAAAAGAATCGCTCAAGTTTGCTAGCGGATAGCAGAGATTGCACGATATTACAAATATATATTTTTGTGTCACATACACTTTACTGCATGCTACAAACAAACTCACCCGTAATTGTCAGGTAAAATCTACTTAATTAAATTAACAATAAAATAAATCAAGTAAAAGTTACATAATTATACTTAATGCACAAATTACTTGATTATTTTAAATAAATCTAAAGTTAATGCATTGTTGTATCAGCAGGAACCTTGATTTTATGAAATTACTATCATTTTGTTTTGTGAGATTTTCCCTTACTTGGTTTTATCAATTTATATTACTCCCTATAATAATGTAAACATTGCTAATTTATGTTTTGGAAAGAAACTTAAGTAATTATTTCATCTATATCTTTCATAAATCACACAACTAAAATATAATTAAACAGTTTATTCACCAACATTACCAAATATTTGTGACATTCACAGTCTAGATCCAAGTTGTCTTTTTAATAAAAGTGCATTCAGCTAAATTTTGCATCCATAGAAAAAAACTGCACGGCACCAGGGCCTGAAATACTTGTTTTAAACAAAATTGTGTAAAATAATAAATAAATAAAATACAGCATTCATTTAGAAATAAAATGCAGCAGAAAATACTTTAAACAAACTGTAGAATAAACGTTAAAACGTAATAGCCCTCTGAAGCAGTGAAGTTGCAACTTTCAAATCAGCACTCTGGACTAGTGCACTTAAAAGTATGCCATTGAAACCTTAATGCATGAAAACATTTTAAGCTGAACATGTAAACACAACATGTAAACACTTGTAGTCAAGCCAAATCAAATGTTTTAAGATGATAATTTCATCTTTAAAGCTTGCCCCTTTCGTGATAGCTTAATCCCATCAAGTTCTAGAAGAACTTTCTGAAAATAGCCTCTCCTTCAAGGATTATGGATACACCAACCGGTTCTACCCCTTCAACAGCACGGACGACAAGGATTTTAAGAAGGTGTCACTTCGTCTGTCCCCCTGCATAAAATTTACAAGAAAATAAATCATTTATTTTGAGAAACAAAAAAAATCTGAATTGCTTCAACCTGTGCTGACTTCATTGAGAAAAAAAAATAAATAAAAATAAATGATAATAAAAAAATGACCATCACTTCATATACAGTGGGAGCCACGTCAAACAGCCGCCTGGAGCATGACGGGTCCGTGGCAGTTCCATGAAGGGTTAATGCAGGCTTCGTGCATGGAATGTGATCCCCCGCGATGACGCAGTTAACGATGCCCCGCCCCATAAACACCCCCATGCGCTTTCTAAAAAGATGGTTGCAATGCCGTATAATTCCGCCAGATGGAGCATTGACTGGCACAGTTAACTGCAGTGTCCAGGAAGCCCAATACCGTATCTTTAATATACAGACAGTTCTTGCATTGTCAACATAGTTTCATAAATAGATGAAAAAACAACAACAAACCGATTAATAAAACAGATTTGTTAAATCACTCAATACACAACCCATGATGATTATGCTATTTATTATTTAATAATGAATTAATAAAATTAGTTAGTGAAATATTTTTAAGACATCCTGAAATGATCCTTAAAGACACGGTAGCGGCTGTAATTTGTCTATACCGATCATTGTAGGTACGGAATAAAAACGCAGGCTATGTACAGTATTCTATATTACTGTGTATTTTACCTCGTTCCATTTAATATACTGATAGATAATATTTTGCTGCAAAGTAAAGCTCAAAATGTAACGTCTGCTTGGGTTTGTTTTCGTTATATTTTTGATGATGTTTTCGCTGATTTTTTCACTGATAGTCTACAAGTGGCATAAGAGGCAATTAATGCCGCATGCAACCTGGAATAAATATCTGCCCATATGGATCAGTATTTCTTTAGTCATTTAATCATGCATAATGCTCCCCCGTCAAAAGATCTGATGGGGCATTAATCACTTATCACAACTGTGAATGGATGCGGCAGCAGAGACACATTAAATCCCCATAAACACTTGGAAACAATAGTAAAAAAGTTCCAGAGGGTTAGCGCCTGTTATACTAATGTATTTTTACTGATTTTTTTTTTACTGCTTATATTTCATTGGGTTTTACGCAATTTAATGTGTGTGTGTGTGTGTGTGTGTGTGTGTGTGCACGAGAGAGAGAGGATACTCTGACAAGACCAACTTCCGTGTGGCTCCCGTGGCGCAATCGGTTAGCGCGTGCTACTTATAAAGCAGTCCAGGTGAAGCAATGCCGAGTTCGAGCCTCACCTAAAGCACCCAAAGTATTTTACTGCATATCGTGCTGTGTATGTGACAAATCAAATTTGAATTTGAAAGTAAAGCTTAAAATGTAACTTCTGCTTTGGTTTGTTTTCGTTATATTTTTGATGTTTTCGCTGAAAGTCAAATTGGCATAACAAATTGATTAATGGCGCATAATATCTGGAACAAATATCTGTCCATACGGATCAGTATTTCTTTAGTCATTTAACCAGCATAACGTCCCACATTAAAGATCTGATGGGGCACAAATCACTTATCACAACTGTGTATAGATGCGGCAGCAGAGACAGATTTAATCCCCATAAACATTCACACTTGAAAACAAAACTAACAGAAGTAAACAGTTCTAGAGTGTTAGTGTCTGTTATCACAGGACAGGAATCACCTACAGGATACTACTGTATTTTTACTGCTCATATTTTTTACCCTAGTTTCATTTGGTTTTATGCGATTTCATGTATTATTTGTGTGTGTCTGTGTGTGCACAGTGTGTGTGTTTGAGTGCGAGAGATAGCGTGAGAGCGCGTGCGCGAGAGAGGGCTTACATGCTGATTTATCCAAGGTTACTAAAACCTGGCTTACTACCTATAAAGAATATTTCAATTTAACTCATGGGTCTCAATCACAGACACGACAAATTATATACTCTGAAACGTTCATTTTGACATTTAAAAATATATACAAAAACACGAATACTAATGTTATCATGGTGTAAATTATTAACATTAGGTTAGGTCCTGCCCTTAATTAATTCATATTATAATTACTTTTACATAGTATAGTTACTGGACTGACATGACCAAAACTAGCTATTTCATTTAGCCTTTCTAAAATTCAACCCACATATAATTTGTAATCAGAAAACATAAAACATATTATGATCTGCTCAATAGCCCATCTGTTTTAATTTAGTTTGTATTTTTTATTATTCATAAGACAACCTTTCAGTTTTGTAAATATTTTAGTTATAGTGTGTTAAGTCTTACTTTAGGTTAAACGTTTTTGAGAATTTGACCATCCAGCTTAGATAAATGTTATGTCATTGATTGATAAAATCTGGATTAAGGATATTTTTTTTATATAATTTTATATATATATATATATATATATATATATATATATATATATATATATATATATATATATATATTTTTTTTTTTTTTTTTTTTTTTTTTTTTTTAGTTTCCCCCTGAGGGATTGCCACCTTATTGTGGTCTGGGGGTTTGCGTGCCTCAACACAATTCAGCAAATACAATACTGTTACTATACAGTAAGGCCAGGTAAAAACAGTGCTCGAACATGATGCCCCCCTCCCCCCACCCCGTGTTGTCTGGTCTAGAACGGCGCTGCCTCTGACCGTCTTTTGTCTTGTAAATGAGTATTCTCACTCACCTTCCAATCACCCCAGCGCACACACTCTGTTTGTACTGTAAACTGTACTGTAACTGTGTTTGCTAGGGCACTTGGTTATACACAGTACTTTAATGTATGGAACACTTACTTAACTTACTGGTTTGGTTTAAATATCGCTTATTACCTTATTCAACAAAATAAATTCATTATTAACGTATTGAAGTATTTTAGTTAAGGACATAAACTGTGCTTGTGTTTAGAACTGCTGAACAGCCGAAAACACACACACACCCATCCCCCCGCCAAAAACACACACACACACAGAGCAATTAACACCATGTCCTACTCAGGAGTGGAAGGTGAGAAACCTCAATGGAGAATACCAAGTTTGTCGTTGCTCTTTTGGAGTTCTTAAAACCCAAAACATTTATTTATACTGAGAAAAAATTATTATGGGTCACAATCACAAACACAAATACATATAATCAAGTGTTTAACTGGTTTCATTTGTTTCTATGATCAATAATAATTATTATTATTTTCAGCCCAACTCTTTGACTATTTAAAACAAAGTTGTGTCCCATTTTTTGCCCATTGAAGTTGTTGGTTCAACTAAACAATTTTTAAATACCCAAACAATCCCCCAAAATTAAAACACACAAACATGACTTTAACAATTCAATTTATTCTTCCAAAACTAGTCAAAGTTAAAACAGTAATTTATATAAAACAGATGAATACATGTTGTCTTTTTGCTTAAAGTTCATTAAACTACCCGGATACACCAGCTGCTTATAAGTCTCTATCTATAGTCCTTTTACATTAAAATATAAATTTTTCAAATATCAAAACTATTAAACATGGAACAGTTGAAGTCTTTGTTTCCCCCAAAGTACTGTATCAGACATTTTGCAGTTCTATGTTCAGAATATACAGTAGACCTGATCAAACATCATTCTAAAGCTGTCGGACTGTGACGTCATCCCTCCTACAGCTCCCTCAACAGCTTGTTCAGGCTCCTCCAGTCCTGTAGCTCCAAAAGTCCAGCCGTCAGCCGTCTGACCCCCCAATCCTCCACAGCGGAGCTCTGCTTAAAGACAACAGGAGAATTTAGTCAAGACAAAGACAAATAAACTTTACAGAACATATAGTTCTAATAAAAATAATATATATTAATAAACCTATTTACCACAGAGTGTGTAAAGTACTGTTTTGGGGATTCTGTAATGTAAATAAACTGCCTGTGCTAATGTTAACCAGTGAACAGTGTTAGTGTTAACCAGTGAACAGTGTTAGTGTTAACCAGTGAACAGTGTTAGTGTTAACCAGTGACTGTCTGTATTATCGTCTGAATTAAATTAACCGAGAATTTACTTAATGCGCTTCTCATACAAATAAGTTATATACGATATAACACTCGTATATGAGCATTACTTCATCCCTGAAGCTAAACTATAACTTACTGAAGCCCCTCACACACACACACACACACACACACACACACACACACACCTCCCCCCTCCTCCTCCTCCTTAACTGATAAACACTTCAGTGTTGTTATTCAGCTCTTTAACTAAGCGCTCGCGCTACCGCGGAAAGTCCCGGACAAAGTGTGTAAAATATAAACCGGGTTATGAGCGTTACTAGCTCCTGTACAGCTCCCCTCAGTCTGTGTCCCTCATCAACTGCATCACATTATATTACAGTCACAGAAATAACCTGCAGATTAACTCTTAACCAGAGAATAAATAAGCGCTGAATTTATCCAGACAGCACGCGGTGAGATTCTCTCAGTATTTACAGAGAACACAAACACTCTTCATCGGGTAGTGCAGCTCTTGTAATAGGGACATTAATAGTATTGTCGAAGCTTGAGCATGTTTTTGAGTTAAAGTGGAGGGACATTGTGAGTGTGTGACACTGACAGTAAGCTGTAATATTAACTCCAGACTTGGTAAACAGAACATTAAGTTCTCTAAAGTCACATCTGACCGCTGCTGGTGCTGCCAGTGATATTTAATTCAATTCAGTTTTATTTGTATAGCGCTTTTAACAATTGACATTGTCTCAAAACAGCTTTACACAATCAAAAGAATTATTTAAGTTTGTATGGAATGTGAATGTGTATGAATCAAAATGTTCAGATAGTCCCTGGTGAGCAAGCCCGAGGGCGACAGTGGCAAGGAAAAACTAAGGGTTGTTAAAATCACGTGATTGCAACTCAGCGCAGCTGGCTTGTTTTAACGTGTTATTGAGAACGAAGCGCCATCTAGTGGTGGCACCAGGTAAATGAATAAATAGGGCTTGAATGGGCGTGTTTACTGTGAAATCTTGACACGCCTTTCGGCCAGAAAAGGGAGGGGGGATTACGGCGTGCAAAGGCCATTCACACGCCATTCACACTTCAGCCACACTGTCGCGGCTATTTGGCGTGGCTCCCACTGTACTTCATAATGTTAAACTTGGGTTAAATTGCTTTAGCACTAATCTTGCATCAGTAAAACATGGCATGAGATGGCTTTACAGTGTCAGGAAATCCTATGATGAATGCTGAGTTTGTATTTAAAGGGTTAGTCCAAACATGAAAATTCGTTCAATAATTACTCATATTTATATATTCATTTGCATTTATATGCTTCTGTCCAATACAACAAACACTATATTCAAGGTATTAATAAATTGTATAATTAATAAGAAAACAATGCTTTACCAGGCAATCATCAAAGAGATCCTCTTCAGATTCACGTCTCATCTTTACACTTTGTTTCTGTGAAAATATTTACATTGTATCATTACATAATCTTTTATTCGTACAACTACATTTAGGCATTTCTTCATCTTTTGTAAGTTTGCCTTTATCCAAAGCAAATTACAAAAGAGGAAGGCATCAAGCATGTCAAGCAGTGCTACTAACACAAACTTTCTGACACCGTTAGAAAATACAAGATAGAACAGTGAGGGATTAAGGAAAAAGTGAGAAGCAAGAATCATGTGTGCAAAGATTAAGCATGCAGGGTCACAGGATGACTCGACTTACTTTTATTGTCTGCAATGCGATTTAGACAAATTAGAACTGCGGTAAAGCCAGCCGCGGTTCAGAAAAACACGGTCAAGCCAGCCGCGATTGATTTTAGTGTGCGCACATATTACAGTGATTACGGTAGTTTCAGGACCGACACAGAGACAACGCGCTTTCAGAGCGCTTTTCATTTAGACGCCCAGGACTGAGAGATAATACAACATGCTCGTCAATTTTTACTTGCTTATTTATTTGCATTTCTGCTTTAATATCCGTGTTATTTATTGGTGACTTTGACGGTTGTCTGTTACAATATTTTTCTTAAATATTCATCATTCAAATAATTGTTTTATGTAGATAAGTTACAGCAGAATTCGTAGAAAACAGACAAAATAATGTATTTAGTCTTTCTAAATACCATAATTGATTTTTATTTTGTTTTACTGTTCAAAAGTAGCAGTTATTCTTCAATGAATGTTTTCTATAATGAGGATTAACGTCTGCTTTGGAAGAGAGGTCAAATAAACAAATGTTCACAATGGGGAAAAAAAGTTAAATAAAATGCCTTTATTTCACTTCAGAGACCTATGAAAAAATAAATTCTAGTAAGTATAAAACGCCATGGTCAGTTTTTATCCCATATAATGTACACACATTATATGATGAAAAAAAAAAAAGTAGGAAAAACAATGATCAGTTCTTATTCAGGACGTCCCATACTATATACACACCAAATATGAAACTATTTTACTGCAGCATTTTTGAGATATTGGACATTATTACACTTTAAAGGGGTATAAAGACCCCATTTCTAATAAGTAGAAAAAAACAATGATCAGTTCTTATTCAGGACGTCCCATACTATATACACACCACATATGAAACTATTTTACTGCAGCATTTTTCAGATATGGGGCATTATTACATTTTAAAGGGGTATAAAGACCCCATTTCTAATAAGTAGAAAAAAACAATGATCAGTTCTTATTCAGGACGTCCCATACTATATACACACCACATATGAAACTATTTTACTGCAGCATTTTTCAGATATGGGGCATTATTACATTTTAAAGGGGTATAAAGACCCCATTTCTAATAAGTAGAAAAAAACAATGATCAGTTCTTATTCAGGACGTCCCATACTATATACACACCACATATGAAACTATTTTACTGCAGCATTTTTCATATATGGGGCATTCTCTCTGTGTTGTTCATGAAACTACCGTAATCACTGTAATATGCGCGCGCACTAAAATCAATCGCGGCTGGCTTGACCGTGTTTTTCTGAACCGCGGCTGGCTTTACCGCAGTAAATTAGAGCTGCTGTCAATACTGTATGAACATATGTACAGGTTCTTTACTCGTAACTCATTAATAAAGTTCGGCTTCAGAAAAAAAAACGTTTATTGCTAGTGCTCTTTTACCATTTAATGCTTTAACACACACGACTCAGTTTGTTCAGAAATGGCATCTAACTGGCGAGCCTTTGTCTGAACACGCCGTTTTCACTCGGGGTGGGGGTAAGAAACACACATCTCGGTGTATTAATCCGCGCGCTCAGTTTGTTATTATTTCATTTATTTATTTATTTATTTACCACAGGACCCATGGGGGCTCCGTAGGTTCAGGTTTTTACACGAAAACGGTGTTTTGTGAATCTCCACACTATTAAAAACTGAAATTGCTAATTGTACGTCCTGAGATTAAGATGAACATTAATTGGGAGTCATGAAAGCGAGAATCACATCCAAAAAAGAAAGCTAAACTTACCTCGAATACGACAAACTCCAGCTGCAGCCACGCCGTGTTGTAACCTCCGTGATGATTCCCAACCGACTGATACACAGCGCGGGCACAGCGACTCCAAACACGCATGCGCAGTTTAATTTGCACACATTTTCGGCTTCAGTAGACACACAATACTTCAGACTGAAACACGACTGCCCCCTACAGGTAATGAAGGGCATGTTCACAGCTTCCCGCACGCAGCCGCGCAAAGCCGCGGCAAGTCACGGGATCCCTTTTCTCGAAACGCAGGTTTTTAATGGCGACATCTGTAAATATATACACACACATATATATATATATATATAGAGAGAGAGAGAGGTGTTTTGCTGGCGAAAAACATTTTAGGCAGAGACGTCTACTCGGCCTTGTTAATTGTTTTTAAAACCCCCAATTCTACGAATTCCCCCATCAGCGAAATCATGAATGAAAGGTGAGAAGAGGCATTAAAGTGGGGGCGCCGACTGCTGATGAGCGTATAGTAGCCTGTACAAGCCATGCTCTTCCCCAAAAAATAATGTGAATGTCTGCAACAATCACTAACCATTAAAATGTTATTTTTTTGTAATTAAACACGAATATATAAATTATATTTTCTTTACACATAATATTCATTATATATACACGGGCATCGCTAGGCCATTCTTAGGGGGGCTTTAGCCCATCGTCCCCTTTAAATTTATTTAAAGTATTTTTCATATTTTTTATGTCTGCCAGTTTCCAACAAAAAGCAGCAGTTTTGTCAAAGAATTAACAGATAGATATTTAATATATATATTGTTCATTCATGTCTTCTGATGATGGCGACACATTTTTTCATTTTAAATAATACATGTTGGCATATTCACGCATAGTTAACACTATCAGATAGCCTACTATCAGGAAATTAAATTAATTTCAAGACCATTTGAACCGAGGCATTGTCATGTCTTTCATTGTTTTGTAATGAATCTTTTTTCAAAAGAAAACTGAAAACACAAAAGAACCAGAGCTGCGCCATCTATGCGAGAACGGATGGGATTCTGGAAACTAAAACAAAAAACTAAAGATGCTCTCGGGACTTATGGCTTTACTGAGGATTTATAGGAAGAGAGAGAGAGTAGAGTTTGTGCACTTTTCAGAGAGCGCGCGCTAATCTGATGCGTGTCACTCTCTCTCCGATGTCTTAGACAGACGAGGCTTGGGCTTTGCCTGTGTCTTCTCCAGCGCGCTTTGTCTTTGGCACTGACACCTTTTACTGGTGCGACCGAATGATCAGACGGAGTGTCGCAGTATCACGACCCGGCCCATTCTGAACAGCTTATGCGTGGCTCCGCCCCTCGCGCAAGCTGCGTCGTTACATACATATCCACAAATACTTTAACAACATACACTTATCACGAATTGCATTTTATATGAATGTTACATATGAGACACGCACACAAACACATACTTATATAATATATGCACATACAAACACATACACATTGTTAATTCATGTCTTCTGATGATGTTGACTTATTTTTACGTTTTAAATAAGACATGTTGGCATATTCACGAATCAGGACATTCCATAGTTAACACTATCAGATAGCCTACTATCAGGAAATTAAATTAATTTCAAGACCATTTAAACCGCGGCATGGCCATGTCTTTCATTATTTTGTACCTGTTAAGACATTACAAAAACTATATAAGAAACTTTTAAAGCACGAATTTGGGCATCTCATTTCATCATTATGAAAATAACATGAACCACATATACACACGTTCATTATGAAATATCTGTTGTAAAACAAAATAAAATTCATGTTTGCTACAGCATTGGAAACAATATTGTTTTAGGTTAACCTTATACACAATTCATTTGTACTTGGTCCGGCTTTTAGAAGAAGTCCTTCCATGTGCCATCTGGCGGATATTGAGTGAAGCACAACACATTCATTTTAAATTCCTGAATGTTGCCTCCGGCAAGTTGCGGCACGCCGCGCGCTAAATTGCGGCCTCTCGCGGGAAAACACGCGCAGTCCTAAAGGCGACATCTGTAGGTGCTGAATCTGCTTCCACCTGCAATGTGCATAGATGTCTTCCTTTTTGAAAGATCCCGGGGGCAGGTTTGGCTGTTTTTTCATCAGCAGCAGGTGGTTTTGTGTCAGAGGTTCCAGTTTGGACGAGCAGCTGTTTCTTTTCACAGATGCCTTTCGTTTTTGCTGTGTGGGAATTCCCTGTTTGAATTCTGCTGCTGCTTTACCCTTTTGCAAAGTGAGAATTTCTTCCTTAAAATTTTGTCTTTGAGTGAACTTAATGATTTCGTTTTCTGCTCTTGTTAGGTCTTGAACTGTTAGAGACTTGTGATTTTCTGTCTTTGGGTTATCTACTTGTGCTCTAACCCTTTCTGTTTTTTGTTTGAGCATGTCTCTAATGCGAAGGATCCAGGCAACGGATCTTTTTAACTTGTACCAATCAGAGTGATGATTAATCAATTTACTCACTGTGTCTGTGCATTTTGTAATGCTCACAATATTCACTAAAGCTGACAGCTTAATTTCATCATCATTTTCTTTTATTGATGTGTCATGAATATTTTCAGGCCATTTGCACTCTGCTTCTTTGAGAAAGGAGGGACCATGGATCCAGTTAACATTTATCATAAACTTTTCACAGGATACCCCCCTGGAGGCAGAATCAGCTGGGTTTTTTGAGGTATTAACGTACCTCCATTGCTGTGACTTGGTTGACTCTCTTATAGTGGCGATTCTGTTGGCCACAAAGGTTTTAAAACGAAGTGTTTCGTTATCAATGTATCTCAAAACAGTTGTACTGTCAGTCCAAAACATAGAGTCCAGCAATTTCAATTCTAGCTGTTCTTTCAACCTTTTGTCATTTTTTACAGCGACCACTGCCGCAGTCAGTTCCATTCGTGGAATGGTGGTTTGTTTAAGGGGTGCTACACGGGAGTTCCCCATCATGAATGCACAATGTGTAAGTCCATCAGCATTTACTAACCTGAGGTATGAGACGACTCCGTATCCATTTTCACTTGCATCCGAGAAGTGGTGGAGTTGTGCTGTAACTCCGAAGTCGGCTGGTTTTATGCATCTTGCTATGCTGAACTCGGACAGTCGCACCCAGGTTTTCCATGCTTTAGCAAACTGCACGGGAAGGTCATCATCCCAGGCTAGTTTTTCTTTACATAACTGCTGCATTAAGATTTTAGCTGGCAGTATGGCAGGTGAGAGAAAGCCTAACGGGTCGTATGTTGAGCTAGTGATTGACAGGATTCCTCGTCTTGTCACAGGTCGTTCCTTTAAACTAATCTTAAACTTGAACATGTCTGAATCAATGCACCACAGCACCCCCAGAGCTCTCTCAAAGGGCAGTGCATCTTTACTCAAGTCTAAGTCTCTCATGTCTTTGATCATTTCGCTCTCGGGAATGACAGTCAGTAGGGCACGGCTATTGCTTGCCCATTTAGTGAGGTTAAACCCTCCGCTTGCACAGAGACTTGTGAGATCGTTGTATAGGGCAACTGCTTGGTCATGACTCGAAACGGATTTCAGGCAGTTGTCTACATAAAAGTTCTTAAGTACTGTATTGACTGCCACAGCAGGTGCATTGCTGCGGTTTTCTTCTGCTGTCTTTCTGAGGGCGAAGTTAGCGACACTAGGTGACGATTTTGCACCGAACAGATGAACTACCATTTTGTATTCGACTAAATCTTGGTTCACATCTCCATTTGGCCACCATAGGAAGCGCAGCAGTTCTGTGTCCTTCTCGGGAAATTTCACGTGATAGTACATGGCTTCTACTATTGTGTCCTTTTTCTTGGACTTTATTTTAACGGGTACAATGGGAAGGATGCAATTATCTCCTGCCCCAGTGAGCGCATTTGATTCGTGACTCACTGCAGGTGGTGTATTTTTTGTTTCACCTTCAGTTTCATTTCCGTGGCGCTTGTGGCTAACTGTGCCGTGTCTTGCACTGCTGTGTGTAGCATGCGAAGATGTGGCTTTGAGCACAATGAACATGTTAATTTTCTGGCACAGTCTTTCCATAAATGACCCTTTCTTAAACATCCGAAACAGAAGCCATTCCCTTTTAAGAATTCTACTTTGTCTTTGTGTGTCTTATCATTAAATTGGAAGCAATCGTCTAAGATATGCTCCCCTTTGCAATGTGCGCACGGTTTAGTGAAGGCGCTGACAGGTAATGCTCTGGCATTCCCTTTTATAATCGAGTCTTTGTAATATTTACCAATCTGTCTGTCCTCGGTTGCGACGCTGACCCTGGGTTTTCCTTGGCCCTTTTGTTTGGGACCTTGAAGGGATGTGTGACTGGGTTTTCTGTCGCAGGTTGCGGCGTCCAGGTCAGCGAAGGACGGGTCGGAGTACAGTCTGGCTTGTTGATCGATGACGTCCACCAGCTGGGCGAACTTGGCGCTTGTTCCGTGGAGCTCGTAGTGCTGGTGTGAGCGAAGCTTCCACCTGTTGAGTTCATTGCGTTCCAAGTCTGTAGAGTGCGCGCTGCTTAGGTGCGCGTTGCTCGATTCAGTGACGGCGCTCTCGTTCGCAGGCTGCACTCGGCTGTTGCATGTTGAGTTGGAAAGGTGAGAGTGCACGCTGCTTTTGCCAACAGAGCTGCTCTGCCGGCTTCTTCTTTCTTTAGTCGGGCTGAGGATGATGTAGAAGTTACAGACCTTTTGGATGCTGCCATTATCTGTGTCACGCTGTCGTCCGGCGAGACATCTTTGCATGTTCGCGACATCACAGAGTGGCCCCTTAGTGTCCTTGGTGTCCGCTATCCAGAGACCCACCTTAGCTATGAATTCTGTGCGGCCTTGAGCCTCAGGTGCGCTGCAGGCGACCTAATCGCGTTTGTGTTCATCTTTATGTGTGTACACTAGCACATCAACGTTACTTCTCATAAAGTCTTCTCGTAACTTCCCGCATTCGGGTCTGTACTCAGTTTCAACGATGTCTAACTTCGTCTTTAATGCAGTAGACATTGCATTCCGTTGAATTTGCTTGCCTTTTCTTGCTTCCAGCGCCTCGTTGAGGTTCTTTCTGTTCGTCTCGTATAGCGCCGTTAGGCTCTCCAGCCAAGTGCTGGGAGCGTTGTCCTCGTTGTTCGGCATGGTGAAGTTCAAGGCGCGCTATTCCCTTTTACTTTCTCTTTCAGCGTTCACTTGTTTTCGTTCAAACAGCGGAAAGCTTTTGACTTTGATGTAGATGCGGTCATATTATTTCACCAGTTTTGACGCGTAGCTTTGGTTTAAAGTTTCACTCACACGACAGAAGTCCAAACTCTTTGTCTCTTGTAGTTTATTTTGTCAGCATCAAAGAACCAACACTTCATACAGTCGTCTTGAGTAAATCCACTGTGGTTACAGACACCAGTAGCTGCATCTTGCAAATCTCTGACTTTTACAACAACCTATTTGCTCTATCTTATAAATTACAATCTTAGCTTACGTATATAACAACACTCTTGTTGTATATATCTACTTACGGGAGCTTACGATCAAAAGCTTGTGTTTCCGTAGCCTTCCGCATCTAAACTGAATTTTCTATCATGCGATAGTCATACAAATACATGTCATAGTGGAATGACATCACAGACCAACTTACTTATTGATTGTCAAAATGGATGCATAACTAAGAAATTTAAAGCTTATGGCTTATGTAACAAACTTAATGCTTTACTAATGAATAGAACAAGGTAGAATAAATGAAATAAGAACAAATAAAATAAACACAACAACAAATTCACAACAAGTACGATATGGCACTTACAATTAGTTCAGAGATGCACAAGAAAGATTAAACTTCAAGCATTTTGTTTAAACGGTAAATTTATCACTTTGTAAAGATAAATGATGACACTGCTATTTTTTTGAACAGGCTAATATTTGTTTTTCTTCACTTTCTATAAACTAATAATACATTTATCTCATTTTTCTTCATGTTGTGATTCAGAATAGAATGTACAGGGTGTCCAATGCATTTATGTGATTTAAATTAAAGTTATTATATGGATATGCAGCTTTTCTCACTTTTTTCAACACACTGCTAATATTTTGAACACAAATGTATGCATTGCATTTGGATTACCCAAGAAAATTGATTCACACCTTCACATTCATCCAGAAAATGCTGATGGGCATTTGATGATGATAAACCTCTGAAACCCTGCTTAGTCAATCTCAAAAATGAACTATTACTTACATTGTAGGCAAATTTAATGTGCTATTTTAAGTGCTTGGATGTTTTCATTGGGTCGGTTGTGTCCTGGCCACCAAGTCTATCTTGGTTGCACTCTGGGTTTGTTAGTTCCTGCTAAGTAGTTTTGTAAGCCTATGTTGTAGAAAATGTAGTACATTTTGTGTGTGACGTTTAGTTTTTACCTTTGGTATGTTGTCTTCTGCACCAAATCTACCTCAGTCGCACTTTTTGCAATCAGATGTTTTTTTGTTTTTTTTAATTGTAAGGTGTTTTACACGTGTATATTGTTAAACTTGTAGTTTAAACATTTGGTAGGTTGTTTTATAAGCTAAACATGTAGTTCACAGCATTTTTACATATGGTAGGTTGTCTTCTGCACCAGATCTACAGGATAGAATCCGTACTCTTACAGGCTCTTCATGGACTTGCTTTAATTCTGTTACGACTTTGTTACGTCCTCTGACGTATTTATTTTATGTTTATATTATATTGTAAACATGAATTGTCATGCTACAGTATTTTGGTGTTTTTTTCTCTCCTTTTGTTTTCTCGTCTACCACACTACCAGCTTGGTGTAGGTCACCTGTGCCTAATTGCACCAATCACCGCTGGATCCACATTGGCTAACGAGGAGAGCTTTGTGGAGTTAAAGGCTACAGACACCTGAAGGACGCGAGGAGGGAGTATTGTGGACAGGCAGAGAAGAGTAGAGCAGAGTAGCTTAGGAGAGGGTGCCCTCCTGCTTTCTGACCAGCTCTCCAGAGACTATTGTTTTCTCCTGCCTTAGACTTTAGCTTGTGTGCTATTGCTAATGCTGTTTGTTGTTTGTGCTAAGGTGTTAGCCTGTGCTAAGTCTTGCTTCACCAGTTGTCATTGCTACAGCCCTGTTCCTAATCTTTTCTTGAAATTGAGTTCTTTTGTCTACTTATTTTATCTGGAGCAGTAGGGAGGAGGACGCCATTTATTTTTGTATCATCTTTTTCTCCTGTGTTAATTTAGTAAGGGAGCCAGGTAAGACTTCTGTTGTTTATTTGGTATTTTCTTTTGTGAGGTTAACTAATTTTCTTTAAAACTAAGTTAGAACTATTATGTTTGTTATTTTGGCCTTGTTCCCTCCTGAAGTTTGTTTTGCTCCCTGTTTTGGATATTTGAGTTTGTAAATAAAATCTTTTGTTTTGCATTTGAAATAGTGTGATCTTTTTGGAGTGTTGGGACAGGGGAAAAGCAAATTTAACATTGTATTAAGGTTTTTTTAGATGAAAGTTTGCTATCTCAATTTTGTTACTTCTCTTCCACCCCTAGACTAGAGGGGAACGTAACAATTGGGGGCTCGTCCGTCCGTTACAATTACTAACAATTGGAGTTTCATTCACCTGTGAGTATTAACAAAATCACAATTGTTTCCCATATTGCTAAAGTATGAAGTTTGTGTAGCTGCTTTAAACTTTTGTAGGGGAGGAGTCATAGTCATATTAGTGGAAATATGGACTTTGATTTAGTGAAGTTTACCTTATCTCCTTCTTTGGAAGAGTTTAATAACTGTAGAAAGGTAGATCTTCTTTTGGTAGCAGACTTTTATAATATCGCTGTTTCTAGAGTTGCTAGGAAACAGGTGATTAAGGAGGAGTTACATGTTAAATTGGTGGAAGCTGGCATCTTTCCTGATAAAGCTTTAGAACAGAGAGATGAGGAAGATGTTGGTGCAGACATTGATGCTAACTCAGTCACTAGTGGTAAGAGTGTAGCGTTAGATCCGCAAATAACTGTGAGATTAAAGGAGCTTGATCTTGCATTAAAAAAGCAAGAATACGAGACGCAAATGCTACGATTAAAAGCTCTTGAAGTTCAGGCCGATCGTGATGTGAAATTACGTAAGCTTGAGGTAGAAGTAGAAACTTTGCGTCGTCGTCCAGTTCCTATTCCTCGTGCTAGAACGCCTTCTACTGGTGATAGTGGAATAACAGGTCCTGAATTTGACATTAGTAGGTATGTTAAATTAGTTCCGCCTTTCCGTGAGTCAGAGGTAGATGCCTACTTTGTAGCATTTGAACGTGTGGCTGCAAAGTTAAACTGGCCAAGAGATATGTGGGCTTTACTACTGCAATGTAACCTAGTAGGTAAAGCGCAGGAGGTGTGTGCTGCCTTGTCGATTGAAGAGTCATTAGAGTATGACGTAGTGAAAGCAGTAGTATTAAGAGCATATGAGTTAGTTCCGGAGGCCTATAGACAGAAGTTTAGGGCATGTTTAAAGCAGCCCAACCAGACTCATGTGGAGTTTGCAAGGGAAAAGAAATTTCTGTTTGAGAAATGGTGTCATGCTTGTAAGATTACCACTCGTGAGGAATTGCAAGAATTAATCTTACTTGAAGATTTTAAAACTTGTTTACCGGAGAACGTTGTTGTTCATTTAAATGAGCAAAAGGTATTAAAAATCACTGATGCGGCTGTGCTCGCTGACGAATTCGCACTTACTCACCGAACTGTCTTTTCTTCGGTACGTCAATTTAAAACGCCTTTCGCCACGGAGTCCGTCATTCGTACTGCGCCTAACGGTAAAGTCAAAATGTCTGGTGGTGGAAAAGCAGTTTTAAAGGGCACAGAGTAGAGGAGGGTTTGTTTTTATTGTCTTGATCCTGGTCACATGATTGCTGAGTGTAGCGCTTGGAAGCAAAAGGCTAGACCTAAGAGTTCGGCGACTGTACAGGTAGTTCCTGATTCAGTTACACCTGATATTTCCTCATTTAGTCCTTTTATGCTGACAGGTGATGTGTCACTTGTAGGAAACTCTACAGTTAGGGGTGTTCAGATGTTAAGGGATACTGGATCGGCCCAATCTCTCGTATTGGAGGATGTGCTACAGTTTTGTGATGCATCGTATGCAGGTGCCAACGCGCTAGTGCGTGGTATCGAAATGGGATGTATTAGTATTCCTTTGCACACTGTTAACTTGAAGTTATGGGAGAAATTTTTATTTGATTTCATTTGATTTTACTTACTTTTGGGGGGCTAGAAGATACCTTATCAGTATATAATCGTGGATGTGTGTGCAAGCTGGGACATAAGCTTCTTTGTGTGCATTGCATATAGGAAACCCGAGCTTTACATTGGGGGGGCTAAAGACGGCCCTTTAATGAAACCCAGATGTTGCAGAGAGGAGGGGCAGGCACTGCATATGTACTATAGCACACAGCAAGAGAATTCAGTTGCTCCACGGACACAGCTCCGGCCTTGTTGTTTGATAATAAAGGTCGTAATCTTCTGTAAGCAAAGCCCGACTCTGAGTATTTTTCCACAACATAATGGCGCTGCGAGCAGGGTGGAAAAAGGGCAAAGGTGACTGACCGACGTGGGCTTCCTTGGTCAGCAACACAACCAGGTGGCCACTTACAAAGGTAAGCAACTTTTGCTTATATACTTAGGTTGTGTTGTTGGCTGAGGATCACCCATGGTGGTAAGGACTCCTAATAAAGGCCTCTCCAACTCAAGTAATTTAAAATGGGCTTTGTTTCCAGAAGAGAATGCATGCATCAGATTACTAACAGTTGTACTGATAGTGAATTGAGAAGATAAGCATTGCATTGGTCTGGGTGTTGTCAAGTGGGCATTGATTGATGGCAACAGTAACAGACGGTATGAGGAAGCGCATTTGAGTGTCTATTTGTTTTGTTAAGTGGGCTTTGATAGATAACAGGACAGGAAAAAGGTAGATGATCTCGGTATTAATTTGTACTCATTGTCAAGTGGGCCTTGATTGGATGACATGAGTAGTGTAACAAGTTAATAAGGAATTGCGCTTAATTAGTTATATTGCTTGTGTAAGGTTACCCAGCAATTAATAAAAAAAATACCCTTTGTATGAGGAACGTACTGTTGTATGTCATAAGCAATTTTTGTAGCCACCGTAAATGTTATATGGTATGAGTTGGGTGGTGTGGTAATTAATTAATATCTCTTCGTATGTGGAATGTACAACTGTACATCATAAGAAATCACCCCTTATGTTTTATTGATATGAGTGACAGGGGTAATTAATATCTCTTCGTATGGGGAGCACGATTTGTGCCATTAAGTTGATTTAAGTTGAATTCAATTGCAATTGTTTGTGTCTAAGTGATGTTTTGTGTCTATCTGTTTCTGTCTGAATGTGTCAGAGCTCTATGTTCGCCTAGTGTGTGTGTGGGTGTGTGTGGGTGTGTGTGTGTGGGTGAGAGAGAGAGAGAATTGGTTGAATGAGAACCATAAGCTCTGTGTGCTGTGAGCAGGCTGGACCTCCCGAGGGAATTGTGTGTGCAACCCTCAGAGGGGGGCAGCTTGCTGCCAGTCCAGAGACGTGTGTCTGAATGAGCCCTATTAAAGTAATAGCTAGCCTAATAATTAAATAGATAAATATTAATCAATAAAGGGACACGTGTGAGTGGAACAATGAGCCCTTTTAGCAGGGGGACAAGTATGAAAAGAATAAGCCCAATTTTCTAGGAAAAGAGGGATAAAGCTCTGAATGAATAAATAAATAAATAAATAAATAGTGTGGAGTGGTGAATGTGTATGAACCCCATATTAATATTGTGGCATTACACACTTACTGATAAAAGTGTTCACGGTGCATAAAAGCACTATGCTTTTTACCAAGTGTTAATTTGAAAATAGGGAAGTGGTGTAGATTCAGGAGTGATTATCATTGATGAGCCTTGGTAAGTGGAGGTGGATACTTCTGTGATTCTAAAAGAGTGTATATTGTTGTAAGTAAATTTAGCCATTAAGTAAGTACACAGGCATAAAATAAAAAATAAATATCTAAGTGGTGACATAGGCTACAGCATGATGGCAGCCTCTCCGGTGGAGACTTTAGTGCTAAAGCATCCGTTGTGTGCAGAACTCATAAATAAGATCTCAAATAAATGGCAAAAGAGAACTAAAGATATGATTGCAAAATGGCCAAAGGAGGGGACATTTGATTCAGCACTGTGTTCTGAGATGGACACCTTGATAAGAAAATTACAAAGCGGCGGCAAGAGAGAGAAAGCATGTCTGGAGAAGTTGAAAAGACAGCAGGAAAGAGTGGTCCTGGCTTTGGTTAAAAAAGAATCAGTGAAGTTGGTAAGAAAGAAACAGGAAGTGATGGAAAAAGTTAAGAAAGTCAGGAAGTGAGGCCGAAGTAGTAGAGAGGAGTTAGTTACACCTCCCCCATATAGTAGGTACAGGAAGACAGTCGAATTCCTAAGCGTAAGGGAATGGGGGAAGGGTCTGGTGAGATGGAGAAGGAATGTTATGCAGAGCGGTATAAGGAAAGTGGGGGTAGATTTACAGAGAGTGGAAAAGCTATGTGTAGAGACGGATGTAGAGGAACAGGAGGGGGTGCAGACATGTGGAGAGAGGTCAGACAGAAGCACTAAAACACCATTAAAGACTGGACATAGATCTTTGTACAGTAGAGAGGATGGGGGTGAAGAGGATTTGTTATTTAATATGGGCAGTTCCACAATTCCCAATTTTAATTAAAGGTGGGGGCATGAGGGTGTTGTCAACCGCCTCCCCAGCATTCAACGAGGGTGCAGGGACATGGTCTTAGACGAGCAGACCTCAGGCAAGCTTTTATTGGTGATTGATATAAAAACTCTATGGTGAAGACTTTGTGGAGAGGAAAAACGTGCTTCGGACTCGAGTGAGGCTGTACATACATACCACATAGATGGACTGTCTTTGAGGCTTTGAGGCAGTTGTATGGCAGGCCTTGCACGCAGAGTGTTGACCCAAGGACATTAAAGGGTGACCTGGAGGCAGTTACAGCTTGAAATCTTACAGAGCGAACCAAGAAAAGAGCTCAAGCTACTCTGAATACCAGATAAACAGAGAGGGCCACAAGCAATCCTTCATCAAAAATCCAGCCAGCTTCAGTCAGTGATGACATCACCAGCAGCATTTTCTCCAAACTCAAGCCAGATGCCTGCGTCTGTCACCAACGTTTTCACTCCAAGGCCAAGCATGAGGGGATATGGATTAAATTGCCTCGCATAGCCATTGCCCGGCCCCGAGGGATGAGGGGGGGGGGGGGGGGAGACAACATTCCAGGTCCGATAGGTCATGCCTCTCACATCTGGAAAAGTTTGCCAGAACCGTAGGATTCTCGTGAAGAAAAAAGTAGTTACTACAACCCAACAATAAGAGTGTGACTATACCTGTATTAGTCTCAAGTCATATTAGTCTCAAGTTAATTTACTAGGAAAAGAATTATTAGGTGAATTAGGACTGCGAATATGGTGTTCTCCAGAAGGGGTGCATGTTGAACATAAATTCCTGAAGCACAATTACCCTGTCAGACTTTCACTGTACAATGATGTATGACCCATCACAACACATCATCATCATAGGTCGGCAAGGAGCAGCTATCAGTGTAGAGGAGTGTGATTTTGTAAAAAGGTGGTTCAATGTAACTGATTCTGTTCTTCAGGTGATATTGTATGTACTGCAGGATAGAATTGCAGCTCATAGGATTTATGTTGATTTCATTCTGCAGATAAAACCTGTGTAAAAATCTTGTGTGGTAATAAATTGATTCGTACTTCTTAAGGAAGTTGTAGTTAGCCACAAGTCACAAACACAACTGGCATCAGCATCTGAAATCGACTATGGGAAATTAGCTATATAGGCAAATGGATAGTCAAGTCCCATCTGAATTATAGTCTAAACATGATACAGATGTAGGCCTACTTAAATCAGCCAGCCAATTTCAAGTACAACGTAAACCAGATGTAGAACCGCCCAGAGTAAGACAATATGCTTTACGACCTGAGGCAAAGCGGGTATATAGAACACTATTGAAGGCCTTGTAATCTGTGCTAAAACAGACCAGTTGTTGCAATACTCCTATTTTCCCCGGTGATTAAGCCAGGTACAAATAAATGACATCATGTGCATGATTTACATGCAGTTACTAGTAAAACAGGAAAGTATCCAGCAGAAGTTCCAAATCCACACACACTGCTGACTAATGTCCCTCCCTAAGCCAAATATTTTATTGTAATGATATTTGTTCAGCCTTCTTCAGTGTTCGAATGGCAGAAAAGAGTAAACTACTGCATTTATTTGCATTTACAAGAGCAAGTTGACAAAATAGATGCCAAAAATGCCACGGTGGTTCAAACATTCACTGTATATATTCAATCAGAGGTGGAAGCTGATTTAGGAGGTTAAAGGATAGAAGATAGCCTGGGTCAGCATATGGGTGACTGTTTAATATGTCTATCATCATTAGAAACATGCCAGAATGATTCCATTAAGGTACACCGTAAGCTAGTAAGGAGGTCATAAAGTGTCATAAACTAAACTACAATACCGTAAACCTCAAGTTAAATTGTTAAGGTGACTAATTTCACATGATACGACAGCCGTAGTACATACATAATTAGAAGGCATAAGTAAGGCACCAGTGTCACAGCCTGATAAACAGTGATGGCTTTCTAGGGTTAACAGGTTTCATGCTGACTGGAGTGAGGAATATGCAGGAAAAACAGCTCCACTAAGGGAGATAATAATGAGAAAAGAAGAACTGCAAGATCTAAGTGCTCCCTTAAAATAGAACACAGATATACTGTTAGCATTTGAATCCATCATAAAGAAATGCAGACTGCACCTACGTTAGGTATACAGAACAGTACCAGATTATAGCAATCCGTTCTATCGATATGTAGTGAACCAAGCTGATGGATCTACCTCAGCTATACTGATGCAGGAAACTTGCAGTGATAGGAAAAACCAGTAACTAGCTTACTACAGCACTAAGCTAGATAATATAACTCAAGGTGACCCAACATGCTACCAACAGGGTTTTGTAGTTGTACATTATACATATAGAACAGCATCTTCATTGACAACATGTTACCGATAGATTGTATAAATTGATAAAAACAAGGGGAAGGTGTTCTAACCCAAGCTCGCCTCCAAACATATTCTTCACTGCTCACATATCCGACATTAATATAAAGCGATGTGACACAGTTAATCCAGCTAAATCACTCACTTAAACCTATAAAGGAGTGACTCATAGTTTTGTGGTGAACTCATTGGCATTTACTCGGTTATGACCTGATCTTGAATCTAAGCCTATAGCTGAAGTGGAAGTGACTTATTTTGTTGATGGATCTAGTTTAGAAACCAGGTAGAAAGTCACACAGGGTATTCAGTAGTGATGAAGGATGGAGAAGATTTTAAACCTATCCTATCTCAGCATTGTACACAACCGTGTTCAGCTCAGTTAGCTGAGTTGAAATCGCTCACCGCTGCTTGTTAATTAGCCAAAGGTCTAGTGGCAAATATTTTTTGATTTTTGAATTACAGATTCAGCCTATTCCATGGTGTATGTCATCTGTTTGGAACCGTATGGAAGCAAAGGTTTAAAAAGCATGAAGGAACTCCCATTCAAAATTCTGAACGGATAAGTAAACTAATGTCTGCTCTGATGCTACCAAGATGATTGACTTTCATTAAATGTCAGACCCGTAAAAAGGGAAATGACTGTGTTGCTAAAGGTAACAACATGGCACATTTAGAAATGAAGTGTGCATCAAAATGGCAACTAGCTGTGCAAGCGCACATAGTCCTTATAGAACCACAGCCTCAGTAAGAGGATATCATTTGTACTCAACATCAAGCAGGTCCGTACGAGCACTCGATGTGGCTCCAGAGGGGAGCGCATAAGGACGCACAGGGTATTTGGTGTCCACATGAAGGTCTGATTATAGCACCCATAGCACTGGTGAATATTTTTGGTTTAAATGCTCATGGACTGGGTCATTGTGCAAGAAGACAGGTTGTGAGAAAAATCTGCCAACATGGGTATTGGTCTTTATATCTGCTATGGTTGAAGAGTTCCTAGCTTCATGGGAGATATGTGCTATGCATAATGTCAGGAAGGAAACAGCGACACCTATAGGCTATACACCGGTACCAGAATGACCATTTAATCACTTAGTGGTGAACTATGTGGGTAGGATAAAGTAGTGTTCAGGGCGAAAGATACATGCTTGTAATAACTGACATATTTAGTAGATGAGTAAAAGCAATAATATCTGCAGATGAAGAGTAAGGAACAGTTATCAAATCGTAAGGGAAGTGATATCTAGATTTGAAATTCCATCAGAGATGAGTTCCGACAATGGATCAATATTCATTCAGAAAATGTAAGACAGGTGCTGCAACGGTTGGGGAAAAGCTAGGATTTGTGTATGTCCACAGTCCCAGGGGAAGGTAGAGAGTGTAAATGGTAATCTCAAAGCCAAGGTTAATAATAATTGTAGTAGTACAATGCTACACTAGATTTAACTGATGCTGTACCAATGAGCTAACAAGCATGCAACCTAACACAAATACACATCTAACCCCGCATGGAATGCTTACGGGTCGACCCATGCCTGTGCCGTTCTGTAGAGGCCATATAAAGGCCACCGCTTAAACAATTTGAAAATCTTATATGAAGAAACTAACTGCCGTACATGAAGTAATCTATGTGCAGGAAAAGAACAAGGAGGAAGAGACGCTCCGTGTCCCATCACTCCAGGAGACCAGGTCTATCTGCGAGTGTTCAGGAGGAAGTGGGACAAGCCCAGGAGGGCGGGGCCCCGCAAAGTGTGGCAGCCACTCCAACAGTGATTCAAGTGAAAGACAAGACCGTGTGGTATCACTTGAACCATTACACGAGAGTCACAAAGAGCTATGGGTACCGAAAACGAAGGAAGAAAGAAAGAAGAACCGAACATCAGAAAAATACAAAGAAATTAAATCATTATTGGAAAATAACCAACTATTGGCACAAGTTGGATACCAAATTGCTCAGCGTTGAACACTCCGCTACTCCAAATTAAGAATGAGAATCTGCTTAAGAGCTGCATCCACTACGGATACAAACGAGACTGACTGACTGACTGACTTCGACCAGGTTTCTCCTGACACAATTAACAGGACAAACAATTGTACAGATTATATGTGACAACTAACTGTGTCCTTTACATTGTATAAATGCATTTCTGTTTAACTAACACTATATTGCTTTTACAGATAAAACAGCAGCAGCGACTACTAATTTTAATTTCCTCCACAGGAAAAATGCCCGAGAAGGAAGCAAACCTTAAACAGATTATGACAATATGTAATGCCACTAAACACAGTTCTCTTTTATTCCAGGTGCAGAAATTTAATTGAAGCAGTTAATGGGTGACTTTACTGTGTCAAGTAAATTTATGAATGTGATTTATGAATTTATTAATCAAAGGTTTCCTAAAATTAACAGCATTTCCCAGCAACAACAGACAAGGATGAATTTTTGGACACAGTCATAGAGGATATCCTGAACGCAGCCATATATATCTCTAACAAGAGACTTTACTGGTTCATATATTGAAGTGTACAGTATCTTCCACGGCATGAGCTCACAATGACGTGCTGGCAACCTCTCTTGTGGGCTCCAACTGACTCCCTGCGGTGTGCAAAGCACCTGAGTTGAAGACTATTATATTACGACAAGGCTGTTTAAATGTATATCCATTCTTAAAAATTGTATTGTGTTATTGTGTAATTGTATGTTCCATTGTAGGTTATATGATTTATCCAATTGATGTAATCCTAGAAAATCACTGTATTAAGTACATGTTCATGCCATGTTATTGAGTAATGGGAAGTACGATGTCATGGAGGTCGAGTCTTTTACTCCTATTCCTAGTCAAGGGTGGAAGGAGAGGTTTGGCCGAATCTCCACTAGAGGGCGAGTCCATGGGTCAGTCATTGATAAAAGTCCAGTGATTTAATTTAATCACCAGTTAGTATAAGGAAGACTGACGCATGGAGTCGCACTCTAGATTAACCAATTAGTGTGGGACTTATAAGTCCCAGAGGGGGGGATATATGGGAGAAATTTTTATTTGATTTCATTTGATTTTACTTACTTTTGGGGGGCTAGAAGATACCTTATCAGTATATAATCGTGGATGTGTGTGCAAGCTGGGACATAAGCTTCTTTGTGTGCATTGCATATAGGAAACCCGAGCTTTACATTGGGGGGGCTAAAGACGGCCCTTTAATGAAACCCAGATGTTGCAGAGAGGAGGGGCAGGCACTGCATATGTACTATAGCACACAGCAAGAGAATTCAGTTGCTCCACGGACACAGCTCCGGCCTTGTTGTTTGATAATAAAGGTCGTAATCTTCTGTAAGCAAAGCCCGACTCTGAGTATTTTTCCACAACAAAGTCAGACCTAGTTTCAGGCCAAGTGCAGATGGGGGTTTGTAAGAAGTTGCCCGTTGAGAATGTCAGTATCATATTGGGAAATGATCTTGCTGGTGGTACAGTTTTTCCCAGTCCTATTGTCGTAAGCAAGCCAGTAATTTCTGAGATACCAGACCTCTCTGTAACATTTCCACTAGCTTTTCCAGCTTGTGTGGTTACAAGATCTCAATCAAAAAGTTTTCAGGATGTTATTGACTTGTCTGATTTTTTTCTGAGTGTACCCCTTAAGCAGGTAGAGTGCAGGTTATCTGTTAAGGAGGATGGGATTGCTGAGCAGAAGCCCAAGTTTCCATTGGAGAAAGACTCTGTTGTGGGTAAGGACAATTTGAGTGCTGCCCAGAAGTTAGACCCCACTCTAACAAATTGTATTAGCAGTGCAGTGGCAAGTGCTGACCTTGCGGTGGCAAGGGTGGGATATTTTTGGGATGATAAAATTTTAATGCGTAAATGGCAGCCAAAAGAAAGTGATGATTGGCAGATAGCGTATCAAATAGTTTTACCTTCCACTTACCGATCTCATGTGTTGAGGTTAGCGCACGAAAATGTTCTCGCTGGTCATCTAGGTGTCATGAAGACATTTCAGCGAATTGTGAAACATTTTTATTGGCCTGGTGTGAAAGGTGATTCACGATTTTGTAGGTCATGTGATGTTTATCAACGTGCAGGAAAGCCTAATCAGACTGTTCCTAAAGCTCCACTTCACCCGATTCCTGTCATTGGGGAACCGTTTGAGAGGTTGATAATTGACTGTGTAGGACCTTTGCCTAAATCAAAACATGGGCACCAGTATATTTTAACACTTATGTGTGCTGCTACTCGCTACCCTGAAGCCGTACCATTGCGTACATTGAAAGCACAGGTAGTTTTGAAAGAGATTGTGAAGTTTTGCACTACGTTCGGCCTGCCGAGAGTAATTCAGACAGACCAAGGCACGAATTTCACTTCTAAAGTGTTTGAGCAGCTGTTAAAAGAGCTGGGAGTTTCACACACATAGTGCTTATCATCCAGAATCACAGGGTGGATTGGAACGCTTTCATCAGACGTTGAAGACTTTGTTGCGTACTTTTTGTACTGAGACTGGTAAAGATTGGGTAGATGGATTGCCGCTACTCATGTTTGCTGTGAGAGGGTCCGTTCAAGAATCTTTAGGGTTCAGTCCTGCGGAACTTGTATTCGCTCATACAGTTCGCGGACCTCTGAAGTTGTTGAAGGAGCAGTTAACGGGTAAAGAGAGTGCCCCTATGTCTGTTCTTGATTATGTGAGTTCTTTTCGTGAACGCTTACACAAAGCGTGTAGCTTGGCTAAGTCTCATCTTGCAGTATCACAGTGTGAAATGAAAGAACGTTATGATAGAAAGGCAGTTCAACGCAGTTTTCAAGCGGGTGAATCTGTTCTTGTTTTTCTTCCTGTTCCTGGCTCACCACTGCAAGCAAAGTTTTCTGGACCTTATACAGTTGAGCAGAAACTTAGTGAGACAGACTATGTCATAGCTACCCCTGAGCGCAGACGTAAGACAAGAGTGTGCCACATTAATATGTTGAAACCTTATGTGTTAAGGGATGTGACTGCCTCTATGAAGTCTGTTGACAAGTGTAAACCGTGTGTTACAGTGAACAATGTTCCTGTTGTTGCTGAAGAAATGTTGTTGGAAGAACCTCAATCACCTGGTGCACGTCTTAACAATTCTATTATCTTGGGTAATATAGAGTTGCAGCTATCATATTTACCTAAAGATCAGTTGAATGAAGTTGTGAAGTTGTTGCGAAAATACCCGTCATTGTTCTCTGATCTGCCTGGGAGAACAACAGTGTTGTCCCATGATATTGACGTTGGAAATTCTACTCCTATTAAACAACACCCTTATCGAGTGAATCCTGTAAAGCGGGATATCATGAGAAGTGAGGTAGATTACTTGCTTCAAAACAATCTTGCTGTTCACAGTCAAAGTCCGTGGAGTTCACCATGCTTACTTGTTCCTAAACCTGATTCCACGTTTCGTTTCTGTACGGACTATAGGAAGGTAAACAGTATCACCAAACCTGATTCCTTTCCGTTACCCAGAATGGAAGACTGTGTAGATAATGTTGGTGCTGCAAAGTATGTGACAAAGCTAGACCTGTTAAAGGGTTACTGGCAGGTTCCTTTGACTACACGAGCGTGTGAAATCTCTGAGTTTGTCACCCCTGACAATTTTCTACAGTACAACTGTATGGCGTTTGGCATGCGAAATGCCCCAGCGACATTCCAGAGGCTCATGCAGAAAGTTTTGTCCGGACTGTGTAATTGTGAAGCATATTTGGATGACATTGTGGTTTACTCTTGTAATTGGGAAGACCATCTCACTAATTTGGAGAGAGTGTTTGAAAGACTATGTAGTGCTAACTTAACACTCAACTTAGCAAAGTGTGAGTTTGCTAAAGCTGTGGTAACATACCTTGGAAAGAAAGTGGGCCAAGGCGGTGTAAGGCCTGTGACAGCTAAGGTGATTGCTGTTACTGAGTTTCCTAGTCCCCTTACTAAACGTCAGTTACGTAGGTTCTTGGGGATGGCTGGATACTATCGAGGTTTTTGCAAGAACTTCGCAACTGTGGTATCTCCCTTAACTGACTTGCTTAGCACAGAGAGAAAGTTTGTTTGGACTTCTCAGTGTGAGAATGCTTTTATTGCTGTGAAAGACCTTTTATGCAATGCTCCAATTCTCTCTGCCCCTAACTTTTCTCTTCCATTTAAGTTACAAATCGATGCAAGTGCTGTAGGTGCAGGTGCTGTCCTGTTACAGGAGGATGATGCAGGTGTCGAGCATCCTGTTTGTTACTTCTCCAAGAAGTTCTCCAAGTGTCAGAGAAACTACAGCACTATTGAGAAAGAGGCTCTCGCCTTGGTGTTATCACTTAAACATTTTGAAGTTTATGTGGGTGGAAGTTGTGTACCTCTCATTGTTTTTACAGACCATAATCCTCTTGTGTTTCTCTCCCGAATGTGCAATCTTAATCAACGTTTGATGCGTTGGTCATTGTTCCTTCAAGAATACAACCTTGATATCCACCACAAGAAAGGAGTGGAAAATGTGGTTGCAGATGCACTGTCCAGGGCTTGTGAGTTTGATGTTGGTGACTGAGAGTAATACTGTGTCTGATGCTATAATAATTTACAATCCATTGGTTGTAAGTTGGTGATGGGGGTGTTACGTCCTCTGACGTATTTATTTTATGTTTATATTATATTGTAAACATGAATTGTCATGCTACAGTATTTTGGTGTTTTTTTCTCTCCTTTTGTTTTCTCGTCTACCACACTACCAGCTTGGTGTAGGTCACCTGTGCCTAATTGCACCAATCACCGCTGGATCCACATTGGCTAACGAGGAGAGCTTTGTGGAGTTAAAGGCTACAGACACCTGAAGGACGCGAGGAGGGAGTATTGTGGACAGGCAGAGAAGAGTAGAGCAGAGTAGCTTAGGAGAGGGTGCCCTCCTGCTTTCTGACCAGCTCTCCAGAGACTATTGTTTTCTCCTGCCTTAGACTTTAGCTTGTGTGCTATTGCTAATGCTGTTTGTTGTTTGTGCTAAGGTGTTAGCCTGTGCTAAGTCTTGCTTCACCAGTTGTCATTGCTACAGCCCTGTTCCTAATCTTTTCTTGAAATTGAGTTCTTTTGTTTACTTATTTTATCTGGAGCAGTAGGGAGGAGGACGCCATTTATTTTTGTATCATCTTTTTCTCCTGTGTTAATTTAGTAAGGGAGCCAGGTAAGACTTCTGTTGTTTATTTGGTATTTTCTTTTGTGAGGTTAACTAATTTTCTTTAAAACTAAGTTAGAACTATTATGTTTGTTATTTTGGCCTTGTTCCCTCCTGAAGTTTGTTTTGCTCCCTGTTTTGGATATTTGAGTTTGTAAATAAAATCTTTTGTTTTGCATTTGAGATAGTGTGATCTTTTTGGAGTGTTGGGACAGGGGAAAAGCAAATTCAACATTGTATTAAGGTTTTTTTAGATGAAAGTTTGCTATCTCAATTTTGTTACTTCTCTTCCACCCCTAGACTAGAGGGGAACGTAACAACTTGGAAAAGCTAAATAAAGGGCTGTCTTGGTGACATTGTGTATGGTGCTTTACCAGTAGATCAGTGCTGCTTTTGGTCTAGAATTTGTCACGAGAACCACAGGACTGGCGGATCCTCAAATCTGATTGGCCGTGAAGCTTCTGATTTTAATTACCACATGATCTGACTGATCTGATGATTTTATGACATACAGTACAGTGACACCATTGTGTAATGATCACTCTCTTTCCCTCTGTATCACAGTGAGTTCCCTCCCATCATGAATGACAGCAAGAGAGAGGAGTACAAGCGTCTGCAGGCCAAGATCAACGTCATCAACATGGGCCTTGCTGAAGTGGACAGAGAGCGGAGAGTAGAATTAGAGATTACAGATCAGTGTTTCTGACTGTATAATAACTGAACTGTCATCGTTAATGGATCTCGGGCTTTCTCTGCGCTATAAAAACAAGACGGGCAGTTTAGCTTGAGTCGCACACATTAACAACGTGAAAAGTGGCATGCGAGTGGGGTGATGTCATGCATCCAAGACACCTTTAGGCCTTGTTCACACAGGCGTTAAAATCGAGCGTTTTTCTGCCGTTCATAGTGTCCGGTGAGCGCGGATGAAGCGCCGAGGGTTTTCTACACATACAATAGGAGTCAATGACGGTGTTCACACGGGCTTTGGTGACGTGCACTTGTCCAGCTGCGCGTTTATACGGGGTGTTAAAAAAACGTTGTATGCAGCTTTTTCTTGGCGTTCAAATCCCAACAAACGCAAGGAAACCACGTCTAATTCGTTTTCTCTGCATCCATTTTACGATTCGGAGGACTGGATATATCCCATGATCCTACATGCTATACATAGGGAAATGAGTGAAAAAAGCTAAAATAAAATGCTAAAAAAGTAAAAGTTGCGTGGAAATGTTCGCATTTCTTCATAAACCACAAAAACCTTCCTTTCATCCGACGTTGTGCAGTCAGAGGGTGAACACAGTAGCGGTGGCGATTATTTTTTTTCTCTCCCTACATCGCCATATTTTTAAAATATTTTTTATATATTATATAAAAATATAATAATTTTATTAGAATTTTTAAAACAAGAAGATTCATGTCTAATATAGCAAAATGGTCCATATTAAAAGGAGGCACCTCAAATAAAATGACAAGGGCTTTCATATCCAGTTCCCGACACACTGCCCCCACAGGTTAAACACACAAACTACAATTTGGGCTCAAGGTGTTGTACAGATGTCGCCTTTAAAACTCCGCGTGTTTTCCCGCGGGATGCCGCAATTTAGCGCGCGGCTTGCCGCGACTTGCCGGAGGCAACATTCGGGAATTTAAAATAAATGTGTTGTGCTTCACTGAATATCCGCCAGATGGCGCATAGAAGGACTTTATCTAAAAGCCGGTGGTCCGGGAAAGTCAGTTTTCCTATGTTTCCCTGGTGGCGCGCAGATTCAAATCATGACGTCACTCGCTACCTAACGCTGAGAAGGCGAAGGAGGATTTTAACAGTTTTTCTCTTTTTGAATTAAACAAATAACCTATGCATAATAATCGAGTGTCTTTTCGCTTTTTTTTTTGTATATTTGAAGATAATTCATACGTTTTAAGCCGCTGCAAAAGGCTGGTTTGCTGGGCGAGTACTGACATCACGACTACTTTTATTACACCTACATTTGTTTATTTGTATATGTATGTTATTAATATAAATTTTTTAGAGATTGTGTGTGCGTGCACGGAGAGTTTGTGTTGATAAGTGTATGTGGATAAGTTGATAAGTGTATCAGAAAGCATTAAAATGTTCATTTGAATTAAAATGACACACACACGTCTGTATATACAGTATATCAATTACATATATATCAATTTCATTAGTTCGTTCATTCTATTTGAAGCTTCGGATGTTTTTTTTTTTTTTGGTTTGGTTAGATTAATTCTGAACTCGCTTCCGTGAAACTATCGCTAAAACAATGTACTGAGCCCTCCTGAGGATATAAAGCTTTATTATTATGTTTGAATAAATATTCAGATCTACCACAGCAGGTAATAAACTATGGTGTGTCATAACCGAAGCAAACACCACGATTATGCCTCGTTTCGTTCGACGGGAACGTGGTTCACTTGGCCGCGGTGTATTATAAACCTGTGGAATGTTTCACTGTTTATGCTCACATAAGAGGAATAAAAGCGAGTGAAATGTGGAAATGATGTGTGGCAACTCAATGAGGACTAAACCAATGATTTCAGTAACTCCACTGAGTGTAACATCTGCATAGTGACACTGAACATCTTCACTTTTCCGTTTACCTCTGAAAAAAAAGCTGTATTTTGTTTGTTTATATTTAGAGTTTTTATAACAGTAGAACAAGTACCCGCGCGCACGCACACACATAGACACACACACACACACACTCCCGAGCCCTCGGGAAACATCCAATCACCGTCGGTATACAAATGAGTCAAGACGCAGCCTAACGTGGTGTCGTGTCGGATTTCACTGGTCACGGAGTGGGAAGACTTTGAAGAAGCTGCAGTGACAGTAAACAGCTGAACAACTTCACTTTTCTGTTTACCTCTGAGGAAAAAAAGCTGTATTTTGTTTGTTTATATTTAGAATTTTTATAGTAGTATAAGAGAAAGTTATAGTTTGGTCTGTACTGTAGTTCGCACCCTTGTAGAGAATAAATAAATGAATAACACCTTCATATCCCCTCTCAAGAGTGTCATAGTCCATTGTTAGTTTTAATGATCTGGCTGAAACTAATTATCACTACATAAGTACCCTAACACCATTGATCATGAGTCTCAGCTGAACCTAATTCTATACTTGTAACAGAAAATGTAGATGCAGATTCCAAATGTGTATTTATATAATAGATAGCTAGATAGATAGATAGATGTGTGTGTGTGTGTGTGTGTAGGCTCTACGCAGGGGCAAGAGAGGGCAGCGCACCCTTAAATGTCTGCACATGTTAATATATTCCTAAAATGTATATATTACAAGTTGATAAACTGATCTGCGGTAGCGGAAAAATCCGCTGAAAATAGGACAGGCTGCAGCGCACACGCACACACACACATACACACGCGCGCACACACACACACACACCTCCCTTGAGCCCTACGTCTGTCGGATTTCAGCGGTCACGGAAAGACTTTGAAGCAGTTTATATATGAATCTAAGCTTGAACTTATCAGCATTGTAAATATATAATACTTTTCAAATAAAATCGCTATTACTTTGACCCTGAAGTTTAGTTTAGCACACACAAAAAACAGAAAAGTCATTTCTGGTAAATCAACGGAATGTGTAGTTTATTTACAGTAATTCATTAAAAAATGAATATACATTGTACAGTACATGGTAAACACGGGAAAGATTACAAAATGAAAAAACAAACAGTGTCTACCCAGATAGCAAGGTGACATTGATTCAATGTTGAAATTTCATCAGAATCATCATTTTGGTTGAGGTTGATTTTTCAATGCTAAATAATGTTGAATCAATGTTGATAATTCAATGCTTTTCTGTGTTGAAAAGACAAACATTGAATCAATGTTGATTTTTGGTTTTGGAACCCATCCTCATTCAACAATGTAAGGCAAATTAAATTAACTAAGTGCATTTCTATAAAAATGTGTATGCATGTGTGTATGTGTTTAAAACAGGTTAAAAAATTGACTACTAGAGATTTGCCATGGTGCTTAAAAAATAAAATAAATAAATAAATAAAATAATAAAAAAAAAAAAAAATATATATATATATATATATATATATATATATATATATATATATATATATAAATTGAGGAAAAAAAATAATTTGACGGTAAGTTTTGTGTATTTACCTTGCTGCCTACACTCTAAAAAATGCTGGGTTGTTTTTTCTACCCAAACGCTGGGTTGCCGCTGTTGGGTCATTTTTCTGGGTTATTTACAGAGAGTTGGGTAGTTTTTGTGTAACCCAGCTGCTGGGTTGAAGTTTGCTTGGCCCCTCCCCCAAAGTTCACCGGTGGATTCAGCGGCTGTCACTCAGCTTCGTGACTCTTGAGCTCCCACACCGCTGATGACGGTTCATCCTCCTCGGACATTTAAGGGAAAATGGCGTTAAATACAAGGTCTGTATACACATGTTCACTCACCTAATTCACATATGACTGAAAAATTATTACTATATGTAACATTTATTACTGTTACCGTGTTAAGGTTACACACAAACTTTCCGGCTGGTCTGAGGTACTGGATGATAATTTAGCTGAGAATAGCTGCTAGCCATAAACCCCACCTGTGTATGAAAGAAACGGCTAAGATGTCTGAGCTTTTTAGCTTTTTCTGTAGAATGTTTGCAGGGTTACGAAGATGGTGAAGTGATGAATGAACGCTAAACTGTTAACTGTAGGGCTACCATGACCAGGCATTTAGTTAGTTTGCTAGCATTAGCAACCACTTTAGAACTTTATTAAACTCACTGCTTGAGACAATAAAATGCTGGTGTGTTACAAAACACTGACCCTCTCACAAATATACAGACCTGCTAACCCTCCCGTTTTTCACCAGCTAGTAATTTACTCTGCGGTCAAATTTCTCCTGCGTTTCTCCCGAGTTATAACAATATTTTACACCTTTCCCCCTTTGGCAAGTATGCAAATGTATCACCAGTAATAGCATGTAAGCTAACCAGGTAGCTCTCTTTAACCAAAGTTAAATTAACTATCAGTCAGCGCGCCAACTACAGGAAAAAGTACCACAGCGGTACAGGTAACTACTAGATGAAGTATTAATATTTTGGTGATTGTAATGTACCAGTATGACACCAGCTATGACATTTTTTCGGTAATTAGCTTAAAATCAATGCAGACTACAATATCAACTAGTCTGACATAAAGAGTTGTATCCTAAAAGCCATGCTTATTCTGCTGTTTTATTTTTGGTAGTAGCTGTCTCCATGTTTTTGTTTCTGGTTACCTATACACTATCTTAGTGGGCAGCTTTGTAATTTTTTAGTATCAATCGTATTTCACACGAAATTGAGAGTCTTATTCAGTTTCATCTTTGCTATTCAACAAAATTTTAACTTTTTCATTTCTTTCTTTCTAAGGTTGGAACCAACATGGTGGAATACCTCCAGCGGGCTGAAGTGTCGAGGCCGTACCCCTACATCCTGACGTTGGGAGATAATGACCAGCACTGCTCTCAGTAATGTTGTAATGTTGCTATGAAATAGCGAGACCTACCTGAAAAGTCATAGACAGACAGTGTTTGTATGTTAAAATGAGACCAGGGCTGGATAGTTTTGATCCTGCTCTGTAGAAGTTGCTTCAGCCTATTTGTTCAATTACTCCATTCTGCTCTTATCAGTAATAGTATAGTAATGATGTCACTGTTGATTATCTGTTCTTGTGCTTTTGAAAAATAAATGTTTTTTTCTAAGAACATTTAATAGGATGATGTTTATTGCATACATGTATGTTTTTTGTAATAGACCAGTATATCAAAGTAATTTAACTGTTTAATAGACATGCGTGTTTTTTTTTTTTTTTTTTACAGATTCACTGTAAAACATGAAAATAATAATAACCTATTTGTGAGGTAGAATTAACCCAATTCTACCTCACAAATAGACCAATTTATGTGGTGGAATTAACCCAGCATTATAGTTAAATATGACCTAGCATTTGGATTGAATATTTAACCCATCTTGTTGGGTTAAACAAATAACCCATCTTGCTGGGTTACATTAACCCAGCATTTAGTTAGTCCTATATTTACCTAGCAGCTGGGTTAAAAACAACCCAGATTGGGTTGTTTTTAACCCAGCATTTTTTAGGGTGTAGTTTACTCACTTGAGAGCTTAATTCCTGTTTGCCGTTCAAAAGTACTCAATTTTCGCCTCGCATTTAACATCGGAAGGTGTTTTTACACTGTCGCCACGTCATTATAATACACTCTACAGGCATGAGAATTCAATATGTTGTAGTCTGGAAGTTCCTGCCACTCACGGTGAAAGAATTTTGGCGATGCGACCTACGGTATTCTGTTGGGAAGCATTTGTTTGAGAGCTTAGTTCCTGTTTCCCGTTGTCTGTGTCTGACCCAGAGCAGTGTGCGTGCCCCACATGGAAAGAACCTATATGAGGATATATGCGCATATATGAAACCTATATGCAGTATATATGCGCATATATCCGCACCTATATGAGGACATATGTGCATATATGAAACCTATATGCAGTATATATGCGCATATAACCGCACCTATATGGGGCCAGGGGTAGCTCAGTGGTTAAGGCATTGGACTACAGTTCGGAAGATCCCAGGTTCAAACCCCACAACCACAACCCACAACAACAGTTGCCACTGTTGGGCCCTTGAGCAAGGCCCTTAACCCTCAACTGCTCAGATGTATAATGAGATAAAAATGTAAGTCGCTCTGGATAAGAGCGTCTGCCAAATGCCTAAATGTAAATATGAGGATATATGCGCATATATTTACATTTAGGCATTTGGCAGACGCTCTTATCCAGAGCGACTTACATTTTTATCTCATTACACGTCTGAGCAATTGAGGGTCCTTAACCCTCAATTGCTCAAGGGCCCAACAGTGGCAACTTGGTGGTTGTGGGATTTGAACCTGGGATCTTCCGAACCGTAGTCCAATGCCTTAACCACTGAGCTACCCCTGGCCCATATATATGAAACCTATATGCAGTATATATGCATATATATATGATAATATATATGCGTATATATGCCACATGTAGGCAACATTGAGGTGCATATATGTGCATATACAGGCCATATAGGTCTCCTGTATTGCTTCTTTATATCCACATACAGTATAAGCCCTATATGTACATACAAGATATGTCTCCTATGGCAGGATCTGGTCATTTTAGCTCATATCTCACTTTGGCAACTGTCATACATGATGCCTAGCTCATATTTTCTATTATCAAGGCAATAACTAAGAACTAACAAAAAAAAAATGCAAAAAACTAATCCTAATTGGCCACATACAGTATATGAGGATATATGCACATATATGAAACCTCAGTCTCCGTGAAAATCTTTTTGAAACACGTCACTAAAATTAACTGAAATGAGAAATATATCTATATAAAGCTTAAAGTGTCTACTTTTAAATGATGCAAGTCACATTGAAAACAAATATTCTCAGTTTATGTAATCCGTATGAAACCAAGGAGAGGCACAGAATTTGGACATGTGGACATGATCATGTATGCAGATGATACGGTAATTTTTACACAAGCTAAAAGTGCTGATGATGCAGCCCATCAGCTTTCATTAGCCTTAGATGACTTACAAAAATGGCTGAATGATTCATGCTTGTGCCTTAATGTTAAAAAGACTGTATCAATGTTTTTTACAGAGTTTCTTTGCTTCAACAGTTCAGAAATGGCTTCGTTATGTCCCAGAACGGCTGGGGGGAATTGCTCGTGGTGGAAAACCATAAGTTCAGACTCTCTTATTATCTCTTATTATCTTATGTCTTATTATCTGTTTTGCTGCGTAAATACATTTCAACTTACGAATAATGTTTCAGTCATCTGTTGTGTTTCTGACTTGGTTGTTTCTATTTGCATTTGACTGAATTTTGCTGAGGCAGGCTGCCATTTTTATATTATGGTTTTCCAGTCTCTTCTCTTGGCAGTTAGATTCTGTTTTATGAATTCAGAATTAACAATCTCTTCTAATAGTTCTCTTCTAAAAACTCATTTTGTCATCCAGTTCATAATAATTTGTATGTAAGTTGTAGTGTGTTTTATTATATAGTTGTTTTATTGTAATTGTGATGTTACTTCCTGTTTAAATGGGTATGGAGCATAAATAAATAAATATATTTACATGTAAACTGAAGGATGTTGAGTTACTGACTTTTTGTTAAAAAAAAAAAAATGTTTTTCAGCCCTACATGGTCTCTGATTTAAAGAAATAAACCAAAACGGACATGATTTACTGTCATAGAATCTTGCTGTTCATAAAGCAAGACTAAACTATAATTGCTTCAATGTTGATTCAATGTTGATTCAATGTAAAATAAGTGATTGAATTTACGTTGAACAAACATTGATTTTATGCCCATCTTGATCTATTTTTCATCATTGAAATAACATTATTTCAAGGTGCAAACCTGATGAAAAATCAACGTTTAACATTGAAATTTCAACATTGATTCAATGACAAGTTGGTTGATGCTTTAATGTTGATTCAACGATGATTCAATGTTGTTCTGCTATCTGGGTACTTTATAAACAGCTTAGTATGTGCGTCGAGATGCTGAAATCCCTTGCATGTTTTTGCTTCCAAGTGGAGAGATATTTGACCGATAGCCTAGAACAAAAGATCTATAGGTGTGATCACAACCCCCTCCGACCGACCATGCCATCAATCACTGACCACCTCAGAAGTTCCCTCCAATGTATGGCTGCAATACTTGTTTTGCAAGTATTTTTAACACCATTCAAAGGCTTCAAAGGGGCAGTTATCGGCTATGACACATTGAAGGAGAACTTAATAGTTCTCAAAAATAGTGTAAATGTCTGCAACAATCACTAACCATTAAAATGTTCTTTTTTTTGTAATTAAACACGAAAATATTAATTATATTTCCATATATACACACACATACACACACACACACACACACACACACAAGGGCGTAGGTTTGCTACCTATGACTCCAACTAATACCCCATCCCCCAATCCCCTTTTCCACCCACCAACCCCCAACCCCCTGCCCCATCCACCTACCAACCTCCCACCCCAACTATGTCCACTGAATACATGTTTTTCTTAATATGGTGCGAAATCACTTTACATTAATACTAGCAATGCTTCGATTTATATTAATCCACTCGAAATGCAATTCATTAAGTTAAATTATGGAATAGTGTAAAGTTAAAGAAATGTTTCATAACTGACAAAAAGATAGTCTTTAATAAAATAAAAACTATTCTTTATTGAGCCCTAGTGCAAATGAAACATCTCAATCATCTGTATATATATAAAAGTAGATTACATCTAAACATGAACTACTAGGTAGAGTACCACACAACAGCTCAATGCCTATTGCTCCTATATGAAGGAGACAAAAACATGCCTTCGCCTCTCGTTAACAAAAATAAACTGCTGGCATATTTGTTTGACATCAATATTGTCCAGGCTGTTCTTTTTTTCTTCTGATAAACACTAAAGATGATATTTTGTAGAATGCTGAAAACCTGTAATCATTGATTTACATAGTATTTGTTTTTCCTGCTACGGAAGTCAATGTTTTCAGCTTTTTTCCCCAATATCTTATTTTGTATTCAACAAAATAAAGAAAATCATTAAAGTTTGGAACCACTTAAGGAGTAAATAGTGAGTAAAGTTTTTTGGGGGGTGAACAATGGCTTTGACCCTAACTCTTCCCCTCTGACTGCACTAGGACCGGACAGCATTGCCACCTGATGAAATAGCGTGACAAAAAAGTGAAATGTCAGTTCAAAACTTTTGCCAAAAATACTAATGAATCACTTACATCCTCAGCCTATCACGCCTCATAATGCTAAATATTAGTATAATCAACATGTATAATACACGCACACATATTATATGTTATATACTGTATAATCAACATTCAGATTGACCTCCTGTGAACTCGCCTCTTCACCTGAACTACAACATGGCTGATCTGCTTCTGTCCCCTAATTGAAAAACATTGAGGGATTCCTTATGAGCATGGACAGAGAATGCCTCAGCCTATTATTGGTAACAATGTTAAATCTCAGGACAACTACAGTGGCTTGCAAAAGTATTCGCCCCCCGTGAACTTTTCCACATTTTGTCACATTACAGCCACAAACATGAATCAATTTTATTGGAATTCCACGTGAAAGACCAATACAAAGTGGGGTACACGCGAGAAGTGGAACGAAAATCATACATGATTTCAAACATTTTTTTTTTTACAAATAAATAACTGAAAAGTGGGGTGTGTGTAATTATTCAGCCCCCTTTGGTCTGAGTGCAGTCAGTTTGGCCTGTAGATTACCTGTGTGTAATCTACACTCTCTCCATCGCTGTCTGATATACAGCACAGGTGTTTAGGTTCTGTTACCTGACAAAACAGGATAAACACATGCCATTTAAACAGCAATCATTTTATTTCACTTTTTCTGAGTCTTAGTGTGCAAACCTCGAATCAAATCATTAATGTTCGCCAAGTAAGTGAATGCATTTTAAAAACTATTGTTCTGAAGTGGATTGTCTATTGGTGTCAACAAAATTCTAGCCATATGGCAATATTAGTATATTAGTTTATCAATTTCTTTCACAATACTGATTTCTGACAAACAGTGACTAGATTAGGAGACTGACAGGGATCATATTTATACTTTTACATTTAGCTGTTTAATCTGCTGTTAGTTTTACGTCCGTATTCACAGACTATATCCTGGCCTGCTGTACTGAATGTGAGTCCACTGCATTTGGCGCTGTTTTGGGGGCGGGAGGACTCAAGGAGAGAACGTGATTTATCCCTTTCTGCGTGTCTAGGTTAATGTTGACAGAACGATTTTAAAAAAAGTGGATTAAATTATTGGTGGGGACATTTCAATGGTCGGAGGATATTGGTGGGGACACATCTCCTCCGTCCACCCTAAATCTACGCCCCTGTATATATATAATTTTAAACTATTTATTCATTTGTCTTTTATTTACTTACTTACTAGCGAATGCTTTTTTAGGGCTCTAAAAACTACGGCAGTATGAATGACAATGGAATAGGACGTGTGAGTTGCACCGGTCACACACACACACACACACAATAAATAAATAAATATATATATATAGTAGCGTTTTTCAACGCTAGCAGGGATCTTGGAGAACGAGTGAGCTTGGTGGCTACCCAATGTAATGACTGGGAGTATTTTATTAATACAGCACAAGCATAAACACACAGGTCAAACACACATACATCATGCTTAAACATGGCCGAAGCCACTAACCTAAAACCAACATCCCACCCATGGTGAACACAAACATAATGCTGGACCAAAGCCGGCGGTCGCCAGCCCCGCCCACGCCACAATATATAATTAAATTCTTAAAACATCGTGTTCACCCATGCACTGAAAAAAAGAACTTGTAAGATTTACTTGATAAAATCCTCATAACAATTTGGACACAGATTTTAAGTAAATTTTATTGCTCCAATATTAAGGCTGAACCCCAACCCTTCCCCCTACCCTTCCATTTGACGCGTTCACGTGCAGGGGTAGTGGTGTCTCATTTCTCTTTTGGTTGGAGGTGTAGGGGGAGGGGGGAAGGGCCAGATAGCCCTCCAAACGAAGATTTTTCAGGACCTCACTTCAAACGAAGGGCTAAGCGAAGTTTTCAACATGGCTGCTCACTCGAGCAAACAGACCCATAAATGTTAAGTCATTTTTGCCATTAATAAAGATTTTTATGACAAGTTTTCATTATATGTATATTACCTTTAGTCTTGTGTTTGTGTTTATGGTGATGTTCTGTAAAGAAATGTTTGCAAAAAAAATCGCTAAAGTTTGCTAGCGGATAGCACATATTGCACAATATTACAAATATATATTTTTATGTCACATACACTTTACTGCATGCTACAAACAAATATGAAAGTTCAGTAGCACGGCATTTTGCCGAGCATTTGATAACGTATTGTTTGTTTTGCTTACGGCCATACACTATTGTTTTGCTTACACTATTCTTACTTATTGCAACGTGACCACAGTTTTGTAATTTATATTCTGTATATGGACGGCTGAGGAAACCCGAAGACTCATCCGTGTTCGTGGTGAAAATGAGCAACTTTTTTAAAAATCGAAATACGGCGCAAAAAACCTTTGGGAGTGAGTAATCTCTCTTATTGGAATGTGTGATAAACATCGGCGCATGTCCTCTGACATAACATTAGGAACCAGCGACAACGTATGATGACGTATAACAGTGTTGTCCCATTTCTTAGGGGAAATATTTATACCCTTCCCCTTTCCACTTCGTTTCAAGGGACAAGGGGAAGAAAATAGAATTGTGATTCAGCCTAAGTAAAACTCACCCGTAATTGTCAGGTAAAATTTACTTAATTAAAACAATAAAAGAAATCAAGTAAAAGTTACATAATTATATTTAATGCACAAATTAGATTTATTTAAAATAATCAAGTAAAGTTGCAGGAACCTTAATTTTATGAAATTACTATCATTTTGTTTTGTGAGATTTTCCCTTAACTTGGTTTTATCAATTTATATTACTCCCTATAATAATGTAAACATTGCTAATTTATGTTTTGGAAAGAAACTTAAGTAATTATTTCATCTATATCTTTCATAAATCACACAACTAAAATATAATTACTGTAAACAGTTTATTCACCAACATTACCAAATATTTGTGACATTCACAGTCTAGATCCAAGTTGTCTTTTTAATAAAAGTGCATTCAGCTAAATTTTGCATCCATAGAAAAAAACTGCACGGCACCAGGGCCTGAAATACTTGTTTTAAACAAAATTGTGTAAAATAATAAATAAATAAAATACAGCATTCATTTAGAAATAAAATACAGCAGAAAATACATTAAACAAACTGTAGAATAAACGTTAAAACGTAATAGCCCTCGGAAGCAGTGAAGTTGCAACATTCAAATCAGCACTCTGGACTAGTGCACTTAAAAGTATGCCATTGAAACCATAACGCATTAAAACATTAAGCTGAACATGTAAACACAACATGTAAAGACTTGTAGTCAAGCCAAATCAAATGTTTTAAGATAACTTCATCTTTAAAGCTTGCACTTTTGGTGATAGCTTAATCCCATCAAGTTCTAGAAGAACTTTCTGAAAATAGCTCAAATGTGTAGCGCAGTGCTCGGAGCTATTGCCACATTCTTGCAAAATTTCCTCTCCTTCAAGGATTATGGATACACCAACTGGTCCTTCCCCTTCAACAGCACAGACGACAAGGATTTTAAGAAGGTGCATACTGGCATCACTTCGTCTGTCCCCCTGCATAAAATGTACAAGAAAATAAATAATTTATTTTGAGAAACAAAAAAAAAATCTGAATTGCTTCAACCCGTGCTGACTTCATTTCACAGAGAAAAAAAAATAATACAAATAATTGATAATAAAAAATGACCATCACTTCATATACTTCAGATTGTTAAACTTGGGTTAAATTGCTTTAGCAATAATCTTGCATCACTAAAACATTGTAAAACATGGCATGAGATGGCTACACTTCATAGATTACTCTGCACCTTTACAGTGTCAGGAAATCCTATGATGAATGCTGAGTTTGTATTTAAAGGGTTAGTCCAAACATGAAAATTCGTTCAATAATTACTCAGATTTATATATTCATTTGCATTTATATGCTTCTGTCCAATACAACAAACACTATATTCAAGGTATTAATAAATTGTATAATTAATAAGAAAACAATGCTTTACCAGGCAATCATCAAAGAGATCCTCTTCAGATTCACGTCTCATCTTTACGCTTTGTTTCTGTGAAAATATTTACATTGTATCATTACATAATCTTTTATTCGTACAACTACATTTAGGCATTTCTTCATCTTTTGTAAGTTTGCCTTTATCCAAAGCAAATTACAAAAGAGGAAGGCATCAAGCATGTCAAGCAGTGCTACTAACACAAAGTTTCTGACACCGTTATACAAGATAGATCAGCGAGGGATTAAGGAAAAAGTAAGAAGCAAGAATCATGTGTGGAAAGATTAAGCATGCAGGGTCACAGGATGACTCGACTTATTTTTATTGCAATGCGATTTAGACAAATTAGAACTGCGGTCAAGCCAGCCGCGATTGATTTTAGTGTGCGCACATATTACAGTGATTACGGTAGTTTCAGGACCGACACAGAGACAACGCGCTTTCAGAGCGCTTTTCATTTAGACGCCCAGGACTGAGAGATAATACAACATGCTCGTCAATTTTTACTTGCTTATTTATTTGCATTTCTGCTTTAATATCCGTGTTATTTATTGGTGACTTTGACGGTTGTCTGTTACAATATTTTTCTTAAATATTCACCATTCAAATAATTGTTTTATATAGATAAGTTACAGCAGAATTCGTAGAAAACAGACAAAATAATGTATTTAGTCTTTCTAAATACCAGAATTGATTTTTATTTTGTTTTACTGTTCAAAAGTAGCAGTTATTCTTCAATGAATGTTTTCTATAATGAGGATTAACGTCTGCTTTGGAAGAGAGGTCAAATAAACAAATGTTCACAATGGGGAAAAAAAGTTAAATAAAATGCCTTTATTTCACTTCAGAGACCTATGAAAAAATAAATTCTAGTAAGTATAAAACGCCATGGTCAGTTTTTATCCCATATAATGTACACACATTATATGATAAAAAAAAAAAAGTAGAAAAAAACAATGATCAGTTCTTATTCAGGACGTCCCATACTATATACACACCAAATATGAAACTATTTTACTGCAGCATTTTTCAGATATTGGACATTATTACACTTTAAAGGGGTATAAAGACCCCATTTCTAATAAGTAGAAAAAAACAATGATCAGTTCTTATTCAGGACGTCCCATACTATATACATACCACATATGAAACTATTTTACTGCAGCATTTTTCAGATATTGGACATTATTACACTTTAAAGGGGTATAAAGACCCCATTTCTAATAAGTAGAAAAAAACAATGATCAGTTCTTATTCAGGACGTCTCATACTATATACACACCACATATGAAACTATTTTACTGCAGCATTTTTCAGATATGGGGCATTCTCTCTGTGTTGTTCATGAAACTACCGTAATCGCTGTAATATGCGCGCGCACTAAAATCAATCGCGGCTGGCTTGACCGTGTTTTTCTGAACCGCGGCTGGCTTTACTGCAGTAAATTAGAGCTGCTGTCAATATTGTATGAACATATGTACAGGTTCTTTACTCGTAACTCATTAATAAAGTTCGGCTTCAGAAAAAAAAAACGTTTATTGCTAGTGCTCTTTTACCATTTAATGCTTTAACACACACGACTCAGTTTGTTCAGAAATGGCATCTAACTGGCGAGCCTTTGTCTGAACACGCCGTTTTCACTCGGGGTGGGGGTAAGAAACACACATCTCGGTGTATTAATCCGCGCGCTCGGTTCGTTATTATTTTATTTATTTATTTATTTACCACAGGACCCATGGGGGCTCCGTAGGTTCAGGTTTTTACACGAAAACGGTGTTTTGTGAATCTCCACACTATTAAAAACTGAAATTGCTAATTGTACGTCCTGAGATTAAGATGAACATTAATTGGGAGTCATGAAAGCGAGAATCACATCCAAAAAAGAAAGCTAAACTTACCTCGAACACGACAAACTCCAGCTCCAGCCACGCCGTGTTGTACTGTACCTCCGTGATGATCCACAACCGACTGATCCACAGCGCGGGCACATCGTCTCCAAACACGCATGCGCAGTTTAATTTGCACACATTTTCGGCTTCAGTAGACACACAATACTTCAGACTGAAACACGACTGCCCCCTACAGGTAATGAAGGGCATGTTCACAGCTTCCCGCACGCAGCCGCGCAAAGCCGCGGCAAGTCACGGGATCCCTTTTCTCGAAACGCGGGTTTTTAATGGCGACATCTGTACCTTAAATAAGCGCAAATAGTGAGGGGAGAAAGATGGAAAAATGACTAGCACGCTGCTCTCACCGTCACTTGTTTAGATTTAATCTTAACATCCGAAACAGTCACAAAACCAAATGAAACATATTTTCATTATTTATCACATTTTCATCAGTTATTTTCAACAAAACAGTTCCAGCTGGCATCACAAAAATTGAAGTCTGTTTTTCTTAACATAAAACATGAATATGAAACCAATCAGGTTAGACTCTACTGGCAATCAAACATCAGTCTCCATGTTGAGTTCTACTGCTGAACCATGTGCTTCCATGCAGCTAACTCAATTAAACTTTTCTACAACAATACAGATAGGATTATTAACAATATGTCACAGTCTTGTCATGTTTTGTGGAGCATAATTACCTTAAATAAGCACAAATAGTGAGGAGAGAAAGATGCAAAAATGACTAGCATGCTGCTCTCACCGTCACTTTAATGTGATTTAATGAGGGAAAGTAGCGCGGGCTCCCCTACTGGAGCTCCAAAGTAAAAGACATACTTTACCAATGGATCAATGCATGATTAACCCACCCAGGGGGATAATGCACATTACCTATCTGTATTATACCTTTTTTTTTTTTATTATCAGTGACAATTTTAACAACCACGTTTAACACAATGATTAGTCATTGTATGCATTTGTAAATAATAAAAAATTACACACCTTGAAACCAGAACACTGCAATCTAAACAAAAAATTATCATGCATGAAAATGTATAACTGCCACATTCTGTCACACAGGCTGGCGTTAGACAGAGACAAACAAACGCCAGTGTAGAAGTCAATTGAACGTCACTACAAAACGCAACATAAATGTCTAGGACATTCAGCTCGTTTAGGCAAGAACCAGTATTGCCATTCTGATTAATAAAAACCTACCATTTGTAGCAACAACTGTAGACTCAGACACTGCGGGCCACTGTATTATTGTAGGCGGGCAAGTATACAGGCTCCCATTTATTTTGGCCAATGTTTATGAACCCAATTAGGATAATGAAGGTTTTTTTTTAATCTAACTTCCTGTCTCGGATCCCTAATATGGCCCCATTATTATTGGTCGTGATATAAAATGCATTTTCTCTACTGTTTTAGATCGCAGTTCCCCTAAGAAAGCGCCTCCCTGCAAATCAGAAAAAGCTAGCAACATATATAACTACGGTGGCCCAGAAGGGCAAATCATCTTTCCCATATATGTGTATTCTTTTTCTCTTGCAAATTTTTTCCCCTTATATGCATGCTTCATCCCCTTATAAATGTGTGCTTTTTCCCTTATAAATGTGCTTTTTTTCCCCCTTATAAATGTATTCTTTTTCCCTTATAAATGTGTACTTTTTCCCTTATGAATGTGCTTTTTTCCCCTTGAAAATGTATGCTTTTTCCCATGTAAGCGCGTGCTTTTTCCCTTTTAAATGTGTGCTTTTTCCTGTGTGAGAACTCTCTTTCTCCCCTATTTCGCAAGCTAAATGCTAATGCGCAAAGGACTATGGGAGTGAGGTCAAAACGTAACTGAAGACGGAACCTTACCGGTGTTGCGCGCTAAAATGCCCCCACTGTCACGGATTGTCCCCCTAAATAATCTCTTTCAAATATTATATTAGAACATAAATTTATAGGTTTATGATTTACATATAACAAATTACACCCAAGGAATTTAATTATAAAATAAGCAAGAAATACGTGGCAGGGGATTGGGGGCATTTTAGCGCATACCCCTGGCATGATTTGGAGTGCACTTTGTCCGTGTTGGCCTCAAAATCCCATAGTGCCTTGCACATTAGCTTTAGCATTTAGCTTGCATCTTAAACGGGAAAGTTCTCACACGCGGGAGAGATGCTTTGCCTTTCTGGAGCATGTTTTTCCCCCCCCTTGTCTATTGTTTTTCCCTTGTAAGTGTACTATTTTTCCCTTGTGAATGTATTATTTTTCCCTTGTAAATGTATGATTTTTCCCTTGTAAGTACATAATTTTTCTCTTGTGAATGTATTATTTTTCCCTTGTGGTCTTTTTCTGTGTAAGTGTTTTTTCCCACATAATTTAAAATTTTAAACACTTTTGCATGATATTCAAATTTTTTGAGATAAACTGCTTTTCAAATGTCACACTCATTGTTTACATGTGAATTTTATTTATTTGGCAATTTATGATACTCTTATTCTTCAACATTCCATTCACAGTGCATAGATATAAGTTGCTACTATTCATAATAGTAACAAAAAGTTTTCCTTTTTGAATAACAAAAATAAATTTTTGGAAATGCACTATAAGTAAATATATGCAGAGGTGTTTGTTTTACAGTTGAAGGAGTCCTTTGCTGTAAAATGTTTAGGAAACTCTGTTCTAACTGCTGAACATATGGGATTAATGTATTCATAAATATTATGGAATACGTTGTTCGAATTGTAACAGTGATGTCACAAATATCATCTCCAAGGCAGCATGCTTCAGTTAGCAGAAAAACATTAATGATGCTAAAATCACATACTGTATATAAGCCTGTACCCTCACATAAGGTGCAGTAATGTACACTGTATATAAGCCTGTAAACTCACAGAATGGAGTGGAGTAACATCTGATTCTATTTAATGTCATTTGCGGCAATGCTTTACATGCACTTTAACTGTTTTGCTAAAGAATAAGCAAACTGGAAATAAATACTCAATTGTAAATTACATTAAACACTTTATTTACAAATTAATAAAATACATGTATGTATTGCTGGTGCAAAAAGGCAGAGCATCAAGAGCAATTTCCCTCTGGGGTTAATAAAGTTCTTTGAATCAATGGTCCGTCCTCTCCATGATAATCTACAACAGGGGAGAAATAAAGACATGTTAATATAAGTGTCTAGTAAAAAGACTTCATGATGTTACTATGCAGTTTGACACACACACGCACGCAGGCAGGCATGCACACACAAGATTTCATAGAGCGCAAGCTTTTAGTAATGCTGTGTACAATTATTGGGTTTTGTTATTAAGGATTGCTGCACAATTTGGCCCCATCTACACCATTCGTTAACACACATCATGTCCATGAAGATAAATGTGTCCCTGTTCCCTGATTAAGATGTGCTCAGTGGTGTTCTTGAAAAGAGAGGTGAATACTTCTGAACACTCACCTTCTGTTCAGGATGTACACCTGGTGTAGAAATCAGCTGATACACAGGCAGTTGATGATTTACATACAGTTCACTGTGAGAAGAAAAACACACAAGCACACATGTTATAAGGAGTATAAACACATATTTAATGACTTTATAATAGAATAAACAGAACCTGAACAAAAGCCCCTTTTCTTGACTGTTACATACTGTACATTGTGTAATCACATAGCTAACTACTCAGAAGATCTCTAGCTATGATAATACCACTACATTACACTGCAGTATTATAAACTATATGGCACTCATGAGCTCCAATAAACTGCATACAACAATTCATTAACCATCTGTAACATTTAACCCATAACAGGAGCAGCTAAGAATTAGCTCAGGGATAATTAGCAATAGTCGATAGGCAACAGTTAATAGTCTGCTATCTTAGCTCATTTAGTAAGCTAGCACTTAGCATAATGATATTAACTTGCTTATAGGTTCATATTGGACAGGCGTTTTACAGAAACAATGGAGCTAAATGTTTACATCACGTATATGTCCAAATGCACTTTATTAATTTGTGTCCAAATTAATATATATATATTAATGAACAAGCTAGTTTCCCCATGCTAAGTGCTAGCAGTTAGCATATTGATATTAACTTGTTTATAAATCCATATGATATCCGGAAAGGTTCCGTGTTCAGTTGCATTTTGACCTCACTCCCATAGTTCTGTGCACATTAGCTTTAGCTTTTAGCTTGCAAAATACCAGAGAAAGAGAGTTCTCACACGGGAAAAAACTGTTGCCCACAAACGAGAAAAAGCACACACTTACACGGGAAAAAGCACACACTTACACGGGAAAAAGCATACATTTACATGGGAAAAAAACACATTTATAAGCAGAGGTGGAAAGTAATGAATTACTCGCATTACAGTAATTGAGTAGATTTTTTGTGTACTTCTACCTTTTAAAGTAGTTTTTAAAATCTGTAATTTTACTTTTACTTAAGTATGTTTTGTTTAAAGTATTGTACTTCACTACTTTTTAAATCCTATTCACTACTAAGTAAAAAAGAAATGAATGAAAATGAAAAATTATTTTTTTTAAATAATACAACGGGGAAGGAAAAATATCGCACCCCGGAGACCACTGCACTGATTGATTGATGGGCGTCGAGAACAAATGCACTAAATTCACAAGAACGATGGAGACGGACAAAATGCAACAGCTCAAGGGCTTGTAAAAAAAATAGACTAAGTTCACTAGCTATAATAGACCTTCAGAATAGAACATTAAAATAACTAAAATATACACTTCTATCTTTGGTATGATATGGTTATACTATAGTATATTGCAGTAGTATAAAGCAGTGTCTTCCCACCTGGGAGTTTCTCCAGCATACTGTATATCAGATTGATGGACATGAGTCCTCATCGGTTACACTTTTGGTGACAACAGTTTTTTCAGCACACATATAATCAATAATATTTTTTAAAAGTTTGATTCATTTTACTAAATAATATTTATGCAGTATAATCAGGGCCTCTTATTTCCTTATCACTTATACACTCGGAAAAACTAAAATGCACCCCTCCCCACTTTGCATGCACTGTTATCCCTAAAATTGTATTAATTCAAAAAACTTAGGTTCAATAAATATAAATACCAAAGGTTTTGTCCAATTACTCCATTTGTTTAGTTTGTTGTACGATTTACGTGATGTTTTTCATTCTATTGGAATGTTTAAATTGAATGTACTTAACAGAGCTTATTCTAGTCTGTTGTCAAAGAAACGGTGTGCAAGGAAAAATGTGATTGGCTCTTTGAACTGACGTCACGGATGGATACAGCGCGCATTTTCTAACGTCTGCTGATGACTGTGAGTAAGACTTCATACTTTTGTCTCAAACAGCTCATATGTTGTTTTTCCTTTATTAAACAAAATATGTAACCGTTAGCAAGAAAACTACATGTAAGATTACGCTGTGTCTAACGTTAAGTTCATGTTTATTTTTGCCACGTTATTGTTCCGGTTAATTGCCACCGCCACGTTTATATACAGTAGCCTACAGTTCTATGCAAAGCTTTAACGGTTGTGTAAGACGATTATTTTTTCGGTGGTGGTTATGAATCCTCAGAAATGTTCAACATTAACGCATTATTAACGCAGATACAGCGCACCTTTTCACTGACCTATTCGAGCTTTTTTTTTTTTTTTTTTTACATTTCTTTGTGAGTGAAGTATTAAACAGACTAGCATACATTGAAATTTGACCCTTTTTTCGCATGTGAGAAATACTAATCCACGTTGGTTAGCAGTTTTCAAAGACATGCAACCTCGTGCTCATCAGCATGGTGTTAGCAAGTGCATTTTCAGTTAATTAGAATGAAAAGCTAGATAAATAAATAGCTGTAGCCCTCTAATTCTTTTGGTTAGCTGTTTGTGGGAAATTTGGACATAACAGATCAAAAGGTATAAATGTGGTTTGTCAGCTAGTAATCTAATGTGTATTTTTAACTCTGCAGATTCCAGGTAGATCAAAGCAAGGCCAATCAGGATGAGCTGGAAATGCAAGTATTGCATATTTGCTTGTGACAAAAGAGGGTACTTGTTAAAACATTACAGAATTAAACATGGGAGCTATGGAAAAATCACTGTCCACAGCTGATTCAGATTTTCAGGTCAAAGAGAGGTCTCGCCGGACAGATTTTAAGCAATCTTCTGCAAGATGCCAAGGTTTGTACATGCCATTGACATAAATTGATGCCATTGTTTGCTGATTTTTGAAACCTGATATAATAACTTTAGAAGACAAAATAATGAGACATTGTAATAAAATTGCCTTTCTGTCATGCGGACAAATGATACAATGTTGTTTTTCTGCAACTGCAACACCTGAGACTTCTGACCTCACTGACATGCGATGTGTTGCCATTCGAGGACTTCCAGTACTTCTTGGTGATGACCCAACCGAGTTCTTCAAAGCATGTTTTGTAAGTATTATTAATAAATTTTTACTGCAATAGTTTTATTGTATTATGTTCTTAATGTGCATTTATGTTAGCAATAACAATAAATAAATAACACAATGTCATATTGTAGTTAAATGATAAATGGAATAATAATCAAGGAGAAATTTGAATTCATGTTATGATATATTTGAAACCCTAAAATGCTATCTAGAGTAATATCATATCTTTAGATTTTTTAAATCTAACCATCAGGTCATGCCATATGCAATGACTTGTATACAAAAACAAATTTAATTTAATGTTTTGTAGTATTTTTATATTTTATATATTATTAAATCCTGCATATATTTGGGTAGGGCGGTGCGGTGGTGTAGTGGTTAGCACTGTCGCCTGGCACCTCCAGGGTCTGGGTTCGATTCCCCGGCCAGGCTCGATTCCCGTCTCTGTGTGCATGGAGTTTGCATGTTCTCCCCGTGCTTGGTGGGTTTCCTCCGGGTACTCCGGTTTCCTCCCACAGTCCAAAGATATGCAGGTTAGGCTAATTGGCGTTCCTAAAATTGCCCGTAGTGTATGATTGGGTGTGTGAGTGTGTGTATGTGTGTGTGCCCTGCGATGGATTGGCACCCTGTCCAGGGTGTACCCCGCCTAGTGCCCGAAGTCTCCTGGGATAGGCTCCAGGTCCCCCGTGACCCTGAACACAGGAATAAGCGGTATAGAAAATGAATGAATGAATATATTTGGGTATACAATTCGCAAAAAATTATGCTCGCTTACAACAAAAAAAAACATTCAATAAAATTTTTACACTGTATAGTAAAAAAAAAAAACTGTACACTGCCAAGATTTATTTTTATCTATTTATTGTTGTCAGGCTTCTGATGATGGAGACTCATACCAACATGTGCCAGTTGGAATCTTTAACCAAGAAAATGAAGATGCGGTTCTGCAACCCCTGTCCTTCCGCCTCCACCCATCTTCAGTCAGAATCATCATGGAGGGGAATGTTGTAATGGACAATATTGAAAACATACCCCAGGCCATGTGTCTTCTTTTTGGTTTAACCTATGCGCACCTAGACTACCCAAAGTGCATGGGCAATACCTTTCTTTTCATTCAACAAGTTCTGCTGGGTTTGGGTAAGAAGGAGTTGAAGGGTAAGATTCTGGCTGTTAAAAATCAGCTTGCCATGTAAACAGGTACAGTAAATGCATGTTTAACTGTTTTAAAATTATACCAGATGTTCTTAGAACTATGCCTTAGTGTTTTGGAAAATATTCATGTTCCATAATGATACAGTATAATAACATTCTGGTTGTTTGATATATGAACAGGTTTGTAAACACTGATTAAAAATAATTGTTAATTATTAATTGTTATAAATTGCATTGAGTAATTGTTATACTCAAGACAATTTTTTGTTTTGTCACAAAGTGATATTGCCAAGTGATTTCAAATAAATTGTAAAGTAAATCTTTATTCTTTGTCCTTGTTTGTAATTTCATCATTTATAGTGAATAGCTACAGTAAATTTTAATTAAGTTCTGTCACAATATTCAGATTAAGATTTTATGTTTTAAGCCAATACATGTTGATTGAACTTAAAAACATTATGGAAACACATTGCCCTAAAAAAGCTAATTTTGATTTTTTTGAAAAAACAACACCTTTTAGGTTTAATGTACCTAAGATTCCAATAGCGTTGAACTAAAAACCTTTATTTCAGTCAACTAAATGTTTAATTAAATGCATTCGAAAATGTAACTACAATGAACTTAAAAAGTATAGTTTTTTTCAACAATACGAAATTAGCTTTTTTAGGGCAACGAGTTTCCATGAATTTTTTAAGTTCAATCAACCTGTATAGGCTTACAGTGTGGTTTCAGCAAAGTGGAGGATCTTGGATCTTGCTTCAGGACTCTTCTTAATTTTTTTATTTGTAATTCAGCGGTTTTTATTTGTTTTCAAAATATATAAGTTACATCAAACAAGAAAAAGTATCAAACAATGTTTTCCCCCCTCAGCCTCCTTCCAACCCTCTCCCCACCCATCACACTTCAGGAATTTCAGGGAGAAAAAAAAAGGAATAGTTTAAATATCCAAAATCTCTTTGACTGAACAGATACAGATAAAATGGTGGGTTTAGCGTGATTTGTCCGTGGTGAAGACAGTTCCAAATATAATATCTCAAGTAGAGAATGTAACCAATGTTTAATAGAAAGGTCGTGTGGAGGTTTCCACCGTTGAACTAAAAGTTTTTTTTGCAGCAGTCGAGGCAGCTAACCAAAATTTCCAGTACTTTTCCTTTAGAGGAAACTGAGAGTTGTCATTCAGCAGTAACAGAACAGGATCTTTGGGAAAGCAAATTCCAGTAATCTTGTATAGAACCTCAAGCACCTTATCCCAGAAATCTTGCACATCTGGACATTCCCAAAGCATATGCATCAACGTGCCCAGGTAACCTGGCCCAATGTTTTAATTTTTAGATTTTATTTAAAAATAAATAAACAAATAAATAAAACAAATAAAATTATTCCATTCGTATTTTCCATCTGTAAAATAGTATTAAATATCATGTATTGAGCGATTAAAAACAATACAGGGCATGTTATGATAAGGAAACTTTCTATCTCTTCCATTCCAGTGATTAAAAAACGGTAAAAATTTAAATTTTGGAATCAGAAGCTCAGTGGCCCGAGCACATGATAATCTTTAATCACGAAGCGCTTCAGTTTTAAATAATCATTCAACGCTGCGCCCAAATAGCAAAAGAACATGAAATTAATAATCAAAAAATAATACTTATGGTGCTTTTTGCTGTTTATGTCCCATAATAATAATAATTTAATTATGAATAATTAAAGCTGCTCACATCTCGCGCTTTCACTTCTCGCATTCACTTTTTAAAAATGCAGTGTTTAATCAGCAAGTACAGATGTCGCCTTTAAGACTGCGCGTGTTTTCCCGCGGGATGCCGCAATTTAGCGCACGGCGTGCCGCGACTTGCCGGAGGCAACATTCAGGAATTTAAAATAAATGTGTTGTGGTTCACTGAATATCCGCCAGATGGCGCATGGAAGGACTTTATCTAAAAGCCGGACCAAGTACAACAATGAATGTAACGACGCGGATGAACAGTGCTGAAGCGAACATGAATTTTATTTTGTTTTATAATAGATCTTACATGATGAATGAGTGTATATGTGCTTCATATTATCAAACACAGGCAAAGGAGACAGAAATTTTTGAGGGACAGGTCACTGAAAAAAGTAAACCTAGCTATCGTTCGTTTAATGTGTTTTTTTCTCATTCCATTAGTTAAAAAAATTATTTGCTATTTTAAACTAAAGTGTCTAATTTATGTTTATGGGTGTATCTTTTTTTTTTTTTTACTTTAGTATAATGCTATTTACAGCAGGGAACCAAAGTGAAATATTTCATTTTGATCAAGGCACTTTTATTAGGTTGAGTGTGATTTGCGCATGCGCAGTCTTTAAACCGTAGTTTTGCCAGTATAATTTTATTTCCGCCTCAAACCAGAACATGATGTTGAAACAAGTAGGGAAGGATATCAGAACCTGTATTTCAGTTACTGTTAGTTAAAGCCCCTGATTAAACTTAAATCTAATCCATTCACAAAGGACATTTCTGCTTCAAACCAAAGTTCACCGTGTCACATGACCTCATGACGCAGCATTATCATGGACTGAATCACATTCTGCTGGAGGCCCAAGTTTTTCAAAGAAAACTCCTTTAAACCAGGTAAGAAAGCAAACTCATGTCATTTCTATGTTAAATGTATCTCTTCTATGAGCAAATTCATGATTTATGTCAGGAACAACTACTTTGTAGATTGAGTTTTGTGTCCGTGTTTGCTACTGTAGCTAAAACCACCTATATTACCTACATTAGCATTAGCTAACTAACGCGGTGATTTTCAAAAACACCAGAGTTTCTACAGTAAGTCGGCAGCGCCGAAGATAATAATTATATTTAAGTACCGTTGGTTAACGATGTAAAAATTAATAGGAAAGTGACATAAACACAGAACAAGCTAATTTGGAGTGAGTGCTGTTTGTAGTGTATTTATAGTTATTCTTAAAACCTTCTGGACTTGCTAATGTGTAAGTAATGTAATATCACTAAAACTATATTCCCTCGTATGAAACGGGGCTTTAGCACATGTTCCTGACATACTGGTGACACTTTATCACACGTTTTTAACCGTATCAGTATATAAATATCGGCATAAGTTTGACATGTTGATTTAACGTTACTGCAAGTACATTTTAGCCATTACGATGTCATGAAATAACTTTAAAAGTAAACATAATCTTTATGCACTTTTGTGTTTACAGGTCTGTTAGCTTTTCTGAAAGGGCATTATTTTACCCATACTGCTTTCTATACTTTATACATACTGTAATTAAGATTTCCTAACATAAGAACTTGAGCCAGTCCAATTTTTGTTTTTACCTTTTTTTTTTTTTTTTTTTAAAGATCAGTAATGAGTTTCTGAGAATTATATCTGCTCCACTTCAAACAAGATTACTGGTTTCCTTGGACAAGCAACACTACAAACTAATTGAGATCATCAGAAACTAGGGAGGAACCCGTCAGAGAGAAGACCAGAGATATAATCTTCAAGTTTTTGATCTGGTATGTACGCGCTCAAAAAAGCAGAAATTAGCTTGGTGTCAAATGTAATATTGTGAATGGAAGTCACAGGACCTGAGCAAGGCATCCACATCAAGTTGGCTGTGATGCACTAAATTAAAACATAACTAGCAGAATAAAACTCTTTAGCTTAACTTGTTCACAGGTTAGTGTATGCTGTCTGAATACAGGTTTCAATGTCTGCCACGTTCATTTTATCACGCTTTTCAAGCCTAACATAACCAACAATACTATGTTTGTTTTTATATCCCTAGAGCCTGGAGGTGATTATCTCCTGAAATGTCTTATGGTGTATTTGAGTGGCAGATGTGGACCAGCTGATTAAGCACTGGTAAGCATTTGTTCATGAAGCATTTCATCCTTAGGACTGAAAAATGTTACTAAATTGATAACTTAGCCTTGTTTAAAGGTCCAGGTGGCAGCTCGGTGGTGCTGGGGTTTGAGGCTGTGAGCTTCCAATCAGCATACCAACATCCAAAAACCATACAACTACCTCTGCCCCTTCATATTGACAGATATGAGGTCATTGGCCTTATCAGCTGCAGCCTACAACCTTTTTTTTATTTTTATTATTATTATTTTTTTTATCAGTATGTATTAACATTAGTTAAATACATTCTCCTAAACCTTGTGGAAAGAATTCACAGAAGAGCAGAAGCTGTTATAGCTGCAAATGCCCAACATCATATTAAACCCTATGAATTAAGAAGTGGATGTTACTCAAGTTTATATTAATACTTAAAATGATAAACTTTATCATTAATACATAATGTGCGTGTATATGTATGGAGCGATATCGCGGACAATATTCAAATGCAATTGCAAATTGCATTTGCAATTGCGTTTCCCATATGTGGACGCACAAAGTGTGCCATAATTCAAATGCAATTGCAAACTTTGCATTACCGTTTGCTGATTCGCCTTTGCGAGCGCACACTGACTGCCAAATTTCAAATGAAAAAACAAAGTCCATTTGCATTTGTATTTCCCAGGTCTTACACGTCATGAACCTGTCATATTTAAATAGCAAAATCAATTACCACATTTGCTTTTTCACTTTCTCTGCGCCGCGCGTCAAGCCGGCCAAAATTCAAACGCAATCGCTAATCCATTTGCAATTGCATTTCCAACACGTTACACAGAAACCTGTCAATCAGCGTCAGGGGCGGGTCTATACTGTGGGGCGGGATTGTATGGGGAGTGACGTCATTCGCACTCGCCGACCAAGAGGGGGATATTTGAGCACTGGAGGTGAACCGAGATTATCTCAATTGTTTATCAAGAAATTAACACACAAAAATGACAAATCCCATATTTTCTTGCTCCGGAGTGGACAGAGAAGTTTTTACAAATAAAAATATTTTTAGATCTTCTCCTGTTACAGCCTGCTGGAGCTAAATCTTTCAGAAACGCTGCGTGTTATGCGCTAAAAAGCCTCCCTGCCACGGATTGCCCCCCCCCCCCAACATAACCTCTATCAAATATTATATTACAACATAAATTAATAGGTTTATGATTTACAAATTGCACCAAACGAATTTGATTATAAAATAATCTATATAAAAAAAACATGTAGTATAGGGGGAAAATATATTAATTATATATTATTTTCATATACAACCCACTACTTGTACTTTATTGCACCACCTCTGGCTTTTATAACAGCTTGAATTCTCTGAGGCCTGGATTTAACTAATGTCAAACAGTATACTTCATCAGTCTGTCTCCAGCTTTGTCTTATTGCAGTTGCCAGATCAGCTTTGCAGGTTGGAGCCTTGTCGTGGACCATTTTCTTTCATTTCCACCACAGATTTTCAATTGGATTAAGGTCCGGACTATTTGCAGGCCATGCCATTGACCTTATATGTATTTCCTGTAGGAACGTTTTCACAGATTTTGCCCTTTGGCACGATGCATTATCATCCTGAAAAATGATGCTACCATCATCAAACATCCTTTCAATTGATGGAATAAGAAAAGTGTCCAAAATCTCAACATAAACTTGTGCATTTATAGAAGATGTAATGACTGTCATGTCTCCCATACCTTTACCTGACATACAACCCCATATCAATAATGATTGTGGAAATTTGCATGTTTTCTTCAGGCAGTTGTCCTTATAAATTTCATTGGAACGGCACCAAACAAAAGTTCCAGCATCATCACCCTGCGCAATGCAGATTCGTGATTCATCACTAAATCTAACTCTCATCCAGTCATCCACAGTCCAAGATTGTCTTTCTTTAGCCCACTGAACCCTTGTTTTTGTTCTGTTTAGATGTTAATGATGGTTTTCTTTTGGCTTTTCTGTATGTAAATCCCATTTCTTTTAGGTGATTTCTTACTGTCCGGTCACAGACATTGACTCCACTTTCTGCCCATTTGTTCCTCATTTGTTTTGTTGTGCATTTTCTGTTTTCAAGGCATATTGCTTTAAGTTTTCTGTCTTGGCGCTTTGATGTCTTTCTTGGTCTACCTGTACGCTTCCCTTTTACAACCTTTCCATTTGATTTGTACTTGGTCCAGATTTTAGACACAGCTGACTGGGAACAACCAACATCTTTTGCAACATTCCATGAAGATTTACCTTCTTCAAGAAGTTTGATAATTCTCTCCTTTGTTTCAACTGACATCTCTCGTGTTGGAGCTATGAGTTATGTCAATCATCTTGGTTCAACACATCCCTAATGTGTGCAAGCACTCTTTTTTAACTGTAGACTAATTAGCAGTTGTAGAATTGCAAAATGCATGGTGATTCCATATTTTTTTCCTCAGATTTGTGTGATTCCATATTTTTTTCCTCTGTTTGAGCTGTTAAAAGAGTTGTCATTGACTATAGTTATCTTTCTTAGTTTTTTTTAAAAGTGTTTTATACAGCCAGAAGTTTGGATTGTTGAGTGAAAATAGTTTTGTGGCATGTATGTGCTTGTTTTTTTTTCTACACAATTAAACATTTGAATGAACATCTTCTGAGAGGGGTGATTCCAGAATTTTTGCCAGGGGTTGTACATGTATATTTTTATATTTCTTATTTATAATAAAAATCGCTTCGTGATAATACTCATATATTATATTTGATAATAATAATATGAATATTTGATTGTGATGTCCTCATATATTTGACAGAGATTTTGTGGGGGTGCAATCAGTGGCAGGTGGGCATTTTAGCGCATAACACCGGTACGCAGCGTTTCTGAAAGATTTAGCTCCAGCAGGCTGTAACAGGAGAAGATCTAAAAATATTTTTATTTGTAAAAACTTCTCTGTCCACTCCGGAGCAAGAAAATATGCGATTTGTCATTTTTGTGTGTTTATTTCTTGATAAACAAATGAGATAATCTCGGTTCACCTCCAGTGCTCAAATATCCCCCTCTTGGTCGGCGAGTGCGGGTGACGTCACTCCCCATACAATCCCGCCCCACAGTATAGACCCGCCCCTGACGCTGATTGACAGGTTTCTGTGTAACGTGTTGGAAATGCAATTGCAAATGGATTAGCGATTGCGTTTGAATTTTGGCCGGCTTGACGGGCGGCGCAGAGAAAGTGAAAAAGCAAATGTGGTAATTGATTTTGCTATTTAAATATGACAGGTTCATGACGTGTAAGACCTGGGAAATACAAATGCAAATGGACTTTGTTTTTTCATTTGAAATTTGGCAGTCAGTGTGCGCTCGCAAAGGCGAATCAGCAAACGGTAATGCAAAGTTTGCAATTGCATTTGAATTATGGCACACTTTGTGCGTCCACATATGGGAAACGCAATTGCAAATGCAATTTGCAATTGCATTTGAATATTGTCCGCGATATCGTTCCATATATATGTATGTCAGTTGTTTTGGCCTATTCATTGAGCTAATTACATTTATCATGCTGCACCATAATCCTAGGTGTTTTTTTCACTCGTCGGGAGCATTAAGTGATTTTACATGCATACATCAGACACTGTTTTGCCAAATAGAGCAACTTGTCTAACGAATGTCCATTCTTTTATTAGATTGTTCAGAAAGATGAAGCTCAGGCAGAACTTCACAGGAAATCGGGATTGTGACTTATTGAGTTTCCATCAGTCGCACATAAATGTTCCATGTTGTTTTACCTGTGCTGATTTTGTTTCAGGAACATTTTCAAATTTTCTTTTCAGTCCAATTAATAAATGTATGTTGCAAAGTTGAGTGTTACTATTTGTAATTTTATGGAGTAATTTATTTTAGTCGCAGAGTATTTAGTTTGGTTCTTCTTCAGCAGGTTTGACAAGGACAAAATGTACCCATTGCAAAATTAAATTTGTGGATAAATGCAGACATATCTTTTTTTTCCTCTCAATTTCAAATTCAGTTAGCAGTGTTGAATGACTGTTGGTGTTTATACATTTAGAAAAAAAAATCTTAATGTTAACATTTTGGATGAAAATATGTTCATTCCACAATAAATGTTTATATAAAGAAATGTGTTTTAAGTGTAAATCAATATGTAATTAAGTTTTTTATGCTTTTATATTTAAATTATGAATGCCTTAAATCTTTATTTGATGCAACTTAAAAAAAAGGTAATTTGCTCAACCATTCAAAAGTGGTTTATATCAAGTTTCTAATTTCAGGTTAGATTTTGTAGAATATTTACATTAAGTAATATAGCCAACTCATTTATTTAGATTTAGAACAACTTAAAAAATTTGGTTTGTTTCACCTTCAGAAATTAGCTTACATGAACTACATGAAAAATTTTAAGTTAGAGTAAAAGGTTTATTTACATTACGTCAATGCTAAAATATTAGGTGTGACAGATTACTTCAATTGTTTTAATATAGCCTTTAATCTTCAATATAGCCAGTGCTATATTTTTTTCAGTAGGGTCAATCAGATGTACAGTGTCGGGTAAGTGTGGTGCTTTTATTGAAGGGATAATGACAGATAAATTTTTTTTTTTGGGGGGTGAACAATTTCTTTAATGTTTTCGGAGTTGTGGCTGTTCAGTAGAAAGTAATAGGCTCACCAATTTACAGTATGAGATTTCAATTTAACAAGTGTAATGTGAACAAGTTAGTTATTATGAGTATGGAAAACATATTTTCCTGCATTTTTTTCGGAAACTTTATTTGCCATCTACATACATTAACTCATGCTAGGGTACGTTTACTATGCTGAAATACAATTGAAAGCTATTTATTCATTTATCTTTGATTTGCTTACTTACTTAGAGAGATTCAGGTTGATTTTGCACATTTTTAATCCTTTTCAAATGCAGATTAACGTGCATATCAGCTGGATAACTAGCGAATGCTTTAGTAATGGGCTCTAAAAGACAGGTTCTCACTTTCCACGTCACTATGACATACATTGCCAGGATAAATACAGTCCATCCACACGTACAGTAGAAGCATTTAAAAATGACCAAGATCAGTAAGCTTCATTCTCAAGACATCAGGACAATGAAGTCTGCTGGAAGTTCCAGTCGCGAAATACACCGCCATCTGAAATCTGTTGGTGTAGACGTAACATTGAGCACCATCAGAAGACATTATAAAGACATAAAAAGTCTGCCTTTCAACATGCATCCCCCACCCCCAAAGACTAAGCTCCTGCTGGTATATACTGTAGCTCTTAAGGTCACTGAGGCACGCAAACCCCCTGACCACAATAAGGTGGCAATCCCTCAGGGGGGAAGATGAAAAATACGAATTATATAAATAAAATAAAATATCCTTAATCCAGATTTTATCAATCAACGACATAATATTTATCTTAGCTGGATGGTCTAATTCTCAAAACCGTTTAACCTAAAGAAAAACATAACACACTATAACTAGAATATTTACAAAACTGAAAGGTTTTTGAATAAAAAAAAACCTCATAACTCAAAAAGATCATATTATGTTTTTATATATTTTTTAGATTTTTTTTTAACTGAACAGCTCTCTTCTCTCCAATCCACTCCTAAACCAAAGTCTCCTATTTTTTCTCTGTGCGCGCGTGCTGCAGTCTGTGAATGAATACACGCAGCGGAGGTTTTACGTATTTAAAACGTAAAAAGGTGTCTCCATCATAAATAGACATGAATTAACTACAAACCGGATTCCAAAAAAGTTGGGACACTAAACAAATTGTGAATAAAAACTGAATGCAATGATGTGGAGATGGCAAATGTCAATATTTTATTCAGAATAGAACATAGATGACATAGATCAAAAGTTTAATCCGAGAAAATGTATCATTTTAAAGGAAAAATATATTGATTACAAATTTCACGGTGTCAACAAATCCCAAAAAAGTTGGGACAAGTAGCAATAAGAGGCTGGAAAAAGTACATTTGAGCATAACAAAAAGCTGTAAGACCAATTAACAGTAATTAGGTTAATTGGCAACATGATTGAGTATAAAAAGAGCTTCTCAGAGTGGCAGTGTCTCTCAGAAGCCAAGATGGGTAGAGGATCACCAATTCCCACAATGTTGCGCAGAAAGATAGTGGAGCAATATCAGAAAGGTGTCACCCAGCGAAAAATTCCAAAGACTTTGCAGTTATCATCATCAACTGTGCTAATATCATCCGAAGATTAAGAGAATCTGGAACAATCTCTGTGCATAAGGGTCAAGGGCGTAAAACCATACTGGATGCCCGTGATCTCCGGGCCCTTAAACGACACTGCACCACAAACAGGAATGCTACTGTAAAGGAAATCACAGAATGGGCTCAGGAATACTTCCAGAAACCATTGTCAGTGAACACAATCCACCGTGCCATCCGCCATTGCCAGCTGAAACTCTACAGTGCAAAGAAGAAGCCATTTCTAAGCAAGATCCACAAGCACAGGCGTTTTCATTGGTCCAGGGATCATTTAAAATGGAGTGTGGCAAAATGGAAGACTGTTCTGTGGTCAGACGAGTCATGATTCAAAGTTCTTGTTGGAAATGTGGGACGCCATGTCATCCAGACCAAAGAGGACAAGGACAACCCAAGTTGTTATCAACGCTCAGTTCAGAAGCCTGCATCTCTGATGGTGTGGGGTTGCATGAGTGCGTGTGGCATGGGCAGCTTGCATGTCTGGAAAGGCACCATCAATGCAGAAAAATATATTCAGGTTCTAGAACAACATCTAGTCATCTCTTTCAGGGAAGACCCTGCATTTTTCAACAAGATAATGCCAGAGCACATTCTGCATCAATCACAGCATCATGGCTGCGTAGGAGAAGGATCCGGGTACTGAAATGGCCAGTCTGCAGTCCAGATCTTTCCCCTATAGAGAACATGTGGCGCATCATAAAGAGGAGGTGCGACAAAGAAGGCCCAAGACGCTTGAACAGTTAGAGGCCTGTATTAGACAAGAATGGGAGAGCATTCCTATTTCTAAACTTGAGAAACTGGTCTCCTCGGTCCCCAGACATCTGCTGAGTGTTGTAAGAAGAAGGGGAGATGCCATACAGTGGTGAAAATGGCCTTGTCCCAACTTTTTTGGGATATGTTGACAACATGACATTTTGATTCACCATATTTTTCCATTTAAATGATACATTTTCTCAGTTTAAACTTTTGTTCCGTGATTTATGTTCTATTCTGAATAAAATATTGACATTTGCCATCTCCACATCACTGCATTCAGTTTTTATTCACAATTTTAGTGTCCCAACTTTTTTGGAATCCTGTTTGTGTATATATATATATATTGTGTGTGTGTGTGTGTGTGTACAGGGCCGTGCAGAGACGTTTAAAGGGGCGGGTGCTCAAAGTTAAAAAAGATAGAACATGCTGAATAACAACAATTCACATTCATAACGAATATGGAATTGCATCATGCTGTATGACTGTCATCAGGTCGGGACAATGCAAAGTAAACGTAGCCTATGTTTTACCTGATGGCGTACAATGTTGCTGTTGATTATTATATTATTAGTAATCATTTTTAAGAATCTATATAAAACACACAAACATGCACATGCAGTGCTTATTAAATGTTTAAACTGTAGAGATACAATAATTTTACTGCTGGAAAATCAGCATTTTATCTAATTTGAAATATAAACCTAATATTATCTGTTACTTAATATATTTTCTTTAAAAACAGTGTTTTTTTTATATCATAAATATAATAATCCATAATAATCCACTTGTGCAGTTCATAAAAGGACAGGTAATGTTTGTCGCGCTGTTGCACAAACAGCACGCTCATTTATTTCAATTCATTTGTTGTTATAGACTATAGTGTGCGTTGTACACCCTATTTACTGTTTTGCTACAGTCTGCACCTTCCAGTTAATTTGCCTGCTTCTCCTCCAGCTCCGCACCACCCAGTCTGCAGAAAATGCGCGTGCACTTTGCGTGCTCGTACCCGGCTCGTAACGAGCGCGCTCTGTCCTCAAGGGCGAGCATTGGTTAATGGCAGGCATGTGACTGATGCAAGCCCGATCCTTTTATTTAGCAAAATTGAGATTAATAGTTACATTTTATTGTTGGGGCAAATACAGGGCTCCATACGCACATACACAGAAAAAAGGAGGCAATCCTGGAGGAAAGGAGCGGGTGATCAAGCACCCGCCGCCCTCCCCCCTCTGCACGTGCCTATATGTGTGTGTGTGTGTGTGTGTGTGTGTGTGTGTGTGTGCGCGCGCGCACGTGTGTGTGTGTGTGTGTGTGTGTGTGTGTATGTCTTTACAGTATATACAACTTGAAAGCGCGCTCAGTTACAACTCAGTCCCTCTTCTCACCTTTGATAGGTGAGAAGTTATCAAACCGGTTTCGGATGGGGGAATTGGCACAATTCAGGGGTTTAAAACTATTTAACAAGACCGAGACGTCTCTGCCTAAAATGTATTTCTCCAGCAAAACATAGAATAAATAGAAATAAAATGTTTAATATTAATAATATTGATCTTAGCTGGATGGTCTAATTCTCCGAACCGTTTAAGATGGACATAACACACTATAACTAGAATATTTACAAAACTGAAAGGTTGTCTTATGAATAATAAAAAACAACTCATAACTCAAAAAGATCATATGTTTTTATATTTTTTTAGATCATAAATAGACATGAATTAATATATATATATATATATATATATATATATATATATATATATATAGTTAATTCATGTCTATGATCTAAAAAAAAAATTTTAATATATATATTATATAATATATAATATATAATATTATATATAATTATTAAATGCTGGACACAAACAGCAAATAACATGATGAAAAGCAATAAAGTGCTTAGAGTTTTCATGTTTTTTGCTGTTTGTGTCCAGCATTGAATAATTATTTCATCCATTATTTGACCACGGCTGGGAATAGGAGAATAGGAGCTGGAATGTGATTGTGAATTCCACATTCCACACTGTATATATATATAAAAAATGTGTTTCTGCTCATCAAAAACCGTTAACTATTAGTCAAAGATAACATAATTGAACACAAAATGCAGTTTTTAAATGAAGGTTTACGTTATTAAGGGAGAAAAAAACTCCAAATCTACATGGCCCTGTGTGAAAAAGTGATTGCCCCCCTTGTTAAAAAATAACTTAACTGTGGTTTATCACACCTGAGTTCAATTCCTGTAGTTACCCCCAGGCCTGATTACTGCCACACCTGTTTCAATCAAGAAATCACTTAAATAGGAGCTACCTGACACAGAGAAGTAGACCAAAAGCACCTCAAAAGCTAGACATCATGCCAAGATCCAAAGAAATTCAGAAACAAATGAGAACAAAAGTAATTGAGATCTATCAGTCTGGTAAAGGTTATGAAGCCATTTCTAAAGCTTTGGGATTCCAGCGAACCACAGTGAGAACCATTATCCACAAATGGCAAAAACATGGAACAGTGGTGAACCTTCCCAGGAGTGGCCGGCCGACCAAAATTACCCCAAGAGCGCAGAGACAACAGAGGCCACAAAAGATCCCAGGACAACATCTAAAGAACTGCAGGCCTCACTTGCCTCAATTAAGGTCAGTGTTCACGACTCCACCATAAGAAAGAGACTGGGCAAAAACGGCCTGCATGGCAGGTTTCCAAGGCGCAAACCACTTTTAAGCAAAAAGAACATTAAGGCCGTCTCAATTTTGCTAAAAAAACATCTCAATGATTGCCAAGACTTTTGGGAAAATACCTTGTGGACCGACGAGACAAAAGTTGAACTTTTTGGAAGGTGCGTGTCCCGTTACATCTGGCGTAAAAGTAACACAGCATTTCAGAAAAAGAACATCATACCAACAGTAAAATATGGTGGTGGTAGTGTGATGGTCTGGGGTTGTTTTGCTGCTTCAGGACCTGGAAGGCTTGCTGTGATAGATGGAACCATGAATTCTACTGTCTACCAAAAAATCCTGAAGGAGAATGTCCGGCCATCTGTTCATCAACTCAAGCTGAAGCGATCTTGGGTGCTGCAGCAGGACAATGACCCAAAACACACCAGCAAATCCCACTCTGAATGGCTGAAGAAAAACAAAATGAAGACTTTGGAGTGGCCTAGTCAAAGTCCTGACCTGAATCCTATTGAGATGTTGTGGCATGACCTTAAAAAGGCGGTTCATGCTAGAAAACCCTCTGGAGGGGCCAAAATTCCTCCAGAGCGCTGTAAAAGACTCGTTGCAAGTTATCGCAAACGCTTGATTGCAGTTATTGCTGCTAAGGGTGGCCCAACCAGTTATTAGGTTCAGGGGGCAATTACTTTTTCACACAGGGCCATGTAGGTTTGGATTTTTTTTCTCCCTAAATAATAAAACCCCTCATTTAAAAACTGCATTTTGTGTTTACTTCAAGATTCAAGATTCAAGAGAGGTTTCTTGTCAATACAGCAATATACACAGTATACATTGTATTGAAATGCCGTTTCACACAGGCCCTCCGTGGTGCCTTAATAAGAAAGAAATAGAAAACAAGAAATTACAACTAAATTATATCTAACTAAGCTAAACTAACTAAGTGACTATTTTTAAATAAACTATCTGTACACTAACAGGACAGGAAGACAATACAGTGCAATGATACAAAGTGAACATGTGCAATTGGTTCAGAGTACAGTGTGCGGGTTCAAGTTATTGTAGGAGTATTGGACGAGACAAGACAAGACATGTGCAAATTGCGACTAGTGCAAATCAGCATGAGGTAGAAAATTTCTTGGACAAAAATACAGTATGCAATACAATATGTGTACAATGTACAATATGTGTGGGTGTACAATATGTGTGTTGTACCACAGTCCAATTTGTGTGTTTTTGTATGAGGGTTTAGTTGTTTAGGTGAGTTTATAAATATAGGAGTCCATTATGTGTTTATGTTGAGTGTGTGTTTCGTATGTTTGTTCAGTTCTATGTTGTCAGTAAGTTGAGAACCCTTATTGCTTGTGGAAAGAAGCTCTTGCAGTGTCTGGCAGTCACAGTTCTGATGCTGCGGAACCGTCTGCCTGATGGGAGGAGGGAGAACAGTGCATGTGAGGGGTGAAAAGAGTCTTTCACTATGCTGCTCGCACGGCGGATCAGGTGTTTGTCGTAGAGTTGGGAGATGGCTGGGAGAGGGACCCCGATGATTCTCTCTGCTGTCTTCACTATCCGCTGCAAGGACTTCTTTTCAGCGGTGGTGCAGTTTCCGTACCAGACGGTGATGTAACAGCAGAGAACACTCTCGATGGTCCCTTGATAAAATGAGGTGAGGATGGGAGGTGGAAGACTGGCCTTCTTCAGTTTCCGAAGAAAGTGAAGACGTTGTTGTGCTTTCTTGGTGATGGTGGTGGTGTTCAGGTTCCAGGAAAGATCATCTGCCATGTGCACCCCCAGAAACTTCACACTGCTGACAATCTCGACAGCAGATCCGTTTATGTACAGTGGGGCGTAGGCCTTCGGGCTCTTCCTGAAGTTAACAACCATCTCTTTAGTCTTCTGAACATTAAGAGACAGGTTGTTATTTTGACACCAGTCCACCAGATGTTTTACCTCCTCTCTGTACGCAGACTCATCGTCGTTGGTGATGAGACCCACTACTGTTGTATCGTCTGCAAACTTTATGATGTGATTTGAACTGTGCTGTGCAGCACAGTCGTGCGTTAGCAGAGTGAAAAGCAGTGGGCTAAGCACACAGCCCTGTGGGGAGCCTGTGCTCAGTCTGAGGACCCCGGAGGAGTTGTTGCCTATGAAGACAGTCTGCGGCCTGTCAGTGAGGAAGTCCAGGATCCAATTACAAAGAGGAGTGTCTATACCTAGAAAGTCCAACTTCCTTACCAGCCTTTGGGGAATTATTGTATTGAATGCTGAGCTGAAGTCGATAAACAGCATTCTGACGTAAGTGTCCTTTCTGTCGAGATGGGAGAGGGTAAGTTGAAGAGCAGATGTGATGGCGTCATCTGTGGAGCGGTTTGGTCGATATGCGAATTGTAACGGGTCCAGAGTATGTGAGAGCTTAGACTTCATGTGACTCAGTACCAGCCTCTCAAAGCACTTCATGATGATAGATGTGAGTGCTATGGGGCGGTAGTCGTTAAGACAAGACACAGTTGACTTTTTTGGCACTGGGACAATTTTGGTGGTCTTCAGGCATGTAGGTATAACAGCAGAGCTCAGTGATGAGTTGAAGATGTCTGCAAAGATGACCGCAAGCTGATCAGCACATTCCCGGAGCACCCGGCCAGGTATGTTGTCTGGTCCTGCAGCTTTTCGTGGGTTCACTCTGCGGAGAGTCGACCTGACGTCTGTTGTGGATAGATGTAGTACCTGGTCGTTGGGGAAGGTGGTCATCTTCCTCGCTGGTGCCTCATTCTCTGCCTCAAATCGTGCAAAAAAGTTATTCAGCTCATCTGGTAGGGAGGGATCACTGCTACATTCCAATTGTGTTGGTTTGTAGCCCGTGATGGTCTGGATGCCCTGCCACATGCACCGCGTGTCTCTTTAGCTTGAGAAGTGGTTGCTAATCTTCTCTGCATACGCCCGCTTTGCCTCTTTGATGGCCCGTGACAGGTTGGCTCTGGCTGCAATGTAAGCTTCCCTGTCTTTGGACTTGAAGGCTCTGTCCCTGATTTTCACCAGGCTGCGCAGCTTTGCAGAGAACCAGGGTTTATGGTTTGCCCGGGTGACAACAGTCTTTGAGACAGTAACATCCTCAACGCACTTGCTGATGTAACCAGTCACTGAGGCTGCGTACTCTTCCAGATCGACTGAATGTTCATAGGTGGCTGCTTCTCTGAACATGTCCCATTCTGTGCAATCAAAGCAGTCCTGAAGGCCCCCGTGGCCACGTTCTCACCTCTTTCATGGCTGGTCTGAACTGTTTGTTTATTGGTCTATAGGCTGGAGTGAGAAGTATGGAGATGTGGTCTGATTGTCCAAGGTGGGGGAGGGGTGCAGCCTTGTATGCATGCTGGATGTTTGTATAAACAAGGTCTAACATGTTGTCCCCTCTTGTTGCAAAGTCAATGTTCTGATGAAATTTTGGTAGTACTGACTTGAGTGAAGCTTTATTAAAATCCCCGGCGATGATAAAGAAGCCATCAGGGTGGACTGTTTGTAGGTCGCTGATGATAGAGAAGAGTTCACTGAGTGCCCCGTTAGCTTTAGCGCTAGGTGGAATGTAAACAGCCACAATGATCACCACAGTAAACTCCCTCGGGATGTAAAATGGTCTGCATCTGACTGCTAAAACCTCCACTAGTTCTGAACAGTGCACAGAGACGATCGCTGCGTTCCTACACCAGCTGTTGTTGATATAAACACACAGTCCCCCGCCCCGAGTCTTACCGGCAGCTGTGGTATCTCTGTCGGCGCGGTAGCTGGCTAGCCCGTCTAGCTGGATTCCGGAGTCGCCGATGCCTTCATGCAGCCATGTTTCAGTGAAAATAAGAACACAGCAGTGTTCTATCTCTTTTCGGGAAGTCAGGAGTAGTCTTAAGCAGTCCAGTTTATTGTCCAAAGAGCGCACATTGGATAGGAGAAGTGATGGAAGCGCGGGTCGGCTACAGTTAGCTTTTAGCCTAGCATGTATCCCGGCTCTCTTACCGCGCTTCCGCCTCCTCGCACACCGCTTTCGATGAACTTCCGGGCGGGCACAGGGTCTCGGTGATGTCGCACTACGTCCTCCCGGAGCTCGCAGAATGCTGTAACAGCGTAGTGTCTCCAGTGTGTCGCCATCTGGATGAAAATAGCATTTTCCGATTTCCAAAAGTTGTTTACGGTTGTAGACATGTTTGTTCGTTGTTCCAATGGACATTGTAACTTAAACAAACCATCCAAACATAAATTAAACATAAATTAAACACGAATATTGCACCATGGTTTGGACCCGGTGTGGCTGCTGCGTCCTAGCGCGCCGCTCAGCTGGATACTTGTGTTATCTTTGACGAATAGTTAAATGTGTTTGATGATTAGAAACATTTTGTGCGACAAACATGCAAAAGAATAAGAAATCAGGAGGGGGGCAAATAGTTTTTCACACCGCTGTATATATATATTTAGAGAGAGAGAGAGATAGATAGGTGTTTTGCTGGCGAAAAACATTTTAGGCAGAGACGTCTACTCGGCCTTGTTAATTGTTTTTAAAACCCCCAGTTCTACGAATTCCCCCATCAGCGAAATCATGAATGAAAGGTGAGAAGAGGCATTATAATACAGTGGGTCTCCAAACTCAGAAGGCTACGTGTCAGTCGATAACTGCTCCTTTGATCTGCTGGTTACAGCGGGGCGCCGACTGCTGATGAGTAGCCTGTACAAGCCAAGCTCTTCCCCAAAAAATAATCTGAATGTCTGCAACAATCACTAACCATTAAAATGTTTTTTTAATTAAACACGAATATATAAATTACATTTTCTTTACACATATTTTCATTATATATACACGGGCATCGCTAGGCCATTTTTAGGGGGGCTTTAGCCCATCGTCCCCTTTAAATTTATTTAAAGTATTTTTCATGTCTGCCAGTTTTCAACAAAAAGCAGCAGTATTGTCAAAGAATCAACAGATAAATATTTAATATTATTGGCACCCACACAGTTTATTCCATTGTCCAGCCTCATAGGTGTGTTGTTTATATTGCTAATCAATGTAAGTTTAAAGTTATATGCTGTTTTCTGGTTACATTTGTCTGATTGTACCCGTACATAGAAAAAAGTTTATACGGTAAACACACACACACACACACACACACACACACACACACACACACATATATATGCTTAATTAAATTCTTAAATCGTGTTCACCCATGCACTGAAAAAAAGAACTTGTAAGATTTACTTGATAAAATCCTCTTAACAATTTGCACACATAGATCTTAAGTAAATTTTATTGCTCCAATATTAAGTAAAACTCACCCGTAATTGTCAGGTAAAATCTACTTAATAATTAAATTAACAATCAAAGAAATCAAGTAAAAGTTAAATAATTATATTTAATGCACAAATTAGATTTATTTAAAATAATCAAGTAAAGGTAATTCATTCCCAGATAGCGCACACACGTCGCAGAGATAATGCTCCCTAATGCATGTTACAATGACCAAATATGATAATAAATAAATAAACCACGCTCTCAGCTAATAATAAAACAGATTCGTTTATTTATTTTTTTAAATAAAAAATACATTTAATAACATGCAAACATTTGATTAATTTATACAAAAACGAGAAAACGAGAATACAGTAACTTACAAAATTAAACACCAACAGAAACGTTTTGTACTTTATGATTTTTAAATATGACCGTTAGATCCGTTGGTCAGGAAACTCCTGAAGTCAGATGCAGACACACTTTCAGTCACAAACTGCTGTGAAAAAATACAGAGATAGTTATTCAATTAAAATTCATGACACTTAATTTAGCAAATGAACAATATTTATACTTTGTTCCTCTCGCTTCACAACTCATAAGAACAGACCGAAACCAGAACCGAACCGGAGATTAAGGAAAAAGTGAGAAGCAAGAATCATGTGTGGAAAGATTAAGCATGCAAGGTCACAGGATGACTCGACTTCTTTTTCTTGTCTGCAATGCGATTTAGACAAATTAGAGCTGCTGTCAATACTGTATGAACATATGTACAGGTTCTTTACAGTTGAAATTTAACTTGTAACTTTAACACACACGACACAGTTTGTTCAGAAATGGCATCTCACTGGCGAGCCTTTGTCTGAACACGCCGTTTTCACTCGGGGTGGGGGTAAGAAACACACATCTCGGTTTATTAATCCGCGCGCTCGGTACGTTATTATTTTATTTATTTATTTATTTACCACAGGACCCCTGGGGGGCTCCGTAGGTTCAGGTTTTTACACGAAAATGGTGTTTTGTGAATCTCCACACCATTAAAAATTGAAATATTGCTAATTGTACGTCCTGAGATTAAGATGAACATTAATTGGGAGTCATGAAATTGAGAATCACATTCAAAACAGAAAGCTAAACTTACCTCGAACACGACAAACTCCAGCTCCAGCCACGCCGTGTTGTAACCTCCGTGATGATCCCCAACCGACTGATCCACAGCGCGGGCACAGCGTCTCCAAACACGCATGCGCGGTTTAATTTGGACACATTTTCGGCTTCAGTAGACACACAATACTTCAGACTGAAACACGACTGCCCCCTACAGGTAATGAAGGGCATGTTCACAGCTTCCCGCACGCCGCAGCGTAAAGCCGCGGCAAGTCACGGGATCCCTTTTCTCGAAACGCGCGTTTTTAATGGCAACATCAGTATATGTCGCCTCTCTTTATGATAGATTTAATGATAGATTTTTGATGAAGTGTGTACCAACAACATACGTAGCACAATGCATGTGTGTGAATGGCTGAAATGCGGTTATGAATAAGCCTTTAATGAATGTAAAATGTTCGCGTGAACCCGAGGCGCGCGCGTGCTCTTTCACTTTGCCGAGTTTAAAGTTAGATAAATGCGCGTGTCGATATGAGAGATTTATAAGAGATTTCTCTTCCCCAGGAATACAACAAACACAATTTTATACGTGTTAAATAAGCGCTGTCTTTGCGGCACTGTGCGAAATGCATGCCGTTGTGAGCCGCCTTATTTCAGTCATGATATATTAACATTTTTGTAGTGGACCGCACGTGCACAACCTCTTGCTTGCGAGCCCGGCAGAAGTAATGATTAACCAATGATTACTCTATGAATGCATCGGGGAAACAGACTGGCCATTTTAATAATTAATTGATGTGGAGTTTTGGTTCATTTTCTGACGCGTTCAAGTTCACCGAAACTGAAACAGAATAGCCCTGTATACCTTATTTTATAAGGTTTTTGTCGGCATTGGTACAGCGCAACGGGGTGCTATAAAAATGTAATTTGTTAAAATGTTTTAATTATTTATTAGAGAACATTATGATGATCATAGCCTCCTGCATTTAATTCTTATATTAACGAAAAAACACATCGACATCTGCAGACTGTTACACCCGGTCTAGGTCGGACCGTAACAGGAGTGAAAAAAAAGAACGGGGTGAGACCAAAAGTGAGTTTGCTTACTGATTATTTACAAAACGGTGAATAAACAAATCCCCAAAAAGGTGGCTGTAAGCTTCAGAAGCCGACAAGGCCAAAACAATAAACAAAATTCCCTCTACCTAGTACCAAAGTGAAACAACTAACCTGCACCAGGAATAAAGAAACAGAAATACAAGATTCTTCCCTTACTCCCTAACTAACAAGAAACCAAGAAAAACAAAGGGCAAACAAAATAGCGTCGACTCCTTACTAAGCCACTCAATAACGAATTAAATACAAATATATGCAACAGTATGTACAAACCAAACCAAACAAAACTAAGAGGGGCAAACACATACTGTAGGCGTAGTCAAAAACAAGCAAAAAGGTCACACACGGAATCGGCAAACAAAACTAAGCATCAAAAGGGGAAAGTCTAAGAGTAGTCAGAAACGTAGCAAAAGGTGTCATACACGGAATAACATTCAGGAACAAGCATAAGATAAACAGTAAGCAAAACATGGTCTATAGCACTCTGTTATGAAGGCCTTAAGTAGGCCTCTGGGTCTCCTGGAGAACCAATCATCTGGGAGGAGGCGGGACCAACAAAGGTCAGACAGAGCAGCAACCAGTAGATTTACAGGCACACTGATGAGGGTGGAACCTGAAACAACAAGGGGAGACACACCCTATCCCACCACCAGCAGAGACAAAGCAAGCATAACCAGACACAAAAAAACAAATCAATTCAATATCGTAACACCCCCTCCCTTAAGAGTGAATATCCTGTTCACAATTATAATCATGGCATCAAGATTTAATGCTACGCAGAGGTATGGCTTCAGGATATCTAGTAGCAGCATACATAAGGGTTAGCAGATACACATTACCAGACTTGATTCGAGGAAGGGGACCAACACAATCTAACAAAAGTCTCCCAGAACAGGGATAGGTTGAAGCGGAGCAGGGGGAATAATCTGGTTAGGTTTCCCTGCAATTTGACAAACATGACAGGATCAACAGTACGTAGCAACATCAGATTTCATGGCAGGCCAAAAGAAATTATTTAAAACATGGAGGTAGGTCTTCCTTACACCAAGGTGACCAGCAAGATCATGGTCATGGGCAATACGCAAAACTTCTATATGGTTTTGGAACCACAACCTGGAAAACAGCCCTTGACTCATGCTTAACATCAGAGGGTGACCACTTTCGCATTACAACATCCTCATCAAAGAAATATGCTACTGAGTTTTGAGGTAACTCAGCACTATCTACAGCTGCAGCAATACAACGAGAGCGAGAGACGTGTCGGATTTCTGAGCGGCAACAAGCTGCTGTCGCCCAACACCCCATGTAGCGACATTATCTTGTACAGAGGAGGCCTTATCCTCCGGTGATGTGGACTGGAAGACACATTCCCATCTTCAAATACTGTATTATCACTACACATGAATGAATTAGAAAGATCGTCAATATCCTTCATTTTACGAGCCTGAGCGCGCGTCACCACACCAGTAACTCACAGAGGGAAACTCACGTGACAGCGCATCACTTTCATGCACGTCAGGAGCATGCGTTACAACAGGCAAGTGAAAAACCTTACCACCAGCTAAGTCGTTACCCAAAATAAGAAAGACTCCTTTAATTGGCAACTGAGGACAAACTGCGACCTTAACAAAGCCAGACACAATATCACAGAGACGATAAATCGTATGTAATGGAGCTTTCACCACTCCAAGTTCAATTCCATGAACTAAAACATCTGCACCACAACTAGACTGGACAGATAAAGGCAAGACACCTTCCAAAATAAATGACTGAGTGGCGCCGGTGTCTCTCAGAATACGAAGTGGCGTAGGCTCAGAATCTGTGTCTGAAAGTGAAACCATTCCATCCAAGATAAAAGGGTTAAATGCAGCGTCCACCGATGAAAGCGAAGTTGAACTTTCAGCTGGCTGCGGTGGTACCTGAACTAAAGCCACACTCTTAGTGTTCTGTGCTTTACGACGGTTCTTATGTATTAATGCGGGACAGGTAGCGATAAAATGTCCAGATTCGTGACAATAGAAACATTCACGGAAATCACTACCATGCTTAGATGCGCTAGCAGAAACTTTAGGGCTACGATTTGCCATATCATGGCGTGGAGGCGAAAACACAGTTTTGTGAGTGATCACAAACTCCTCAGTCAAAACGGCAGCATTAGCGAGAGATGAGACTTTTTGTTCATTTAAATAAACAACTATTTTGTCCGAAATACAGTCTTTGAACTCTTCTAATAGTATCAGTTCTTTTAACTGATCAAAGGTGGTTACTTTACTGGCTGCACACCACTTATTGAACAAAACGCATTTTTCACGGGCGAATTCAACAAATGTTTGGCATTTTTTCGAAACTTTTGCCGATAAGCTTCGGGGACAAGTTCATATGCACATAACACGGCTGACTTAACAGTTTCGTAATCAACACTTCCTGAGCTTTACCCACAAACTTGCACTGTAAAACTAAGGACCAAATACTCCTAGTCCACTGCAAAGTGGCAGCGATGCCTGAACATAGGCACCAAAGCAATGTGCTTACTTACATCAAATCCAGAACTTACTGACACAGTGGGTCCTACTGTACCACAGGTGATGATTCAGATACAGGCACGCGTGCAGGCACAGGCGAGGATGCGCGAACAGGTACAAGAGACACAGATGCGCTAGTGGGCCCAAACCTTGAAGCCAACTCCAGCTCCAGCTCTTTCAGCAAGACATGGTCATTTATTCATTCATTCATTTTCTATACCGCTTAGTCCTGTGTTCAGGGGGGGACCTGGAGCCTATCCCAGGAGACTTCGGGCACTAGGCGGGGTACACCCTGGACAGGGTGCCAATCCATCGCAGGGCACACACACATACACACACTCACACACCCAATCACACACTACGGGCAATTTAGGAACGCCAATTAGCCTAACCTGCATATCTTTGGACTGTGGGAGGAAACCGGAGTACCCGGAGGAAACCCACCAAGCACGGGGAGAACATGCAAACTCCATGCACACAGAGACGGGAATCGAGCCTGGCCGGGGAATCGAACCCAGACCCTGGAGGTGCAAGGTCACATGGTCATTTAGTTTAGTTTATTTCAGTTAATAAATCTACTACAAAATTAAACATAAAAAAAGATAGATTTTATCATTACATATGATAAAATCTAAAGGCTTACTGTGTTAACGTTTACTTTGCTTCAATTCGATCATAATAAGATTTTATTTAATTTGAATTCTACATTTGTACTGTAATTTTAGTTCTGTGATTATGAATTCGTTTAACTACAATGTTTCACTTGATTTTATCCGCAACTACATGCAGAGCTGCGGCTCATTAATCCTTGAGAGAATGAACTGATGCCTGAGGCATCAGTCTATAGTTATATAGCGTCACTCAGTGGTAAAAGCTAGCAAACACACAAACCGAAATGTCGCCACCGTGAGCCATGCCGGTAATACTAGACTACCGCATGAGTAACTACTGTAGTTTAACACTCTGGGGTCCGCACACGCATACAGTATATGCGTTTTGAGGCGTTTTCCCCTGATGACGCCAATAAGAACTTAAAGTACACTTTCAGTTTTGATCGTACAGACAAGATCTATATATTAATTGAATCTGTAAAGTGTCTACTTTAATTTTTTTATGCACACATGTTAAAAATAAAACTTTGTGCATTAATAAAATAAATAAATTAAACCGGGTGTGCTTTCAGCCGTCTCAGTCTCCGCGAAAATCTTTTTGAAACACGTCACTAAAATGAACTGAAACTCCATGAATACTGCACACACAGACATGGGACATATATCTATAGAAAGCTTAAAGGGTCTACTTTTACATTAACCAATTCAACTCGAAAACAAATAATCAGTTTTTATGTAATCTGTATGAAAGTAAGGAGTGGTACAGATTCATCCGCGGTCACCGGACGCTACGAACGGCAGAAAAACTATATCGATTGTAACGCCCGTGTGAACAAAGCCTAAATTCCAGCAAGAGTCTAAAGTTTTATTTATTTATTTATTTATTTATATGTATACGCATCTTTTGTATTGTTTATACCGTGTTTCAAATGGTCAAATTGTTCACCAGCTGTTGTTTGCGAATGATTGTATGCGCGTCCATTCTTCAAGTTTCAATTTTTGTTTTTGTTTAGGACTGTGGCTGCATCACCTGCGCCGAGCACAAGAAAGACACGCAAGTGTCGTTCAGTTTTGAGTTCGCTGGCGATCCACGAGTAAGTGCACATTCAGTATATCATAGATGTTAGTTAATTCATTCATTCATTCATTTTCTATACCGCTTAATCCTGTGTTCAGGGTCGCGGGGGACCTGGAGCCTATCCCAGGAGCCTTCGGGCACTAGGCGGGGTACACCCTGGACAGGGTGCCAATCCATCGCAGGGCACACACACACATACACACACTCACACACCCAATCACACACTACGGGCAATTTAGGAACGCCAATTAGCCTAACCTGCATATCTTTGGACTGTGGGAGGAAACCGGAGTACCCGGAGGAAACCCACCAAGCACGGGGAGAACATGCAAACTCCATGCACACAGAGACGGGAATCGAGCCTGGCCGGGGAATCGAACCCAGACCCTGGAGGTGCAAGGCGACAGTGCTAACCACTACACCACCGCGCCGCGATGTTAGTTAAATATAACTATATTATATAAATATATAATATTATTGTATATATATATATATATATATATATATATATATATATATATATATATATAGATAGATATTCATCATAGTAAACTGTAGTGTATTGTAGAAAAAATGTAGTTAAGTATTGATAAAGTCATTTGTTCTAAACAACTGCAGCAGGGCCGTGTAGAGATGTTTAAAGGGGCGGCTGCTCAAAGTAAAAAAAAAGATAGAACAGGCTGAAGAACAACAACTCACATTCATGACGAATCTAATATGGAATTGCATCATGATTGTCATCAGGTGGGGACAATGCAAAGCAAATGTGGCCTATGATTTACCTGATGGCGTACAATGTTGCTGTTGAGGGATTACTGCTGCTCCTGTTGCTGATAGTGCTGGAGGGCAGGGCTGTGTTGTATAATAATCCATAATTATGTGGATATTCATATTAGATTGTTTTAGTGAAATAAAAGCCCTCCAGAAAAGAAGGGAAAAGTCCTGTAACTTACTTTAAAACAAAACATGTTCCCTAAAATGGTGGACAGAGCTACAGACCCACTTGTAACACCCTTACCCAGTTAGCTAGCAGTTAATGACCACCACTACTTGTGCAGTTCATAAAAGGACAGGTAATGTTTGTTGCGCTATTGCACAAACAGCACGCTCATTTATTTCAATTCATTTGTTATTATAGACCAGTGTTTTTCAACCTTTTTTGAGCCAAGGTACATATTTAATTGAAAAAAATCACAAGGCACACCAACAACCGTAGGTACAGTTCATTATGATTCACCGTGAGTTTTTGGCGCTATGAGTACGTTTCCATCTTCCCGCATGAAAAATTAACGTTTAATTTTTTTGACGGTCCTTTGCGGACCTGCAGAACTTCGCGGAACGTCGGCGGGCAATCGCGGCAGCTGCAATGGCATATTATCCACAGACTTATTAGTTTTCAAAAAATGTTTTGTCCTGTAATTTACTGTTCCCTTTCAAAGGCTTTCTCTCGATGCTGCGTGAGAACGCTATGGGAACCATTTTGTGTGTCGGTTGTGAAGCATGTGTGCAAACACGGCAAATTTTTTGGCTATATATAACCTCGGTCAGGTGACGTCATCTGATTTGACGCAGCTGCAGGTTATAAATACTAGTGAGCCGGCGACACACCTCAGATAATTTTTCTTCATGCTGACATTGTGATCGCGTGTGGGCAGCAAGCATTTAAAAGCCATTCTAAACAGTGCCGCTCTGCACTCCTGGGGCTCACAGGTTGAATTGGCCGAGGCACGAGAGACAGAGTTCCTCCTTTCTCTCGCCCTCTCCCCGGATCACGCGCTCTCTCCCTCCACTTCGCGAGCGCACTTCGGTGCTTCTCGTAAGTGTTTGGGAGAGACTCACTCTCTTGCTTCTGTAGATGTAGCTACCTCAGAACGATCCTCTAGAGATGATAAAGAGTATGAGGAGTTACTTGGAGTTATAACACGCGCAGTCGAACGATTACACATTGACTGGCCACAGGAGCAAGCTCACCCAAAACAGTTGAAATTAGATGACAGATTTCTGTCGGGTGGCCAGGAGATGGCGCCACAACACCGCGCACTCCCCTTTTTTGATGATCTCCACAACGAGTTATCTCGTTCATGGAGACATCCTTTTTCTTCCCGTATCTTTGTACCTTCGACTTTTTATTTGAATTTCGTTGATGCAAAGGCATGAGGGTGTGAGATGATGCCCCAGATTGAGGAGATGCTCGTCGGCTATCTCGCTCCTGGAACATCATCCTCGCTGGTAGGGAAGGTGTTCCGAACAGCAGGTCAGGCCGGCGCTTCCTTGCACACCATGGCAGGTTTGCAGGCGTACCAGGCTGACCTGCTGAATGATCTGAGCATGAGCAGCAATATGAATCAGGAAGCGTTCATAGAATTACACCGGGCTACTGATCTGTCCCTGTGTGCGACGAAAGAGACAGCCCGTGCAATTGGCCGTTCTATGGCCTCCCTGGTGTCTGCAGAGAGGCACCTCTGGCTAAATCTAACTGGCATTAAGGACAAAGATCGAGCATTCCTTCTCGATGCTCCCATCTCACCCTCAGGCCTATTTGGCGAAGCGGTTAATACCGTCGCCACCAGGTTTAGAGAGGCTAGGCTTTATGAACAGGCTTTTGGGAAATTTCTCCCACGCCTTGCCCAGGTGTCGAGGCCATCGGCCACCCAACCTCGACATGATCTGAATCTTGCTAGGCGAGAAGCGCAAAAGGAAAGCGTCAGTAGCCGCGCCCCCCCCCCCCCCCCCAAGGACTGGGGTACAGCTCGGCGCCCCCCTCAGGCCGCCCCCAAGAGTATAGATCACTCTGTCTTCTTTACGAAGAAGAAGCGTTCCTGAGAGCAGAGCTCAGGACCATGGGGGTGACCCCCCCCCGGGAGATCGACACGTTAGTCCTTCGGTCGCATCCTGCCATATTCCAGGACACCGAACCACTAACACCCCCCAGCCCAGTGGAATTACTTGTAGCCCTTTCAGAGAAGCTGGCAGCGTGGAAGCTACTGCCAGGCATATCCCCTGGGTTTTAAAGACTGTAGAGAAAGGATACAGGATCCAGTTTACATATCGCCCTCCGCGTTTCAACGGCGTGGTCTCCACTTCCGTGATACCGGAAAGGCATTTTCTGATTTCCGAACTGCAGAAACTACTGCAGAAGGGAGCCATAGAACAGGTTCCTCCTCCAGATATGGAGTCAGGCTACTACAGTCGGTACTTCCTGGTTCCCAAGAAGGACGGGGGTCTACATCCAATTCTAAATCTTCGCGGTTTGAACCGCTGTCTCAAAAAATGTCTTCAAAATGTTGACCATAAAAACTATTGTCTCACAAATCCAACCACAGGATTGGTGTGTGACAATAGATCTAAAGGACGCATACTTCCACATAGAAATTTTACCACAGCACAGGAAGTTTCTGAGGTTCGCTTTTGGGGGGAAAGCCTACCAATTTCGAGTTCTTCCATTCGGTCTAGCCCTATCACCCCGCTTGCTTCTCTTGACTTCAACCCAAATCCACACATTTCTGCTCCTATGTCCTCCCCTACACAGAGAACAGTCACAGTCACTACTCCTGCACTCCCAGCAATCAACATCTCAGTGGATCAGGTTAAACATGGCCTGAGTAAGATCAGCCCTACAAAAGCTGTAGGTCCGGATAAGATCAATCCGAGAGTCCTGAAATCCTGTGCTCCCCAACTATGTGGTGTCCTCCAGTACCTCTTTAGCCTGAGTCTGTCTCTTCGGAAAGTCCCTGCACTGTGGAAAACATCATGCATTGTGCCGGTTCCCAAAACACCACGTCCCTGTGCCCAGAACGACTACAGGCCGGTTGCTTTAACATCGCACATTATGAAGGTGTTTGAGAGACTGATCCTGGATACACTTCGTCCCCTGGTGAAGTCCTCTCTGGACCCTCTTCAGTTTGCCTATCAGCCGTTCATGGGTGTTGATGACGCCATAATACACCTGCTACATCGCACCTACTCTCACCTTGACAAGCCTAGGACCTCCGTAAGGATGATGTTCTTTGACTTCTCCAGTGCCTTCAACACCATCCAACCAGCAGTACTGGGGGAGAAATTAAGGAACATAAACATTGACCCCCGCTTGGTTTCCTGGATCATGGACTACCTGACCTGTCGCCCCCAGTATGTCCGACTAAAGAACTGTGTGTCAGAGACTTTGATCTGCAGCACTGGAGCTCCCCAGGGGACGGTACTATCTCCATTTCTTTTCACCCTCTATACATCCGACTTTAGATATAACTCAGAGTCATGCCACCTGCAGAAGTTCTCTGACGACTCTGTGGTTGTTGGGTGTATAGAGGAGGGTGACACCTCGGAGTATCAGTCTGTTGTGGATGACTTCGTTTCCTGGTGTGAGCGTAATCACCTACAACTCAACATCAGGAAAACAAAGGAGATGGTGGTAGACTTTAGGAGAAGCAAGACCCCTGTGACTCCTATATCTGTCAAGGGGGAGATAGTGGACATTGTCTCCGATTACAAATATCTGGGAGTTTATCTGGACAACAAACTTGACTGGTCACTCAACACAACGGCACTCTACAAGAAAGGTCAGAGTCGATTGTACTTTCTTCGAAGGCTCAGGTCTTTTAACGTCTGTAATACCATTCTACGGATGTTCTATGAGACCGTTGTGGCGAGTGTCATTTTTTACGTTGTGGTCTGTTGGGGTGGTAACATTAAGGTGTCTGATAAGAACAAACTGGACAAGTCCATTAAAAAGGCCGGATCTGTGCTCGGCCTGGAGCTTGACTCGGTGGATGTAGTAGCAAAGAGGAGGATTCTGTCCAAAGTACAATCCATTGTGAACAATCCTTCTCACCCGCTATACAGTGTTTTGGCTGAACAGAGGAGCAGTTTCAGCCAGAGACTGATTACTATCAAGTGTTCCACCGAGCGTCACAGGAGATCCTTTCTCCCAACGGCCATAAAACTTTACAACTCTTCTCTGTAACTCATACACACATGTATGTGGATTTTTTCACTGACTGGTATACAACAGGACACTAATACGTACCCTTTTTTTTTTTTTTTTTTTTTTTTGTATTATTATTTATTACCTTTATTACCTTCCTTAGTTAAACAACTGTGAGCACCTGTAACCAAGCATAAGCAATTTCCCTTTGGGATTAATAAAGTTCTTTGAATCTTGAATCTTGAATTGAATCTTGTCTGTCTTGGGAAATACTATTCAGAGACTCTCCTCTTCGGAACTCTGATAACTGGGATTCTGCTGATTGGATTAGGTGGATTACTTGGATATCGAAAAATCTTAAAAGCAATCAGTCTCAACCCCAAGAGACTGGCTGGCTGGGAAATAATGGTGACGAGAGCTGTCAGAAATCAGACTGTGGTTATGGACCGCAAATTGGATACCATCTTGGGGAGACTGGCAGCTACACAACGTGATTTGGACGGACCTGGAGACCAGTGATGGACATTAAATATCTGTGAAATTGGCAGGTATTGATCGAAATTTGGAAAATATATATACATTTTTTTTTCTGCCCTTCTCTTTCCAGCTACTGCATTTCAAGGCAGTGGCTGGAGACATAACAACTCCCCGAAGACCAAGATAACGAGACGCTCTGGAATCTACCCCTCCCCCTTCAAGGTCACCTGGCGCAAACTATTACGGGATGTTACAGGCTTACAAACTGACACGCACGCACTTACACACTCACAGAACAGCTACAGATAGACACTCTACCTTCCCCATTTCCAACGCCTTCGTGTGCTTATTCCCCTCGGTGTGGGCAGTCGGAATCGGGACCAGCACTCTTTAGCTGCAGGGACTGGAGCTGTTCGCCTACATTGGACATTTCCTATCCCTGTACCCTTATTGTTGCAATGTTGATGTCTTGTGATTACATGTTTTTCTGTGCTTACTGCTGAGGTATTTTTTTGTACCCCTGATCCCACACTGCCCTCTCCGAAGGACAGTCTGGGAGGGGATTTTTTTACCCTCGTTATCCTAATGTATCTGATTCCTTGTTTTCTATGATGGCGCCTGGGAAATGGCTGCCGTCGCGACCCTGTGGTTGCAAAAAAAAGCATTTCACTGCATTTCATACTGTATGACTGTGTATGTGACAAATAAAATTTTAATTTGAATTTCATACACGAAATGCATGGATGCAGTTCTGTCTCCCAGGGGAGTTCACACGAGAACAAATCCCCGAAGGCGGATAAGGGTTACGCGCAAAGGATTCTGTACCCTTTCTATGTGGTTCAGACCCCGATTTCTCAGCTTGGGTCCCACTCTAGGTCCGTCTTGATGTCGCAAAATGCTAACGACAGACGCTTCCCTTACCGGCTGGGGCGCGGTCTTGGATGGCCGTCCAGCCCAAGGGAGCTGGAGAGGCCACCTTTTCGCATGGCACATCAATTGCCTTGAAATGATGGCTCTATTTTTAGAAATGATGGCTATATTTCCTCCAGCAGCTGAGAGGCTACCATGTCCTAGTGCGGGTGGACAGCACATGGGTAGTCTCCAACATAAATCGCCAGGGCAGCCTGCATTCGCGCCGCTTAAACCAGCTAGCGCATCAGGTTCTGCTCTGGGCTCAGGACAAGTTCGGACAATATTTCCGGGCCCGAGCTCTGTAACCTTCACGTTTGGCCCCTGAACGGGACCAATTAAGTCAAGCTGGCCTTTCAGCCGGCGTAATTGACACCATCCTAAGTGCTAGGGATCCCTCCACTAGGAGAATTTATACCTTCAAATGGAAGGTATTCGAAAGTTGGTGCATGGCAAAGCAGGTGGACCCAGTCCACTGCCAAATCGTTTCAGTGCTGGAATACCTGCAAGAGAAAATGTCCTCGGGCTTGTGCCCTAGTACCCTCCGAAACGTACGTGGCCGCTATTTCAGCCTGCCACGTCCTGACTGAAGGGGTTACTGTGGGAAATCACCCTTTAGTTGCCCGTTTCATTTGTAGAGCTAAACGGTTGAGGCCACCCAATAGAGCCACGGTCCCTTCGTGGGATTTATCTATCATGCTCGAAGGTCTAATCGACACTCCTTTTGAACGACTCAAAAGTGAAGTGCCCGACAAGCTTCTGACTCTCAAGATGGTTCTTCTTATGGCCATTTCCTCTCTCAAGAGGATCTAGAGGATCTAGGGTCAAGGGACGCAACAAAGAAAATAATAAATTTATAATAAATGAATAAACCTTGCAACCAAGATTTCAGTGCGTGGGTTTTTATTTTACACACACGCATGCACACACAATACAGGAAGCTCTGGGCTTCAGGCCCAAACAATAAACAACCCCCAAACAATAAACAACCAAGGCCCAAACAATAAACAACCCCCCCCTATCTCCACCCTCAAACTAACTAAACTGTCAAAGAAAATAATTGAAATCAAAATACAAAAACTAAACTAACTTCCTAACTATTAATACAAAACAGGAGAATATGGGGGACAACAAAAATGGCACCCAACCCCTACTGCTTCCTTGAAACTATATACAGACAAAAAAAAAGAACAACCAATATATATACAAAATATTTACAATGAGAAGAAAACTATATACAATAGCGGGAGGAACACTTCCATCCACGCGTACACAAAAACACAAAAGAAACCCAAAACAACAAAAGGGAAGGAGAGAGAAGCCAAGATGGCGCCGGTGAGGTCGGCTGCCGTCACCACTGCTCCGACCACCTTTTCTTTGTTTTTGTTCTTTAAGTTAGTTTTCAGTGTTTTAAAATCGGCAAAATCACCACCATTGAGTACATTAGGTATGATAGAGACACTCTTGTTTCTATTGGTATACAATGTACTCACAATTCGACAGTTTTAACTCCGGATCCGAGCTGGCCGAGTGAGATCCTGAGGGAGAACAATGGACGCGATGCGAAGCGACGAACCCGAGGGAGACGAGCTGGTGTGAGGAACCGGCTCAGGGCCCGTGCACACCGCACACCTCTGCCTAGTATCCTGCTCGCCAACGTCCAGTCACTGGAGAACAAGCTCGATGACCTCAGGGCCAGGATAAAGTTCCAGAGAGACATTCGGGACTGCAATCTCCTCTGCTTCACCGAGACATGGCTGAACCCAGTGGTGCCAGACCACGCCATACAGCCGGCCGAGTTCTTCTCGGTTCACCGCATGGACAGGACGCGGGACTCGGGGAAGTCAAGAGGAGGCGGCGTGTGCTTAATGGTGAACAACAGCTGGTGCAACAGCGCGAGCGTTGTTCCTCTTACACGCTCCTGCACACCAAACCTGGAACTACTGTTCATCATGTGTCGTCCATTTTATCTTCCACGGGAGTTCACATCGGTCATAATCAGCGCCGTTTACATACCTCCACAAGCGGACACTGAAACTGCCTTATGCGAGCTGCATGAGGCGCTCACACAGCACCAGACACAACACCGGGACGCTGCGCTCATTGTGGCGGGGGATTTTAATAGTGCCAACCTCAAACGCGCAGCGCCGAACTTTTATCAGCACATCACCTGCCCCACCAGGGGCAAAAGGACACTGGACCACTGTTATACCATGGTCAAAGACGGTTACAAGGCACAATCTCGTCCAGCGTTTGGTAAATCCGACCACGCCGCCATCTTCCTCATGCCAAAATATAAACAAAGGCTGAAACAGGAAGTTCCGGTTCAGAGGGAGGTCGCGCGCTGGACAGACCAATCGGTGGCCGCGTTACAGGACGCACTCGATGACGCAGACTGGGACATGTTCAGAAACAGCTCCGATGATGACGTCAGCGTGTTTACCGAAGCGGTTGTGGGATTTATTGGGAAGCTAGTGGACGATACGGTGGAGAAAAAGACTATCAGAACGTTTCCCAACCAGAAGCCGTGGGTGGATAAAACCATCCGCGACGCTCTGAGATCTCGCACAGCTGCCTACAACACGGGACTTGCGTCGGGGGACATGGAACCGTACAAGGCTGCGTCATATAACGTCCGGAAGGCGGTGAAAGAGGCGAAGCAGCGCTACGGGAGAAAACTAGAGTCACAGCTTCAACAGAGTGACTCTAGGAGCCTGTGGCAGGGACTGAGAACAATAACGGACTACAAAGCACCAGCATCCGGTATGACGAACGCGGACGCGACTCTGGCAGACGAGCTGAACACATTTTACGCTCGCTTCGAGGCTGCAGCTAAAGACGCTAGCAATGCTAATGCTAACGGCGCTAATGCTAACGGCGCTAATGCTAGCGGCACTAACGGCTGCAGACAGGAAGACACAGTCAGCACCGGGAACGCGCTCATCATCTCCGAGCACGACGTGAGGAGAGCCTTCAAAAGAGTGAACACCAGGAAAGCAGCAGGACCAGACGGCATCTCAGGTCGTATTCTCAGAGCCTGCGCAGACCAGCTAGCACCTGTGTTCACTGAGATATTCAACATCTCTTTATCTCAGTCGGTGATCCCCACATGCTTCAAAGAGTCCATTATTGTTCCTGTTCCAAAGAAACCACATCCTGCTTCGCTCAATGACTATCGCCCTGTAGCCGTCACCTCAGTAGTGATGAAGTGCTTTGAACGCCTTATCAGAGACTTCATCATTTCTTCACTACCCGACACACTGGACCCACTACAGTTTGCATACCGTCAGAACCGCTCCACAGACGATGCAATCTCTCATCTCCTCCACACATCACTCACTCACCTGGACACTAGGAAAGGGAATTATGTTAAAATGCTCTTCATCGACTACAGCTCTGCTTTTAACACAATAATTCCTTCCACACTCACCACCAAGCTGGAGCACCTGGGACTGAGCTCATCTACAGTTGTTACAAAATCGGAGCGTCGTATTTAACGTCGCCGCCGCATTACGGCATGTGCATTTGCTGTGCATTTGCTTGCTTTTACCACTGAGTGGCGCTATATAACTACAGACTGACGCCTCATGCCTTACATTCTCTGTCTCATTAATGAGACGTGTCCCATTAAATAATACACGTAGTAGCCGATAACATCAAGTGAAACACTGTAGTTGATCGAATTCATAATCACAGTACTATAATTACAGTACAAATGTATAATTCAAGTTAAATCAAATCTTATTAAGATCAAATTTAAGCACAATAAATATTAACACAGTGAGCCTTTAGATTTTATCACGTGTAATTAGAAAAGAAGTGTGTATGGTTTTATTTAAATATAATTTTCTAAACCAATAAGATAAAAATAACACCAAGTTGTTGTAGATTGTAGGTTGTTACAATGTTTTCTCTTATTTATTAAAGAAAATTATGATGACCATAACAGCCTACTGCATTTCATTATTTATAATAACACAAAAACAATATTACAATATTTGTTATTTTAATATAAACTCGGTATCATTATCCTCCTTGTGTATGTGTAAAAAACATTTGATTTGTTCTATTTTTTATTCTGATAGTGTGCTCAATTTGTTTCTAGTAATTTATATATTTAAATTCGGATGCCTTTTACTGTTACAAATTTAACTCTTTGCAAAATAATAAAAATGTGTCTTGCTGTACAAGCCCTTGTGTTGTTGTTTGTGCTGCTGTTCTTTAATAATACCAATAATCAGATACAAACAGTCTGTCTAAACGAAAATTAAGCAATGCTTCTTAACTCATCATTATGTGGATATTTTTCATGTTCGTTGGATAAAGTATGTACTGCAATGATTTGGTCTACTCTGTACTGTATGTGCGTGAGAGAGAGGGGTGTCGCGGTCGTGAAACAAAGGCTCATTTCAGCTCATTCAGTTTCTCTGAATGGATAGGTGAGAACAGCTGATTCACGGTGATTAATTTGCATTTGAGTGTTGTCAATTGAGCCAAGTGAAAAGAAGACAAACATCAAGATGAACAACATATAAAACTGAGACAATATTTTAAAAAGAATCGCAATCAACCTGAACAGGTAAGCTGGAATAAAATCAGTAGCAGCATTAACTAAAGTAATTAGTAATTATTAGCTGCTACTGATTTTATGGACTCCTCACGGTTAAATACGTTGGTCACATGCCAGCTGTATAAGCCGGTTACTGGACTCATTACGGTTGTATATCGTGCTCTGAATAATAAATTTTTTTGTTTGCTGTTTGTTTGCTGAGTAAAATTAAAATAGAACAATTTTTTAAAACAGCATCATCCAGGATTCGAACCGACGCTTTGTAAATCCCTGACCGAGCGCTCTAACCGCTACACCAACCAGGCACTAAGAGACAACACACCTCCGTGATGTTAATAAGCCACTTGACTTCTTTGAAAGCAAGCGTTAAATAAGTAACGAAGTAAGCCTGTTATACAATTATACTATTTGCACGTGTATTTTATCTGTTTTAAACTTGGTGTCATTTGATCTTATTGGTTTAGAAATGTTTGTAAAAAAACTATTGTTATCAAAAATGTAACAGATGTAACACCGGACCTCATTACCCACAATGCATCTCCCGCACTGGACTACACTGCCGTAAACAGCTGTCGTAAATCAAAACTCCCGGTACTGCAGATGGCCACCACTTTTCATCAGTATAATGACACACACACACGCAGCAGCAGCAGACCGAGCCGTCACTCCCCTAAATTTAAAGAATACAAACTGGTTGCGTGCCAGTTTGCTGTTTTTTCTATAGTATGCTGAAGCAAAATCAAAATACAACAATTTTTTTTATTTTAATTTTGCTATGATTAATATAAAAAAATTTAAAACATCATCCCTCGGGATTCGAACCGGCACTTTATGTATCACTGACCGTGTGCTCTAACCGCTACACCAAGCGAGCACTTAAAGACGATGCACCCAAGTAACGTTAAATAAGGCAAGGTTAATAAAGCAAGCTCTGGATAAGTGACGAAGTAAGCTTGTTATAATAATAACTTGGTGTTATTTGATCTTATTGGTTTATAAATTTATATTTAAATAAATAGTAAACTTGGCCGATTTCGTTATAATTTTGTTTGATGAGTGGGGCTTGAAAATTCTCTTGAAAAATATGGTCATTTATTTCAGTTAATAAATCTACTATAATTTATTTTTTACTCATTATTGTACAGTACACATTAATAGCTCTGGTTCAGATTTTTCATGTTTGTTGTGGAAATTACCATTACTGTTGTATTTACTGCGATGAATGAAAATGTCACTTTGCGCCACCTGGCGGCCATTTTACGAATGACTTTGAAATGCAACTGATTTATTTTGGCCGCTGTTGCCTTTAAACGGCGGTATACGCGGCGAGATCGCCATTCCAATTTTGTAACCACTGTATATGTCAGTGGATCTCCAATTTTCTGACTGGCAGACCACAGGCATGTCTCAGCCACACTCACTCTCAGCACTGGGGCCCCCCAGGGTTGTGTTCTGAGCCCCCTGCTGTACTCTTTGTACACCCACGACTGCGTGGCCACTACCAACTCCACCTCCATCATCAAGTTTGCTGACGACACCGTCGTGGTCGGACTGATCACCAACAATGATGAGTCGGACTACCTAGAGGAGATTGGAAATCTGGAGAACTGGTGCCAGAGGAACAATCTCCTCCTGAACGTCAGTAAGACAAAATAGCTGATAGTGGACTTTAGTACAAAGCAGGAGAGGAACTACCAGACCCCCGTCATCAACAGGAGCCCAGTGGAGAGAGTGGACAGCTTCAGATACCTTGGTGTTCACATCACGCAGGACCTATCATGGTCCTGTCACATCAACACCGTGGTGAAAAAAGCCCGGCAGCGTCTCTACCACCTCAGACGCTTGAGAGACTTTAGACTGCCCTCCAAGGTGCTCAGGAACTTCTACTCCTGCACCATAGAGAGCATCCTGACGGGAAACATCACGACCTGGTTCGGGAACAGCACCATGCAGGACAGACGAGCTCTACAGAGGGTGGTGCGATCAGCCGAGCGCATCATCCGCACTGAGCTCCCTGACCTGCACTCCATCTACAGCAAGCGGTGCTGGACTAAGGCCAGGAAGATCATGAAGGACCTCAGTCACCCCAGTAATGGACTGTTCTCTTTGTTGCGGTCTGGGAAGAGATTCCGCTCCCTAAAGGCCAACACAAAGAGACTGAGGAGGAGCTTCTTCCCGCAGGCGATAAGGTCTCTCAATCACACCTCCACACAGGACTAATAACATCTTTTAAGCTCACAACACTGACTGGACAATCATGGACACATCCATACACACTTGCACTAAATACTCACACATCTGGACAATTGCACATGTCACCTTTCATGCATATTTGCACAACCACTGACACTTTAATACCATATTTCTATATTTTTGCAATATTTTATGCCCTTATGCACAGTTAATTTTACAAATTTTACTAGTTAAAATTATTTCTTTAGTATTTCCTTTTTATTGATTATTTATTTTACGTACAAGATTTTCTTTTCTTTTTTTTTAAGGTCACTGGCGGTCGTATAAAAGCATTTCACTGCATACACCTAGGATTATGGTGCAGCATGATAAATGTAATTAGCTCAATGAATACGCCAAAATAACTGACATACATATACACACTATGTATTAATGATAAAGTTTATCATTTTAAGTATTAATTTCAGGAGGTAATCACCTCCAGGCTCTAGGGTCATAAAAACAAACATAGTATTTTTGGTTATGTTAAACTTGTAAAGCGTGAAAAAATGAACATGGCAGACATTGAAACCTGTATTCAGACAGCATACACTAACCTGTGAACAAGTTAAACTAAAGTTTTATTCTGCTAGTTATGTTTTAATTTAGTGCATCACAGCCAACTTGATGTGGATGCCTTGCTCAGGTCCTGTGGCTTCCATTCACAAGATTACATTTGACACCAAGCTAATTTCTGCTTTTGAGCGAGTACATACCAGATCAAGAACTTGAAGATGAAGATTATATCTCTGGTCTTCTCTCTGACGGGTTCCTCCCTAGTTTCTGATGATCTCAATTAGTTTGTAGTGTTGCTTGTCCAAGGAAACCAGTAATCTTGCTTGAAGTGGAGCAGATATAATTCTCAGAAACTCATTACTGATCTTTAAAAAAAAAAAAAAAAGGTAAAAACAAAAATTGGACTGGCTCAAGTTCTTATGTTAGCAAATCTTAATTACAGTGTGTATAAAGTATAGAAAGCAGTACACTACAAACAGCACTCACTCCAAATTAGCTTGTTCTATGTTTACGTCACTTTCCTATTAATTTTTACATCGTTAACCAACGGTACTTAAATATAATTATTTTCTTCGGCGCCGCTGACTTACTGTATAAACTCCGGTGTTTTTGAAAATCACCTAGGGTCAGTCCGTGAAAATGCTGCGTCATGAGGTCATGAGACACGGTTTGAAGCAGAAATGTCCTTTGTGAATGGATTAGATTTAAGTTTAATCAGGGGCTTTAACTAACAGTAACTGAAATACAGGTTCTGATATCCTTCCTTACTTGTTTCAACGTCATGCTCCGGTTTGAGGCGGAAATAAAATTATACCGGCAAAACTATGGTCTAAAGACTGCGCATGCGCAAATCACACTCAACCTAATAAGAGTACCTTGATCAAAATGAAATATTTCACTTTGGTTTCCTGCTGTAAACAGCATTATACTAAAAAAAAAAAAAAAAAAAAGATTCACCCATAAGCATAAATTAGACACTTCAGTTAAAAAGAGCAAATTATTTTTTTTACTAATGGAATGAGAAAAAAAAACACATTAAACTAGGTTTACTTTTTTCAGTGGATCCCTCAATAATTTCTGTCTCCTTTGCCTGTGTTTGATAATGTGAAGCACATATACACTCATTCATCATGAAAGATCTATTATAAAACAAAATAAAATTCATGTTCGCTTCAGCACTGTTCATCCGCGTCCTTACATTCATTGTTGTACTTGGTCCGGCTTTTAGACAAAAGTCCTTCCATGCGCCATCTGGCGGATATTCAGTGAAGCGCAACACATTTATTTAAAATTCCCGAATGTTGCCTCCGGCAAGTCGCGGCACGCCGCGCGCTAAATTGCGGCATCCCGCGGGAAAACACGCAGGGTTTTAAGGGCGACATCTGTATATAGCGTCACTCAGTGGTAAAAGCTAGCAAACACACAAACCGAAATGTCGCCACCGTGAGCCGTGGCGGTAATACTAGACTACCGCATGAGTAACTACTGTAGTTTAACACTCTGTGGTCCGCACACGCATACAGTATATGCGTTTTGAGGCGTTTTCCCCTGATGACGCCAATAAGAACTTAAAGTACACTTTCAGTTTTGATCGTACAGACAAGATCTATATATTAATTGAATCTGTAAAGTGTCTACTTTTATTTTTTTATGCACACATGTTAAAAATAAAACTTTGTGCATTAATGTTATAACTTGGAGTTATAACACGCGCAGTCGAACGATTACACATTGACTGGCCACAGGAGCAAGCTCACCCAAAACAGTTGAAATTAGATGACAGATTTCTGTCGGGTGGCCAGGAGATGGCGCCACAACACCGCGCACTCCCCTTTTTTGATGATCTCCACAACGAGTTATCTCGTTCATGGAGACATCCTTTTTCTTCCAATATCTTTGTACCTTCGACTTTTTATTTGAATATCGTTGATGCAAAGGCATGAGGGTGTGAGATGATGCCCCAGATTGAGGAGATGCTCGTCGGCTATCTCGCTCCTGGAACATCATCCTCGCTGGTAGGGAAGGTGTTCCAAACAGCAGGTCAGGCCGGCGCTTCCTTGCACACCATGGCAGGTTTGCAGGCGTACCAGGCTGACCTGCTGAATGATCTGAGCATGAGCAGCAATATGAATCAGGAAGCGTTCATAGAATTACACCAGGCTACTGATCTGTCCCTGTGTGCGACGAAAGAGACAGCCCGTGCAATTGGCCGTTCTATGGCCTCCCTGGTGTCTGCAGAGAGGCACCTCTGGCTAAATCTAACTGGCATTAAGGACAAAGATCGAGCATTCCTTCTCGATGCTCCCATCTCACCCTCAGGCCTATTTGGCGAAGCGGTTAATACCGTCGCCACCAGATTTAGAGAGGCTAGGCTTTATGAACAGGCTTTTGGGAAATTTCTCCCACGCCTTGCCCAGGTGTCGAGGCCATCGGCCACCCAACCTCGACATGAACTGAATCTTGCTAGGCGAGAAGCGCAAAAGGAAAGCGTCAGTAGCCGCGCACCCCCCCCCCCCCCCAAGGACTGGGGTACAGCTCGGCGCCCCCCTCAGGCCGCCCCCAAGAGTATAGATCGCTCTGTCTTCTTTACGAAGAAGAAGCGTTCCTGAGAGCAGAGCTCAGGACCATGGGGGTGACCCCCCCCCCCCGGGAGATCGACACGTTAGTCCTTCGGTCGCATCCTGCCATATTCCAGGACACCGAACCACTAACACCCCCCAGCCCAGTGGAATTACTTGTAGCCCTTTCAGAGAAGCTGGCAGCGTGGAAGCTACTGCCAGGCATATCCCCTGGGTTTTAAAGACTGTAGAGAAAGGATACAGGATCCAGTTTACATATCGCCCTCCGCGTTTCAACGGCGTGGTCTCCACTTCCGTGATACCGGAAAGGCATTTTCTGATTTCCGAACTGCAGAAACTACTGCAGAAGGGAGCCATAGAACAGGTTCCTCCTCCAGATATGGAGTCAGGCTACTACAGTCGGTACTTCCTGGTTCCCAAGAAGGACGGGGGTCTACATCCAATCCTAAATCTTCGCGGTTTGAACCGCTGTCTCAAAAAATGTCTTCAAAATGTTGACCATAAAAACTATTGTCTCACAAATCCAACCACAGGATTGGTGTGTGACAATAGATCTAAAGGACGCATACTTCCACATAGAAATTTTACCACAGCACAGGAAGTTTCTGAGGTTCGCTTTTGGGGGGAAAGCCTACCAATTTCGAGTTCTTCCATTCGGTCTAGCCCTATCACCCCGCTTGCTTCTCTTGTCTGTCTTGGGAAATACTATTCAGAGACTCTCCTCTTCGGAACTCTGATAACTGGGATTCTGCTGATTGGATTAGGTGGATTACTTGGATATCGAAAAATCTTAAAAGCAGTCAGTCTCAACCCCAAGAGACTGGCTGGCTGGGAAATAATGGTGACGAGAGCTGTCAGAAATCAGACTGTGGTTATGGACCGCAAATTGGATACCATCTTGGGGAGACTGGCAGCTACACAACGTGATTTGGACGGACCTGGAGACCAGTGATGGACATTAAATATCTGTGAAATTGGCAGGTATTGATCGAAATTTGGAAAATATATATACATTTTTTTTTCTGCCCTTCTCTTTCCAGCTACTGCATTTCAAGGCAGTGGCTGGAGACATAACAACTCCCCGAAGACCAAGATAACGAGACACTCTGGAATCTACCCCTCCCCCTTCAAGGTCACCTGGCGCAAACTATTACGGGATGTTACAGGCTTACAAACTGACACGCACGCACTTACACACTCACAGAACAGCTACAGATAGACACTCTACCTTCCCCATTTCCAACGCCTTCGTGTGCTTATTCCCCTCGGTGTGGGCAGTCGGAATCGGGACCAGCACTCTTTAGCTGCAGGGACTGGAGCTGTTCGCCTACATTGGACATTTCCTATCCCTGTACCCTTATTGTTGCAATGTTGATGTCTTGTGATTACATGTTTTTCTGTGCTTACTGCTGAGGTATTTTTTTGTACCCCTGATCCCACACTGCCCTCTCCGAAGGACAGTCTGGGAGGGGATTTTTTTACCCTCGTTATCCTAATGTATCTGATTCCTTGTTTTCTATGATGGCGCCTGGGAAATGGCTGCCGTCGCGACCCTGTGGTTGCAAAAAAAAGCATTTCACTGCATTTCATACTGTATGACTGTGTATGTGACAAATAAAATTTGAATTTGAATTTCATACACGAAATGCATGGATGCAGTTCTGTCTCCCAGGGGAGTTCACACGAGAACAAATCCCCGAAGGCGGATAAGGGTTACGCGCAAAGGATTCCGTACCCTTTCTATGTGGTTCAGACCCCGATTTCTCAGCTTGGGTCCCACTCTAGGTCCGTCTTGATGTCGCAAAATGCTAACGACAGACGCTTCCCTTACCGGCTGGGGCGCGGTCTTGGATGGCCGTCCAGCCCAAGGGAGCTGGAGAGGCCACCTTTTCGCATGGCACATCAATTGCCTTGAAATGATGGCTCTATTTTTAGAAATGATGGCTATATTTCCTCCAGCAGCTGAGAGGCTACCATGTCCTAGTGCGGGTGGACAGCACATGGGTAGTCTCCAACATAAATCGCCAGGGCAGCCTGCATTCGCGCCGCTTAAACCAGCTAGCGCATCAGGTTCTGCTCTGGGCTCAGGACAAGTTCGGACAATATTTCCGGGCCCGAGCTCTGTAACCTTCACGTTTGGCCCCTGAACGGGACCAATTAAGTCAAGCTGGCCTTTCAGCCGGCGTAATTGACACCATCCTAAGTGCTAGGGATCCCTCCACTAGGAGAATTTATACCTTCAAATGGAAGGTATTCGAAAGTTGGTGCATGGCAAAGCAGGTGGACCCAGTCCACTGCCAAATCGTTTCAGTGCTGGAATACCTGCAAGAGAAAATGTCCTCGGGCTTGTGCCCTAGTACCCTCCGAACGTACGTGGCCGCTATTTCAGCCTGCCACGTCCTGACTGAAGGGGTTACTGTGGGAAATCACCCTTTAGTTGCCCGTTTCATTTGTAGAGCTAAACGGTTGAGGCCACCCAATAGAGCCACGGTCCCTTCGTGGGATTTATCTATCGTGCTCGAAGGTCTAATCGACACTCCTTTTGAACGACTCAAAAGTGAAGCGCCCGACAAGCTTCTGACTCTCAAGATGGTTCTTCTTATGGCCATTTCCTCTCTCAAGAGGATCGGAGACCTGCGTGCCTTATCAGTCTCCCCATCTTGCCTGGACTTTGCCCCTGGGCTAGTCAAGGCCATTCTGCATCCTCACCCGAACTATCTACCGAAAGTTCCTTTCTCAACCATGCACCCTGTCTTCCTGGAAGCCTTCTGTCCTCCGCCGTTTGTAGATTCGGAGCAGGAGAAACTTCACCTACTGTGCCAAGTACGTGCTCTTCAGGCCTATGTCCATCGCACCAGCCAGTGGCGTAAGTCGGAGCAACTCTTTATATGTTATGGAGGCTGCAACCGGGGGGCGGCTGCCACCACACAAACTTTGTCACACTGGGTGAGAGATGCTATTGCCCTCTCCTATGAGGCGCGTGGGCTCACTTCGCCTCTAGGAGTCAGGGCTCATTCGACCAGAGGGGTCGCCTCATCCATTGCTCTTGCAAGAGGTCCTCCCCTGCAACAAGTGTGTGACGCGGCGTGTTGGTCCTCTCCGCACACATTTGTAAGGTTTTTTTAGTCTGGATGTTCATGCCACTCCGGGCTCATGAGTCCTCGAGTCAGCTTCCCAGACATAGATCTGAGACTTCCTGGCCTTGTGCACACATGCTACACAACCTGGGGGTCCAGACACTTGTAGTGCGGCGGCGTGGGTATTCTCGTTCCCATAGCGTTCTCACGCAGCATCGAGAGAAAGCTTTTGAAAGGGAACATCTGGGGTTACTTTGCTGTAACCCTGTTCCCTGAAAAAGGCGGGAACGAGATGCTGTGTCCTAATGCCGCATTACCACGTGACCGGACGTCCGTTCAGACAAATTAATCTGAGGTCTGTCGCCGGCTCACTAGTATTTATAACCTGCAGCTGTGTCAAATCAGATGACGTTGTTACGACCCCCGGTCTAGGGTCAAGGGACGCAACAAAGAAAATAATAAATTTATAATAAATGAATAAACCTTGCAACCAAGATTTCAGTGCGTGGGTTTTTATTTTACACACACGCATGCACACACAATACAGGAAGCTCTGGGCTTCAGGCCCAAACAATAAACAACCCCCAAACAATAAACAACCCCCCCCCTATCTCCACCCTCAAACTAACTAAACTGTCAAAGAAAATAATTGAAATCAAAATACAAAAACTAAACTAACTTCCTAACTATTAATACAAAACAGGAGAATATGGGGGACAACAAAAATGGCACCCAACCCCTACTGCTTCCTTGAAACTATATACAGACAAAAAAAAAGAACAACCAATATATATACAAAATATTTACAATGAGAAGAAAACTATATACAATAGCGGGAGGAACACTTCCATCCACGCGTACATAAAAACACAAAAGAAACCCAAAACAACAAAAGGGAAGGAGAGAGAAGCCAAGATGGCGCCGGTGAGGTCGGCTGCCGTCACCACTGCTCCGACCACCTTTTCTTTGTTTTTGTTCTTTAAGTTAGTTTTCAGTGTTTTAAAATCGGCAAAATCACCACCATTGAGTACATTAGGTATGATAGAGACACTCTTGTTTCTATTGGTATACAATGTACTCACAATTCGACAGTTTTAACTCCGGATCCGAGCTGGCCGAGTGAGATCCTGAGGGAGAACAATGGACGCGATGCGAAGCGACGAACCCGAGGGAGACGAGCTGGTGTGAGGAACCGGCTCAGGGCCCGTGCACACCGCACACCTCTGCCTAGTATCCTGCTCGCCAACGTCCAGTCACTGGAGAACAAGCTCGATGACCTCAGGGCCAGGATAAAGTTCCAGAGAGACATTCGGGACTGCAATCTCCTCTGCTTCACCGAGACATGGCTGAACCCAGTGGTGCCAGACCACGCCATACAGCCGGCCGAGGTCTTCTCGGTTCACCGCATGGACAGGACGCGGGACTCGGGGAAGTCAAGAGGAGGCGGCGTGTGCTTAATGGTGAACAACAGCTGGTGCAACAGCGCGAGCGTTGTTCCTCTTACACGCTCCTGCACACCAAACCTGGAACTACTGTTCATCATGTGTCGTCCATTTTATCTTCCACGGGAGTTCACATCGGTCATAATCAGCGCCGTTTACATACCTCCACAAGCGGACACTGAAACTGCCTTATGCGAGCTGCATGAGGCGCTCACACAGCACCAGACACAACACCGGGACGCTGCGCTCATTGTGGCGGGGGATTTTAATAGTGCCAACCTCAAACGCGCAGCGCCGAACTTTTATCAGCACATCACCTGCCCCACCAGGGGCAAAAGGACACTGGACCACTGTTATACCATGGTCAAAGACGGTTACAAGGCACAATCTCGTCCAGCGTTTGGTAAATCCGACCACGCCGCCATCTTCCTCATGCCAAAATATAAACAAAGGCTGAAACAGGAAGTTCCGGTTCAGAGGGAGGTCGCGCGCTGGACAGACCAATCGGTGGCCGCGTTACAGGACGCACTCGATGACGCAGACTGGGACATGTTCAGAAACAGCTCCGATGATGACGTCAGCGTGTTTACCGAAGCGGTTGTGGGATTTATTGGGAAGCTAGTGGACGATACGGTGGAGAAAAAGACTATCAGAACGTTTCCCAACCAGAAGCCGTGGGTGGATAAAACCATCTGCGACGCTCTGAGATCTCGCACAGCTGCCTACAACACGGGACTTGCGTCGGGGGACATGGAACCGTACAAGGCTGCGTCATATAACGTCCGGAAGGCGGTGAAAGAGGCGAAGCAGCGCTACGGGAGAAAACTAGAGTCACAGCTTCAACAGAGTGACTCTAGGAGCCTGTGGCAGGGACTGAGAACAATAACGGACTACAAAGCACCAGCATCCGGTATGACGAACGTGGACGCGACTCTGGCAGACGAGCTGAACACATTTTACGCTCGCTTCGAGGCTGCAGCTAAAGACGCTAGCAATGCTAATGCTAACGGCGCTAATGCTAACGGCGCTAATGCTAGCGGCGCTAACGGCTGCAGACAGGAAGACACAGTCAGCACCGGGAACGCGCTCATCATCTCCGAGCACGACGTGAGGAGAGCCTTCAAAAGAGTGAACACCAGGAAAGCAGCAGGACCAGACGGCATCTCAGGTTGTATTCTCAGAGCCTGCGCAGACCAGCTAGCACCTGTGTTCACTGAGATATTCAACATCTCTTTATCTCAGTCGGTGATCCCCACATGCTTCAAAGAGTCCATTATTGTTCCTGTTCCAAAGAAACCACATCCTGCTTCGCTCAATGACTATCGCCCTGTAGCCGTCACCTCAGTAGTGATGAAGTGCTTTGAACGCCTTATCAGAGACTTCATCATTTCTTCACTACCCGACACACTGGACCCACTACAGTTTGCATACCGTCAGAACCGCTCCACAGACGATGCAATCTCTCATCTCCTCCACACATCACTCACTCACCTGGACACTAGGAAAGGGAATTATGTTAAAATGCTCTTCATCGACTACAGCTCTGCTTTTAACACAATAATTCCTTCCACACTCACCACCAAGCTGGAGCACCTGGGACTGAGCTCATCTACAGTTGTTACAAAATCGGAGCGTCGTATTTAACGTCGCCGCCGCATTACGGCATGTGCATTTGCTGTGCATTTGCTTGCTTTTACCACTGAGTGGCGCTATATAACTACAGACTGACGCCTCATGCCTTACATTCTCTGTCTCATTAATGAGACGTGTCCCATTAAATAATACACGTAGTAGCCGATAACATCAAGTGAAACACTGTAGTTGATCGAATTCATAATCACAGTACTATAATTACAGTACAAATGTATAATTCAAATTAAATCAAATCTTATTAAGATCAAATTTAAGCACAATAAATATTAACACAGTGAGCCTTTAGATTTTATCACGTGTAATTAGAAAAGAAGTGTGTATGGTTTTATTTAAATATAATTTTCTAAACCAATAAGATAAAAATAACACCAAGTTGTTGTAGATTGTAGGTTGTTACAATGTTTTCTCTTATTTATTAAAGAAAATTATGATGACCATAACAGCCTACTGCATTTCATTATTTATAATAACACAAAAACAATATTACAATATTTGTTATTTTAATATAAACTCGGTATCATTATCCTCCTTGTGTATGTGTAAAAAACATTTGATTTGTTCTATTTTTTATTCTGATAGTGTGCTCAATTTGTTTCTAGTAATTTATATATTTAAATTCGGATGCCTTTTACTGTTACAAATTTAACTCTTTGCAAAATAATAAAAATGTGTCTTGCTGTACAAGCCCTTGTGTTGTTGTTTGTGCTGCTGTTCTTTAATAATACCAATAATCAGATACAAACAGTCTGTCTAAACGAAAATTAAGCAATGCTTCTTAACTCATCATTATGTGGATATTTTTCATGTTCGTTGGATAAAGTATGTACTGCAATGATTTGGTCTACTCTGTACTGTATGTGCGTGAGAGAGAGGGGTGTCGCGGTCGTGAAACAAAGGCTCATTTCAGCTCATTCAGTTTCTCTGAATGGATAGGTGAGAACAGCTGATTCACGGTGATTAATTTGCATTTGAGTGTTGTCAATTGAGCCAAGTGAAAAGAAGACAAACATCAAGATGAACAACATATAAAACTGAGACAATATTTTAAAAAGAATCGCAATCAACCTGAACAGGTAAGCTGGAATAAAATCAGTAGCAGCATTAACTAAAGTAATTAGTAATTATTAGCTGCTACTGATTTTATGGACTCCTCACGGTTAAATACGTTGGTCACATGCCAGCTGTATAAGCCGGTTACTGGACTCATTACGGTTGTATATCGTGCTCTGAATAATAAATTTTTTTGTTTGCTGTTTGTTTGCTGAGTAAAATTAAAATAGAACAATTTTTTAAAACAGCATCATCCAGGATTCGAACCGACGCTTTGTAAATCCCTGACCGAGCGCTCTAACCGCTACACCAACCAGGCACTAAGAGACAACACACCTCCGTGACGTTAATAAGCCACTTGACTTCTTTGAAAGCAAGCGTTAAATAAGTAACGAAGTAAGCCTGTTATACAATTATACTATTTGCACGTGTATTTTATCTGTTTTAAACTTGGTGTCATTTGATCTTATTGGTTTAGAAATGTTTGTAAAAAAACTATTGTTATCAAAAATGTAACAGATGTAACACCGGACCTCATTACCCACAATGCATCTCCCGCACTGGACTACACTGCCGTAAACAGCTGTCGTAAATCAAAACTCCCGGTACTGCAGATGGCCACCACTTTTCATCAGTATAATGACACACACACACGCAGCAGCAGCAGACCGAGCCGTCACTCCCCTAAATTTAAAGAATACAAACTGGTTGCGTGCGAGTTTGCTGTTTTTTCTATAGTATGCTGAAGCAAAATCAAAATACAACAATTTTTTTTATTTTAATTTTGCTATGATTAATATAAAAAAATTTAAAACATCATCCCTCGGGATTCGAACCGGCACTTTATGTATCACTGACCGTGTGCTCTAACCGCTACACCAAGCGAGCACTTAAAGACGATGCACCCAAGTAACGTTAAATAAGGCAAGGTTAATAAAGCAAGCTCTGGATAAGTGACGAAGTAAGCTTGTTATAATAATAACTTGGTGTTATTTGATCTTATTGGTTTATAAATTTATATTTAAATAAATAGTAAATTTGGCCGATTTCGTTATAATTTTGTTTGATGAGTGGGGCTTGAAAATTCTCTTGAAAAATATGGTCATTTATTTCAGTTAATAAATCTACTATAATTTATTTTTTACTCATTATTGTACAGTACACATTAATAGCTCTGGTTCAGATTTTTCATGTTTGTTGTGGAAATTACCATTACTGTTGTATTTACTGCGATGAATGAAAATGTCACTTTGCGCCACCTGGCGGCCATTTTACGAATGACTTTGAAATGCAACTGATTTATTTTGGCCGCTGTTGCCTTTAAACGGCGGTATACGCGGCGAGATCGCCATTCCAATTTTGTAACCACTGTATATGTCAGTGGATCTCCAATTTTCTGACTGGCAGACCACAGGCATGTCTCAGCCACACTCACTCTCAGCACTGGGGCCCCCCAGGGTTGTGTTCTGAGCCCCCTGCTGTACTCTTTGTACACCCACGACTGCGTGGCCACTACCAACTCCACCTCCATCATCAAGTTTGCTGACGACACCGTCGTGGTCGGACTGATCACCAACAATGATGAGTCGGACTACCTAGAGGAGATTGGAAATCTGGAGAACTGGTGCCAGAGGAACAATCTCCTCCTGAACGTCAGTAAGACAAAGGAGCTGATAGTGGACTTTAGTACAAAGCAGGAGAGGAACTACCAGACCCCCGTCATCAACAGGAGCCCAGTGGAGAGAGTGGACAGCTTCAGATACCTTGGTGTTCACATCACGCAGGACCTATCATGGTCCTGTCACATCAACACCGTGGTGAAAAAAGCCCGGCAGCGTCTCTACCACCTCAGACGCTTGAGAGACTTTAGACTGCCCTCCAAGGTGCTCAGGAACTTCTACTCCTGCACCATAGAGAGCATCCTGACGGGAAACATCACGACCTGGTTCGGGAACAGCACCATGCAGGACAGACGAGCTCTACAGAGGGTGGTGCGATCAGCCGAGCGCATCATCCGCACTGAGCTCCCTGACCTGCACTCCATCTACAGCAAGCGGTGCTGGACTAAGGCCAGGAAGATCATGAAGGACCTCAGTCACCCCAGTAATGGACTGTTCTCTTTGTTGCGGTCTGGGAAGAGATTCCGCTCCCTAAAGGCCAACACAGAGAGACTGAGGAGGAGCTTCTTCCCGCAGGCGATAAGGTCTCTCAATCACACCTCCACACAGGACTAATAACATCTTTTAAGCTCACAACACTGACTGGACAATCATGGACACATTCATACACACTTGCACTAAATACTCACACATCTGGACAATTGCACATGTCACCTTTCATGCATATTTGCACAACCACTGACACTTTAATACCATATTTCTATATTTTTTCAATATTTTATTATGCCCTTAAACAGCACCATGCAGGACAGACGAGCTCTACAGAGGGTGGTGCGATCAGCCGAGCGCATCATCCGCACTGAGCTCCCTGACCTGCACTCCATCTACAGCAAGCGGTGCTGGACTAAGGCCAGGAAGATCATGAAGGACCTCAGTCACCCCAGTAATGGACTGTTCTCTTTGTTGCGGTCTGGGAAGAGATTCCGCTCCCTAAAGGCCAACACAGAGAGACTGAGGAGGAGCTTCTTCCCGCAGGCGATAAGGTCTCTCAATCACACCTCCACACAGGACTAATAACATCTTTTAAGCTCACAACACTGACTGGACAATCATGGACACATTCATACACACTTGCACTAAATACTCACACATCTGGACAATTGCACATGTCACCTTTCATGCATATTTGCACAACCACTGACACTTTAATACCATATTTCTATATTTTTGCAATATTTTATTATGCCCTTATGCACAGTTAATTTTACAAATTTTACTAGTTAAAATTATTTCTTTAGTATTTCCTTTTTATTGATTATTTATTTTACGTACAAGATTTTCTTTTCTTTTTTTTTAAGGTCACTGGCGGTCGTATAAAAGCATTTCACTGCATACACCTAGGATTATGGTGCAGCATGATAAATGTAATTAGCTCAATGAATACGCCAAAATAACTGACATACATATACACACTATGTATTAATGATAAAGTTTATCATTTTAAGTATTAATTTCAGGAGGTAATCACCTCCAGGCTCTAGGGTCATAAAAACAAACATAGTATTTTTGGTTATGTTAAACTTGTAAAGCGTGAAAAAATGAACATGGCAGACATTGAAACCTGTATTCAGACAGCATACACTAACCTGTGAACAAGTTAAACTAAAGTTTTATTCTGCTAGTTATGTTTTAATTTAGTGCATCACAGCCAACTTGATGTGGATGCCTTGCTCAGGTCCTGTGGCTTCCATTCACAAGATTACATTTGACACCAAGCTAATTTCTGCTTTTGAGCGAGTACATACCAGATCAAGAACTTGAAGATGAAGATTATATCTCTGGTCTTCTCTCTGACGGGTTCCTCCCTAGTTTCTGATGATCTCAATTAGTTTGTAGTGTTGCTTGTCCAAGGAAACCAGTAATCTTGCTTGAAGTGGAGCAGATATAATTCTCAGAAACTCATTACTGATCTTTAAAAAAAAAAAAAAAAGGTAAAAACAAAAATTGGACTGGCTCAAGTTCTTATGTTAGCAAATCTTAATTACAGTGTGTATAAAGTATAGAAAGCAGTACACTACAAACAGCACTCACTCCAAATTAGCTTGTTCAATGTTTACGTCACTTTCCTATTAATTTTTACATCGTTAACCAACGGTACTTAAATATAATTATTTTCTTCGGCGCCGCTGACTTACTGTATAAACTCCGGTGTTTTTGAAAATCACCACGTTAGTTAGCTAATGCTAATGCAGGTAATATAGGTGGTTTTAGCTACAGTAGCAAACACGGACACAAAACTCAATCTACAAAGTAGTTGTTCCTGACATAAATCATGAATTTGCTCATAGAAGAGATACATTTAACATAGAAATGACATGAGTTTGCTTTCTTACCTGGTTTAAAGGAGTTTTCTTTGAGAATCTCCACCCGCAGGTGATTCAGTCCGTGAAAATGCTGCGTCATGAGGTCATGAGACACGGTTTGAAGCAGAAATGTCCTTTGTGAATGGATTAGATTTAAGTTTAATCAGGGGCTTTAACTAACAGTAACTGAAATACAGGTTCTGATATCCTTCCTTACTTGTTTCAACGTCATGCTCCGGTTTGAGGCGGAAATAAAATTATACCGGCAAAACTATGGTCTAAAGACTGCGCATGCGCAAATCACACTCAACCTAATAAGAGTACCTTGATCAAAATGAAATATTTCACTTTGGTTTCCTGCTGTAAACAGCATTATACTAAAAAAAAAAAAAAAAAAAAAGATTCACCCATAAGCATAAATTAGACACTTCAGTTAAAAAGAGCAAATTATTTTTTTTACTAATGGAATGAGAAAAAAAACACATTAAACTAGGTTTACTTTTTTCAGTGGATCCCTCAATAATTTCTGTCTCCTTTGCCTGTGTTTGATAATGTGAAGCACATATACACTCATTCATCATGAAAGATCTATTATAAAACAAAATAAAATTCATGTTCGCTTCAGCACTGTTCATCCGCGTCCTTACATTCATTGTTGTACTTGGTCCGGCTTTTAGACAAAAGTCCTTCCATGCGCCATCTGGCGGATATTCAGTGAAGCGCAACACATTTATTTAAAATTCCCGAATGTTGCCTCCGGCAAGTCGCGGCACGCCGCGCGCTAAATTGCGGCATCCCGCGGGAAAACACGCAGGGTTTTAAGGGCGACATCTGTATATAGCGTCACTCAGTGGTAAAAGCTAGCAAACACACAAACCGAAATGTCGCCACCGTGAGCCGTGGCGGTAATACTAGACTACCGCATGAGTAACTACTGTAGTTTAACACTCTGTGGTCCGCACACGCATACAGTATATGCGTTTTGAGGCGTTTTCCCCTGATGACGCCAATAAGAACTTAAAGTACACTTTCAGTTTTGATCGTACAGACAAGATCTATATATTAATTGAATCTGTAAAGTGTCTACTTTTATTTTTTTATGCACACATGTTAAAAATAAAACTTTGTGCATTAATAAAATAAATAAATTAAACCGGGTGTGCTTTCAGCCGTCTCAGTCTCCGCGAAAATCTTTTTGAAACACGTCACTAAAATGAACTGAAACTCCATGAATACTGCACACACAGACATGGGACATATATCTATAGAAAGCTTAAAGGGTCTACTTTTACATTAACCAATTCAACTCGAAAACAAATAATCAGTTTTTATGTAATCTGTATGAAAGTAAGGAGTGGTACAGATTCTCCTGTATCGGCTCATTACAGCTAATGTGCTCCCGCCTCCCTGCACGCACGCTGTTCATATGGAAATGAACTAAGGTGAGCCAGGTAATCATCTGCACACCCCCATGGCATAAAACCACAAGCTTCATAATAGAGTTACTTACTTTTTCTGCGTTTGAATGATGGCACGCTCCACAGGTGAAGAATTAAGCACTTGAGATGGTTCTGGACAGCGATGAAGAATTTGCTTTCTCATCAGAGGAAGAGCAAGACTCTGACGAGCAATTCCTGACGAGTAAGTCTTTTATTCTCACCATCATTGCTCTGTATTTTATATGTACATTTGGAAAATACTAAGGCCTTGTTCACACGGGCATTAAATTTTTGGATAAACAAACGAGCTCTGAACGTCCTATACATTTATGTTGCGTTTTGTAGTGCCGCTCGATTGACTTCTACACTGCCGTTCATTTGTCTCTGTCTAACGAAAGCCTGCAGCCCAAATTGTAGTTTGTGTGTTTAACCTGTGGGGGGCAGTGTGTCGGGAAGTGGATATGAAAGCCCTTGTCATTTTATTTGAGGTGCCTCCTTTTAATATGGACCATTTTTTGCTATATTAGATATTAATCTTATTGTTTTAAAAATTCTAATTAAATTATTATATTTTTATATAATATATAAAAATATTTTTAAAAATAATACGGCGATGTAGGGAGAGAAAAAAATCGCCGCTGCTACTGGGTTCACTCTCTGACTGCACAATGTCAGATTAAAGGAAGTTTTTTGTGGTTTATGAAGAAATGCGAACATTTCCGCGCAAGTTTTATTTTTTAAGCATTTTATTTTTGCATTTTTTCCGCATTTACCTATGTATAACATGTAGGATCATGGGATATATCCGGTCCTCCGAAGCGTAAAATGGACGCGGAGAAAATGAACTAGACACGGTTTCCTTGCGTTCGTTAGGATTTGAACGCCAAGAAAAAGCTGCATGCAACATTTTTTTAACACCGTATAAACGCGCAGTCGGACAAACGCACGTCACCAAACCCTCTGCACTTCATCCGCGGTCACCGGACGCTACGAACGGCAGAAAAACTATATCGATTGTAACGCCCATGTGAACAAAGCCTAAATTCCAGCAAGAGTCTAAAGTTTTATTTATTTATTTATTTATTTATATGTATACGCATCTTTTGTATTGGTTATACCATGTTTCAAATGGTCAAATTGTTCACCAGCTGTTGTTTGCGAATGATTGTATGCGCGTCCATTCTTCAAGTTTCAATTTTTGTTTGTGTTTAGGACTGTGGCTGCATCACCTGCGCCGAGCACAGGAAAGACACGCAAGTGTCGTTCAGTTTTGAGTTCGCTGGCGATCCACGAGTAAGTGCACATTCAGTATATCATAGATGTTAGTTAAATATAACTATATTATATAAATATATAATACAATAATATTATAATATAATAATATTATTGTATTTTATATATATATATATAGATATTCATCATTGTAAACTGTAGTGTATTGTAGAAAAAATGTAGTTAAGTATTGATAAAGTCATTTGTTCTAAACAACTGCAGCAGGGCCGTGTAGAGACGTTTAAAGGGGCGGCTGCTCAAAGTAAAAAAAAGGCTGAAGAACAACAACTCACATTCATGACGAATCTAATATGGAATTGCATCATGATTGTCATCAGGTGGGGACAATGCAAAGCAAATGTGGCCTATGATTTACCTGATGGCGTACAATGTTGCTGTTGAGGGATTACTGCTGCTCCTGTTGCTGATAGTGCTGGAGGGCAGGGCTGTGTTGTATAATAATCCATAATTATGTGGATATTCATATTAGATTGTTTTAGTGAAATAAAAGCCCTCCAGAAAAGAAGGGAAAAGTCCTGTAACTTACTTTAAAACAAAACATGTTCCCTAAAATGGTGGACAGAGCTACAGACCCACTTGTAACACCCTTACCCAGTTAGCTAGCAGTTAATGACCACCACTACTTGTGCAGTTCATAAAAGGACAGGTAATGTTTGTTGCGCTATTGCACAAACAGCACGCTCATTTATTTCAATTCATTTGTTATTATAGACCAGTGTTTTTCATCCTTTTTTGAGCCAAGGTACATATTTAATTGAAAAAAATCACAAGGCACACCAACAACCGTAGGTACAGTTCATTATGATTCACCGTGAGTTTTTGGCGCTATGAGTACGTTTCCATCTTCCCGCACGAAAAATTAACGTTTAATTTTTTTGACGGTCCTTTGCGGACCTGCAGAACTTCGCGGAACGTCGGCGGGCAATCGCGGCAGCTGCAATGGCATATTATTCACAGACTTATTAGTTTTCAAAAAATGTTTTGTCCTGTAATTTACTGTTCCCTTTCAAAGGCTTTCTCTCGATGCTGTGTGAGAACGCTATGGGAACCATTTTGTGTGTCGGTTGTGAAGCATGTGTGCAAACACGGCAAATTTTTTGGCTATATATAACCTCGGTCAGGTGACGTCATCTGATTTGACGCAGCTGCAGGTTATAAATACTAGTGAGCCGGCGACACACCTCAGATAATTTGTCTTCATGCTGACATTGTGATCGCGTGTGTGCAGCAAGCATTTAAAAGCCATTCTAAACAGTGCCGCTCTGCACTCCTGGGGCTCACAGGTTGAATTGGCCGAGGCACGAGAGACAAGGAGTTCCTCCTTTCTCTCGCCCTCTCCCCGGATCACGCGCTCTCTCCCTCCACTTCGCGAGCGCATTTCGGTGCTTCTCGTAAGTGTTTGGGAGAGACTCACTCTCTTGCTTCTGTAGATGTAGCTACCTCAGAATGATCCTCTAGAGATGATAAAGAGTATGAGGAGTTACTTGGAGTTATAACACGCGCAGTCGAACGATTACACATTGACTGGCCACAGGAGCAAGCTCACCCAAAACGGTTGAAATTAGATGACAGATTTCTGTCGGGTGGCCAGGAGATGGCGCCACAACACCGCTCTCTCCCCTTTTTTGATGATCTCCACAACAAGTTATCTCGTTCATGGAGACATCCTTTTTCTTCCCGTATCTTTGTACCTTCGACTTTTTATTTGAATATCGTTGATGCAAAGGCATGAGGTTATGTGATGATGCCCCAGATTGAGGAGATGCTCGTCGGCTATCTCGCTCCTGGAACATCATCCTCGCTGGTAGGGAAGGTGTTCCAAGCAGCAGGTCAGGCCGGCGCTTCCTTGCACACCATGGCAGGTTTGCAGGCGTACCAGGCTGACCTGCTGAATGATCTGAGCATGAGCAGCAATATGGATCAGGAAGCGTTCATAGAATTACACCGGGCTACTGATCTGTCCCTGTGTGCGACGAAAGAGACAGCCCGTGCAATTGGCCGTTCTATGGCCTCCCTGGTGTCTGCAGAGAGGCACCTCTGGCTAAATCTAACTGGCATTAAGGACAAAGATCGAGCGTTCCTTCTCGATGCTCCCATCTCACCCTCAGCCCTATTTGGCGAAGCGGTTAATACCGTCGCCACCAGATTTAGAGAGGCTAGGCTTTATGAACAGGCTTTTGGGAAATTTCTCCCACGCCTTGCCCAGGTGTCGAGGCCATCGGCCACCCAACCTCGACATGATCTGAATCTTGCTAGGCGAGAAGCGCAAAAGGAAAGCGTCAGTAGCCGCGCACCCCCCCCCCCCAAGGACTGGGGTACAAGCCGGCGCCCCCCTCAGGCCGCCCCCAAGAGTATAGATCGCTCTGTCTTCTTTACGAAGAAGAAGCGTTCCTGAGAGCAGAGCTCAGGACCATGGGGGTGACCCCCCCCCCCCCCGCGAGATCGACACGTTAGTCCTTCGGTCGCATCCTGCCATATTCCAGGACACCGAACCACTAACACCCCCCAGCCCAGTGGAATTACTTGTAGCCCTTTCAGAGAAGCTGGCAGCGTGGAAGCTACTGCCAGGCATATCCCCTGGGTTTTAAAGACTGTAGAGAAAGGATACAGGATCCAGTTTACATATCGCCCTCCGCGTTTCAACGGCGTGGTCTCCACTTCCGTGATACCGGAAAGGGCGCATTTTCTGATTTCCGAACTGCAGAAACTACTGCAGAAGGGAGCCATAGAACAGGTTCCTCCTCCAGATATGGAGTCAGGCTACTACAGTCGGTACTTCCTGGTTCCCAAGAAGGACGGGGGTCTACATCCAATTCTAAATCTTCGCGGTTTGAACCGCTGTCTCAAAAAATGTCTTCAAAATGTTGACCATAAAAACTATTGTCTCACAAATCCAACCACAGGATTGGTGTGTGACAATAGAGCTAAAGGACGCATACTTCCACATAGAAATTTTACCACAGCAAATGAAGTTTCTGAGGTTCGCTTTTGGGGGGAAAGCCTACCAATTTCGAGTTCTTCCATTCGGTCTAGCCCTATCACCCCGCCTGCTTCTCTTGTCTGTCTTGGGAAATACTATTCAGAGACTCTCCTCTTCGGAACTCTGATAACTGGGATTCTGCTGATTGGATTAGGTGGATTACTTGGATATCGAAAAATCTTAAAAGCAGTCAGTCTCAACCCCAAGAGACTGGCTGGCTGGGAAATAATGGTGACGAGAGCTGTCAGAAATCAGACTGTGGTTATGGACCGCAAATTGGATACCATCTTGGGGAGACTGGCAGCTACACAACGTGATTTGGACGGACCTGGAGACCAGTGATGGACATTAAATATCTGTGAAATTGGCAGGTTTTGATCGAAATTTGGAAAATATATATACATTTTTTTTCTGCCCTTCTCTTTCCAGCTACTGCATTTCAAGGCAGTGGCTGGAGACATAACAACTCCCCGAAGACCAAGATAACGAGACGCTCTGGAATCTACCCCTCCCCCTTCAAGGTCACCTGGCGCAAACTATTACGGGATGTTACAGGCTTACAAACTGACACGCACGCACTTACACACTCACAGAACAGCTACAGATAGACACTCTACCTTCCCCATTTCCAACGCCTTCGTGTGCTTATTCCCCTCGGTGTGGGCAGGCGGAATCGGGACCAGCACTCTTTAGCTGCAGGGACTGGAGCTGTTTGCCTACATTGGACATTTCCTATCCCTGTACCCTTATTGTTGCAATGTTGATGTCTTGTGATTACATGTTTTTCTGTGCTTACTGCTGAGGTATTTTTTTGTACCCCTGATCCCACACTGCCCTCTCCGAAGGACAGTCTGGCAGGGGATTTTTTTACCCTCATTATCCTAATGTATCTGATTCCTTGTTTTCTATGATGGCGCCTGGGAAATGGCTGCCGTCGCGACCCTGTGGTTGCAAAAAAAGCATTTCACTGCATTTCATACTGTATGACTGTGTATGTGACAAATAAAATTTGAATTTGAATTTGAATTTCATACACGAAATGCATGGATGCAGTTCTGTCTCCCAGGGGAGTTCACACGAGAACAAATCCCCGAAGGCGGATAAGGGTTACGCGCAAAGGATTTCGTACCCTTTCTATGTGGTTCAGACCCCGATTTCTCAGCTTGGGTCCCACTCTAGGTCCGTCTTGATGTCGCAAAATGCTAACGACAGACGCTTCCCTTACCGGCTGGGGCGCGGTCTTGGATGGCCGTCCAGCCCAAGGGAGCTGGAGAGGCCACCTTTTCGCATGGCACATCAATTGCCTTGAAATGATGGCTCTATTTTTAGAAATGATGGCTATATTTCCTCCAGCAGCTGAGAGGCTACCATGTCCTAGTGCGGGTGGACAGCACATGGGTAGTCTCCAACATAAATCGCCAGGGCGGCCTGCATTCGCGCCGCTTAAACCAGCTAGCGCATCAGGTTCTGCTCTGGGCTCAGGACAAGTTCGGACAATATTTCATTCCGGGCCCGAGCTCTGTAACCTTCACGTTTGGCCCCTGAACGGGACCAATTAAGTCAAGCTGGCCTTTCAGCCGGCGTAATTGACACCATCCTAAGTGCTAGGGATCCCTCCACTAGGAGAATTTATACCTTCAAATGGAAGGTATTCGAAAGTTGGTGCATGGCAAAGCAGGTGGACCCAGTCCACTGCCAAATCGTTTCAGTGCTGGAATACCTGCAAGAGAAAATGTCCTCGGGCTTGTGCCCTAGTACCCTCCGAACGTACGTGGCCGCTATTTCAGCCTGCCACGTCCTGACTGAAGGGGTTACTGTGGGAAATCACCCTTTAGTTGCCCGTTTCATTTGTGGAGCTAAACGGTTGAGGCCACCCAATAGAGCCACGGTCCCTTCGTGGGATTTATCTATTGTGCTCGAAGGTCTAATCGACACTCCTTTTGAACGACTCAAAAGTGAAGCGCCCGACAAGCTTCTGACTCTCAAGATGGTTCTTCTTATGGCCATTTCCTCTCTCAAGAGGATCGGAGACCTGCGTGCCTTATCAGTCTCCCCATCTTGCCTGGACTTTGCCCCTGGGCTAGTCAAGGCCATTCTGCATCCTCACCCAAACTATCTACCGAAAGTTCCTTTCTCAACCATGCACCCTGTCGTCCTGGAAGCCTTCTGTCCTCCGCCGTTTGTAGATTCGGAGCAGGAGAAACTTCACCTACTGTGCCAAGTACGTGCTCTTCAGGCCTATGTCCATCGCACCAGCCAGTGGCGTAAGTCGGAGCAACTCTTTATATGTTATGGAGGCTGCAACCGGGGGGCGGCTGCCACCACACAAACTTTGTCACACTGGGTGAGAGATGCTATTGCCCTCTCCTATGAGGCGCGTGGGCTCACTTCGCCTCTAGGAGTCAGGGCTCATTCGACCAGAGGGGTCGCCTCATCCATTGCTCTTGCAAGAGGTCCTCCCCTGCAACAAGTGTGTGATGCGGCGTGTTGGTCCTCTCCGCACACATTTGTAAGGTTTTTTTAGTCTGGATGTTCATGCCACTCCGGGCTCACGAGTCCTCGAGTCAGCTTTCCAGACATAGATCTGAGACTTCCTGGCCTTGTGCGCACATGCTACACAACCTGGGGGTCCAGACACTTGTAGTGTGGCGGCGTGGGTATTCTCGTTCCCATAGCGTTCTCACGCAGCATCGAGAGAAAGCTTTTGAAAGGGAACGTCTGGGGTTACTTTGCTGTAACCCTGTTCCCTGAAAAAGGCGGGAACGAGATGCTGCGTCCTAATGCCGCATTACCACGTGACCGGACGTCCGTTCAGACAAATTAATCTGAGGTCTGTCGCCGGCTCACTAGTATTTATAACCTGCAGCTGTGTCAAATCAGATGACGTTGTTACGACCCCCGGTCTAGGGTCAAGGGACGCAACAAAGAAAATAATACATTTATAATAAATGAATAAACCTTGCAACCAAGATTTCAGTGCGTGGGTTTTTATTTTACACACACGCATGCACACACAATACAGGAAGCTCTGGGCTTCAGGCCCAAACAATAAACAACCCCCAAACAATAAACAACCAAGGCCCAGACAATAAACAACCCCCCCCCTATCTCCACCCTCAAACTAACTAAACTGTCAAAGAAAATAATTGAAATCAAAATACAAAAACTAAACTAACTTCCTAACTATTAATACAAAACAGGAGAATATGGGGGACAACAAAAATGGCGCCCAACCCCTACTGCTTCCTTGAAACTATATACAGACAAAAAAAAAGAACAACCAATATATATACAAAATATTTACAATGAGAAGAAAACTATATACAATAGCGGGAGGAACACTTCCATCCACGCGTACACAAAAACACAAAAGAAACCCAAAACAACAAAAGGGAAGGAGAGAGTGCAGGGCGCGACACACAGACTCTCTCTCCAACCAAACAAACAAACAATAACACACACACAGTCAATCACTCACCAGTCAATCAAACAATCACACAATCACACTCCAACACTCCAACAACCAAACTTTTGAGCACGTAAGTCACACACAAGGCATAAGTCGCGCACTTCCTGCTTCCACTCGCCAGCTTAAAAGGTCGCGCAGATCAACGGCCAGCCAATCGCAGTGCACGTCACGGCACGTCCAATCGGGGCGGGGCTACCTGTCAAAAGGAGAGCGAGAGAGAGAGAAAGGGGGGAGAGATCGCGCACACGCCGCCACCCGCCGTCGTGCATGCACACATACGTGCACTACACACACACCTGCACGTAACAGACGTCACCTGACCGAGGTTATATACAGCCAAAAAATTTGGTGTGTTTGCACACATGCTTCACAATCGACACACAAAATGGTTCCCATAGCGTTCTCACGCAGCATCTCGTTCCCGCCTTTTCAGGGAACAGGGTTACAGCACAGTAACCCGAGACGTTTTGTTGCAGTCTGCACCTTCCAATTAATTTGCCTGCTTCTCCTCCAGCTCTGCACCACCCAGCCTGCAGAAAATGCGCATGCACTTAGCGAGCTCGTACCCGGCACGTAACGAGTGCGCTCTGCTCTCAAGGGCGAGCATTGGTTAACGGCAGTCATGTGACTGATGTAAGCCAGATCCTTTTATTTAGCAAAATTTAGATTAATAGATACATTTTATTGTTGAGGGGCAAAGACAAGGGCTCCATACGCACATTCACATAAAAAAAAAAAAAAGCCCCAAGAAAAGGGCACTTGAGGCATCCTGGAGGAAAAGGGCGGGTGCTCAAGCACCCTCCGCCCCCCCCCCCCTCTGCACGTGCCTGAACTGCAGTAATTACTATAAGGCACTATAAAACATCTTCATGAAAGTAAAACTCAGCTACTGGAATTCTACTCAGTAATTCTCTCCATGCCTGTTTAACAATATCTGAGTATTATCTTTCCCCGTAAGCGTCTTCGTCTTCTTTTATTTTTTAGTGGTTGGCAGCCAGCCTTTAGGCGCATTACTGACTTCTGCTGGACTGGAACGATAGTACACGGACAAGGATCAAGCTTTAAGGAACATTGCTGCCACCTGCTGGACTAAATCGGCAATGCTGAAGAGTCAAGTTTTGTCAAACTTTTTGCGAGATCACGCAAATTTTTTGCAAGATCTCGCAAACTTATTCGAAAAAAATAATTTTTTTCCTAGCTTAATTTTTGTTCTCATCCATATCATGTTAGGCTATCCCCCCCCCCACCCCCACCCCGCGGCATTCTTTTTTTCCACCCATGTCCCTTAATCGTCTCCATAGAAAATTGTTCACATTTTTTATAAATAAATAATTACAAATATAGATATATACCTGATATAAACAATGGCTCATCACCAGTGCTTACGGACATGGCTTGGTCAATAATCTGTTATTTAACCTGTATGATAGGAATAATTTAATTTGCTTTAAGCAGTAGAAGAAAGTCTACTCCCTCTTTTTACTTAAAAAAATCGTTAATTGACATATAAAATTAAATATACATTAAACTTTTGAGAGCCACTGATCAAATAGGTTAAGAATCAGGCGGGGCCACTGATCAAATAGGCAGTTTTTTTCCACCAGTGTTCAACTGTTTTGTAGGCAGAAGCATGTGAACACCAGCCATCTCTCTAACCACAAACCAAACACATGCAGCAACCATCCATTTCATGGTCTGAATGTTTTCCAACCACAGAACTGATGCTATACTATGTATACTATATATATATATATATATATATATATATATATATATATATATATATATATATATATATATATATATTTACACCCATATAACACCCATGGTTCATCCGCATCTGACAACCAAAGTTTCAGTCTTTTTGTTTCCACTTTTTACTTTTTCAACCAAAAAAAACTAATTAATACCCTAGTTATATGGTAGAGGTTAGAGGAATTCACACTATATATAATAAACTAATGTAACCTTAAAAAGATCACAGAGAAGAATACTTTCAGTAATATATACTTGGTTAAATATCTTGATAAACAAAATGGTTAAATACATTAAATTGATTTTTATTCTTATAAAAGAACACTGTCCATAAAAGATATGAAAACAAGAAGCTGAGATATATAATATTTAATATATATAGAATATTTGGCATTGAATGTACTTTTCTTTATATGAACTCACAAATAGGAGCATGTTAAAGATGTAGGTGAACATTTCTTCAGTTCTTTTATCATGTCCAAACATTTTAAATAAACCATAGCATACTTCTCTTCAAATTAATTTAGACACAGATATATATTAAAAGTAAACTTTCCAGAGGTGGCACGATGGCTTAGTGGTTAGTGTGTGTGTATGTGTGTGTGTGTGTGTGTGTGTCTGTGTGTTTGTGTGTGTGTGTGGATGTGTGTGTGGATGTGTGTGGGTGTGGGCCCTGTGATGGATTGCCCCCATGTCCAGGGTGTATCCCTCTTTCTGCTCCAAGTCTCCTGGGATAGGCTTCAGGCCCACTGCGATCCTGTATACAGGATAAATTTCCCGATATTCATCAGTTCTCTTATAGTAAAGATATAAATAACTCTTTGATATTTATTATACATTTATTATACATTTTGTTTATATTTCTTTGCTTTCTCAGAGAATACGTTTTTCAGATTTTTTTTCAGATGTTTTTCTACTGTGAATTTTTATTATTTTTAACCCTGTAGGCTGCATAAATATTCACATCCCCTCCACACAGAAATTAAACAGCATTAGATTTGCCCGACATATCATTTCCTCATTGTCTCTCATCTGATACACAATGGTCCAGTTTAAAACTCTGCCTATGTTTCTCTGTGTCATGGGTAAGTCTTTATAAAACTCTCGCTATAAATGCTTACAAAAAATTATATTTATTTTTGTAACACTTATAAAAGTTGTACAATCAAAAATTTTAATGGTGTAAGAAGTAGTAAAAACTGCTAATTATACTCAATGTATATTGGTTTAGTATAGCAATTCATGAGACATTTCAGATTAATTTAGTTAAAGACACAACATAATATAAGTGATGCAATTAATAAATATAATAGAACGTACAAACTGTAAAGCTCATGTTTTTCCTGTGTTAATAATGAGGTGTGCGTGTGTGTTGCAGGTTTGCTCTCAGAGACTCTGTGCTCTTTAACTTTGGAGGCAGAAGCTGGAGATAAAGTCACTATTTGGTGCCAACATGACCTGAAACATCCAGATAAGATCTTCTGGTTTAAACACACAAGTGATTCAGTTCCACTTCTTCTCGGGTGTAAACGGTTTTTGACGTCGGCTCCATCAGTGCATTGTTCATTCTTTACTGAGAGTGAGAGAATAGTGATGTCTGTTCATGGCAAGAACACGTCTCTCACCATCACTGCAGTAAATGTCTCTGATACAGGACTCTATTACTGCAGCTACAGCGATCCAATGATCTTTAGCAACTCAACGTCTTTACAAGTGAAAGGTAACAAAGGTGTGACACTGTGTCCTTTATCAGGAGAAAATCAAACACTTTCTGGAAACTCTCACAGCGCAAATGGTTAGTCATTTTGATTCATACAAAAGCTTATTATATATATATATATATATATATATTTACACCCATATAACACCCATGGTTCATCCGCATCTGACAACCAAAGTTTCAGTCTTTTTGTTTCCACTTTTTACTTTTTCAACCAAAAAAAACTAATTAATACCCTAGTTATATGGTAGAGGTTAGAGGAATTCACACTATATATAATAAACTAATGTAACCTTAAAAAGATCACAGAGAAGAATACTTTCAGTAATATATACTTGGTTAAATATCTTGATAAACAAAATGGTTAAATACATTAAATTGATTTTTATTCTTATAAAAGAACACTGTCCATAAAAGATATGAAAACAAGAAGCTGAGATATATAATATTTAATATATATAGAATATTTGGCATTGAATGTACTTTTCTTTATATGAACTCACAAATAGGAGCATGTTAAAGATGTAGGTGAACATTTCTTCAGTTCTTTTATCATGTCCAAACATTTTAAATAAACCATAGCATACTTCTCTTCAAATTAATTTAGACACAGATATATATTAAAAGTAAACTTTCCAGAGGTGGCACGATGGCTTAGTGGTTAGTGTGTGTGTATGTGTGTGTGTGTGTGTGTGTGTCTGTGTGTTTGTGTGTGTGTGTGGATGTGTGTGTGGATGTGTGTGGGTGTGGGCCCTGTGATGGATTGCCCCCATGTCCAGGGTGTATCCCTCTTTCTGCTCCAAGTCTTCTGGGATAGGCTTCAGGCCCACTGCGATCCTGTATACAGGATAAATTTCCCGATATTCATCAGTTCTCTTATAGTAAAGATATAAATAACTCTTTGATATTTATTATACATTTATTATACATTTTGTTTATATTTCTTTGCTTTCTCAGAGAATACGTTTTTCAGATTTTTTTTCAGATGTTTTTCTACTGTGAATTTTTATTATTTTTAACCCTGTAGGCTGCATAAATATTCACATCCCCTCCACACAGAAATTAAACAGCATTAGATTTGCCCGACATATCATTTCCTCATTGTCTCTCATCTGATACACAATGGTCCAGTTTAAAACTCTGCCTATGTTTCTCTGTGTCATGGGTAAGTCTTTATAAAACTCTCGCTATAAATGCTTACAAAAAATTATATTTATTTTTGTAACACTTATAAAAGTTGTACAATCAAAAATTTTAATGGTGTAAGAAGTAGTAAAAACTGCTAATTATACTCAATGTATATTGGTTTAGTATAGCAATTCATGAGACATTTCAGATTAATTTAGTTAAAGACACAACATAATATAAGTGATGCAATTAATAAATATAATAGAACGTACAAACTGTAAAGCTCATGTTTTTCCTGTGTTAATAATGAGGTGTGCGTGTGTGTTGCAGGTTTGCTCTCAGAGACTCTGTGCTCTTTAACTTTGGAGGCAGAAGCTGGAGATAAAGTCACTATTTGGTGCCAACATGACCTGAAACATCCAGATAAGATCTTCTGGTTTAAACACACAAGTGATTCAGTTCCACTTCTTCTCGGGTGTAAACGGTTTTTGACGTCGGCTCCATCAGTGCATTGTTCATTCTTTACTGAGAGTGAGAGAATAGTGATGTCTGTTCATGGCAAGAACACGTCTCTCACCATCACTGCAGTAAATGTCTCTGATACAGGACTCTATTACTGCAGCTACAGCGATCCAATGATCTTTAGCAACTCAACGTCTTTACAAGTGAAAGGTAACAAAGGTGTGACACTGTGTCCTTTATCAGGAGAAAATCAAACACTTTCTGGAAACTCTCACAGCGCAAATGGTTAGTCATTTTGATTCATACAAAAGCTTATTATATATATATATATATATATATATATATATATATATATATATATATATATATATATATATATATATATATATTTTTTTTTTTTTTTTTTTTGTTTTGTGTGTGTGTGTGTGTGTGTGTGTGTGTGTTTCTTTCCAAGGTTTCATTTCTCCTGTTGTGTTCATCATTCTGACTCTGGGGTTTGGTGCACTGAGTGTGATTCTTCTTAGTGTTCTGATCTTTATCCTACTGAAGCACAGAAAAACTTGCACAGGTCAATTATTTATCCTATAATAATAATAATAATAATAATAATAATAATAATAATAATAATAATAATAATGCTATTTCTGTTGTGTTGCTTTAGATGCTGAAGCAGAAAATGAGGTAAATCAAACACTAATATTTAGAGAATTTTTATAACTAAATTAATAAGACATTGGAACTGGATCAGCTATAATAATTATGCCTTCTGTATTTAAAATATATTTATATATTTCTTGTAACTGTCTCAAACCCCTCCATTTTGTCTGGGCAGTTTTTGGATCTGCTTATTTGTAACATTCAGTGTTTGTAAATGATTCAATCTTTCCCCCCTTTTTTTGCTTTTTGTTTCACAATCTTATTCATTTTTTCATTTTACAGTACACACAAAACACTTAATACAGATAACCCAGGAGGGAATATGTAGTCAATCCTATTTGTGCTATATTAATAAAACTTAATTGAATTGAATTCTGCAAGGAATTAATTGTAGTCGGGCAACAAATAACTTAAGTTTATTTCGTTAACAGATAATAATAATAATAATAATAATAATAATAATAATAATAATAATTTGTTGTTTTTGTCTTTGTTTTTGTTAAGGATAGTATGATGTGATTTCCACCATTGTAAGGTGAAAATCACTTGCTGACTCTTATTAATATTTGCATGAAATGTGATGGACAAATCATGCCTCCTTAAATTTTTCACTGTTATATAAATATTATAAAATTATTTTAAAATATATTTTTTGCTAATTGAAGTCTTTTTCATAGTACACGCATAATGATTTGCAGTTGTCTTTAAACATCACAGATTGTGTAGAAAACCTCTAGTCTCTGATAAAGGTTTGTCCTTTTAATGTCAGCTCCATAGCCCCAATAAAATGCTGGATATTTTCATGATGTCAATAATTTTTTACATTTTGATAATAAGTCTAAATGTCACATCTATACCCCTGGAACCGCATTTATATATTTGATCCTCTGTTCCTGCAGGTTCCTGAAGATGACTCGGTACATTACGCTGCACTACACTTCTCTACCAAGAGAACCAAAAAGAGCAAGAGACCAGCTGAAACGCTTGATCCCCTTGTTGTTTATTCTTCAGTTGGACAGAGTAATGTGTGTGCATAATCTTATATAGTCTATCATTTAATGTTAATTACATAAGACAGATGGTCTATGGGTAGGAATTCTACCATTTATAACATTAAGTTACAGCATTATTACTGTAGAAATGCTCCAAGATTCTCTATATTTCAAAAAAATTTTGTATCAGGCCTCTTAGTTTATCATCTGGTAATAAAACTTTCAGGTGCTTCTTCATACATGTATTTATTTTGTTCTTGAGTCTAATCGAATACCATATTTGTGAAGGTTATGGAAATAACTGCTCTTTATATCTATTTAGTTATTCAGGAGGCGGCACGGTGGTGTAGTGGTTAGCACTGTCGCCTTGCACCTCCAGGGTCTTCCTGGCCAGACTCAATTCCCATCTCTGTGCATGGAGTTTGCTTGTTCTCCCCGTGCTTGGTGGGTTTCCTCCAGGTACTCCAGTTTCCTCCCACAGTCCAAAGATATGCAGGTCAGGCTGATTGGCGTTCCCAAATTGACCGTAGTGTGTGTATGTGTGTGTGCCTGCGATGGATTGGCCCCCTGTCCAGGGTGTACCCTGCCTCGTGTCCAAAGCGTCCTGGGATAGGCTTAATACCAAGTGTAATCTTAGGAGGTATGTTTATGCGAAATGGTGCATTTAATTTCTCTATTTGGACTTTCCAAACTCATTGCTATGTAGATATACAATGTATAACATGAAAAGACTAAAACAATTCCAGGCTGCTGTTTAAAATTATAAGTGAGGAAGTCATGACATAGAAATTAATATTTTCAGTTTTAAATTTTCTTTAACTTAAGTGATGTTAGATATCAGTTATACTGTATGTGATTGAATTAGAGTAATTAATGTTATTAGTGTTATTATTTAATGAAGAATGAAGCAGTAATTCTCTCCTATTACTCAGTATACTTTACATACTCATTAAAAGAAGAAGCTTTAAATAGTTAGACATAAGCAGTTATCACATCAGTACAGGTGCCTGTGTGGGAGTACCACTTTATTTACATTGCTTTGTTTTATTGAATATTGAATCTAAAGTTTCCTCTTCAAACTAGTCAGTGTAAATAATTTCTGGCTTTAGTTTTACTGTCTGTTTTTTTGTGATTTCTGCAGCTTTATGACATGAGTCGAATTTGCTACCGACCTCACCCGATGTCTCCCAATTTAAAATCCTTACGACGGCAGTCCAGTTAATTTTTAAAAGTGTGACCCCCCAACAAAATTTTAAGGACATGAAAATGGCTGTACAGTGGCTGTACAGTGTATTTTGATATGAGCAATACAACCAATAAGGACATGTTATTGACATAATAACGTTTCAATAACTGTCTGTAAAGGAATTTAGTGATGTCCTACTGAGATCTAAATAAATGATAATGAAACTGAATCTGAAGCTACTCACATCGCATGCACTTTCACTTTGCAAAAGGCAGCATTTATTTAACGAGTATATATTTAAATTTTGTTGTTTTTCTGGGGTACTATTATTAGGGTTGTGTACCGAACACCGGTGCCAATACGGAACCGGTACCTATAGAACCGGTATGTACCGGACCGAAACAGAACGCGAATTTCGGTGCCTCATTTCGGTGCCACTTAAATGCCTGAACTGTCGATTGAAATATTTGTTCTCTAGATTCATATATTTTTGTAGATTAATAGTTTATTAGATTAAATTAAAGAAATTAAAAGCATAAATAATCCGGAAATGAGAGACCATCCGAGATGCGCGTGAATGCAGTAACTAACGTTACACTCGCTCTGACGGCAGCAGGCGGTCTACCGATAGCTTAGCATGCTAAAGTAAACACCTCTCGTTAAAATGCCTAAAACTAAACGGTCGAAAGTGTGACTGTATTTCACAAGAAAGGATTCCGGCACCGCGACGTGCAGCAAATGTTTCACAGCAGTTGCGTGTAAAGGCGGAAACACGTTAAATCTACTGAAACATTTGAGGGCACATGGAATAAAGTTTAAAGCAGAATAAATACACGGAATAAAGTTAAAAGCAGAGGGAGGCACCGTGTTTTCTTGCGGACAACAGCTGGCACTATCAGTGTGGACGACCCTCAGTCCCAGTCACACCAACTGTAGCAAAAAGGATTCACTGATTATGATGCCGACAGCAGCCTTTCCGCGGGTTAGTAGTAGGATAATGTAATGTTAATAGCAAAATGCAAATCTTGCATTCATGCTAACAAATAGTCAAACGATTTGTAAAAAACTAATGTAACATGGATTCTGTTTATAATTATGGCTTTCCAGCTAGTACTAGTAGTACTACAACAGTGACCCATTTACCATTGTAAAGAAGGCTATGCATGTCCTGTGCAGGGCAATAAGTCAGGAAACGTGTCATATTTTGACAGAAAAGGCAAATATGGTGAAATTTCTGCAAAAGAATTGCTAAAATTTGAAGCTTACATATTCATATATACTTTAAACTTTTAATATATTGTTCAATTTTAAGCATAAAATTTTTTGTTCAATAAAAATTTATTCTTGAGTCATCCACTATAATTTTGTGGCTTAAAAGTATCGGTTCAGGCACCGTTTTGGCACCGGTACCGTTTTTCAAAGTATCGATTTGGCACCGGTATCGAAAAAAACCCAAACGATACCCAACCCTAACTATTATTAATGTTAAATTTCATCTGGTTTGCAAAAAATGCCACTCTTTATGACTGAAATCATGCTATTCATATCACCTTTTACAAAATGAAAATGCACATTATGTGAGCATCTTTATTTCAGTCATGAATTCACAACCACATTCCAGTAATTCATTGTCAAATAATCAATCATTCAATGCTGGACACAAACAGCAAAAAAAATCATGATGATTATTATTTGAATGATAAAAAAAGCCTGAAGAGCCTCATGAGGGGGGAAGAGATGGGTTTCTGATGGTTGTTGAGACCTTTTATGTACATATTTTTTCTGGATTGCTACAGTATTCATTTCATTTGAGAAAACGCTTGCAAAGAGAAAAAAAGCTGGCTCCACTTGACCCTCATTTTCTCCAAGTAAAAAAATAATAATATTTGCGTAATCCCAGTGCAATTAACATTTACAGCTGTATGAAGACATCATTCACACGCAAAAGCTGCACATAATTGCACCTGCTTTCAAAACAATGAGTGGAGTGACATAGTATTATCAAAAGAGGGGAATATATGTTAATATTTACAAATAATATTAACATATTTGCATTGGGTCATCATCACTTTTAATATTCATAAGACACTCAGAAGCTAATAAACATGATTAAGAGAACATTGCATGCCCTCCCGTACATGTGAGAGAGAGAGAGAGAGAGAGAGAGAGAGAGAGAGAGAGAGAGATCATACATGCAGCACAATCCCACTTTATATTTGGGATCTTTAATTTTCTTTTTTGTTTCTCTCCTTCTTTTGTATCAATAATTTTTCACCTTTGAATGTGCTTTCTCCATTCATTATTATTATTATTATTATTATTATTGCTTTTTATCCCTAGTGTCACTTTGTTTGACTGCATAGTTACAGTAAATGTGTGAATGTATTTTTTATCTATTTATTTCTGTTTTTATTTTGTGATTTGATTCTGAGCTTCGGCAGTACGAGTGTATGTTGGTGCCATTTTACTGTACATTGTAGCACAGCCACACAACAGGGACACCTTCAACAACAGGAAAATGGTCTTGGAGCTAATGCTGCTCACCTGTGGCCGAAGGTGTGCCCTAGCGGTTTCTGTTCCCCCATTGACAGTGGTTTGGTCACCGGGCAAGTTCCCGCGCATGCGCGATCGCGACGCAAAGGAACCCGGAAGTGACGTAAATCCAGCTTGTTGTCCCCCAGTCTCTAATAAAACTTTTTCTCCAGTATTATCATGACAATCCACTGGGAGGACACTGGGGACAACTGAAAACCCTGCTGAGGCTATTAGAGGTGGCGTGGTGGCCGACGGTGCGGAAAGACGTCTGGCATTATACTAGATCTTGCAGCATGTGCCACCGACACAAGACAGGACATCCGTCATCACCCCGACAAAGACTTATCCAGGAGGAGGTGCAACAAAGAGCACAACAACTAGAAGCCACACAAGCCAGATATCACAATACCCGGAGGAAAGCAGCGCACTTTCAACCGGGAGAACTGGTGTGGAGAAAAGCTCAACCACACTCCTCCACAACAAAAAGAGATTCTGCAAGGCGAGTGCCCAAGTGGGAGGGTCCAGCAGAGATTAAAAACAAAAGACCAATTAAATACACAATGTCTTGGGGCTACCCACAAAAAGCCGAGGATTACAGTGTGGCGAATTTAAAGTGCTTGTGCGGACATTCTCCTCAGACGCCGGAGGCTTTGGGGGGGGGTCTATGTAGCACAGCCACACAAAAGGGGCGTTTTCATACGCAGGGAATTGGTTGTGGAGCTAATGTTGCTCACCTGTGGCCGAAGGCGTGCACTAGCGGTTTCTGTTCCCCCATTGACAGTGGTTTGGTCACCGGGCAAGTTCCCGCGCATGCGCGATCGCGACGCAAAGGAACCCGGAAGTGACGTGGGTCACATGATCCGGCATAAAGCCGGAACCGGCAAGGAAGCCGGTACGGAGAGATGAAGACAGCGCGCTGCATGTTTTTTGAAGCTGAGCGACTGCTTGCGGATTATATACCGATAATTTCATTCAGTACCCAGCTCATTCCGTTTATCGATCTCCCAGACCTACCATCGTCATTTGGTGAGATCGATCCATCTCTCCAACTCACCATTTCACCCCAATTGCCATATTTCAGACACTGGACTATCACACACACACACCCACACCCGCATACATCGCACACACACTTTTTTCTATTTGTATATATTTTGTATATATTGGTTTGTGGTGCACCGTGTTTGTTTATTTCTTTATTCCGTCTGTATAATACACTTGGTTTAATTTATTATAATTGTTTTGTGTCGCGTCGTGTTTTGTCCAGCTGCGGTTGCGCAATACCGGAAGTAGTGTTATCAAGCCCCTGTTTAGATTCCCGAATCCGTTCTTTTGTGACCAAGCGGTTAATAAAATCCAAGCGTTACATAGTGGTGGCCCGTATGCACGGGGAATCTGTATTTAGGGATATTTTCCGGTTTTGTGTGATGTGGCTGAACAAAATGGATGCTAATGCTAACATCGCTAATGCTAGTGCTAAAGCTAATGCTAATGCTAGTAGTGCTGCTAAGGCCGACTGTGTAGTAGATTATAACATGCTGGTAGATGTAGAGAATGCTTTGAATACGCGCCGTAATCCTACAGCTGAATTATCTGCATTGATTAATTCTTTATATATATCAGATAGCCATGATAATGACAATAATGATGATGATGAGTTTATTGTTCATGGGTCTGATATTGAGGTAGTACACACACTACAGACTGAACTTAATCAATGCAAGATGGACATGGTGGCGCTTACTGATAAAGTGAGCTCCATGGAGCTGGATTATAGACAATCCATAGACAGCAGTCTCAATAGGGAAAGCAGTCTTCGTGACGCAGTGGACGCGAGCTTGGAAGGGCTGCAGCGCTACTGCCAGGAGGCTCTCGAAAAAATGGAGAGAGCCATCGTTGACTGTTTTCTACGCCGTGACGTCATCTGGGAAAACCGGATGAAGAGACTGCGTCTCACTAGTACGCCCACCACACACAGGTTACAGGCCTGCACCCCTGCATCCCCTCCATCTCCTACACAACATCGTCCCAGCACTCCAACCACTACAGCGACAGCCAAGGTAAAGCTTCCAAGCACTCATGCCATCGCCGACGTTCCTCCTGGTGTTCCAGCTCACTCCTCGGCTCTGCTCTCCTCCCCACTTTCTTCTTCTTCTTCTCTGCATGCTCATCCATCCATCTGCGTGGAGTTTCCAGCCTACTGTGACGCGTCAGAGACAGCTGAGGTGAGGAACTTCATCGAGCATGCGGAGAAGTACCTAAAGATCAGACCCCTGACCCGACCTGAGCTGCTGGGAACCCTCGGCACAGTTCTCCGAGGGCCAGCTCTCAGTTGGTGGAAGATGGAGAAAGGCAAGGTAAAGGACTGGGAGTCTTTTAAACAGGCGTTCATGGCAGCGTTCATACTGGACGACGACCTCGACGAAGAGGAAGACAACCTGAGGTCTCCGGTACAGCAGCCAACGAAACGCCACGGAGACTTCGCCGATGACCACCCCGCCCTCTGTCTCATGGGGAAACCTGATAACTCCGATGAAGAACAAGTGGGGCAAACCAGGGAGAATATCCACACGAGAGTGGAAGGAGGTTTAAGAGGAGCGGCGAGCACCATGGAACAACAGGTGGAGAGTGGTGCTAGGGGAGAGAAAGATCGCGAGGACCGCCCTTTTCCAGGTTCACACGCCATACCCCGAGCACCCCCGCCGCTGAAAGGAGCTGACACCCCACGTCTACCCACCACGTCCACTAAAGAGGCCTCCAACTTTCCGAGCGACCTGAGCGAGATCATCAAAGCCCAACAGAAGGACCCTACGGTTTTAAAGCTGCTCTCCAACGACCATCCAAGGAGCATACCAGATCAGAGGGTCACCTTCGAACGTCATCAGGGCATGTTATATCGCCGGGTACCAGTGAGGAAAGGAGAGAAAATCCAGCTTGTTGTCCCCCAGTCTCTAATAAAACTTTTTCTCCAGTATTATCATGACAATCCACTGGGAGGACACTGGGGACAACTGAAAACCCTGCTGAGGCTATTAGAGGTGGCGTGGTGGCCGACGGTGCGGAAAGACGTCTGGCATTATACTAGATCTTGCAGCATGTGCCACCGACACAAGACAGGACATCCGTCATCACCCCGACAAAGACTTATCCAGGAGGAGGTGCAACAAAGAGCACAACAACTAGAAGCCACACAAGCCAGATATCACAATACCCGGAGGAAAGCAGCGCACTTTCAACCGGGAGAACTGGTGTGGAGAAAAGCTCAACCACACTCCTCCACAACAAAAAGAGATTCTGCAAGGCGAGTGCCCAAGTGGGAGGGTCCAGCAGAGATTAAAAACAAAAGACCAATTAAATACACAATGTCTTGGGGCTACCCACAAAAAGCCGAGGATTACAGTGTGGCGAATTTAAAGTGCTTGTGCGGACATTCTCCTCAGACGCCGGAGGCTTTGGGGGGGGGTCTATGTAGCACAGCCACACAAAAGGGGCGTTTTCATACGCAGGGAATTGGTTGTGGAGCTAATGTTGCTCACCTGTGGCCGAAGGCGTGCACTAGCGGTTTCTGTTCCCCCATTGACAGTGGTTTGGTCACCGGGCAAGTTCCCGCGCATGCGCGATCGCGACGCAAAGGAACCCGGAAGTGACGTGGGTCACATGATCCGGCATAAAGCCGGAACCGGCAAGGAAGCCGGTACGGAGAGATGAAGACAGCGCGCTGCATGTTTTTTGAAGCTGAGCGACTGCTTGCGGATTATATACCGATAATTTCATTCAGTACCCAGCTCATTCCGTTTATCGATCTCCCAGACCTACCATCGTCATTTGGTGAGATCGATCCATCTCTCCAACTCACCATTTCACCCCAATTGCCATATTTCAGACACTGGACTATCACACACACACACCCACACCCGCATACATCGCACACACACTTTTTTCTATTTGTATATATTTTGTATATATTGGTTTGTGGTGCACCGTGTTTCTTTATTTCTTTATTCCGTCTGTATAATACACTTGGTTTAATTTATTATAATTGTTTTGTGTCGCGTCGTGTTTTGTCCAGCTGCGGTTGCGCAATACCGGAAGTAGTGTTATCAAGCCCCTGTTTAGATTCCCGAATCCGTTCTTTTGTGACCAAGCGGTTAATAAAATCCAAGCGTTACAACATTACACATAATATTGTGTGTGTTTTGTAGGATTCTCTCTTAATCAAGTGTGTTATCCCCTGAATGTTGCGGTGAATATAAATAGTGATGCAGTGTTTTGTGTATGAAAAAACTCAATGCAAATATTGTAATCCGTCCTCCTAGAACACACGGAACCTGGGGCATGCAGGGTAAGGTGTGTGGTATATGTGTGTAAGGTGTGTGGTGTACAGTATGTGTGTAAGGTGTGTGGTGTGTGTGCGTACAAAACCAATGCCCCTATTTTTCAAATCATACTCAAAGCTTTTTTGAAAAGTTGCCAGCTATGCTGTGTGGCTGTGTGTGTGAGCTGTGGGAGTGCTTGATGCAAACTTTTCAGGAAATTTCCTGTTCGGAGATAACGTGGGTTTATTAATTAAACTAAATAAACTCAAACACAAATGCGAACACCAATCCCCTGCTTCTCGAAGCAGGACTAATCCTTCTCTTTTCTTTTCTCTTTTTAAGTTTTTTTTTCTCTTTTTCTTTTTCAGTTTTTCCTTTTCCCTTATACCAAAGCAACAATCCACAACCTGGTGCTTCCTACTGTAAATGTCCACATTGCATTGTCTTGGAGGCTTATATAGGGATGCATCCAGATGTCATGCATTGTTCCTAATTGCCATTATGGGAGCGTTGCCTAGTAACAGCATGAGGGGGTGGCCACGGGTCTGCCTGACTGGAAACCCGTGGAGCAGCTGACCGTGGGGTTGCCTGTCGCAAAACCCGCAACGTTACAGAAAGAAGTTAATTATACTCTCTTGTTCTCTTCCTCAAAGATCTGATATTAATGTGTTAAATCTTCCATGCTGCTACCATTTCCTGGTTCGTCTCTGGGTGGACACATATCCAAATTCCACTCCTACTGTTCTTCAGGATCTCACCAGGACATTTAACAATGGTTTATGTTTTTTGTAATAACAGATGCCCATGCATAAAAACCAATAATGACTCGATAATGGCACTTATGCATCAATATCAAGACATTAACAAGGCATTGTTATGAAATTTTTTAATATGCTCCAATTTTCCTTCCAACAAACGACCGTCAGAATTCACACAGAGCCCAAAAAGGGCTTAAGCAGCCATTACCATCCTGACCGAGCTTTCCAAAGGTCATAACAAATTTCCATCTGTCTAGATTCGGGAGCATATTCAGCTCAAGGGAATGGGGGCCTAAGGTTAACTCATTTAAATTTAATCAACATTTAGCAGTTAAAATGGTTTGTTCCATTTTTAAAAAATAATAAATGTGTTGTTGTTTAGAAGGTTGGTAATACTAACACCACTTTATTAAACTTGCTTACATTGATTATATAATAATGCCATCGTAGAATGTACTACCTAATTCAGCATTTATTCACAATTAAGTTGTCACTTAAAGGTAACCATTGGAACATAATACATTGGAAGCTTGGATTATGAGCATAATTCATTCCAGAATTCCAAAACACTCGTAAAGTGAATTTTCCCATCAGAAATAATGGAAACTCAAATTATTTGTTCCACAGCCCAAAAAAATAAATACATAAAAATAATTAATACAAAATATAAAGTAAAAATACAAAAATTAACCTACACTTTACATTTAAAAAAAGTAAAAAAATAAATAACAGCCTCTCCCTTTCTCCTCCTTCTCATTTACACAGTAATCCTTTTTCCCCTCTTATTTGAGTTTCACACACACACACACACACACACACACACACACACACACACACACACTAACAGAAAGACTGATTTAGGAAGGAACTTTGCTAAGGACACTCACATGAGCGCATACTAATGGAATCACTGCTGTAAAGTAAAAAAAAACAAAAAACATACAAATTAACCTGCACTTTAATTTTGAAAAGAATCGCAACAGAGCAGTTTTTCTGTGTAAAGCAGAGAGCGTGTGTGTGTGTGTGTGTTTGTGTGTGTGTGTGTGTGTGTGTGTGTGTGTGTGTGTGTGTGAAACCGAGAGGAGGAAGGGTGGGGGTGTGTGTGTAAAGGTGAGAGTGTGTGTGTGAAGGGGCACTGTGTCAAATTACGAGTGTGCATACACATAATGACAGACTGATAAAGAGAGGGAGAAAATTGATCTTTCACCTCTCTAATGAGACTTTATTTTGCGCACACACGTGTGTAATAAGAAACAGTTCACGTGTATACAGTGGAACCTCGGGTTGCTAGCAAAGTTCAGGAAGCATGCTTGTATATCAAAACGCTCGTATATCAAAGCAAATTTCCCCATAAGAAATAATGGACACTCCGGCGATTTATTTCACAACTCCCTCAAAAAATATATTAAAATAATTGATACATGCAGATACATGTGTTTGTGTTCAGTCTTGGTAGCCATCACAATTACAGGCTCACAATCATTAAACCAGAAAAAGAAAGAGTTCTCGTACTCTACATATCCCTCATCCTGCGGCTGATGGGTTCTGTTCTGTTATGGGATCACAACATCTCTGCTGGAAATGGATGGGTCTTTCCTTTTTGTCTGCATTCACCTCTGCAAACAGTTCACATCAGCATCCTCATAGGAAGCCCTGTCTTATGAACATTAATTATTTTTAATTAAACCAATTATAGGAAATTATTTGGGATCAAACTCATGTACCAAACAGCCAAAGTCTGGGTCTTTAACAAGCTCTGACTCAAAGTGGTCAGTGACACCAAGGTGTGTCTTTTGTCGTCCAGTTTAATTTTGAAGTTCCAGGAATATCCTCTGTTTTCTTTATTATTTATTGATAAAATGTTGTGTGTTTATGGTAATCTATCTTGAATGTCAGAACAGCTTATCAGCAGAGCTCCAAGGCCTGGTGTAGTCTTTAATCTGCCCCCCAGTTCTTCTGGTGGTGTACTATTAGGCTACGTTTACACTGCAGGTCTCGATGCTCAATTCTGATTTGTTGCCTATATCTGATTTTTTTGACCGTCTGTTTACACGTTCTTTTAACTATGACTCATATCCGATTCACGTGTTTACACTCGCCATACCATCTGAAACATCGCGCATACTTAAAGGGAGGTTCTTGCGCTACACACTAGCCAAGAAAGATGAAGGTGAAATATGCTTAACGCTATCTCTGCTATATACAGTATGCAAAGTTCGCACACCATGGTTTTAAAACGGAGTAGGAGAAAAGAAAACGGCATAATTGCAGCCTGCACATATGCTTTATTCATCAAATATTATATTATAATATTATATCCAATTTATTTCCACATATGAAGGAGGCCTTAAACCGATCTCGAAATATCGGAATGCATGCGTTTTTTCCTGTTTACATGAACATAGAGCATATCTGATATGTGTCACATATGAGCAAAAAATCGGAATTGGGTCACATTTACCTGGCAGTGTAAACGTAGCCTTAGTAAGGTTATTGGCTTTAAGCAGTGAAGGAAATACAGCTCTTATTACATTTTATACTCCCAGTTAGAAAAATAAAAAAAATTGACAGAAGGAAAGATAAATAAAAATGCATAATTCTCTGAGAGCAATAATAAAATCATTCTCAATCCAGCTTTAAAGAATATTTTTATTTTTTACAAGTGTAGCAGTTAAACATCAGCCACCTTTTAAACCACAAGCACACACACACAAACACACACACACACAACCTGTCCACTTCATGGTCTCAATGCTATTTTACAGCCACAGAGCTGAAACACAGCGTGTTTGCATGCATCTGCTTTGCACTAAACCGCAAAGGGGTGTGAGCTGCGTTTGATCACCAGCTGCTTTCTCACAAATAAGTTTCCACTTTTCACTTTGCAAAAAAACAAGTCTGAACAGTTACATAATTTAATTTTTCTTTTTCAGTGACATCTGAATGCTAATAATGAATGCTACTGCTAATTACAGTGGATTTTACTACTGGAACACCTTTGTGTGGATCTTATATATTTCTGATGAACATAAAAAACTCAGTAATTTAACATGTTACATTAATCTGGGTGAGTTTATAAAAGCAGTTCAAATGCACATATGCTACACTGATTTCAATGATATCAGTTTTTATGCAATTATTTCAAAAAGTAAAACTCTCTATCCAAACTCCAGACAGATAACCTGGTTATAGACATGATATTGGTGTATTATATTACATATAAAAAAAAAAGTCTCATCAATATCAGAACTGATGTATATGAATGTGTCACACACACACATCTTAAATCAACAGATGCAAGACAAAGGAAACAGAACTTAAACAGGCTATATTTCATCAAACTATGAGCCACTTCCGTTCAGGTGAGTGCTCCCATCACCTGACCGAGGTGCATTCTGGGAAATGAAGTTGAAACCCTCTGAGGTCCGTGAACGCATATATGCGTTTTGAGGTGTTTTCCCCTGATGACGCCAATAAGAACTTAAATTACACTTTCAGTTTTGATCGTACAGACAAGATCTATATATTAATCGAATCTGTAAAGTGTCTACTTTTTTTGTATGCACACATGTTAAAAATAAAACTTTGTGCATTAATAAAATAAATAAAATAAACCGGGTGCGCTTTCAGCCATCTCAGTCTCCGCGAAAATCTTTCTGAAACACGTCACTAAAATGAACTGAAACTCCGCGAATACTGCACACACAGACATGAGAAATATATCTATAGAAAGCTTAAAGGGTCTACTTTTAAATGATGCAAGTCACAGTGAAAACAAATAATCTGTTTTTATGTAATCCGTATGAATGTAAGGAGTGGTACAGATTCTCCTGTATCGGCTCATTACAGCTAATGCGCTCCCGCCTCCCTGCGCGCGCGCTGTTCATATGGAAATGAACTGAGGTGAGCCAGGTAATCATCTACACGCCCCCATGGTATAAAACAACAAGCTTCATCATAGAGTTACTTACTGTTTCTGCGTTTGAATGATGTCATGCTACACGGGTGAAGAAGCCTTTCAGATGGCTCTGGACAGCAATGAAGAATTTACTTTCTCATCAGAGGAAGAGCAAGACTCAGACGAGGAACGGCTTTATTTAGAACAACGTCTGGACTCAACGGAGGATGTAATTCCTGACGAGTAAGTCTTTTCTTCTCACCATCATTGCTCTATATTTTATATGTACATTTGGAAAATACTAAATACCAGCGAGAGTAAAATTGGTTAAAATATGAAATATTCCAGCGTACAAGCCCGCAATAAAATCTGATTACGATCTGTCTAAAGTTTTATTTATTTATATATATACACATGTTTTGTATTGTTTATACAGTTTCAAATGGCCAAATTGTTCACCAGCTGTTGTTTGCGAATGATTGTATGCGCGTCCATTCTTCAAGTTTAAATTTTCTTTTTTGTTTAAGACTGTGGCCGCATCAGCGGCGCCGTGCACAAGATAGTCACGTGAGTGTCGTTCAGTTTCGAGTTCACTGGAGAACCACGAGTAAGTGTACATTCAGTACATCATAGATGTTAATTTAATATAACTATATTATATAAATATATAATACAATACTGTATATTCATCATAGTAAACTGTAGTGTATTGTAGAAAAAATGTAGTACGGTATTAGTAAAGTAATTTGTTCTGGTAATTACAAAGAGCTGTTGTTGTTTTATATATATATATATATATATATATATATATATATATATATATATATGTATATATATATACTTTTATATATTCTTGTTAGCTATATTTTCTGTTATAGTGACTGTAGTAATGCTGCTAAAAAGTCAACTTTGATTGTTCCTAATAAACTGTTTAACTGAACTCACAAATGAACCTCAAGATTTTTATGTGTGTGTCAAATACATTCTCAAATAACCTAAACACTGAAAATATATAAACTTATTTTATCCTCAGATTCTTTCTTGTAATTCTCCTCTCTGTCACATACCTGTCTGATGGCTCATTATGCAGATCAGTATGCAGGCCTTTGTCTTCTCAGGTGTGAATCACTGCATTAGTAATGATAGATCACGCCTTCTCGCATAGACCCTTTACACTCAAAATGTGACTTAAAAAGTGTTAATCACTATATTGTTTTCTGTGAGCAAGTAAACAAGATCGTTTTCACATCATTTTGAAGCAAAAACACTAGTCCACCAGCCCTTGTGAAACAATGTCTTGTGAACAAATTGCCTGTATGAGTTTCATGGCCTTATTTCAGCTACTTTTTTTTCCACAAAACTTACTAACCATGCATAATATTTTTTTCCTAAAAAATGCAAACACATACATTCATTTTGGTCACGTATTATTGTAGAACAGTTTGTACTGATTACAAGAAAAATACAGGTTGGTCAATAATATATTATAAGTAGCTGAAAAAAGCAGAAATATCAGAGCATGTCCAAACATCTGAAGGGCCCCAAAATCACCTCGGACCTCAGGGGGTTAACTTAACAAAAACAAAAGAGTCTTTGGGCGCAATGCACCCTCTAGGGGTTAACCTTGACTATATATACAGTATATAGGGCTGATGTGATTTAAAAAATGGCTCTGGCATTTGATTCCAAGATCGTCATAATACACATCTACATCACACCAACTTGTAACAAATACAACGTCTGGAACATCATCAAGATAAAGATGGAGGGTTACAAGTCATCAAGTATAGCTGAGCTTTTTGCTTTTTTGCAGAAAGAGTGGTGTATAAAGCTACACTGCAATGTGAAAAACTGGTGGAGAGACAAAACATATGAAAGCTGTAACTGCAAATCAGGGTTATTTAACCAAATAAAATTTGAATTTGAAAATTTGAATTTGAAATACTGATTTCTTAATGTAATTTGGCAAAAGCATTAACACAATTTGTTTACAAATTATTTGCATTATGTTTTATTTAAGTTTGATGTGTTGTGATCATGTCCGTTCCTTTAAATATACACTCTAAATAACAATAGTTATATTTTGAATTTAGGAGAAATATTGTTATTGCAGTTCACAAAAAGTGAAACAAAACTGTTCATCTCACCAACACATGCACCTGTAAGAAAAAGAAAAAAAACATCATAAACAGATTATTTTGCAGTAGTCTCTTATTTTTTCCAGAGCTGTATGTTTGGTGTAAATAAAAGCGGATTATAGAGCACTACAGTAGGTGGACAACCAGACTGCTCATTACCGTCGCACTCGCCGCCGTGGAAACGCGGCAGCGGCCAAAATAAACCAGTAGCAATTCAAAATAATTCATGAAATGACCGCCAGGTGGCGCAAGTTGACATTTTCCGTCTTCTCGGTTTTTAAATATATTCAGAGCTTAAGTCATAATAAAGTCATAACAATATGTTGTAGCAAAGAAATACTACAATTATGATAATTTACACATCCAAGTACTGTGTCCAACAAACATGAAAAACTATAAATATAAAAAATATGAGTTAGAAAACATTGGTTTTATTTTGTTTAGACAGACTCTCTGTTTTTATCTGTTTAGTGTTATTATTAAAGAAAACAGCACTAGGGCTTTTTAAAAAATTTTATTTCGACAATACAGTACTTACAGTTTAAGAAATCAAGTTTTAAATATAGAAATAACTAAAACAAATAGAGCAAACTTCCAGAATAGATAATAAAAAATAAATCAATAAAAAGGATGTATGCAGTATAATCGGGGCCTCTCATTTCATTATTCACTCGCACTTCGTCTGGCACTGAACCAAAATATATTGTCTTACATTTGTGAATAAAATATCATTGTTTTTTTTCAGAGATTTATTTGTGCAAAATAATATTTATGCAATATAATTACAGGCCCTGGATTCGTTTTTCGTTTGCAGTATAAAACCAAAATACATCTTACTATTTTTGAGAGATTTGTTGTAAAAAAAAAAATCAGGGTTTTTTTTCAAATATTTTGTCTGTACAAAATAATATTTATGCAATATAATTACAGGCTCTGGATTCGTTTTTCGTTTGCAGTATAAACCAAAATACAGTGGGAGCCATGCCAAATAGCCGCTACCGTGTGGCTGAAGTGTGAATGGCGTGTGAATGCCCTTTGCACGCCGTAATCCCCCCTCCCTTTTCTGCCAGAAAGGCGTGTCAAGATTTCACAGTAAACACGCCCATTCAAGCCCTATTTATTCATTTACCTGGTGCCACCACTAGATGGCGCTTCGTTCTCAAGAACACGTTAAAACAAGCCAGCTGCGCTGAGTTGCAATCACGTGATTTTAGCAACCCGCCTCCACCCCCGCCGAACTGACGCTACCAAACTACAGAGATGAAGATGGCGGCTTAACGGACTATTCGTGGTAAATTATGTTTTATTTTATAAAATGTGTTTGGGGTAGTTTACAGTTTATTTCCCAGTTTAGTTTTTTATTGGCCATTTTAAATATCACTGGCAGCACCAGCAGCGGTCAGATGTGACTTTAGAGAACTTAATGATCTGTTTACCAAGTCTGGAGTTAATATTACAGCTTACTGTCAGTGTCACACACTCACAATGTCACTCCACTTTAACTCAAAAACATGCTCAAGCTTCGACAATACTACTGTATTAATGTCCCTATTACAAGAGCTGCACTACCCGATGAAGAGTGTTTGTGTTCTCTGTAAATACTGAGAGACTCTCACCGAGTGTTGTCTGGATAAATTCAGCGCTTATTTATTCTTTGGTTAAGAGTTAATCTGCAGGTTATTTCTGTGACTGTAACATAATGTGATGCAGTTGATGAGGGACACAGACTGAGGGTAGCTGTACAGGAGCTAGTAACGCTCATAACCTGGTTTATATTTTATACACTTTGGCCGGGACTTTCCGCGGTAGCGCGAGCGCTTAGTTAATGAGCTGGATAACAACACTGAAGTGTTTATCAGTTAAGGAGGAGGGGGGGGGGGTGGTGCGTGGGGGGGGAGGTGTGTGTCTCCAGGTCACCCTTTAATGTCCTTGGGTCAACACTCTGCATGCACTCTGCATGCCATACAACAGCCTCAAAGCCTCAAAGACAGTTCATCCATGTGGTATGTATTTACAGCCTCACTCGAGCACATTTTTTCCTCTCCACAAAATCTTCACCAATAGAGTTTTCATATCAATCACCGATAAAAGCTTGCCTGAGGTCTGTTCGTCTAAGACCATTTCCCTGCATCCTCGTTGAATGTTAGGGAGGCGATTGACAACACCCCCGAGACCTTGAGTTGCCCATGGCCCCACCTTTAATTAAAATTGGGAATTGTGGAACTGCCCATATTAAATAACAAATCCTCTTCACCCCATCCTCTCTACTGTACAAAGATCTATGTCCAGTCTTGTCCACTCTAATGGTGTATCTATCTGACTTTTTACTTGTCCTGGTATCTTAGTGCTTCTGTCTAACCTCTCTCCACACGTCTGCACCTCCTCCTGTTCCTCTACATCCTTCTCTCCACATAGCTTTTTCACTCTCTGTAAATCTTCCCCCACTTTCTTATAACAATCTAATGGTGTGCTTTCCTCTCTACCCATTTTCTCTCCTTTCTTAACTTCACACACGGCTCTGTCGTCTCCATCTAAATCTACATAACATTCCTTTTCCATCTCACCAGAAACTTCCACCATTCCCTTAAGCTTAGGGATTTGATCTTCTGCCTGTACATACTGTATGGGGGAGGTGTAACTAACTTCCCCTCTGGTTTTCTGTGCCTCACTGTCTCACTTTCTTAACTTTTTCATCACTTGCTTTTTCTTTCTTACCACCTCTACTTATTCTTTCTTAAACAAAGCTAGGACCTCTCTTTCCTGCTGTCTTTTCAACTTCTCTGGACACGCTTTTTCTCTCTTGCTGTCGTTTTATAATTATATTAAAGTTCCATCTCCTCACAATGCCACATCAAATGTCCCCTCCTTTGGCCATTTTGTAATCATATCTTTAGTCCTCTTTTGCTACGTATTGGAGATCTTAGTTATGAGATCTTCACACATCGGCACTAAAGTCTCCAATGGAGAGGCTGCCATTATGCTTTATAGCCTATATCACCACAACTTAGATATTTAATTTTATTTCATGCCTATGCACTTACTTAATGGCTAAATTTACTTACAACAATATACAATATTTCACTATTTGCCTATTAACACTTGCTAAAATGCACAGTATTTTTATGCACAGTGAACACTTTCATCAATAAGTAATGCCACAGTATTAATATAGGGTTCATACACATTCACCACTCCACACTATTTATTTATTTATTTATTCATTCATAGGCCTATGCATTCAGACTTTATCCCTCTTTTCCTAGAAAATTGGACTTATTCTTTTCATGTTTGTCCCCCTGCTAATGAGGGCTCATTTTTCCACTCACACGTGTCCCTTTATTGATTAATATTTATCTATTTAATTATTTAGTTAGCTATTATTTTAATAAGGGCTCATACACACACACGTCTCCGGTCTGGCAGCAAGCTGCCCCCCCTCTGAGGGTTGTACACACAATTCCCTCGGGAGGTCCAGCCCTGTTCACAGCACACAGAGCGTATGGTTCTCACTCAACCAAATTTTCTCTCTCTCTCTCTCTCTCTCTCTCTCTCTCTCTCTCACACACACACACACACTAGGCGAACATAGAGCTCTCATACACTCAGACAATAACAGACAGACACCACATCAATTAGACACAAACAATTGCAATTGCATTCAACTTAATGGCACAAAATAGTGCTCCTCTTAGAACGATATCAATTAACCCCTGTAACTCATACCAATAAAACATTAGGGGTGATTACACAATGCTTATGATGTACAATTGTACATTCCTCATACGAAGGGTATTAATTAAATTCCACCAAAACTCATACCATATAACATTACAGGTGGCTACAAAAATGCTTATGACATACAACAGTATGTTCCTCATAAAAAAAGGGTATATTTTATTAATTGCTGGGTAACCTTACACAAGCAATATTACTAATTAAGCGCAATTCCTTATTAACTTGCTCCCCTACTCATGCCATCCATCAAGACCCACTTGACAATGAGTACAAATTAATATCGATAATATCTACCTTTTTCCTGTCCTGTCATCTATCAAAGCCCACTTGACAAAACAAATAGACACCCAAATGCACTTCCTCATGTGAGGGTTGCCCACTATAGGGCAGTGTTTTTACTTTGTAGTTTTGGTTCCTAGACTCAGTTTCCCAGAAGCCTCCTCGGTCAGGTGACATGGATACTCACCTGAACTGAGGAGGCTCATTAGCACTTTTATAAATACCTGTTTGTTCTGGGAAACTGGGTCGAGCATTGATTTCTGTTATGTGGGTTTTGTTTTGTTCTTTTCTGTTTTAGTTTAAACAGTATGGTTGGCCTTTTGGTTTCAGGAGCACTTTAAGTTAAGTTTGTATTTGCTTTGATTTAGTTTATGTCTCTTTGTCTCTGTGTCTCCTAGCAGGATTAGCCTCTAGGAGAATTAGCCTTTTGTGTTTACCCTTTTGTGTAAGTAACCCCCATTGCATGTTTAGCTAGTAGTCTGTTTAAATACTAATGAGGGTGATACTAACATGTCTAGATCTTAGTCTGTCTAGTCTTCGTGTCTGTCTAGTCTCATTGTCTGCTTAGCTCTTAGTCTGTTTAGGTACTAACATCTTTAGCCACTAACCTTTAGAGTTCTTAGTCTGTTTCATACCTAGTCTGCTGTGTACCTTGTCTGTTCATTCCCTTGTGTCTCAGGCTACTGGCTGGTGTAGCCATTAGTCTGATTAGCTATGAGCTAGCTTAGCAGCTAATGTGCAGCTCAGCCAATAGACCTAGCCAAGCCTGTCTTGTTTGTTTATCCCTTGCATGCATAGTCCCTAATGTTTAGTCCGTTAGACTGTTTCGTGTGTCTTGTCTTGTCCAGTTTGTATCCCATGTCTGTATTGTGAATCAATGTATGTAATCCCTAGTCTTATGTCTAAGTGTTTGAGTTCTGTTACAATATGCTCCCAAGTTTAGGCCAACTTCCTTATTTCATGTTTTGTGCATGTTTTCATTTCATTATTAAAGACTCTTTGCATTTCACTGCATCCCCTCTGCATCTATGCCTCAACACCCAGCCCACAGTCCAACACCATAGCAGAACGTGACACCTCATACCGTCTGTTACTGCTGCCATCAATCAATGCTCACTTGACAACACAACAGACCAATGCAATGCTTATCTTCTCAATTTACTATCAGTACAACCGTTAGTAATCTGATGCATGCATTCTCTTCTGGAAACAAAGCCCATTTTAAATTATTTTAGTTGGAGAGGCCTTTATCAGGTGTCCTTACCATCATGGGTGATCCTCAGCTAACAACACAAACTAAGTATATAAGCAAAAGTTGCTTACCTTTGTAAGTGGCCATCTGTTTGTGTTGCTGACCAAGGAAGCCCATGCTGATCAGTCACCTTTGCTCTTTTTCCACCCTGCTCGCAGCGCCATTATGTTGTGGAAAAATACTCAGAGTCGGGCTTTGCTTACAGAAGATTACGACCTTTATTATCAACCAACAAGGCCGGAGCTGAACCATGGAACAACTGAATTCAAACGTTGTGCATTACAGTACATATGCAGTGCCTTCCCCGCCTTCCTCCAACATCTGTTTCCCATTAAAGGGCCGTCTTTAGCCCCCCCAATGTAAAGCTCGGGTTTCCTATATGCAATGCACACAAAGAAGCCTATGTCCCAGCTTGCACGCACATCCATGATTATATACTGATAAGGTATATTCTAACCCCCAAAAGTAAGTAAAATCAAATGAAATCAAATAAAAATTTATCCTATACTAGCAGTTATTCTCAGCTAAATTATCATCCAGTACCTCAGACCAGCTGGAAAGTTTGTGTTTAACCTTAACACGGTAACAGTAATAAATGTTACATATAGTAATAATTTTTCAGTCATATGTGAATTAGGTGAGTGAACATGTGTATACAGACCTTGTATTTAACATAATTTTCCCTTAAATGCCCGAGGAGGATGAACCGTCATCAGCGGTTTGGGAGCTCAAGAGACACGAAGCTGAGTGACAGCCGCTGAATCCACCGGTGAACTTTGGGGGAGGGGCCAATCAAACTTTTTGGTTTACACAAAAATTACCCAACTCTGTGAAAATAACCCAGAAAAATGACCCAACAGCGGCAACCCAGCATTTGGGTAGAAAAAACAACCCAGCATTTTTTAGAGTGTGGTATATATATATATATATATGTACATTTATGTATATATATTTATGTATAAGTAGAGTGTATGTATATTATGTAGAGAGTGGATATAAAAATATATGTACAACACTGTGGATATATCTTTATGGACAGGCATGCAATGTAGTGACAGGGATTGACAAGAACTAATATTGCACATAGAAACTACCATGGTGTTTTGGATGTGTGTGTTTGTTAGTCTATGTGTGTGGGGTCAGCTGCAGGGACTTTGTTGTAGAGTCCCTCCTGGTCTCTTCTGAATCTCTCCTGGTTGGGGGTTGGGGAGGAGTGTGAAGTCTAGAGGACTCTGAAGTGTAGAGGAAGTGTCTGAGGTGTGACAGAGGTGGGGGTAGGGGTGCCTGTAGCAGATATTGGATGCTGCATTAGTGAGGGCAGTATGGGTGGAAAGGCAGGGGCAGATGAATCAAACCTGTTGAACCTGTGGAGCCCGCTGGCGCCATTTCGCGCGCTGATTGGTCGATGAGCCATAGAAAAAAACCCTAAACCGTTTCCTATTCATTTTCAATGGTAGTGCCGCTGCGCGCCCGCCCCGTTGGCTTCGTTCTGCGCGCTGAACCTGAGTGAGACAGACGGACAGCGTTTGGACAACACAGAGACCCCCGCTGATCATCGGTAAGTTGATAAACAGATAAATAGATGTTATCTCACCTCTTCCGCTGTAATCTGTTTGCTTTTGCAGAGTTTATCATCTGCGTTAATCTTCATCATTCACTGACTGCTTGTGTTCACGTCTAAACACTCTGTACACATCATTCATTCATTTAGTTAAACGTCATTTAAATGAAGTAGCAACGAGACAAAAATTACAAATTTCATTAAAAAAGAAAAAACGCTACATTTCATTCTGTTACATCTAACACTAATGTGTTTATCTCATAAGGAATGTAATTATTGTAAAATATAGTATATTTATCAACTTTGGGTGAATTTCCTGGTACTCATTGTGTACCACAAGTGGTTACTAAAGTTCAGCAGTTCTCTAATATGGTATTTTTGTTCATACTGTACCACAGTAGATATGTTAGTACACAATACTGGTGTGGTAAAGCACAGGAAGTATCATATTAAATACCCACTGAACTTTAGTAGTAGTACCATGGTATTCACCAAAGTGTTGTATATTATCCTTTGGAGGGAACCATAACAGGTAAAATGGCATTGCAGTTACTGTGTAAATATTACTATTACTATCGTACATAAACATGTGCAACATATTTTCTATGGTATCTCCATCCATGTTCCACACAAGGGTGTGTACTAAAGTATGTGACATGGTAGAATCATGTACCGTAGTGTAGTACATGTTCTATATCAGTGAATAAGTCCAAAAAATTATTTGCTACATTCCATCGTAAATTTTCTTATGTGTTGTGTTTTCATTCAATGTTATGTTAACTGTATTCATTGGATTTTAAGATATTTCAATGTTCTGTTTGTGCACTGTAAGTAAAACCTTATTGTGCAAAATGTATAGTTTTTGTGATAGCTCCCATGTATCTGAGGGATTTCATGCCAGTGTCAGGCCTTTGCCAGAATTACAGATAATGTGTTTTTCTTTGTACAAGGATATTTAGAATCATGGAGAAGGAAGGATTTTTCAGGATTTTACATTTAATGAGATGAAAAGACAAAGATGGGAAAAGATAATGTAAGAAAGGGGGAGACTGACAGTGGTTTCTCAAGTGTGTATTTTTTTGTTCTTCTTGTTCTTTATAGTTTTTTTAAATAATTTTTTTGCACTAATGCTGCCCTTTGTCAAAAAAAGAACAATTAGAAATGTCCACTCATCTGATTATTATTACTATTATTTTTGTATCCATGTGTATATTTATCTTTTATCTTTCTGTTGAAATCTGTTAGACACTCTGGTGGCCCCATTCATTTTAAACATTCATTCTTCCGTAAAAGGAGAAACTATTAAATATACTTTTTTTGTACCTATGATTAGCATTTATTTTTAGCATTTAGCATTCAGTTTTTGCCATGTTATTGTTGCCAAGAGTTTTTTTTTCGCTATTTGTTTAAAATATAATAATTTCTGGATGCTTTATTAAGAAAAGTGAATAATGTATAGTGAGAAGTAAAATAAATTAATGAGTGTGGAGATTGTAACAATTAATTGCAATTTCAATTTAAAGTGTTTCAGCTGAATAATTGAAGTAAGACTTATTATTTAATAGCCACAAACCAAGTTTTGGATATAACCATGCCATTACATTATCAAGCTATGCTTCAGTACTAAACACATGTTTGCAATTGAGATTTTTTTTTATCTTAAGCTATGAAACACATTAAAATTAGCATTCACCTCACAGTTGCTATAATTTAATGATAATTATAAGCAAAAAGTGTAAAACAAAGGATTCACATTTATTAAATTTTCACCCAGAGCCGGATTCGAACCAAGGTCTGGACGATTTTATGCTATTATTTAAGCCATGCCCCACCACGTGGAAAATGCTTCAATTTGATTGGCTGTCACTCAGTGTCAGCTATTCACGGCTGGCCGCCGTGGTCCAGTCGTGAATAGCTGACACTCAGTGACAGCTTTGTACATACATGTTTGTAGTCTTTTTGCACACGCGCGGGTGCGTTACAATAAGAATAAGAATAATAACAATAATACATTCGGAGAACTACTACTAATACAGTACTACTACTACTACTACTACTACTAATAATAATAATAATTCTGAATGGAGAAAGCGCAGTCAAAGAAGTACCATAATTGAAGGAGAGAAAAACATGAAGAATAAATACATATCAGTTTGAGCTTGACACCTTTATGAGCTCTGTCGCTTGCTGCCAATGGGCGCCTAAGAGAGACAACACATTTTCGGCTTTACAATACTTCAGACTGAAACACGACTGCCCACCTACAGGTAATGAAGGGCATTTTCACAGCTTCCCGCGCGCAGCCGCGGCCAGTCACGGGATTCCTTTTCTCGAAACGTGCGTTCTTAATAGCCAGATCTGTATAATCACCCAAACATTAAAAAACACATTCTATACTCACCGCAAGATTGTACACTAACTGCAAGATCCCACCAGTAGCAGCATGGATTTATGGGCGTTCCGCAAAATTAGACAAAGATACAAAAACATTTGTTTGCGCATGCACAAGTGAGCGTATGTAAAAAAGATTCACAGGTAGGATGAAGTTATAGCATTATAGCATACTGGCTGAAGATTTTTTCCCACTATGCTGCCTGACCTGATTGGTCAAACACAGTCATGTGATTATTGATGCTGCGTCTGATTGGTGAAACAGTCATTTCTACTGGCTGCATGTGTGGAATAAATGGTTAGAAAAGTAACAATTAGTATTTCATGTGTAAAATTTATTTATTCTAGTATCATTTATAAATTAATAAGTGTTGTAATTTGTTTTGTGACTCTGCAGTTCATCCCAAAGTGTCAGTGTTCCAGAAACACTTGTTTCTTTCTCCAGAGGTGGTGTGTCAAGCTACAGGTTTCTTCCCCAAACCACTAAACATCACCTGGCAGAAGGACGGAGAGGACGTGCAGGAGGACGTGGAGCTCAGAGAGACGTTAATCAACCAGGATGAAAGCTTCCAGAAGAGAATCATTCTGAAAGTCCCAGCTGTGGAGCTGCAGAAACACAACTACACCTGCGTGGTTCAGCTCAGCAGCTTGGAGAAGGAGTTAGTGCGAGAAGTACCAAAAGGTCCTAATAAACTAGAGCTGTAGAGAGTGAAAGTCCATGTAGTGTATAAGCTGAAATGGCTGTTATTATTGTACTGTGTTAATATGATTTACTGTATGTACAGTCTATGTACAGCAAAAGTTTAGGCACACCTTGATAAAAAGCAGGTTTGAAAAGATGTCTCTCTTGGAAATGGAAAGAAATGCATAATATTTTCAGCAAATATTGATGGATAGTTACTTCTTATGCTATAAATTAGACAAAAATAAAAAATAAAATTATTATGTCACTGTGCAAACGTTTGGGAACACTAAGACTGCCAGAGTCCCTCACCCGTGCAATGTTTCCTGTGCCATTGGCTGCAACACAACCCCAAAAAATGATAGATCCACCCCCATGCTTAATATTTGGCATGCTGTTCTTTTCATGAAATGCTGCTTTTGTTTTCTTCAAACATGCCTTTGCTGATTGTGGCCAAAGAGTTCTATTTTAACTTTATCAGTCTGTAGCGCAGCCACATAAAGGGCTTTTTATAGGGGGGAAGAAAGATGGCAAAAGCTTAAGAAGTTAAAGCAGCTGTGCCACTTTAAGATGTCCTTTAGGGTTATTTTACCCCAAGCCATAGGATGGGTCCTGAAAGGAGGCTCTCGCGAGAATTCGCGGACAGGTAGCGAGAGGTTGGCGGTGACGCAGTAGGTCACCTGGTCCACCTTTAAAGCGCTGCCGTGGAGAAGCGAAGGGGGGAGAGAGATGAGGAGAAACAGCGCTGTATTTTTGTTAAGAGAGAGAATGGAGTCAAACGCCTGTTTGGGATTGGATTACCTTTCGTTGGATTAATCTTTGCCGGACCTTTTCCACTACCCTCTTACTCCGTTGTCGTGCTCCCGGAACATCTCAGTATTGCCGGTGAGACCGACTCATCACCCCCAACACTCACACGCTTTCAATAATGCGGACTTTGGACATTTATCTCATTCACTCGCACACACATACACAAACACACACACACATGCATACGTATATTTGTGTATATTTTTTAAATATTCGGTTTTGGTGCACCTTTGTTTGTTTTTTCACTTATTACACTTTGGGTTGTGCTTTAAAGTTTATTGTGTCGCGTCTTTCCTTGTTCCGCTACGCTTGCGCAATACCGGAAGTTGGATTCTAGAACCCGTATTATTGTAACTTTAAAATCCAAAACGTTACAAGTCCACAGCACTTGTTTCCAAAACGCACCAGCCTTCTGTAGATGTTCTGCTGCATACTTCTGACATTGGATTTTATGATGGGGACACGGGTACTGTTTTCTTCTGTTGACTCTTTCATGCATCATATCTAATGAACTGATTAAGGTCTGAAACCTTGTAAAAATAATCTAGGTCTCTGGACCTCTTAGAGTGACCTAACTTTTGCACAGTGCCATAATAATGTTTTTATTTTTGTTCGATTAATGGTTTAAGAAGTAACTATGTGTCAATGTTTGCTGAAAATATGGTGCATTTTTCCATTTCCAACAGAGACTGTGTTAACATCTTTTTAATAAAAAAAAAATCACCAAAATCTGTTATTTATCAAAGGGGTGCCTAAACTTTTCCTTATACCCCTATCTCACCTATGCGGTTTGACTCGCGGTGAGAAGCGGAGTTAGGCACCGTGAGTCTCCGCGATTGCCCGCCAACGTTCCGCTGTCGCTCCGTGAAGTTCTGTAAGGACCGCAAGCTTCCGCGAGGACCAGCAAAAAAATTAAACATGTTTAATTTTTCGTGCGGAAAGATGGAAACGTACTCACATCGCCAAAAACTTGCAGTGAATCATGATGAACTGTACTTATGGCCACTGCACGAAACCGCGTAGCTGAGGTAGGGGTAGTACAGTCAATAACTCAGCAGTGTGCGTACATCAGATCACACATTATTTACTTCATACTAACCTTTAACAGGTGTTTCTTATGTGTACAGTGGGAGAAATCCATTCATTCATAACATGACATGCATGTTTGCATGTTTCTTATCCAGTTTGGAAAACTCATTAGGAAAATTAATAAATAACAGGTTTGTAGGGACATTGGGACAGTGGTAGATTTCTTGCCTGCCATGTGGATTAAACCTGTGACAAGTTACTGTTTGGATTGGATGGTCTGCTGTGGCAACCCCTCAATGGCCGAAAGACTAACAACAGTAAATCACAGATTTGTAAGGGTTATGGCAATGCAAGTCCTCTCTGTATAGTGATAGTGGTAATAGTTTTCTCATAAAGTGCACTTTTTTGTCTTTTATTTGAAAATATTTCACTTCATTAGTTCCAGGCAGCCTCTGAAACATTTTAGTTTTGTTTCTTAATTTCTTTATGTAGTGTAACACACTTCATTAATCACTTTATTATTGCAGGTGTAAATGAGCTTCCAGCATCTTTACAGCGGGGACATTTCTTTCTTTTCTTTTTTTTTTTGCCAGTACATTTTCTATCTTCACTCTCTTTTATCGTTTTGTGTCATTTCAATTGTTTGCACACATTGTAATGTTGAAATCAGTAGCAGGATCACTCATTACAATGGAACCTGCAACAGAGTAGGATATACAGTATCAGGCAGCAGGTAAACAGTCAGCGTTGGAAGCAGGACAAATTAGCAAGTGTAAGGATCTGATTGACTTTAACATTTGACAATAATATACTAGTAGAATATTCATATATAGAATATGTATTTTGTTCATTTTGTACCTGCCTCTAAGAAACAGAGTTGTAGAGTTTTGAGCAATAAAACAAATTTTTGCATTAGTCAATAATCATGATATTAAAACTGAAAACTAAAAGAAATTACTTTGTGTAATGTAATTTTTTTTCTATTTCATTCATATTTTTTTTACTATTAAAGCAATAAAGTCTAGCAATGCTGCTTTATGAAGAATACATGCAAATGTGACATGTCATTAAGTCTAAATGTGAAAAAAAAATGAAGTGCTCCATTATATTCTCAAAAATTTATGCTAATAATAAATATTTGTCTGTTATCTTTTATTGTAGTGTGAATAGCTTTACATTTGTGTTAACTGTAGCTGTTGCTGTAATTCACTTCTGCTTTTTCCACAACAAAAACTGAAAGAAGTGTGTGTAAAAAGCCAGTGGTCAAAAGCAGATGTCACATGGGGGTAAGTGTATTTTAAATTTAGCCGTGTGTGCGTGTGTGTGCGTGTGTGTGTGTGTGTGAAAGTGATCGATATCTCTAAGTCTTTCAGTCTCTACTGAAACAAATACAACATCTGCCCCTTTAAAGCTTTAAATACATTATAAAACTAGATCTCAGTGTGTTTATGTGTACCTCACGTGTCATCCGGTTCTGACCACTGGCTATTTAAACACACTTTTTAGTTTGTTTTTGTTTTGTAAGTAGATGCAGGGGAGGGTTTGTAGGTTGGAACTCTGAAATATGAAATTAATTGAAATGTCAAATACTCTAAATATAAAGATTGTATTAAGGTCACATGTATTTGTAGTGTGTTATTTGAAGTAGACCCCTTTTGTGGTGGCAGGTAATGCCTTCTGAGGTCACCACTGCAAGTATATGTCATACCTGTGGGTAACACTGAAAGATGTTATTCTATTTCAGAAAGTTCAAAATATTGTAATTCATCAAGCACAAAAAAAAAATAGTTGATTGATGAAACTACGAAAAATAGGGTTAAGGATTAGAAAACACAAATACTGGTAAACCATCACCTTCAAGGAAAAATTGTGGGCAGAATTTATTTTTTGACTGTGTTCAGAAATAATTTAGACATTTGGTAATGCTTTTAAGCTTTAAGCACACACACACACACACACACACAGACACTGCTGCTGCTAGTGACACTGTGAGTAGCTCAGATCTGTCACTGTCAGATTAATGGACATTAAGACATTAAAGTAATAAAAGACATGTTGTTATACTCCTGGTGTGTTTCGGACAGTGTTAACCACATTACTGTAGGTTAATGAATGGTTAATGCATGTCCATGGGTCTCTTTCATATCTTGATTGCTGTAGGTCACAGTGGTGAAAAGCAAATGAAGAAATAAAAAGAAACATTAGTGAATTTTCCACAATCAGAGAGAGGGACAGAAGCAGAGTGTGATGGTGAAACAGGTGGACAAATGATTCTGCTGTAGTTCCAGGTTGTCATGCACACTCAATCCGCAACCGGCACTAGGACCCAGAAATAATGTGGTTGCCAACCAGGAAATATAAGAGGAGTAAACAAACCACAATACAACGCTCAGTCATTGAGATCGGCCCATGTCGGTTCTGGTTGTCGTTCTGCGTAACCGTGAGTACTCACCTTTTGGGTTTCTACTTTCTGCTATTGTGTGTGTATTTATAGGACGCAGGTTAAATTTGTGTTTTTCCCTTGCTCCCCTCTCGTGAAAGTCCTTAAACTCAAATCGCGTGGTTATCCTGCCTACTCGCTTTTTCTCCGCGTTTGGGTTTACCAGCCACGCTACATTGGGCTAACCGCTAAAGCTGCGTCTTCTGGTCAACCGAGGTTAGTTAATTTCTGACAGAATGACTGAGCCCTCCACGGTGAACCCAGCGGATCATGCGCGCCTCTGCGACATGGTGGATCAGCATGCCATGCTAATCAACAAGCTAACCGGGGAGCTCGCTACTCTGCGTCAGGGCGTCCAAGACGTTGCACATTTGCGCTGCGAGGTTGCGGAGCTCAGGCGGGAGAACGCTGATCTCCGGGCAGCTGTTGCTAGCGCGGCTAGCCGGCCACCCTTCCAGCATCCCCCCCACCCCTTCTGATGTCTTCTTATCATTACCAGAAAAATGGAAGTGCAGTGTGTTTTTGACAGTGCTCGATCTGGTGTTTGAGTTCAATTCCACCAAGTACTCCACCGATCGGCTACGCATTGCTCTGCTCGTTTCTTTGCTCTAAGGGCAGGCAGCTGAGTGGGCCGTGGCAGTTCTCCGGGATGATACGGACACCGCCCATTCATACAATGAATTCACCCGCCAGCTCAGGATCACTTTTGAACACCCTGCGGGCGACATGGAGACCGACACAAAGCTCTATCACCTGCGGCAGGGAGGATCGTCCGTGAGTCGCTACACTGTCGAATTTTGCACTCTCGCTCTCTCTTGGGGGACTGGCTTCTCGGATCAAAGATGAAATAGCCAGGCAAGAGCTTCCTGCCACGTTGGAAGGTTTAATCCAACCTCACACCCTGCCACCAGCACCCACCTTTGCCTTCACTACCCCACAACCCGCAAGCTCCACTACCTATACCACCCCTGGACATGTCGGTTCTCCACCTCGTGCCGTGGTTGACACAGGAGCCGGGGAACCCATGCAACTAGGACGTGCCTCCGAGAAGGAGGAGCGGCGATATCGAGAAGGTCTCTGCGCCTACTGCAGGTCAGCAACACATCACCGGGCGGTTTGTCCTCTCCGGCCGGGAAACGCCTAGGCCCGGTGAGATGTGAGAGTCACTCGCCGGGTCACCTTCTTCTCTCTGCCATCACCACCACCTCCTCCCGTCTCACGGTTCAAGTACTTCTCCAAATTGGCCACAAACGAGTGAGAAGTGCTGCATTCATCGACTCCGGGGCAGCAGGTAACTTCATTGACTCTTCTTATGCCAAAGAATTGGGGGTAAACCTTGAGGTGTTATCCCAGCCCGTTCAGATTACATCTGTCGACGGTCGCCCCCTAGCCACCAGCCCAATTACTACCCAGACTCAACCCATCATCCTCTCCATCGACCAACACTAAGAAGAGCTCCGTTTTCATGTCACCTCCATATCATCACCTCCCATCATCCTTGGACATCCTTGGCTATTACAACATGACCCCCTCATCTCCTGGACACAAAACCGGATTCTACAGTGGGGCGCGACCTGCACTGGCTGGGACGTGCTCTAGGGAGTCCGAGGACCCCGACGTCTACACCAACTCCATCCCAGAACCTTATCGGGACCTGGCAGAGGTCTTCTGCAAGAGACGAGCTACCCATCTTCCTCCACATCGTCAATACGACCTCGTCATCGATCTCCAACCTGGCGCAGTTCCACCCTGCGGCCATCTCTACTCGCTGACATCTATAGAGATGCAGGCGATGGAGGAGTACGTGACCAACGCCCTTCGCCAAAGCACCATCAGGCCCTCTTCCTCACCTGCCGCCGCGGGGTTCTTCTTCGTGAAGAAGAGCGGCGGCGAACTTCGCCCATGTGTCGACTATCGGGGGCTAAATAACATAACTATCAAAAACCGACACCCATTGCCTCTTACCAACTCTGCCCACCATCTTTACTAAGTTGGACCTCCGGAGCGCCTACAACTTGGTGCGCATCAGAGAGGGCGATGAGTGGAAGACGGCCTTTATCACTCCAACTGGACATTATGAGAGTCTCGTCATCCCTTTTGGACTGCGTAATGCCCCCGCCGCGTTTCAACATCTGATCAACGACGTTCTACGCAACATGCTTGGCCGGTGGGCATTCACTTATCTGGATGACATTTTCATTTATTCACGCACCACTGAAGAACATACCCAGCACGTCAGGGCGGTTCTAAAGAGATTACTCACCCATCAACTGTACTGTAAGTTGGAAAAGTGCGCTTTTCACGAGCGCTCCACCACATTCCTGGGTTTTGTTATCTCACCCCAGGGTGTGGCCATGGACCCGCAGAAGCTAGAGGTTGTGCGTCATTGGCCCCTATCCAAGACCCTCAAGCAGCTTCAACGGTTTCTCGGGTTTGCGAATTTCTAACGTCGCTTTATCCGGGGCTACAGTACAGATGCCACCCCCCTAACTGCTCTGACTCGTCCCTCATCTCACCCTTTTCACCTCAACCCTGCTGCTGTTTCCGCTTCACCACAGCACCGATTCTCCTTCACCCTGACATTAGTAAATCATTCGTTGTGGAGGTGGATGCTTCACATGTGGGCACTGGAGCAATCCTCTCTCAGTGAGGTCCAGATCAGAAACTACACCCATGTAGTTTCTTCTCCAAAAAATTTTATTCCACTCAGCAGCGATACAGGGAAGGGGACCGCGAGCTGCTGGCCATAAAGTGGGCTTTGGAGGAATGCTTCACTGGCTCCAGGGCACCAGAAAGCCATTCATAATCTAGACGGACCATCAAAACATCATCTCCATCAAAAACTTGAAACAGTTGAATCCACGACAGGCGCAGTGGGCATTATTTTTTGAGAACTACGACTTCCATCTCTCATACCGCTTGGGATCCAAAAACACGAAGGCGGGACCCCGCGCCTGTTCTTCCATCTTCCAGGATAATCGCCCCACTCCAACTGGACCTAGAGACGAAAGTTCGCCAGGCGCAGGCCACAAAGACCAAGCCGGCAGGTGTGCCACCTGGACGACTCTATGTGCCCGACATTATGAGGTCAGAAGTGCTCCAGTGGTGACATTCCTCATCCATCTCAGGACATCCGGGCACACGACGGACCCTCCAATTCCTTCAATGCGACTTCTGGTGGCCATCCATCACAAGGGATGTCAAAGAGTTTGTTCAGGCCTGCCCAGTGTGCACCAGGGCGAAGAATACCAACCAACCAACCCCAGGTGAACTGCAACCACTCCCAGTTCCTTGACGGCCCTGGACGCACATTGCCGTAGACTTCATCATGGGCCTGCCGGTCCCCGAAGGGAAAGACACCATCCTAACAATCATCGATCGGTTCTCTAAAGCCGTGCACCTGGTGGCTCTCGCCGGACTCCCGTCAGCCAAAAAAACAGCCGAGCTGATATTAGAGCACGTAGTCCGTCTGCATGGGTCCCCCAAGGACATCGTCTTGGACAGAGAGCCCCAGTTCACTGCCTGGTTCTGGATGGCTTTCTGCCATCTGATCGACTCTACCTGCAGTCTATCATCCGGATACCACCAACGGTCAAACGGAGCGGGCCAACTAACAACTGGAGCGCTACTTGAGATGTTTCATTGTCAGCGCTCCTGGGCTCGCTACCCCATTTGGGCTGAACTGTCACACAATCTCCACACGTCCTCTGGCACCAGCCTAAGCCCATTTGGGGTATGCCACGGTTTCCAACCTTCGATGTTCAAGCACTAAGAACCGGAGGTTGATGTACCATTCGCCCAACAGTTGGTCCGCAGGTGTCGGCGGCTATGGAACATAACTAACCGGGCCATCTAATGAGCCAATGCCCGCTATACTCACCAACACGCCGTCGACACCCTCCGGGACGTTTGTACAACGTAGGTGACAAGGTATGGCTTTCTACAAAAAACCTCCATGTTCATACACAATCAAAAAAACCTTCACCCAGATTCATCGGACCAAACCGCATCACCCATAGGATTAACCCTGTCACCTACCAGCTCCAGCTGCCTGCGGCGCTCCGAATCCACCCAGTATTTCACCTTTCTCAATTCAAACCTTTCACCACCTCACCCATGAGGACCCGGAAATAATGCGGTTGCCAACCAAGTATACAGTAGGTGGACAACCAGACTGCTCATTACCGTCGCACTCACCGCCATGGAAAAGCAGCAGCAGCCAAAATAAACTAGAAGCATTTCAAAATAATTTGTGAAATGACCGCCAGGTGGCGCAAAATGACATTTTCCATCGCCTTGGTTTTTAAATATATTTAGAGCTTAAGCCATAATAAAGTCATAACAATATGTTGTAGCGAAGAAATACTACAATTATGATAATTTCCACATCCAAGTACTGTGTCCAACAAACATGAAAAACGTCTCGAGTTACTTTGCTGTAACCCTGTTCCCTGAAAGGCGGGAATGAGATTCTGCGTGAAAACGCTATGGGAACCATTTTGTCACGTTGCCGGTTGTGAAGCATGTGTGCAAAAATGCCAAAATTTTGGCTATATATAACCTTGGTCAGATGACGTTATCGGATTAGACGCAGGTGGAGGTTATAAATACCAGTGAGCCGGCAACAAACCTCAGATTAATTTGTCTGAACGGACGTCCGGTCACGTGGTAGTGCGGCATTCGGACGCAGCATCTCGTTCCTGCCTTTCAGGGAACAGGGTTATGGCAAAGTAACTTGAGACGTTCCCTTTCAAGGCTACACTCGATGCTGCGTGAAAACGCTATGGGAACGAGAATACCAATGCCACCGCACTACAGGTTTCTGAAAAGTAGTGTCGATTACAATTTGTTCAAAAGTAGTGTCAATTAGACCTTCGAGCACAATAGATAAATCCCACGAAGGAGCCGTGACTCTAGTGGGTGGCCTCAACCGTTTAGCTCCACGAATGAAACGGGCAACTAAAGGGTGATTTCCCACAGTAACCCCTTCAGTCAGAACATGGCAGGCTGAAATAGCGGCCACGTACATTCTGAGGGTACTAGGGCACAAGCCCGAGGACAATTTCTCTTGCAGGAATTCCAGCACTGAAACGATTTAGCAGTGGACTGGGTCCAGCTGCTTTGCCATGCACCAGATCTCGAATACCTTCCATTTGAAGGCATAAATCCTTCTAGTGGAGGGAGCCCTAGCACTTAGGATGGTGTCAATTACGCCGGCTGAAAGGCCGGCTTGACTCAATTGGTCCCGTTCAGGGGCCAAGCGTGAAGGTTCCAGTGCTCGGGCCGGGGATGAAATATTGTCCCCTGCGCCTGAGATAGAAGATCCCTCCTCACTGGAATCATCCAAGGTGAGCCGTCGAGGAGCCGGCCAATGGGGCGCTATAAATAAGAGGCGCAAACCGTGTTGACCCTCGCCAGGACTCCCGGGAGCAGAGCTACCGGAGGGTACGCATAGAGGCATAAATTGAAATTGGGCCACGTATGGGCCATCCCGGTAAGGGAAGCGCCTGTCGTTAGCATTTTGCGACGACAAGACGGACCTAGAGTGGGACCCAAGGTGAGAAACTGGGGTCTGAACCACATAGAAAGGGTACGAAGTCCTTTGCGCGTAACCCTTATCCGCCTTCGGCGATTTGTTCTCGTGTGAACTCCCCTGGCTCTTAGCCACAGCTGAAAAGCTCTCATATGCAGGAGACCCAAAGGTATCACCGTGGATGCAGCTGCCATGAGGCCTAAACATTTTTGTAAGTGATGTACAGTCACTTCTTGGTCCAGCCTGATTTCCTTCAGAGCGTTGTTTATGGATTCGACGCAAGCAGGAGACAGATGTGCCTGCATAGCAATCGAATTCCACCTGATGCCCAAGTAGGTTGTCACCTGCGCTGGAAAGAGAACGCTTTTCGTGGCGTTGAGTCTCAATCCCAGCGAAGCTGAGCTAGGACGACATCCCGGTGTCGAAGTGCTAGCTGCTGAGACTGGGCCAGGATTAGCCAGTCCTCTATGGAATTCAGAATGTGAATGCCCTGGAGTCTCAAGGGAGCCAGAACTGCATCCATGCTTTTCGTGTATGTGCGGGGTGATAGGGCTAGACCAAACGGAAGAACCCGAAATTGGTAGGCTTTTCCCCCAAAAGCGAACCTCAGAAACTTCCTGTGCTGTGGCAGAATTTCTATATGGAAGTATGCGTCCTTTAAATCTATTGTCACAAACCAATCCTGTGGTTGGATTTGTTAGAAATTGTTTTTATGGTCAACATTTTGAAGTTGCATTTTTTGAGATAGCGGTTCAAACCGCGAAGATCCAGAATTGGACGCAGACCCCCGTCCTTCTTGGGGACCAGGAAGTACCGACTGTAGTAGCCTGACTCTATATCTGGAGGAGGAATCTGTTCTATGGCTCCCTTCTGCAGTAGTTTCTGGAGTTTGGAACTCAGAAAATGTGCCTTTTCCGGTATCATGGAAGTGGAGACCACGCCGTTGAACCGCGGAGGGCGATATGTAAACCAGATCCTGTATCCTTTCTCTACAGTCTTTAAAACCCAGGGGGATATTCCTGGCAGTAGCTTCCATGCTACCAGCTTCTCCGAAAGAGGTACAAGTACTTCTACTGGGCTGGGGGGTGTTAGTGGTTCGGTGTCCTGGAATATGGCAGGATGCGACCGAAGGACTAACGTGCCGTGCCGTTGGAGATCGGTGTTGTCCGAAACACCAAAGGCGGCGGAAACTGAACATCCATCTCCCGTATGCTCCTATGTGCCCCTCCCCGGGGGGGGTGGGGGGTGGGGTTCACCCCCACGGTCTCAGGAACGCTTCTTCGTAAAGAAGACAGAGCTATCTATTTTCTTGGGGGCGGCCTGAGGGGGGCGCCGAGCCCTACCCCAGTCCTTACGGGAGGGTGCGCGGCTACTGATGCTTTCGTCTAGCAAGATTCAGATCAGGTCGAGGTTGGCTGGCCGATGGCCTCGACACCTGGGCACGGCGTGGGAGAAATTTCCCAAAAGCCTGTTCGTAAAGCCTAGCCTCTCTAAATCTGGTGGCGCCTGTATTAACCGCTTCGCCAAATAGGCCTGAGGGTGAGATTGGAGCATCGAGAAGGAATGCTCGATCTTTGTCCTTAATGCCAGTTAGATTTAGCCAGAGGTGCCTCTCTGCAGACACCAGGGAGGCCATAGAAAGGCCAATAGCAAGGGCTGTCTGTTTCGTCGCACGCAGGGACAGATCAGTAACATGGCGTAATTCTATGAACGCTTCCTGATTCATATTGCCGCTCGTGCTCAGATCATTCAGCAGGTCAGCCTGGTACGCCTGCAAAACCGCCATGGTGTGCAAGGAAGCGCTGGCCTGACCTGCTGCTTGGAACGCCTTCCCTACCAGGGTAGAAGAAGTTCCACACGCCTTGGAGGGAAGGGTCAGCTTCTTTAGTGAGGATGATGTTCCAGGAGTGATATAGCCCGCGAGCGTCTCCTCAATCTGGGGCATCATCACATAACCTCGTGCCTTTGCATCAACGATGTTCGAATAAAACGAAGTCGAAGGTACAAATATACGGGAAGAAAAAGGATGTCTCCATGAACGAGATAACTCGTTGTGGAGATCATCAAAAAAGGGGAGAGAGCGGCGTTGTGGTGCCATCTCCTGGCCACCCGACAGAACTCTGTCATCTAATTTCGACCGTTTTGGGTGAGCTTGCTCCTGTGGCCAGTCAATGTGTAATCATTCGACTGCGCGTGTTATAACCTCAATTAACTCCTCATACTCTTTATCATCTCTAGAGGGTCATTTTGGGGTAGCTACATCCATATCTACAGAAGAGAGAGTGAGTCTCTCCCAAACACTCACGAGAAGCACAGAAGTGCAGGGAGGGAGAGAACGCGTGATCCGGGGAGGTGCCTCAGCCAAATCAACCTGTGAGCCCCAGGTGTGCAGAGTGGCTCGTGGCTCCCTAAAGAACGCAAGACTAATCAGATGACGTCACCTGACCGAGGTTATGTATAGACAAAATTTTGGCGTGTTTGCACACATGCTTCACAACCGGCAACGTGACAAAATGGTTCCCATAGCGTTTTCACGCAGCATCGAGTAAAAGCCTTTGAAAGGGAACACACACACAGTGAACATGTTGTACTCTATATTATTTTATTCCAAAAGTAGTAGCTCAATATTGATTCATAAGCACTGTTACTGACTCATTATTGATTTTTAAGGGCATTTATGGAGCATTAAGGGCATTTATTATTATCATGTGGCCTGTTAATACAGTGGGAGCCACGTCAAACAGCCGCCTGGAGCATGATGGATTCATGGCAGGATCATGAAGGGTTAATGCACGCTTTGTGCACGGAATGTGATCCCCCGCGATGACGCAGTTAACAATGCCCCGCCCCATAACCGCCCCCATGCGCTTTCTAAAAAGATGGTTGCAATGCCGTATAATTCCGCCAGATGGAGCATTGACTGGCACAGTTAACTGCAGTGTCCAGGAAGCCCAATACCGTATCTTTAATATATAGACAGTTCTTGTATTGTCAACATAGTTTCATAAATAGATGACGTGGTAAAAAACAACAACAAACCGATTAATAAAACAGATTTGCTAAATCACTCAATACACAACCCATAATGATTATGCTATTTATTATTTAATAATGACTTAATAAAACTAGTTAGTGAAATATTTTTTAAGACATCCTGAAATGATCCTTAAAGACACGGTAACGGCTGTAATTTGTCTATACCGATCTTTGTAGGTACGGAATAAAAACGCGGGCTATGTACAGTATTTTATATTACAGTGTATTTTACCTCGTCTCAATTTAATATACTGATAGATAATATTTTGCTGCAAAGTAAAGCTCAAAATGTAACGTCTGCTTGGGATTGTTTTCGTTATATTTTTTATGATGTTTTCGCTGATTTTTTTTTTCACTGATAGTCAACAAGTGGCATAAGAAAGCCAATTAATGGCGCATGCAACCTGGAATAAATATCTGCCCATATGGATCAGTATTTCTTTAGTCATTTAATCATGCATAATGCTCCCCCGTCAAAAGATCTGATGGGGCATTAATCACTTATCACAACTGTGAATGGATGCGGCAGCAGAGACAGATTAAATCCCCATAAACACTTGGAAACAACAGTAAAAAAGTTCCAGAGGGTTAGCGCCTGTTATACTAATGTATTTTTACTGATTTTTTACTGCTTATATTTCGTTTGGTTTTACGCAATTTCATGTGTGTGTATTGTGTGTGTGTGTGTGTGTGTGTGTGTGTGTGTGCACGAGTGAGAGGATACTCTGACAAGAGCAACTTCCGTGTGGCTCCCGTGGCGCAATCGGTTAGCACGTGACACTTACAAAGCGGTCCATGTGAAGCAATGCCGAGTTTGAGCCTCACCTATAGCACCCAAAGCATTTTACTGCATATCGTACTGTGTATGTGACAAATAAAATTTTTATTTGAAAGTAAAGCTTAAAATGTAACTTCTGCTTTGGTTTGTTTTCGTTATATTTTTTATGTTTTCGCTGATAGTCAAATTGGCATAATAAATTGATTAATGGCGCATAATATCTGGAACAAATATCTGTCCATACAGATCAGTATTTCTTTAGTCATTTAACCAGCATAACGTCCCACATGAAAGATCTGATGGGGCATAAATCACTTATCACAACTGTGTATAGATGCGGCAGCAGAGACAGATTTAATCCCATAAACATTCACACTTGAAAACAAAACTAACAGAACTAAACCGGTCTAGAGTGTTAGTGCCTGTTATCACAGGACAGGAATCACCTACAGGATACTACTGTATTTTTACTGCTCATATATTTTACCCTAGTTTCATTTGGTTTTACGCGATTTCATGTGTTATTTGTGTGTGTCTGTGTGTACAGTGTGTGTGTGTGTGTGAGTGTGAGAGATAGCGTGAGAGCGCGTGCGTGAGAGAGGGCTTACATGGTGATTTATCCAAGGTTACTAAAACCTGGCTTACTACCTAAAAACATTTCAATTTAACTCATGGGTCTCAATCACAGATGACACGACAAATTATATACTCTGAAACGTTCATTTGAACATTTAAAAATATATACAAAAACATAAATACTAATGTTATCATGGTGTAAATTATTAACATTAGGTTGGGTCCTGCCCTTAATTAATTCATATTATAATTACTTTGACATAGTATAGTTACTGGACTGACATTACCAAAAACTAGCTATTTCATTTAGCCTTTCTAAAATCAACCCATCTATCATTTATTATCAGAAAACATAAAACATATTATGATCTGTTCAATAGCCCATCTGTTTTAATTTAGTTTGTATTTATTATTCATAAGACAACCTTTCAGTTTTGTAAATATTTTAGTTATAGTGTGTTAAGTCTTACTTTAGGTTAAACGTTTTTGAGAATTTGACCATCCAGCTTAGATAAATGTTATGTCATTGATTGATAAAATCTGGATTAAGGATATTTTATTATATAATTATTTTTTTTTTTAGTTTCCCCCTGAGGGATTGCCACCTTATTGTGGTCTGGGGGTTTGCGTGCCTCAACACAATTCAGCAAATACAATACTGTTACTATACAGTAAGGCCAGGTAAAAACAGTGCTCGAACATGATGCCCCCCTCCCCCCACCCTGTGTTGTCTGGTCTAGAACGGCGCTGCCTCTGACCGTCTTTTGTCTTGTAATAGTATTCTCACTCACCTTCCAATCCCCCCAGCGCACACACTCTGTTTGTACTGTAAACTGTACTGTAACTGTGTTTGCTAGGGCACTTGGTTATACACAGTACTTTAATGTATGGAACACTTACTTAACTTACTGGTTTGGTTTAAATATCGCTTATTACCTTATTCAACAAAATAAATTCATTATTAACGTATTGAAGTATTTTAGTTAAGGACAAAAACTGTGCTTGTTTTTAGAACTGCTGAACAGCCGAAAACACACACACAGAGCAATTAACACCATGTCCTACTCAGGAGTGGAAGGTGAGAAACCTCAATGGAGAATACCAACTTTGTCGTTGCTCTTTTGGAGTTCTTAAAACCCAAAACATTTATTTATACTGAGAAAAAATTATTATGGGTCACAATCACAAACACAAATACATATAATCAAGGGTTTAACTGGTTTCATTTGTTTCTATGATCAATAATTATTATTATTATTTTCAGCCCAACTCTTTGACTATTTAAAACAAAGTTGTGTCCCATTTTTTGCCCATTGAAGTTGTTGGTTCAACTAAACAATTTTTAAATACCCAAACAATCCCCCAAAATTAAAACACGCAAAACATGACTTTAACAATTCAATTTATTCTTCCAAAACTAGTCTAAGTTAAAACAGTAATTTATATAAAACAGATGAATACATGTTGTCTTTTTGCTTAAAGTTCATTAAACAACCCGGATACACCAGCTGCTTATAAGTCTCTATCTATAGTCCTTTTACATTAAAATATTAATTTTTCAAATATCAAAACTATTACATATTTGTTATTAATAATGTTATTACTTAACAGTTTAAGTCTTTGTTTCCCCCAAAGTACTGTATCAGACATTTTGCAGTTCTATGTTCAGAATATACAGTAGACCTGATCAAACATCATTCTAAAGCTGTCGGACTGTGACGTCATCCCTCCTACAGCTCCCTCAACAGCTTGTTCAGGCTCCTCCAGTCCTGTAGCTCCAAAAGTCCAGCCGTCAGCCGTCTGACCCCCCAATCCTCCACAGCGGAGCTCTGCTTAAAGACAACAGGAGAATTTAGTCAAGACAAAGACAAATAAACTTTACAGAACATATAGTTATAATAAAAATAAAATATATTAATAAACCTATTTACCACAGAGTGTGTAAAGTACTGTTTTGGGGATTCTGTAATGTAAATAATCTGCCTGTGCTAATGTTAACCAGTGAACAGTGTTAGTGTTAACCAGTGAACAGTGTTAGTGTTAACCAGTGACTGACTGTATTATCGTCTGCATTAAATTAACCGAGAATTTACTTAATGCGCTTCTCATACAAATAAGTTAAGCAATATAACACTCGTATATGAGCATTAGTTCATCCCTGAAGCCAAACTATAACTTACTGAAGCCCCTCACACACACACACACACCTCCTCCCCCCTCCTCCTCCTCCTAACTGATAAACACTTCAGTGTTGTTATTCAGCTCTTTAACTAAGCGCTCGCGCTACCGCGAAAAGTCCCGGACAAAGTGTGTAAAATATAAACCGGGTTATGAGCGTTACTAGCTCCTGTACAGCTACCCTCAGTCTGTGTCCCTCATCAACTGCATCACATTATATTACAGTCACAGAAATAACCTGCAGATTAACTCTTAACCAGAGAATAAATAAGCGCTGAATTTATCCAGACAACACGCGATGAGATTCTCTCAGTATTTACAGAGAACACAAACACTCTTCATCGGGTAGTGCAGCTCTTGTAATAGGGACATTAATAGTATTTTTGAAGCTTGAGCATGTTTTTGAGTTAAATTGGAGTGACATTGTGAGTGTGTGACACTGACAGTAAGCTGTAATATTAACTCCAGACTTGGTAAACAGATCATTAAGTTCTCTAAAGTCACATCTGACCGCTGCTGGTGCTGCCAGTGATATTTAAAACAGCCAATAAAAAACTAAACTGGGAAATAAACTGTAAACTACCCCAAACACATTTTATAAAATAAAACATCACTTACCACGAATAGTCCGTTAAGCCGCCATCTTCATCTCTGTAGTTTGGTAGCGTCAGTTCGGCGGGGGTGGAGGCGGGTTGTTAAAATCACGTGATTGCAACTCAGCGCAGCTGGCTTGTTTTAACGTGTTCTTGAGAACGAAGCGCCATCTAGTGGTGGCACCAGGTAAATGAATAAATTGGGCTTGAATGGGCGTGTTTACTGTGAAATCTTGACACGCCTTTCGGCCAGAAAATGGAGGGGGGATTACGGCGTGCAAAGGCCATTCACACGCCATTCACACTTCAGCCACACTGTCGCGGCTATTTGGCGTGGCTCCCACTGTAAACTGAGCTTTCTATCATGTGACAGTCATACAAATACATGTCATAGTGGAATGACATCACAGACCGTCATTACGATTGTCAAAATGGATGCTTAACTAACACATTCAGAGCTTATGGCTTATGTAATAAACCTAATGCTTAATGCTTTACTAATGAACAGAATAAGATAGAATGAATGAAATAAAACAGATAAAATAAAATAAACACAACAACAAATTCTGCAGATCCATCTTACATAACAAATGATATATGGCTCTTACATTCCAGCCCCTAATTGACAGGCAGGAAGACTGACAATTACAATGTTGTGTTTTTTTTTTTTTTTTGTAACAACATGAAATTAAACATTCTTAACCTTCAAAAACGTTTTAAATCTTGTAAATGTATAATATTTATCTCAGGTGTTTATATTTGCATGTCAAATTTCATAACATATTAGCACACATTTAACAGTCCATTTCATATATGAGGCACAGCTTGTCGATGGGTCTTTCCATCCGAGTGTTGGTCTTAGTTTTAACTAACACATGTCTCAGAAGTCCCCTTTTGTCGGGGAACACTTTCGTGATTCTTCCCATGACCCATGAATTTCTTGGAGAAGACTCATCAGTTATTAAAACTATATCTCCAATCGAGAGGTTTTTTTTTTTAAACCATTTTTGCCATTCCTGGAGCAAGTGCAAGTATTCACGCACCTATCGCTTCCAGAGCAGGTCTGATAGATGCTCGATCTGCTTCCACCTGCGACGTGCATAGATGTCTTCCTTTTTGAAAAATCCAGGGGGCAGGTTTGGCTGTTTTTTCATCAGCAGCAGGTGGTTGGGTGTCAGAGGTTCCAGTTTGGGCGACCAGCTGTTTCTTTTCACAGATGCCTTTCGTTTTTGCTGTGTGGGAATTCCCTGTTTGAATTCTGCTGCTGCTTTACCCTTTTGAAATGTGAGAATTTCTTCCTTAAAATTTTGTCTTTGAGTAAACTTAATGATTTCGTTTTCTGCTCTTGTTAGGTCTTGAGCTGTTAGCGACTTGTGATTTTCTGTCTTTGGGTTATACACTTGTGCTCTAACCCTTCCTGTTTTTTGTTTGAGCATGTCTCTGATGCGAAGGATCCAGGAAACAGATCTTTTTAACTTGTGCCAATCAGAGTAATGATTAATCAATTTACTCACTGCGTCTGTGCATTTTGTAACGCTCACAATATTCACTAAAGTTGAGAGCTTGACTTCATCATCATTTTCTTTTATTGATGTGTCATGAATATTTTCAGGCCATTTGCACTCTGCTTCTTTGGGAAAGGAGGGACCATGGATCCAGTTAACATTTTTCATGAACTTTTCACAGGATACCCCCCTGGAGGCAGAATCAGCTGGGTTTTTTGAGGTATTAACGTACCTCCATTGCTGTGACTTGGTTGACTCTCTTATAATGGCGATTCAGTTGGCCACAAAGGTTTTAAAACGAAGTGTTTTGTTATCAATGTATCTCAAAACAGTTGTACTGTCAGTCCAAAACATAGAGTCCAGCAATTTCAATTCTAGCTGTTCTTTCAACATTTTGTCATTTTTTACAGCGACCACTGCCGCAGTCAGTTCCATTCGTGGAATGGTGGTTTGTTTCAGGGGTGCTACACGGGAGTTCCCCATCATGAATGCACAATGTGTACAGATGTCGCCCTTAAAACCCTGCGTGTTTTCCCGCGGGATGCCGCAATTTAGCGCGCGGCGTGCCGCGTCTTGCCGGAGGCAACATTCGGGAATTTTAAATAAATGTGTTGCGCTTCACTGAATATCCGCCAGATGGCGCATGGAAGGACTTTATCTAAAAGCCGGACCAAGTACAACAATGAATGTAAGGACGCGGATGAACAGTGCTGAAGCGAACATGAATTTTATTTTGTTTTATAATAGATCTTTCATGATGAATGAGTGTATATGTGCTTCACATTATCAAACACAGGCAAAGGAGACAGAAATTATTGAGGGATCCACTGAAAAAAGTAAACCTAGTTTAATGTGTTTTTTTTTCTCATTCCATTAGTAAAAAAAATAATTTGCTCTTTTTAACTGAAGTGTCTAATTTATGCTTATGGGTGAATCTTTTTTTTTTAGTATAATGCTGTTTACAGCAGGAAACCAAAGTGAAATATTTCATTTTGATCAAGGTACTCTTATTAGGTTGAGTGTGATTTGCGCATGCGCAGTCTTTAGACCATAGTTTTGCCGGTATAATTTTATTTCCGCCTCAAACCGGAGCATGACGTTGAAACAAGTAAGGAAGGATATCAGAACCTGTATTTCAGTTACTGTTAGTTAAAGCCCCTGATTAAACTTAAATCTAATCCATTCACAAAGGACATTTCTGCTTCAAACCGTGTCTCATGACCTCATGACGCAGCATTTTCACGGACTGAATCACATGCGGGTGGAGATTCTCAAAGAAAACTCCTTTAAACCAGGTAAGAAAGCAAACTCATGTCATTTCTATGTTAAATGTATCTCTTCTATGAGCAAATTCATGATTTATGTCAGGAACAACTACTTTGTAGATTGAGTTTTGTGTCCGTGTTTGCTACTGTAGCTAAAACCACCTATATTACCTGCATTAGCATTAGCTAACTAACGTGGTGATTTTCAAAAACACCGGAGATTATACAGTAAGTCAGCGGCGCCGAAGAAAATAATTATATTTAAGTACCGTTGGTTAACGATGTAAAAATTAATAGGAAAGTGACGTAAACATAGAACAAGCTAATTTGGAGTGAGTGCTGTTTGTAGTGTACTGCTTTCTATACTTTATACACACTGTAATTAAGATTTGCTAACATAAGAACTTGAGCCAGTCCAATTTTTGTTTTTACCTTTTTTTTTTTTTTTTTTAAAGATCAGTAATGAGTTTCTGAGAATTATATCTGCTCCACTTCAAGCAAGATTACTGGTTTCCTTGGACAAGCAACACTACAAACTAATTGAGATCATCAGAAACTAGGGAGGAACCCGTCAGAGAGAAGACCAGAGATATAATCTTCATCTTCAAGTTCTTGATCTGGTATGTATGGTACGGTTCAGGACCAGGGAGGAAGCCGGAGACAGCAGAACAAAGAGATGATATTGCCAGCACCAGCACAGGGAGCACAGTTTTTAGTTTAGATCTCATGTTTACATTTTATTGTATGTTGATGGCTTGACTGTAAACAACAAACAATGCAATAAATGTATAAAAAAAAATATATATTTATTGTCTCTTTCCAGGACCAGGCATATCGTTCAATTATTTTTTGGCCAAATAGGCAGTCGTAACAAGAGGTGAGGGCGCGCGCGTCATCACATGTGCTTAGCCGACTCTGCGTTCACCGTAAACTTCAATATACATAGACGTTTATATTTTTGTTTATTTGTATATGTATGTTATTAATTTTACTTTTTTAGAGATTGTATGTGCATGCACGGAGAGTATGTGTTGATAAGTTTATGTGGATAAGTTGATAAGTGTATCAGAAAGCATTAAAATGTTCATTTGAATTAAAATGACACACACACGTCTGTGTATACAGTATATCAATTACATATATATCAATTTCATTAGTTCGTTCATTCTATTTGAAGCTTCGGATGTTTTTTTTTTTTTTGGTTTGGTTAGATTAGTTCTGAACTCGCTTCCTTGAAACTATCGCTAAAACAATGACACACACACATAGACACACACACACACACTCCCCTGAGCCCTCGGGAAACATCCAATCACCGTCGGTATACAAATGAGTCAAGACGTAGCCTAACGTGGTGTCATGTCGGATTTCAGTGGTCATGGAGTGGGAAGACTTTGAAGAAGCTGCAGTGACAGTGAACAGCTGAACAACTTCACTTTTCCCTAAAGAACGCAAGACTAATCAGATGACGTCACCTGACCGAGGTTATGTATAGACAAAATTTTGGCGTGTTTGCACACATGCTTCACAACCGGCAACGTGACAAAATGGTTCCCATAGCGTTTTCACGCAGCATCGAGTAAAAGCCTTTGAAAGGGAACACACACACAGTGAACATGTTGTACTCTATATTATTTTATTCCAAAAGTAGTAGCTCAATATTGATTCATAAGCACTGTTACTGACTCATTATTGATTTTTAAGGGCATTTATGGAGCATTAAGGGCATTTATTATTATCATGTGGCCTGTTAATACAGTGGGAGCCACGTCAAACAGCCGCCTGGAGCATGATGGATTCATGGCAGGATCATGAAGGGTTAATGCACGCTTTGTGCACGGAATGTGATCCCCCGCGATGACGCAGTTAACAATGCCCCGCCCCATAACCGCCCCCATGCGCTTTCTAAAAAGATGGTTGCAATGCCGTATAATTCCGCCAGATGGAGCATTGACTGGCACAGTTAACTGCAGTGTCCAGGAAGCCCAATACCGTATCTTTAATATATAGACAGTTCTTGTATTGTCAACATAGTTTCATAAATAGATGACGTGGTAAAAAACAACAACAAACCGATTAATAAAACAGATTTGCTAAATCACTCAATACACAACCCATAATGATTATGCTATTTATTATTTAATAATGACTTAATAAAACTAGTTAGTGAAATATTTTTTAAGACATCCTGAAATGATCCTTAAAGACACGGTAACGGCTGTAATTTGTCTATACCGATCTTTGTAGGTACGGAATAAAAACGCGGGCTATGTACAGTATTTTATATTACAGTGTATTTTACCTCGTCTCAATTTAATATACTGATAGATAATATTTTGCTGCAAAGTAAAGCTCAAAATGTAACGTCTGCTTGGGATTGTTTTCGTTATATTTTTTATGATGTTTTCGCTGATTTTTTTTTTCACTGATAGTCAACAAGTGGCATAAGAAAGCCAATTAATGGCGCATGCAACCTGGAATAAATATCTGCCCATATGGATCAGTATTTCTTTAGTCATTTAATCATGCATAATGCTCCCCCGTCAAAAGATCTGATGGGGCATTAATCACTTATCACAACTGTGAATGGATGCGGCAGCAGAGACAGATTAAATCCCCATAAACACTTGGAAACAACAGTAAAAAAGTTCCAGAGGGTTAGCGCCTGTTATACTAATGTATTTTTACTGATTTTTTACTGCTTATATTTCGTTTGGTTTTACGCAATTTCATGTGTGTGTATTGTGTGTGTGTGTGTGTGTGTGTGTGTGTGTGTGTGTGTGTGTGCACGAGTGAGAGGATACTCTGACAAGAGCAACTTCCGTGTGGCTCCCGTGGCGCAATCGGTTAGCACGTGACACTTACAAAGCGGTCCATGTGAAGCAATGCCGAGTTTGAGCCTCACCTATAGCACCCAAAGCATTTTACTGCATATCGTACTGTGTATGTGACAAATAAAATTTTTATTTGAAAGTAAAGCTTAAAATGTAACTTCTGCTTTGGTTTGTTTTCGTTATATTTTTTATGTTTTCGCTGATAGTCAAATTGGCATAATAAATTGATTAATGGCGCATAATATCTGGAACAAATATCTGTCCATACAGATCAGTATTTCTTTAGTCATTTAACCAGCATAACGTCCCACATGAAAGATCTGATGGGGCATAAATCACTTATCACAACTGTGTATAGATGCGGCAGCAGAGACAGATTTAATCCCATAAACATTCACACTTGAAAACAAAACTAACAGAACTAAACCGGTCTAGAGTGTTAGTGCCTGTTATCACAGGACAGGAATCACCTACAGGATACTACTGTATTTTTACTGCTCATATATTTTACCCTAGTTTCATTTGGTTTTACGCGATTTCATGTGTTATTTGTGTGTGTCTGTGTGTACAGTGTGTGTGTGTGTGTGAGTGTGAGAGATAGCGTGAGAGCGCGTGCGTGAGAGAGGGCTTACATGGTGATTTATCCAAGGTTACTAAAACCTGGCTTACTACCTAAAAACATTTCAATTTAACTCATGGGTCTCAATCACAGATGACACGACAAATTATATACTCTGAAACGTTCATTTGAACATTTAAAAATATATACAAAAACATAAATACTAATGTTATCATGGTGTAAATTATTAACATTAGGTTAGGTCCTGCCCTTAATTAATTCATATTATAATTACTTTTACATAGTATAGTTACTGGACTGACATTACCAAAAACTAGCTATTTCATTTAGCCTTTCTAAAATCAACCCCTCTATCATTTATTATCAGAAAACATAAAACATATTATGATCTGTTCAATAGCCCATCTGTTTTAATTTAGTTTGTATTTATTATTCATAAGACAACCTTTCAGTTTTGTAAATATTTTAGTTATAGTGTGTTAAGTCTTACTTTAGGTTAAACGTTTTTGAGAATTTGACCATCCAGCTTAGATAAATGTTATGTCATTGATTGATAAAATCTGGATTAAGGATATTTTATTATATAATTATTTTTTTTTTTAGTTTCCCCCTGAGGGATTGCCACCTTATTGTGGTCTGGGGGTTTGCGTGCCTCAACACAATTCAGCAAATACAATACTGTTACTATACAGTAAGGCCAGGTAAAAACAGTGCTCGAACATGATGCCCCCCTCCCCCCACCCTGTGTTGTCTGGTCTAGAACGGCGCTGCCTCTGACCGTCTTTTGTCTTGTAATAGTATTCTCACTCACCTTCCAATCCCCCCAGCGCACACACTCTGTTTGTACTGTAAACTGTACTGTAACTGTGTTTGCTAGGGCACTTGGTTATACACAGTACTTTAATGTATGGAACACTTACTTAACTTACTGGTTTGGTTTAAATATCGCTTATTACCTTATTCAACAAAATAAATTCATTATTAACGTATTGAAGTATTTTAGTTAAGGACAAAAACTGTGCTTGTTTTTAGAACTGCTGAACAGCCGAAAACACACACACAGAGCAATTAACACCATGTCCTACTCAGGAGTGGAAGGTGAGAAACCTCAATGGAGAATACCAACTTTGTCGTTGCTCTTTTGGAGTTCTTAAAACCCAAAACATTTATTTATACTGAGAAAAAATTATTATGGGTCACAATCACAAACACAAATACATATAATCAAGGGTTTAACTGGTTTCATTTGTTTCTATGATCAATAATTATTATTATTATTTTCAGCCCAACTCTTTGACTATTTAAAACAAAGTTGTGTCCCATTTTTTGCCCATTGAAGTTGTTGGTTCAACTAAACAATTTTTAAATACCCAAACAATCCCCCAAAATTAAAACACGCAAAACATGACTTTAACAATTCAATTTATTCTTCCAAAACTAGTCTAAGTTAAAACAGTAATTTATATAAAACAGATGAATACATGTTGTCTTTTTGCTTAAAGTTCATTAAACAAGCCGGATACACCAGCTGCTTATAAGTCTCTATCTATAGTCCTTTTACATTAAAATATTAATTTTTCAAATATCAAAACTATTACATATTTGTTATTAATAATGTTATTACTTAACAGTTTAAGTCTTTGTTTCCCCCAAAGTACTGTATCAGACATTTTGCAGTTCTATGTTCAGAATATACAGTAGACCTGATCAAACATCATTCTAAAGCTGTCGGACTGTGACGTCGGACTGTGACGTCAACAACTCAGCGCAGCTGGCTTGTTTTAACGTGTTCTTGAGAACGAAGCGCCATCTAGTGGTGGCACCAGGTAAATGAATAAATTGGGCTTGAATGGGCGTGTTTACTGTGAAATCTTGACACGCCTTTCGGCCAGAAAATGGAGGGGGGATTACGGCGTGCAAAGGCCATTCACACGCCATTCACACTTCAGCCACACTGTCGCGGCTATTTGGCGTGGCTCCCACTGTAAACTGAGCTTTCTATCATGTGACAGTCATACAAATACATGTCATAGTGGAATGACATCACAGACCGTCATTACGATTGTCAAAATGGATGCTTAACTAACACATTCAGAGCTTATGGCTTATGTAATAAACCTAATGCTTAATGCTTTACTAATGAACAGAATAAGATAGAATGAATGAAATAAAACAGATAAAATAAAATAAACACAACAACAAATTCTGCAGATCCATCTTACATAACAAATGATATATGGCTCTTACATTCCAGCCCCTAATTGACAGGCAGGAAGACTGACAATTACAATGTTGTGTTTTTTTTTTTTTTTTGTAACAACATGAAATTAAACATTCTTAACCTTCAAAAACGTTTTAAATCTTGTAAATGTATAATATTTATCTCAGGTGTTTATATTTGCATGTCAAATTTCATAACATATTAGCACACATTTAACAGTCCATTTCATATATGAGGCACAGCTTGTCGATGGGTCTTTCCATCCGAGTGTTGGTCTTAGTTTTAACTAACACATGTCTCAGAAGTCCCCTTTTGTCGGGGAACACTTTCGTGATTCCTCCCATGACCCATGAATTTCTTGGAGAAGACTCATCAGTTATTAAAACTATATCTCCAATCGAGAGGTTTTTTTTTTTAAACCATTTTTGCCATTCCTGGAGCAAGTGCAAGTATTCACGCACCTATCGCTTCCAGAGCAGGTCTGATAGATGCTCGATCTGCTTCCACCTGCGACGTGCATAGATGTCTTCCTTTTTGAAAAATCCAGGGGGCAGGTTTGGCTGTTTTTTCATCAGCAGCAGGTGGTTGGGTGTCAGAGGTTCCAGTTTGGGCGACCAGCTGTTTCTTTTCACAGATGCCTTTCGTTTTTGCTGTGTGGGAATTCCCTGTTTGAATTCTGCTGCTGCTTTACCCTTTTGAAATGTGAGAATTTCTTCCTTAAAATTTTGTCTTTGAGTAAACTTAATGATTTCGTTTTCTGCTCTTGTTAGGTCTTGAGCTGTTAGCGACTTGTGATTTTCTGTCTTTGGGTTATACACTTGTGCTCTAACCCTTCCTGTTTTTTGTTTGAGCATGTCTCTGATGCGAAGGATCCAGGAAACAGATCTTTTTAACTTGTGCCAATCAGAGTAATGATTAATCAATTTACTCACTGCGTCTGTGCATTTTGTAACGCTCACAATATTCACTAAAGTTGAGAGCTTGACTTCATCATCATTTTCTTTTATTGATGTGTCATGAATATTTTCAGGCCATTTGCACTCTGCTTCTTTGGGAAAGGAGGGACCATGGATCCAGTTAACATTTTTCATGAACTTTTCACAGGATACCCCCCTGGAGGCAGAATCAGCTGGGTTTTTTGAGGTATTAACGTACCTCCATTGCTGTGACTTGGTTGACTCTCTTATAATGGCGATTCAGTTGGCCACAAAGGTTTTAAAACGAAGTGTTTTGTTATCAATGTATCTCAAAACAGTTGTACTGTCAGTCCAAAACATAGAGTCCAGCAATTTCAATTCTAGCTGTTCTTTCAACATTTTGTCATTTTTTACAGCGACCACTGCCGCAGTCAGTTCCATTCGTGGAATGGTGGTTTGTTTCAGGGGTGCTACACGGGAGTTCCCCATCATGAATGCACAATGTGTACAGATGTCGCCCTTAAAACCCTGCGTGTTTTCCCGCGGGATGCCGCAATTTAGCGCGCGGCGTGCCGCGTCTTGCCGGAGGCAACATTCGGGAATTTTAAATAAATGTGTTGCGCTTCACTGAATATCCGCCAGATGGCGCATGGAAGGACTTTATCTAAAAGCCGGACCAAGTACAACAATGAATGTAAGGACGCGGATGAACAGTGCTGAAGCGAACATGAATTTTATTTTGTTTTATAATAGATCTTTCATGATGAATGAGTGTATATGTGCTTCACATTATCAAACACAGGCAAAGGAGACAGAAATTATTGAGGGATCCACTGAAAAAAGTAAACCTAGTTTAATGTGTTTTTTTTTCTCATTCCATTAGTAAAAAAAATAATTTGCTCTTTTTAACTGAAGTGTCTAATTTATGCTTATGGGTGAATCTTTTTTTTTTAGTATAATGCTGTTTACAGCAGGAAACCAAAGTGAAATATTTCATTTTGATCAAGGTACTCTTATTAGGTTGAGTGTGATTTGCGCATGCGCAGTCTTTAGACCATAGTTTTGCCGGTATAATTTTATTTCCGCCTCAAACCGGAGCATGACGTTGAAACAAGTAAGGAAGGATATCAGAACCTGTATTTCAGTTACTGTTAGTTAAAGCCCCTGATTAAACTTAAATCTAATCCATTCACAAAGGACATTTCTGCTTCAAACCGTGTCTCATGACCTCATGACGCAGCATTTTCACGGACTGAATCACATGCGGGTGGAGATTCTCAAAGAAAACTCCTTTAAACCAGGTAAGAAAGCAAACTCGTCATTTCTATGTTAAATGTATCTCTTCTATGAGCAAATTCATGATTTATGTCAGGAACAACTACTTTGTAGATTGAGTTTTGTGTCCGTGTTTGCTACTGTAGCTAAAACCACCTATATTACCTGCATTAGCATTAGCTAACTAACGTGGTGATTTTCAAAAACACCGGAGATTATACAGTAAGTCAGCGGCGCCGAAGAAAATAATTATATTTAAGTACCGTTGGTTAACGATGTAAAAATTAATAGGAAAGTGACGTAAACATAGAACAAGCTAATTTGGAGTGAGTGCTGTTTGTAGTGTACTGCTTTCTATACTTTATACACACTGTAATTAAGATTTGCTAACATAAGAACTTGAGCCAGTCCAATTTTTGTTTTTACCTTTTTTTTTTTTTTTTTTAAAGATCAGTAATGAGTTTCTGAGAATTATATCTGCTCCACTTCAAGCAAGATTACTGGTTTCCTTGGACAAGCAACACTACAAACTAATTGAGATCATCAGAAACTAGGGAGGAACCCGTCAGAGAGAAGACCAGAGATATAATCTTCATCTTCAAGTTCTTGATCTGGTATGTATGGTACGGTTCAGGACCAGGGAGGAAGCCGGAGACAGCAGAACAAAGAGATGATATTGCCAGCACCAGCACAGGGAGCACAGTTTTTAGTTTAGATCTCATGTTTACATTTTATTGTATGTTGATGGCTTGACTGTAAACAACAAACAATGCAATAAATGTATAAAAAAATATATATATTTATTGTCTCTTTCCAGGACCAGGCATATCGTTCAATTATTTTTTGGCCAAATAGGCAGTCGTAACAAGAGGTGAGGGCGCGCGCGTCATCACATGTGCTTAGCCGACTCTGCGTTCACCGTAAACTTCAATATACATAGACGTTTATATTTTTGTTTATTTGTATATGTATGTTATTAATTTTACTTTTTTAGAGATTGTATGTGCATGCACGGAGAGTATGTGTTGATAAGTTTATGTGGATAAGTTGATAAGTGTATCAGAAAGCATTAAAATGTTCATTTGAATTAAAATGACACACACACGTCTGTGTATACAGTATATCAATTACATATATATCAATTTCATTAGTTCGTTCATTCTATTTGAAGCTTCGGATGTTTTTTTTTTTTTTGGTTTGGTTAGATTAGTTCTGAACTCGCTTCCTTGAAACTATCGCTAAAACAATGACACACACACATAGACACACACACACACACTCCCCTGAGCCCTCGGGAAACATCCAATCACCGTCGGTATACAAATGAGTCAAGACGTAGCCTAACGTGGTGTCATGTCGGATTTCAGTGGTCATGGAGTGGGAAGACTTTGAAGAAGCTGCAGTGACAGTGAACAGCTGAACAACTTCACTTTTCCGTTTACCTCTCAGGAAAAAAAGCTGTATTTTGTTTGTTTATGTCTAGAATTTTTATAGTAGTAAGAGAGAGTTATAGTTTGGTCTGTACTGTTGTTCGCACCCTTGTAGAGAATAAATAAATGAATAACACCTTCATATCCCCTCTCAAGAGTGTCATAGTCCATTGTTAGTTTTAAAGATCTGGCTGAAACTAATTATCACTACATACGTACCCTAACACCATTGATCATGAGTCTCAGCTGAACCTAATTCTATACTTGTAACAGAAAATGTAGATGCAGATTCCAAATGTGTATTTATATAATTGATAGATAGATAGATAGATAGATAGATAGATAGATAGATGTGTGTGTGTGTGTGTGTGTGTGTGTGTGTGTGTGTGTGTGTGTGTGTGTGTGTGTGTGTGTAGGCTCTACGCAGGGGCAAGAGAGGGCAGCGCACCCTTAAATGTCTGCACATGTTAATATATTCCTAAAATGTATATATTACAAGTTGATGAACTGATCTGCGGTAGCGATGACGTCACAGTCCGACAGCTTTAGAATGATGTTTGATCAGGTCTACTGTATATTCTGAACATAGAACTGCAAAATGTCTGATACAGTACTTTGGGGGAAACAAAGACTTAAACTGTTAAGTAATAACATTATTAATAACAAATATGTAATAGTTTTGATATTTGAAAATTTTTTATTTTAATGTAAAAGGACTATAGATAGAGACTTATAAGCAGCTGGTGTATCCGGGTTGTTTAATGAACTTTAAGCAAAAAGACAACATGTATTCATCTGTTTTATATAAATTACTGTTTTAACTTTGACTAGTTTTGGAAGAATAAATTGAATTGATAAAGTCATGTTTTGCGTGTTTTAATTTTGGGGGATTGTTTGGGTATTTAAAAATTGTTTAGTTGAACCAACAACTTCAATGGGCAAAAAATGGGACACAACTTTGTTTTAAATAGTCAAAGAGTTGGGCTGAAAATAATAATAATAATTATTGATCATAGAAACAAATGAAACCAGTTAAACACTTGATTATATGTGTTTGTGATTGTGACCCATAATAATTCTTTCTCAGTATAAATAAATGTTTTGGGTTTTAAGAACTCCAAAAGAGCAACGACAAACTTGGTATTCTCCATTGAGGTTTCTCACCTTCCACTCCTGAGTATGACATGGTGTTAATTGCTCTGTGTGTGCGTGTGTGTTTTTGGCGGGGGGATGGGTGTGTGTGTGTTTTCGGCTGTTCAGTAGTTCTAAACACAAGCACAGTTTTTGTCCTTAACTAAAATACTTCAATACGTTAATAATGAATTTATTTTGTTGAATAAGGTAATAAGCGATGTTTAAACCAAACCAGTAAGTTAAGTAAGTGTTCCATACATTAAAGTACTGTGTATAACCAAGTGCCCTAGCAAACACAGTTACAGTACAAACAGAGTGTGTGCGCTGGGGGGATTGGAAGGTGAGTGAGAATACTCATTTACAAGACAAAAGACGGTCAGAGGCAGCGCCGTTCTAGACCAGACAACACGGGGTGGGGGGAGGGGGGCATCATGTTCGAGCACTGTTTTTACCTGGCCTTACTGTATAGTAACAGTATTGTATTTGCTGAATTGTGTTGAGGCACGCAAACCCCCAGACCACAATAAGGTGGCAATCCCTCAGGGGGAAACTAAAAAAAATATAATTATATAATAAAATATCCTTAATCCAGATTTTATCAATGACATAACATTTATCTAAGCTGGATGGTCTAATTCTCAAAACCGTTTAACCTAAAGAAAAACATAACACACTATAACTAGAATATTTACAAAACTGAAAGGTTTTCTTATGAATAATAAAAAAAAAACATTATAACTCAAAAAGATCATATTATGTTTATATATATATATATTTTATAGTAACTGTAAGACTTAACACACTATAACTAAAATATTTACAAAACTGAAAGGTTGTCTTATGAATAATAAAAAAAACAAACTAAATTAAAACAGATGGGCTGTTGAACAGATCATAATATGTTTTATGTTTTCTGATTATAAATGATATATGGGTTGATTTTAGAAAGGCTAAATCAAATAGCTAGTTTTGGTAATGTCAGTCCAGTAACTATACTATGTAAAAGTAATTATAATATGAATTAATTAAGGGCAGGACCTAACCTAATGTTAATAATTTACACCATGATAACATTAGTATTCATGTTTTTGTATTTTTGTATTAACATTTTAAATGTTCAAATGAACGTTTCAGAGTATATAATTTGTCGTGTCATCTGTGATTGAGACCCATGAGTTAAATTGAAATATTTTTTATAGGTAGTAAGCCAGGTTTTAGTAACCTGCTTTAGTAATGGGCTCTAAAAGACAATGGAACATTACAGAACGTGCGAGTTGACGCCCATGCACAGATTAAAATGTTCATTTGAATTAAAATGACACACGCATGTCTGTGTGTGTATATATATATATATATATATATATATATATATATATATATATATATATATATATATATATATATATATATTTATATACCCTAAAAAATGCTGGGTTAAAAACAATCTGGGTTGTTTTTAACCCAGCTGCTGGGTAAATATAGGACTAACTAAATGCTGGGTTAATTTAACCCAGCAAGATGGGTTAAATATTCAATCCAAATGCTAGGTCATATTTAACTATAATGCTGGGTTAATTCTACCACATAAATGGTTCAAATGTTCTACCCATATGTTTGGGGTTTGTTGGTTCATTTTAACTGGAATGTTGGGTTAATTCTACCTCACAAATAGGTTATTATTATTTTCATGTTTTACAGTGAATCTGTAAAAAAAACACCCATGTCTATTAAACAGTTAAATTATTTTGATATACTTGCCTATTACAAAAAAACATACATATATGCAATAAACACCATCCCATTACATGTTCTTAGAAAAAAATATTTATTTTTCAAAAGCACAAGAACAGATAATCAACAGCGACATCATTACTATACTATCATTGATAAGGGCGGGATGGAGTAATTGCACAAATAGACTGAGGCAGCTTCTACAGAGCAGGATCTCTCTGTGACTTCAGATATCTTTTCTGAAGAACAAAACTATCCAGCTATTTTTTTTTTTTGGTTTGGTTAGATTAGTTCTGAACTCGCTTCCGTGAAACTATCGCTAAAACAATGTACTGAGCCCTCCTGAGGATATAAAGCTTTATTATTGTGTTTGAATAAATATTCAGATCTACCACAGCAGGTAATAAACTATGGTGTGTCATAAGCGAAGCAAACACCACGATTATGCCTCGTTTCGTTCGACGGGAACGTGGTTCACTTGGCCGCGGTGTATTTTAAACCTGTGGAATGTTTCACTGTTTATGCTCACATAAGAGGAACAAAAGCTCAATGAGGACTAAACCAATGATTTCGGTAACTCCACTGAGTGTAACATCTGCATAGTGACACTGAACATCTTCACTTTTCCGTTTACCTCTGAAAAAAAAGCTGTATTTTGTTTGTTTATATTTAGAGTTTTTATAACAGTAGAACAAGTAACCGCGCGGACGCACACACATAGACACACACACACAGACACACACACATAGACACACACACACACACAGACACACACTCCCCTGAGCCCTCGGGAAACATCCAATCACCGTCGGTATACAAATGAGTCAAGACGTAGCCTAACGTGGTGTCGTGTCGGATTTCAGTGGTCACGGAGTGGGAAGACTTTGAAGAAGCTGCAGTGACAGTGAACAGCTGAACAACTTCACTTTTCCGTTTACCTCTGAGGAAAAAAAGCTGTATTTTGTTTGTTTATATCTAGAATTTTTATAGTAATAAGAGAGAGTTATAGTTTGGTCTGTACTGTTGTTCGCACCCTTGTAGAGAATAAATAAATGAATAATACCTTCATATCCCCTCTCAAGAGTGTCATAGTCCATTGTTAGTTTTAATGATCTGGCTGAAACTAATTATCACTACATAAGTACCCTAACACCATTGATCATGAGTCTCAGCTGAACCTAATTCTATACTTGTAACAGAAAATGTAGATGCAGATTCCAAATGTGTATTTAATAGATAGATAGATAGATAGATAGATAGATAGATAGATAGATAGATAGATAGATGTGTGTGTGTGTGTGTGTGTGTAGGCTCTACGCAGGGGCAAGAGAGGGCAGCGCACCCTTAAATGTCTGCACATGTTAATATATTCCTAAAATGTATATATTACAAGTTGATAAACTGATCTGCGGTAGCGGAAAAATCCGCTGAAATAGGACAGGCACACTAACCCGCACACAGACACATACACACGCGCGCGCGCACACACACACACACACACACAGACACACCTCCCTTGAGCCCTGCTCTGTCGGATTTCAGCGGTCACGGAAAGACTTTGAAGCAGTTTATATATGAATCTAAGCTTGAACTTATCAGCATTGTAAATATATAATACTTTTCAAATAAAATCGCTATTACTTTGACCCTGAAGTTTAGTTTAGTACACACAAAAAAAAACAGAAAAGTCATTTCTGGTAAATCAACGGAATGTGTAGTTTATTTACAGTAATTCATTTAAAAAAATGAATATACATTGTACAGTACACGGTAAACACGGGAAAGATCACAAAATGAAAAAACAAACAGTGTCTACTTTATAAACAGCTTAGTATGTGCGTCGAGATGCTGAAATCCCTTGCATGTTTTTGCTTCCAAGTGGAGAGATATTTGACCGATAGCCTAGAACAAAAGATCTATAGGTGTGATCACAACCCCCTCCGACCGACCATGCCATCAATCACTGACCACCTCAGAAGTTCCCTCCAATGTATGGCTGCAATACTTGTTTTGCAAGTATTTTTAACACCATTCAAAGGCTTCAAAGGGGCAGTTATCGGCTATGACACGTTGAAGGAGAACTTAATAGTTCTCAAAAATAGTGTAAATGTCTGCAACAATCACTAACCATTAAAATGTTTTTTTTTTGTAATTAAACACGAAAATATTAATTATATTTCCATATATATACATACACACACACACACACACACACACACACACACACACAAGGGCGTAGGTTTGCTACCTATTACTCCCTATAATAATGTAAACATTGCTAATTTATGTTTTGGAAAGAAACTTAAGTAATTATTTCATCTATATCTTTCATAAATCACACAACTAAAATATAATTAAACAGTTTATTCACCAACATTACCAAATATTTGTGACATTCACAGTCTAGATCCAAGTTGTCTTTTTAATAAAAGTGCATTCAGCTAAATTTTGCATCCATAGAAAAAAACTGCACGGCACCAGGGCCTGAAATACTTGTTTTAAACAAAATTGTGTAAAATAATAAATAAATAAAATACAGCATTCATTTAGAAATAAAATGCAGCAGAAAATACTTTAAACAAACTGTAGAATAAACGTTAAAACGTAATAGCCCTCTGAAGCAGTGAAGTTGCAACTTTCAAATCAGCACTCTGGACTAGTGCACTTAAAAGTATGCCATTGAAACCTTAATGCATGAAAACATTTTAAGCTGAACATGTAAACACAACATGTAAACACTTGTAGTCAAGCCAAATCAAATGTTTTAAGATGATAACTTCATCTTTAAAGCTTGCACTTTTGGTGATAGCTTAATCCCATCAAGTTCTAGAAGAACTTTCTGAAAATAGCCTCTCCTTCAAGGATTATGGATACACCAACCGGTTCTTCCCCTTCAACAGCACGGACGACAAGGATTTTAAGAAGGTGTCACTTCGTCTGTCCCCCTGCATAAAATTTACAAGAAAATAAATCATTTATCATTGAGAAAAAAATAATAATAAAAATAAATGATAATAAAAAAATGACCATCACTTCATATACTCCATATTGTTAAACTTGGGTTAAATTGCTTTATCTTGCATTGGCATGAGATGGCTTTACAGTGTCAGGAAATCCTATGATGAATGCTGAGTTTGTATTTAAAGGGTTAGTCCAAACATGAAAATTCGTTCAATAATTACTCATTTATATGCTTCTGTCCAATACAACAAACACTATATTCAAGGTATTAATAAATTGTATAATTAATAAGAAAACAATGCTTTACCAGGCAATCATCAAAGAGATCCTCTTCAGATTCACGTCTCATCTTTACACTTTGTTTCTGTGAAAATATTTACATTGTATCATTACATAATCTTTTATTCGTACAACTACATTCAGGCATTTCTTCATCTTTTGTAAGTTTGCCTTTATCCAAAGCAAATTACAAAAGAGGAAGGCGTCAAGCAGTGCTACTAACACAAAGTTTCTGACACCGTTAGAAAATACAAGATAGAACAGTGAGGGATTAAGGAAAAAGTGAGAAGCAAGAATCATGTGTGCAAAGATTAAGCATGTAGGGTCACAGGATGACTCGACTTATTTTTATTGTCTGCAATGCGATTTAGACAAATTAGAACTGCGGTAAAGCCAGCCGCGGTTCAGAAGAACACGGTCAAGCCAGCCGCGATTGATTTTAGTGTGCGCACATATTACAGTGATTACGGTAGTTTCAGGACCGACACAGAGACACCGCGCTTTCAGAGCGCTTTTCATTTAGACGCCCAGGACTGAGAGATAATACAACATGCTCGTCAATTTTTACTTGCTTATTTATTTGCATTTCTGCTTTAATATCCGTGTTATTTATTGGTGACTTTGACGGTTGTCTGTTACAATATTTTTCTTAAATATTCACCATTCAAATAATTGTTTTATGTAGATAAGTTACAGCAGAATTCGTAGAAAACAGACAAAATAATGTATTTAGTCTTTCTAAATACCAGAATTGATTTTTATTTTGTTTTACTGTTCAAAAGTAGCAGTTATTCTTCAATGAATGTTTTCTATAATGAGGATTAACGTCTGCTTTGGAAGAGAGGTCAAATAAACAAATGTTCACAATGGGGAAAAAAAGTTAAATAAAATGCCTTTATTTCACTTCAGAGACCTATGAAAAAATAAATTCTAGTAAGTATAAAACGCCATGGTCAGTTTTTATCCCATATAATGTACACACATTATATGATAAAAAAAAAAAAGTAGAAAAAAACAATGATCAGTTCTTATTCAGGATGTCCCATACTATATACACACCACATATGAAACTATTTTACTGCAGCATTTTTGAGATATTGGACATTATTACACTTTAAAGGGGTATAAAGACCCCATTTCTAATAAGTAGAAAAAAACAATGATCAGTTCTTATTCAGGACGTCCCATACTATATACACACCACATATGAAACTATTTTACTGCAGCATTTTTCAGATATGGGGCATTCTCTCTGTGTTGTTCATGAAACTACCGTAATCGCTGTAATATGCGCGCGCACTAAAATCAATCGCGGCTGGCTTGACCGTGTTTTTCTGAACCGCGGCTGGCTTTACCGCAGTAAATTAGAGCTGCTGTCAATACTGTATGAACATATGTACAGGTTCTTTACTCGTAACTCATTAATAAAGTCCGGCTTCAGAAAAAAAACGTTTATTGCTAGTGCTCTTTTACCATTTAATGCTTTAACACACACGACTCAGTTTGTTCAGAAATGGCATCTAACTGGCGAGGCTTTGTCTGAAGACGCCGTTTTCACTCGGGTTGGGGGTAAGAAACACACATCTCGGTGTATTAATCCGCGCGCTCGGTTCGTTATTATTTTATTTATTTATTTATTTACCACAGGACCCATGGGGGCTCCGTAGGTTCAGGTTTTTACACGAAAATGGTGTTTTGTGAATCTCCACACTATTAAAAACTGAAATTGCTAATTGTACGTCCTGAGATTAAGATGAACATTAATTGGGAGTCATGAAAGCGAGAATCACATCCAAAAAAGAAAGCTAAACTTACCTCGAACACGACAAACTCCAGCTGCAGCCACACCGTGTTGTAACCTCCGTGATGATCCACAACCGACTGATCCACAGCGCCGGCACAGCGACTCCAAACACGCATGCGCAGTTTAATTTGCACACATTTTCGGCTTCAGTAGACACACAATACTTCAGACTGAAACACGACTGCCCCCTACAGGTAATGAAGGGCATGTTCACAGCTTCCCGCACGCAGCCGCCCAAAGCCGCGGCAAGCCACGGGATCCCTTTTCTCGAAACGCAGGTTTTTAATGGCGACATCTGTAAGTCCATCAGCCTTTACTAACCTGAGGTATGAGACAGCTCCGTATCCCATTTCACTTGCATCCGAGAAGTGGTGGAGTTGTGCTGTACATTGGTCACCTAATCGGAGCGTCGTATTTAACGTCGCCGCCACATTACGGCATGTGAATTTGCTGGCTTTGACCACTGAGTGGCGCTATATAACTACAGACTGACGCCTCATGCCTTAGTTCATTCTCTGCCGCATTAATGAGACACGTTCCATTAAATAATACACGTAGTAGCCGATAACATCAAGTGAAACACTGTAGTTGACCGAATTCATAATCACAGTACTAAAATTACAGTACAAATGTAGAATTCATTCATTCATTCATTCATCTTCTATACCGCTTAATCCTGTGTTCAGGGTCGCGGGGGACCTGGAGCCTATCCCAGGAGACTTCGGGCACTAGGCGGGGTACACCCTGGACAGGGTGCCAATCCATCGCAGGGCACACACACATACACACACTCACACACCCAATCACACACTATGGGCAATTTAGGAACGCCAATTAGCCTAACCTGCATATCTTTGGACTGTGGGAGGAAACCGGAGTACCCGGAGGAAATGTAGAATTCAAATTAAATCAAATCTTATTAAGATCAAATTTAAGCACAATAAATATTAACACAGTGAGCCTTTAGATTTTATCACGTGTAATTAGAAAAGAAGTGTGTAGGGTTTTATTGAAATGTAAATTTCTAAACCAATAAGATCAAATAACACCAAGTTATTATTATAACAGGCTTACTTCTTCACTTATCTAGAGCTTGCTTTCAAAGAAGGTGAGTGGCTTATTAACGTCTCTGGGGTGCATTGTCTCTAAGTGCCCGCTTGGTGTAGCAGTTAGAGTGCTCGGCCAGAGATCTACAAAGTGCTGGTTCGAATCCTGAGTGATGATGTTTTGAAATTGTTTTATTTTAAAACTAAATAAAATGTTTTAAGTGTCGTAAAATCAACCTCTCTCTCTCTCCTGCAACAACACGCTCTTTGTCGGCGGCGCCCGAGCACTCCTCCATATGATTAGGAAAGAGTTTCATAATAGTTTCATAAGTTTCATAAGAGTATGGTTTCATAATAGAAAAGAAATACCTTTTATTTGGGGTTAAGTGACTGATGTGCCTAACATCTTTCAGCTGAGCCTCGTTTCACTGAATAATCCATAGTATAATGACACACACACACAGAGTCGTCACTCCCCTAAATTTAAAGAATACAAACTGGTTGCGTGCGAGTTTGCTGTTTTTCCTATAGTATGCTGAAGCAAAATCAAAATAAAACATTTTATTTTGTTTTATTTTTATTTTGCTATAATTAAAATAAAAAAATTTAAAACAGTATCACGCAGGGATCGAACCCGGGTCGCCCGCGTGAAACGCCGCGGACTTACGCTCACTCCGTAGGCTCCCTGAATAGGCGGGAAAGGGATGGAGCCGGCAGGAAAAAAAAAAAAACTAAACAGATCTAACAGATGAGGACTCAGATTGCATAGCTATATGCAATCTGTGCATAGCATGCATAGCGTGCATAGCTATGTAGACTATGTATAAGTCTACATGGCCTTTATAAGACTCTACCTTAAGCGCACTTAAAACATTTTATTTAGTTTTAAAATAAAACAATTTCAAAACATCATCACTCAGGATTCGAACCGGCACTTTGTAGACCTCCGGCCGAGCACTCTAACCGCTACACCAAGCGGGCACTTAGAGACAATGCACCCCAGAGACGTTAATAAGCCACTCGACTTCTTTGAAAGCAAGCTCATAAGTGACGAAGTAAGCCTGTTATAATAATAACTTGGTGTTATTTGATCTTATTGGTTTAGAAATTTATATTTAAATAAATAGGAAACTTGGCCGATTTCGTTATAATTTTGTTTGATGAGTGGGGCTTGAAAATTCTCTTGAAAAATATGGTCATTTATTTCAGTTAATAAATCTACTATAAATTTTTTTTTACTCATTATTGTACAGTACACATCAATAGCTCTGGTTCAGATTTTTCTTGTTTGTTGTGGAAATTACCATCACTGTTGTATTTACTGCGATGAATGAAAATGTCACTTTGCGCCACCTGGCGGCCATTTTACGAATGACTTTGAAATGCAACTGATTTATTTTGACTGCTGTTGCCTTTAAACGGTGGTATGCGCGGCGGGATGGTTATTCCGATTGAGTAACCACTGTAGCTATAACTCCGAAGTCGGCTGGTTTCACACACCTTGCTACGCTAAACTTGGACAGTTGGGGCAGCTCTTGCAGCCAGGTTTTCCATGCCTTTGCAAACTGCTCTGGAATGTCGTCGTCCCATGCAAGTTTTTCTTTACATAACTGCTGTATTAAAATTTTAGCTGGCAGTATGACAGGTGAGAGAAAGCCTAAGGGGTCGTATATTGAGCTAGTGATTGACAGGATTCCTCGTCTTGTCACCGGTCGTTCTTTTAAGCTAATCTTAAACTTGAGCGTGTCTGAATGAATGCACCACAGCACCCCCAGAGCTCTATCAATGGGCAGTGCATTTTTACTCAAGTCTGTCTCTCATGTCGGGGACTCTCACTGTCAGGTGCGGGGAAGGCAGGAGAGGGAAGAACCCAATAGCAGACACAGATTCTCTTAAAGGAATTTATTAGGGCACTAAAGGGTTAAATAAACAGCGACAGGAGGAGTGTGTATGTGTGGGTGTGTGCGTGTCTGTGTGAGTGAGAGAGTCGGCGCGCAGCAGGGAGCAGCGCGTGTATGTATGTATGTGTGTGTGTGTGTGTGTGTGTGTGAGTGAGTGAGCGAGAGAGAGTCAGCGCGCAGCCGCGAGGGGGGCGCGTGTATGTGTGAGCGCGCGTGTGTGTGTGTGTGTACGGGGCGAGAGAGAAAGTAGGTGCGTGCACAGGATGCTTCGGGGAATACCTCGTGATGAAACTAGAGGACTGGGTGAAGACGTCAGAGAATCCTCCGTGAACCCGGAAGTGGAAGCGCACGAATTATCCTCGGTTGTAGCGGGAGGAACGAGCGAGCGCTATGCGGTCCGCTTGTGATCAATCAGCGTCTTTAGCCAGGTAAGGGTCGATAACCAGAAGATCCAGCCACGTGAATGAACAAATCCAAAGGGCGAGTCCAGAATCAGATTCCTAATACAGGCAGGGTCATACACAAAAATCAGTCCGAGAATCAGGCAAGGTAACAGACGGAGAAGGCGAAAGGAAAATCCAAAGGAAGAGCTGGGTCGGCAACGAGTCAGAATACAGGGAATCAATAACACACTAGACGTAAGGCACACGAGTGAGACACTGCGGCGCCGGGTGGTTCTTTGAGTGTGCTTATAAAGCTAAGAGATAATTGACAGATAGGGTTCAGGTGTGTCTGAGCGATAGGTGGCGAGTAGGGAAAAAAAAGCGAAGTGGAATTTAGGATCTGGAGGTGCTGGGTTGAGCTAGGTGGCTCGTGACAGTACCCCCCCCCCTACGGACGCCACCTGGCGTTCTAGCCAGTGCGTTAGGGTGTTGGCGGTGGAAGTCATCAATGAGTGATGGGTCCAAGATGAATCTGGATGGAATCCAGCTTCTCTCCTCTGGGCCGTAACTCTCCCAATCCACTAGGTACTGGAGGCCTCTGCCTCGTCGTCGGACCTTCAAGAGTCTGCGTACAGTGAATGCCTCACCTCCATCGATGATTTGGGGAGGAGGAGCTGGGCGGGCGGGTGGATTCAGTGGGCAAGAGACCAGAGGTTTGATCTGGGAGACGTGAAAGGAAGGGTTTATCCGGCGCATGGTGGAAGGAAGACGAAGTCTGACAGTGCAGGGATTGATGACTCTAATGATGGTAAATGGACCAAGGAATCTGGGGGATAGTTTGCGAGAGGTGGTCTTGAGGGGGATATTCCGAGAGGACAGCATGACCCTTTGGCCCACTCGGTACGGCGGTGCCCTCGAACGGCGTCGGTCAGCTTGTCGTTTAAAGGCTGAGACAGACTGGCGGATTCTTGACCTTGCCTTCAGCCACACCTTCCGACATCGACGAACAAAAGCTTGGGCAGAGGGAACCGAGACCTCTTCCTCCTGAGAGGGAAACAGGGGAGGTTGGTATCCCAGACAGCACTGAAAAGGTGAGAGGCCAGTGGCCGATGTAGGCAAGGAGTTGTGGGCATATTCGATCCACGGGAGCATCCTATTCCAAGAATGGGGCTCCTTTGAAGTCATACACCGTAGGGCTGTTTCAAGGTCTTGGTTGGCCCGCTCGGTCTGGCCGTTGGTCTGTGGGTGATATCCAGACGATAGGCTTGGCGTGGCACCGATCAGCTTACAAAAGGCCGACCAGAAACGTGCAGCAAATTGTGGTCCGCGGTCCGATACGATATCCGTCGGGAGTCCATGAAGCCGGAAAACATGAGTGATTAACAGTTCCGCTGTTTCCTTGGCAGTGGGGAGACCGGGCAGGGGAACGAAGTGAACAGCCTTGGAAAAACGGTCTACTACTGTGAGGACGCAGGTGTGACCTTCTGAATCGGGGAGCCCAGTGACAAAGTCAAGGGCTATATGGGACCAGGGTCTATGCGGGATAGGAAGAGGTCTGAGATGACCAGCGGGAGGCTTGTTGCTGGTCTTACTTCTAGTACATGTGTCACAAGCGTTCACAAAGCGGCGGATGCCGTCCCTCATGGTGGGCCACCAGAAGCGTTGTTGGACCAGAGCTAATGTGCGAGCTGCTCCTGGGTGGCAGGCTAGTCTTGAGCTGTGCCCCCATTCCAATATACAGGGTCGCTCTGCCCTCGGGACAAAGAGTTTGTCCCTGGGTGTTGCTGGAGGGCTGGGCTCTTGATGGAGTGCGGCTCTGACTCGGGACTCAACGTCCAGAAGTGCTATCCCTACAAGGCATTGAGAGGGTAAGATGGTGGCCTCGGAAGCTTGATCCTGGAGTGGGGAGAAGTGACGGGAGAGCGCGTCGGGCTTGGTGTTCTTAGAACCCGGGCGATAGGACAGGGAGAAGTTAAAGCGGGAAAAGAACAGGGACCACCTTGCTTGACGGGAATTGAGGCGTTTGGCCGTCCTGAGGTATTCCAGGTTCTTGTGGTCCGTCCAGACCAGGAACGGCACCTCAGATCCTTCTAGCCAATGCCTCCATTCTTCTAGTGCGCGCTTCACTGCCAGTAGCTCCCGATCACCTATATTGTAGTTCTTCTCTGTGGGAGAGAGTCGGTGAGAGAGAAAACAACATGGGTGTAGCTTGTTGTCCTTGGCAGACCTCTGTGATAATACTGCCCCGACTCCTGAATCTGAGGCATCCACCTCAACGACGAACTGTAAGGAGGGATCGGGTTGAAGGAGAATCGGGGCCGAGGTGAAACGTTCCTTGAGCTCGATAAATGCCTTGGCGGCTAACTCAGTCCAAGTGAATGCGACCTTGACAGAGGTCATAGAGATGAGTGGTGCGGCTACTGTGCTATAATTACGGATGAACCGCCTGTAAAAGTTGGCGAAACCCAGGAAACGCTGGAGCTCCTTGCGGGTGGTTGGGGCCGGCCAGTCAGTTACTGCTCGAACCTTGGCAGGGTCCATCTGAATCTTAGATGGGGCGACAATGAAGCCCAGAAAGGAGACCGTGCTACAGTGAAACTCACACTTTTCAGCCTTGACAAAGAGCTGGTTTTCGAGGAGCCTCTGGAGAACCTGGCGAACATGGAGCTTATGGTCCTCTAAGGAACAGGAAAAGATGAGAATATCATCCAGGTAAACGAAGGCGAAGACATTGATGAAATCCCGGAGTACGTCATTGACCAGGGCTTGGAAAACTGCCGGGGCGTTCGCCAGCCCGAAAGGCATGACCAGGTACTCATAGTGGCCAGACGGCGTATTGAAGGCAGTCTTCCACTCATCTCCCTTCCTGATTCTAACCAAGTGGTAGGCACTGCGGAGATCCAGCTTGGTGAAGACTTGGGCCCCCTGTAGGAGATCGAAGGCTGTGGACATCAAAGGCAGGGGATAACGATTCTTGATTGTGATATCATTAAGCCCCCTATAATCGATACAAGGGCGTAGGGACCCATCCTTCTTAGCCACAAAAAAGAAGCCCGCCCCAGCGGGTGATGATGATGGTCTGATGATCCCAGCAGCCAGGGATTCCGAGATGTACTTGTCCATGGCCTTTCTTTCATGTTGGGAGAGTGAGTACAGACGTCCCTTGGGAGGAGTCGTGCTGGGAAGGAGGTCGATCGCACAGTCATAGGGGCGGTGAGGAGGAAGAGAGACAGCCCGAGACTTGCTGAACACCATCCTGAGATCAGCATAATCCTGCGGAACCTTGGAAAGGTCAGGGAATTCCTCAGATGGGGCCGAAATGGGCGTGGGGCAGTGAGCAGACCTGAGACAGGAGGTCAAACAGAGGGAGCTCCATCCAAGAATGGAGTTACTCCTCCAATCAATCTGTGGGTTGTGACGGATGAGCCAGGGGCGCCCGAGGACTAGCTGGGATTGAGCCCTTTGCATTACCAGGAATGAAATCTCCTCCGAATGGTTACCCGATGTCCTTAGGGTGACTGGTGCAGTTCGCTGAGTAATTGGAGGAAGGAACGTACCATCGAGGGCGCGGACTGAAAATGGAGATTCCAGGGGAAGTGTGGGCACGTGCAGTTCTTTGACTTTCGCAGCACAGATTAAATTCTGGTCCGAACCGGAATCAATGAGAGCGTGAAGGACGCCGGAATGGTTATCCAGGAGAAGCATGACAGGGAAAAGTGAGCGGCTACTAGGCTGCTGCGCTTGGGGCGTCCCCTGCAGTGTGCCCAGGTTCACTGGTGGGGGTTGTTCCTTTAACGGGCAATGAAGGCGCAGGTGTCCGATCCTCCCACAGTAAAAGCACGCCCCGACCTGACTTCGACGTTGCCGTTCCTCCAGAGAGATCCGAGCACGTCCACCTTGCATGGATACGGCAGGAGGGTTGGCTGAAGTGGGTGGAGTTAGGGGGATGCTGGCTCTGAATTGGGGATGGTTAGGTGTGTGATGCCTTTCTCTGAGGCGTGAATCCACCCGTCCTGCTAAATCCATTAAACCGTTTAGGTCCTCGGGAAGCTGCTGAGAAGCCAATTGGTCCTTGACTGAATCTGAAAGTCCGTTCAGGAAGGTGTCATAAGAGGACTGGGTGCTCCATTGAGTGGCGGCAGCCAAGGTTCGGAATTCAACAGCATAGTCATAAGCAGATCTGGAACCCTGGCGAAGCTCCAGTAACCGTCTCGCGGCCTCCCGGCCTGTGTGAGAGCGGTCGAATACTTTCCTCATCTCCTCTGTGAAAGCACTGAAAGTGGAGCAGCAAGGATAGTTGGCATCCCAAATGGCTGTCCCCCATTCACGGGCTCTTCCTGTGAGGAGGGTGATAATATAGGCCACTTTTGAACGTTCAGTGGGGAAGGTTGATGGCTGGAGCTCGAGTAACAAAGAGCTTTGCGACAGGAAGGAACGACAGGATCTGGCATCACCATTGTATGGCTGGGGATTGGGCAGACGAGGCTCGTGCGGAGCTGAGGGTGTTAGGGTGGATGGAAAAGCAGCACATAATTGTAAAAGCTGGGTAGATAACCGAGATAATGTCTGGGAAATTTCCTGGAGGTCCTGCTGATGAGCATTTATCAGGGATCTTTGCTGAGCAACAGTATGACGCAATTTAGCATTGGAACGGGTCCTAGACCTGAGCTGAACCTTAGGTCGGAGGCTAGGCCGTGGGTAAAAGATGTCTGCTGGGTCCGTCATGGCCGCAGTGTACTGTCAGGTGCGGGGAAGGCAGGAGAGGGAAGAACCCAATAGCAGACACAGATTCTCTTAAAGGAATTTATTAGGGCACTAAAGGGTTAAATAAACAGCGACAGGAGGAGTGTGTATGTGTGGGTGTGTGCGTGTCTGTGTGAGTGAGAGAGTCGGCGCGCAGCAGGGAGCAGCGCGTGTATGTATGTATGTGTGTGTGTGTGTGTGTGTGTGAGTGAGTGAGCGAGAGAGAGTCAGCGCGCAGCCGCGAGGGGGGCGCGTGTATGTGTGAGCGCGCGTGTGTGTGTGTGTGTGTGTGTGTACGGGGCGAGAGAGAAAGTAGGTGCGTGCACAGGATGCTTCGGGGAATACCTCGTGATGAAACTAGAGGACTGGGTGAAGACGTCAGAGAATCCTCCGTGAACCCGGAAGTGGAAGCGCACGAATTATCCTCGGTTGTAGCGGGAGGAACGAGCGAGCGCTATGCGGTCCGCTTGTGATCAATCAGCGTCTTTAGCCAGGTAAGGGTCGATAACCAGAAGATCCAGCCACGTGAATGAACAAATCCAAAGGGCGAGTCCAGAATCAGATTCCTAATACAGGCAGGGTCATACACAAAAATCAGTCCGAGAATCAGGCAAGGTAACAGACGGAGAAGGCGAAAGGAAAATCCAAAGGAAGAGCTGGGTCGGCAACGAGTCAAAATACAGGGAATCAATAACACACTAGACGTAAGGCACACGAGTGAGACACTGCGGCGCCGGGTGGTTCTTTCAGTGTGCTTATAAAGCTAAGAGATAATTGACAGATAGGGTTCAGGTGTGTCTGAGCGATAGGTGGCGAGTAGGGAAAAAAAAGCGAAGTGGAATTTAGGATCTGGAGGTGCTGGGTTGAGCTAGGTGGCTCGTGACACTCACTTGATAGTACATGGCTTCTACATCTGCCATCATGGCAATTTCTTCTTGTCTAAAGTGTGTGAGCACGCCGATGAGTGAGTTTGTTAAATCTGGTCCTTGTAGGAGCTCACTATTTAGTGACACTCCTTGATAACTGGCAGCACAGTCAAAAACCACCCTAAGTTTATTCTTTTGAGGATGATAGACGCCATGAAGGATGGCGGTATGTACCACACATGACCGTCTTGGGGGTTTACGTGATGTGTTGGGACCCTGACTGCATGACCCTTTTTGAGCATGTCATTCATGAAGTTTGTGTACTCCTCGTGAAAGGAGCTGTTGCTGCCAAGTTGTCGTTTAAGGTTTAATGCACGTTGCATAGCTGCACTTCGGTTATTTGCCATTTAAATGACTGCGTTTTTTAGTGGAAGGCCGATGTGGTAGTGATTATTTATGAATTGCAAAGAGTTATTCACGGAGTCTAAAAACTGATAGTCTTCCTGTGACCACTCGGCCTTATCATCACAATTTCGTTTGGGAAAATCGTGGTTGAACTGCTGTATCAACATTTGTTCTACACTTTCAATGGAGGTTCTGTTAACTGTAACGCTCGCTGGTTCGTCGGGTTCTCTGAGAGGCCCGTTCACAGTCCATCCGAGAGCATTCTGTACTGCGTATGGCCCTTCATGCCTGCTATTGATTACTCGCCGTGGTTTCTAGGAGTTTATTTCCTATGAGAATTTCAATTCCGGCACTAATCTGGGGCAACTTTACCTCGCTAAGGTAGGACCACTGGTCGATGTCGTGCTGTTGTGGCATACTTTCCACTGTAGCTGGGATATTCTTTTGTGTAAACAGGTTGGGAAGTTCAATAAAGATGTTTTCCTCCAGGCTACTGATCTCCAAATCATTGAGCATGTAGCTTTCTACTAGTTTTGTGGAGTTCATGGTGCTCAGCCATACAGATGTCGCCATTAAAAACCCGCGTGTTTTCCCGCGGGATGCCGCAATTTAGCGCGCGGCTTGCCGCGACTTGCCGGAGGCAACATTCGGGAATTTAAAATAAATGTGTTGTGCTTCACTGAATATCCGCCAGATGGCGCATAGAAGGACTTTATCTAAAAGCCGGTGGTCCGGGAAAGTCAGTTTCCCTATGTTTCCCCGGTGGCGCGCAGATTCAAATCATGACGTCACTCGCTACCTAACGCTGAGAAGGCGAACGAGGATTTTAACAGTTTTTCTCTCGTTTTAAAGTGTTTTTATGAACTTTTTGAATTAAACAAATAACCTATGCATAATAATCGAGTGTCTTTTCGCTTTTTTTGTATATTTGAAGATAATTCATACGTTTTAAGCCGCTGCAAAAGGCTGGTTTGCTGGGCGAGTACTGACATCACGACTACTTTTATTACACCTACATTTGTTTATTTGTATATGTATGTTATTAATATAAATTTTTTTGAGATTGTGTGTGCGTGCACGGAGAGTTTGTGTTGATAAGTGTATGTGGATAAGTTGATAAGTGTATCAGAAAGCATTAAAATGTTCATTTGAATTAAAATGACACACACACGTCTGTATATACAGTATATCAATTACATATATATCAATTTCATTAGTTCGTTCATTCTATTTGAAGCTTCGGATGTTTTTTTTTTTTTTTGGTTTGGTTAGATTAGTTCTGAACTCGCTTCCGTGAAACTATCGCTAAAACAATGTACTGAGCCCTCCTGAGGATATAAAGCTTTATTATTGTGTTTGAATAAATATTCAGATCTACCACAGCAGGTAATAAACTATGGTGTGTCATAACCGAAGCAAACACCACGATTATGCCTCGTTTCGTTCGACGGGAACGTGGTTCACTTGGCCGCGGTGTATTATAAACCTGTGGAATGTTTCACTGTTTATGCTCACATAAGAGGAACAAAAGCTCAATGAGAACTAAAGCAAAGATTTCGGTAACTCCACTGAGTGTAACATCTGCATAGTGACACTGAACATCTTCACTTTTCCGTTTACCTCTGAAAAAAAAGCTGTATTTTGTTTGTTTATATTTAGAGTTTTTATAACAGTAGAACAAGTACCCCCCTCCTTGAACCATCACCTTATCGTGGTGGAGGGGTTTGCGTGTCCCAATGATCCTGGGAGCTATGTTGTCGGGGGCTTCATGCCCCTGGTAGGGTCACCCATGGCAATCTGGTCCTAGGTGAGGGAACAGACAAAGAGTGGTTCAAAAGACCTCTATGAAGAATTCAAACTTTGGTAAATGTTTTCCCTCGCCCGGACGTGGGTCACCGGGGCCTCCCTCTGGAGCCAGGCCTGGAGGTGGGGCCCGATGGCGAGCGCCTGGTGGTCGGGCCTGCACCCATGGGGCCCGGCCGGGCACAGCCCGAAGAGGCAACGTGGGTCCCCCTTCCCATGGGCTCACCACCTGTAGGAGGGGCCAAAGAGGTCGGGTGCAGTGTGAGTTGGGCGGTGGCCGAAGACAGGGGCCTTGGCGGTCTGATCCTCGGCTGCAGAAGCTGGCTCTAGGGACGTGGAATGTCACCTCTCTGGCGGGGAAGGAGCCTGAGCTAGTGCGTGAGGTTGAGAAGTTCCGGCTAGATATAGTTGGACTCACCTCTACGCACAGCTTGAACTCTGGAACCAGTCTCCTTGAGAGGGGATGGACTCTCTTCTACTCTGGAGTTGCCCCCGGTGAGAGGCGCCGAGCAGGTGTGGGCATACTTATTGCCCCCCGGCTCGGGGCCTGTACATTGGGGTTCACCGCAGTGGACGAGAGGGTGGCCTCCCTCCGCGTTCGGGTGGGGGGACGAATCCTTACTGTTGTTTGCGCTTATGCGCCAAACAGCAGTTTGGAGTACCCGCCCTTTTTGGGGTCTCTAGAGGGGGCGCTAGAGGGCGTCCCTCCTGGGGACTCCATCGTTCTGTTGGGGGACTTCAATGCTCACGTGGGCAATGACAGTGAGATCTGGAAGGGCGTGATTGGGATGAACGGCCCCCCCGATCTGAACCAGAGCGGTGTTTTGTTATTGGACTTCTGTGCTCGTCACGGATTGTCCATAACGAACACCATGTTCAGGCATAAGGGTGTCCATATGTGCACCTGGCACCAGGACACCCTAGGCCGCAGTTCGATGATCGACTTTGTGGTCGTGTCGTCGGACTTGCGGCCACATGTCTTGGACACTCGGGTGAAGAGAGGGGCGGAGTTGTCAACTGATCACCACCTGGTGGTGAGTTGGCTCCGTTGGCAGGGTAGGATGCCGGTCAGGCCTGGTAGACCCAAACGTATTGTGAGGGTCTGCTGGGAACGTCTGGCAGAGTCCCCTGTCAGGACGAGCTTCAACTCCCACCTCCGGCAAAGCTTCAACCACGTCCTGGGGGAGGTGGGGGACATTGAGTCCGAATGGACTATGTTCCGCGCCTCCATTGTTGAGGCAGCCGACCGGAGCTGTGGCCGTAAGGTGGTCGGTGCCTGTCGCGGTGGCAACCCAAGAACCCGTTGGTGGACACCGGCGGTAAGGGATGCCATCAAGCTGAAGAAGGAGTCTTACCGGGCCTTTTTGGCTGGTGGCACTCCGGAGGCAGCTGATAGGTACCGGCAGGCCAAGCGGAACGCGGCTTCGGTGGTTGCTGAGGCAAAAACCCGGGCGTGGGAGGAGTTTGGGGAGGCCATGGAGAATGACTTCCAGACGGCTTCGAAGAGATTCTGGTCCACCATCCGGCGTCTCAGGAGGGGAAAGCAGTGCATGGTCAACACAGTGTATAGTGGGGATGGTGCGCTGCTGACCTCGACTCGGGACGTTGTGGGTCGGTGGGGAGAGTACTTCGAAGACCTCCTTAATTCCACCAACATGCCTTCCGATGAGGAAGCAGAGTCTGGGGACGTAGAGGTGGACTCTTTCATCTCTGGGGCCGAGGTCGCCGAGGTGGTCAAAAAGCTCGGTGGTGGTGGTGGTGGTGGCGGCGCCCCGGGGGTGGATGAGATCCGCCCTGAGTTCCTCAAGGCTCTGGATGTTGTAGGGCTGTCATGGTTGACACGTCTCTGCAACATTGCATGGACATCGGGGACAGTGCCTCTGGACTGGCAAACCGGGGTGGTGGTCCCCCTCTTCAAGAAGGGGGACCGGAGAGTGTGTTCCAACTACAGAGGGATCACACTTCTCAGCCTCCCCGGGAAAGTCTATTCAGGGGTCCTGGAAAGGAGGGTCCGTCGGATAGTCGAACCTCGGATTCAGGAGGAGCAGTGTGGTTTTCGTCCGGGTCGCGGAACAGTGGACCAGCTCTTCACCCTTAGCAGGGTCCTGGAGGGGGCATGGGAGTTCGCCCAACCAGTCTACATGTGCTTTGTGGACTTGGAGAAGGCATTCGACCGTGTCCCTCGGGGAGTCCTGTGGGGGGTACTCCGGGGGTATGGGATATCGGATTCCCTGTTAAGGGCTGTCCGGTCCCTGTACAACCGGTGTCGGAGCTTGGTCCGCATTGCCGGTAGTAAGTCTGACCTGTTTCCGGTGAGAGTAGGACTCCGACAGGGCTGCCCTTTGTCACCGATCCTGTTCATAATTTTTATGGACAGGATTTCTAGGCGCAGCCAGGGCGTTGAGGGGGTACAGTTTGGTGGGCTCAGGATTGGGTCACTGCTTTTTGCAGATGACGTTGTTCTGTTGGCCTCATCACCCTGTGACCTACAGCTCTCACTGGATAGGTTCGCAGCCGAGTGTGAAGCGGCTGGGATGAGAATCAGCACCTCCAAATCTGAGGCCATGGTCCTCAGCCGGAAAAGGGTGGAGTGCCCTCTCAGGGTTGGGAGTGAGATCCTGCCCCAAGTGGAGGAGTTTAAGTATCTCGGGATCTTGTTCACGAGTGAGGGTAAAATGGAGCGGGAGATTGACAGGCGGATCGGGTCAGCGTCTGCAGTGATGCGGGCTCTGTATCGGTCCGTCGTGGTGAAGAAGGAGCTGAGTCAAAAGGCAAAGCTCTCAATTTACCGGTCGATCTACGTTCCTACCCTCACCTATGGTCATGAGCTGTGGGTAGTGACCGAAAGAACAAGATCGCGAATACAAGCGGCCGAAATGGGTTTCCTCCGCAGGGTGTCTGGGCTCTCCCTTAGAGATAGGGTGAGAAGCTCAGTCATCCGGGAGGGGCTCAGAGTAGAGCCGCTGCTCCTCCGCATCGAGAGGAGCCAGATGAGGTGGCTTGGGCATCTATTTAGGATGCCCCCTGGACGCCTCCCTTGTGAGGTGTTCCGGACACGCCCCACCGGAAAGAGACCCCGGGGAAGACCCAGGACACGCTGGAGGGACTATGTCTCTCGGCTGGCCTGGGAACGCCTTGGGATCCCCCCGGAAGAGCTGGAAGAAGTGGCCAGGGAGAGGGAAGTCTGGGCATCCCTGCTGAAGCTGCTGCCCCCGCGACCCGACCTCGGATAAGCGGAAGAAGATGGATGGATGGATGGATGGAGAACAAGTACCCGCGCGCACGCACACACATAGACACACACACACACAGACACACACACTCCCCTGAGCCCTCGGGAAACATCCAATCACCGTCGGTATACAAATGAGTCAAGACATAGCCTAACGTGGTGTCGTGTCGGATTTCAGTGGTCACGGAGTGGGAAGACTTTGAAGAAGCTGCAGTGACTGTAAACAGCTGAACAACTTCACTTTTCCGTTTACCTCTGAGGAAAAAAAGCTGTATTTTGTTTGTTTATATCTAGAATTTTTATAGTAGTATATAAGTTATAGTTTGGTCTGTACTGTAGTTCGCACCCTTGTAGAGAATAAATAAATGAATAACACCTTCATATCCCCTCTCAAGAGTGTCATAGTCCATTGTTAGTTTTAATGATCTGGCTGAAACTAATTATCACTACATAAGTACCCTAACACCATTGATCATGAGTCTCAGCTGAACCTAATTCTATACTTGTAACAGAAAATGTAGATGCAGATTCCAAATGAGTATTTATATAATAGATAGATAGATAGATAGATAGATAGATAGATAGATAGATATGTGTGTGTGTGTGTGTGTGTGTGTGTGTGTGTGTAGGTTCTACGCAGGGGCAAGAGAGGGCAGCGCACCCTTAAATGTCTGCACATGTTAATATATTCCTAAAATGTATATATTACAAGTTGATAAACTGATCTGCGGTAGCGGAAAAATCAGCTGAAAATAGGACAGGCTGCAGCGCACGCGCACACACACACATACACACGCGCGCACACACACACACACACACAGACACACCTCCCTTGAGCCCTGCGTCTGTCGGATTTCAGCGGTCACGGAAAGACTTTGAAGCAGTTTATATATGAATCTAAGCTTGAACTTATCAGCATTGTAAATATATAATACTTTTCAAATAAAATCACTATTACTTTGACCCTGAAGTTTAGTTTAGCACACACAAAAAACAGAAAAGTCATTTCTGGTAAATCAACGGAATGTGTAGTTTATTTACAGTAATTCATTAAAAAATTAATATACATTGTACAGTACACGGTAAACACGGGAAAGATTACAAAATGAAAAAACAAACAGTGTCTACTTTATAAACAGCTTAGTATGTGCGTCGAGATGCTGAAATCCCTTGCATGTTTTTGCTACCAAGTGGAGAGATATTTGACCGATAGCCTAGAACAAAAGATCTATAGGTGTGATCACAACCCCCTCCGACCGACCGTGCCATCAATCACTGACCACCTCAGAAGTTCCCTCCAATGTATGGCTGCAATACTTGTTTTGCAAGTATTTTTAACACCATTCAAAGGCTTCAAAGGGGCAGTTATCGGCTATGACACGTTGAAGGAGAACTTAATAGTTCTCAAAAATAGTGTAAATGTCTGCAACAATCACTAACCATTAAAATGTTTTTTTTTTTGTAATTAAACACGAAAATATTAATTATATTTCCATATATACACACACATACACACACACACACACACACACACACACACACACACACAAGGGCGTAGGTTTGCTACCTATGACTCCAACTAATCCCCCACCCCCCAATCCCCTTTTCCACCCACCAACCCCCAACCCCCTGCCCCATCCACCTACCAACCTCCCACCCCAACTATGTCCACTGAATACATGTTTTTCTTAATATGGTGCGAAATCACTTTACATTAATACTAGCAATGCTTCGATTTATATTAATCCACTCGAAATGCAATTCATTAAGTTAAATTAAGGAATAGTGTAAAGTTAAAGGAATGTTTCATAACTGACAAAAAGATAGTCTTTAATAAAATAAAAACTATTCTTTATTGAACCCTAGTGCAAATGAAACATCTCAATCATCTGTATATATATAAAAGTAGATTACTTCTAAACATGAACTACTAGGTAGAGTACCACACAACAGCTCAATGCCTATTGCTCCTATATGAAGGAGACAAAAACATGCCTTCGCCTCTCGTTAACAAAAATAAACTGCTGGCATATTTGTTTGACATCAATATTGTCCAGGCTGTTCTTTTTTTCTTCTGATAATCACTAAAGATGATATTTTGTAGAATGCTGAAAACCTGTAATCATTGATTTACATAGTATTTGTTTTTCCTGCTACGGAAGTCAATGTTTTCAGCTTTTTTCCCCAATATCTTATTTTGTATTCAACAAAATAAAGAAAATCATTAAAGTTTGGAACCACTTAAGGAGTAAATAGTGAGTAAAGTTTTTTTGGGGGTGAACAATGGCTTTGACCCTAACTCTTCCCCTCTGACTGCACTAGGACCGGACAGGATTGCCACCTGATGAAATAGCGTGACAAAAAAGTGAAATGTCAGTTCAAAACTTTTGCCAAAAACACTAATGAATCACTTATATCCTCAGCCTATCACTCCTCATAATGCTAAATATTAGTATAATCAACATGTATAATACACGCACACATATTATATGTTATATACTGTATAATCAACATTCAGATTGACCTCCTGTGAACTCGCCTCTTCACCTGAACTACAACATGGCTGATCTGCTTCTGTCCCCTAATTGAAAAACATTGAGGGATTCCTTATGAGCATGGACAGAGAATGCCTCAGCCTATTATTGGTAACAATGTTAAATCTCAGGACAACTACAGTGGCTTGCAAAAGTATTCGCCCCCCGTGAACTTTTCCACATTTTGTCACATTACAGCCACAAACATGAATCAATTTTATTGGAATTCCACGTGAAAGATCAATACAAAGTGGTGTACACGCGAGAAGTGGAACGAAAATCATACATGATTTCAAACATTTTTTTTTTTACAAATAAATAACTGAAAAGTGGGGTGTGTGTAATTATTCGGCCCCCTTTGGTCTGAGTGCAGTCAGTTGGCCATAGACATTGCCTGATGAGTGCTAATGACTAGAGAGCACCTGTGTGTAATCTACACTCTCTCCATCGCTGTCTGATATACAGCACAGGTGTTTAGGTTCTGTTACCTGACAAAACAGGATAAACACATGCCATTTAAACAGCAATCATTTTATTTCACTTTTTCTGAGTCTTAGTGTGCAAACCTCGAATCAAATCATTAATGTTCGCCAAGTAAGTGAATGCATTTTAAAAACTATTTTTCTGAAGTGGATTGTCTATTGGTGTCAACAAAATTCTAGCCATATGGCAATATTAGTATATTAGTTTATCAATTTCTTTCACAATACTGATTTCTGACAAACAGTCACTAGATTTTTTTTTTTTAGATTACTTTTACATTTAGCTGTTTAATCTGCTGTTAGTTTTACGTCCGTATTCACAGACTATATCCTGGCCTGCTGTACTGAATGTGAGTCCACTGCATTTGGCGCTGCTTGTGTCTGAACGCAGCCAATCGTCTATCACATGATGGCAGGGAAAGGCACAGCCAATCAAAATGTTCATATGTGTTTTGGGGGCGGGAGGACTCGAGGAGAGAATGTGATTTATCCCTTTCTGCGTGTCTAGGTTAATGTTGACAGAACGATTAAAAAAAAAGTGGATTCAATTATTGGTGGGGACATTTCAATGGTCGGAGGATATTGGTGGGGACACATCCCCTCCGTCCACCCTAAATCTACGCCCCTGTATATATATAATTTAAAACTATTTATTCATTTGTCTTTTATTTACTTACTTACTAGCCAATGCTTTTTTAGGGCTCTAAAAACTACGGCAGTATGAATGACAATGGAATAGGACGTGTGAGTTGCACCGGTCACACACACACACACAATTATTATATATATATATATATATATATATATATATATATATATATATATATATATATATATATATATATAATTAAATTCTTAAATCATCGTGTTCACCCATGCACTGAAAAAAAGAACTTGTAAGATTTACTTGATAAAATCCTCATAACAATTTGGACACAGATTTTAAGTAAATTTTATTGCTCCAATATTAAGGCTGAATCCCAACCCTTCCCCCTACCCTTCCATTTGACGCGTTCACGTGCAGGGGTAGTGGTGTCTCATTTCTCTTTTGGTTGGAGGTGTAGGGGGAGGGGGGAAGGGCCAGATAGCCCTCCAAACGAAGATTTTTCAGGACCTCACTTCAAACGAAGGGCTAAGCGAAGTTTTCAACATGGCTGCTCACTCGAGCAAACAGACCCATAAATGTTAAGTCATTTTTGCCATTAATAAAGATTTTTATGACAAGTTTTCATTATATGTATATTACCTTTAGTCTTGTGTTTGTGTTTATGGTGATGTTCTGTAAAAAAATGTTTGCAAAAAAAATCGCTAAAGTTTGCTAGCGGATAGCACATATTGCACAATATTACAAATATATTTTTTTATGTCACATACACTTTACTGCATGCTACAAACAAATATGAAAGTTCAGTAGCACGGCATTTTGCCGAGCATTTGATAACGCATTTTTTGTTTTGCTTATGGCCATACACTATTGTTTTGCTTACACTATTCTTACTTATTGCAACGTGACCACAGTTTTGTAATTTATATTCTGTATATGGACGGCTGAGGAAACCCGAAGACTCATCCGTGTTCGTGGTGAAAATGAGCAACTTTTTTAAAAATCGAAATACGGCGCAAAAAACCTTTGGGAGTGAGTAATCTCTCTTATTGGAATGTGTGATAAACATCGGCGCATGTCCTCTGACGTAACATTAGGAACCAGCGACAACGTATGATGACGTATAACAGTGTTGTCCCATTTCTTAGGGGAAATATTTATACCCTTCCCCTTTCCACTTCGTTTCAAGGGACAAGGGGAAGAAAATAGAATTGTAATTCAGCATTGTAAGTAAAACTCACCCGTAATTGTCAGGTAAAATTTACTTAATTAAAACAATAAAAGAAATCAAGTAAAAGTTACATAATTATATTTAATGCACAAATTAGATTTATTTAAAATAATCAAGTAAAGTTGCAGGAACCTTAATTTTATGAAATTACTATCATTTTGTTTTGTGAGATTTTCCCTTAACTTGGTTTTATCAATTTATATTACTCCCTATAATAATGTAAACATTGCTAATTTATGTTTTGGAAAGAAACTTAAGTAATTATTTCACCTATATCTTTCATAAATCACACAACTAAAATATAATTAAACAGTTTATTCACCAACATTACCAAATATTTGTGACATTCACAGTCTAGATCCAAGTTGTCTTTTTAATAAAAGTGCATTCAGCTAAATTTTGCATCCATAGAAAAAAACTGCACGGCACCAGGGCCTGAAATACTTGTTTTAAACAAAATTGTGTAAAATAATAAATAAATAAAATACAGCATTCATTTAGAAATAAAATACAGCAGAAAATACATTAAACAAACTGTAGAATAAACGTTAAAACTTAATAGCCCTCGGAAGCAGTGAAGTTGCAACATTCAAATCAGCACTCTGGACTAGTGCACTTAAAAGTATGCCATTGAAACCATAACGCATTAAAACATTAAGCTGAACATGTAAACACAACATGTAAAGACTTGTAGTCAAGCCAAATCAAATGTTTTAAGATAACTTCATCTTTAAAGCTTGCACTTTTGGTGATAGCTTAATCCCATCAAGTTCTAGAAGAACTTTCTGAAAATAGCTCAAATGTGTAGCGCAGTGCTCAGAGCTATTGCCACATTCTTGCAAAATTTCCTCTCCTTCAAGGATTATGGATACACCAACTGGTCCTTCCCCTTCAACAGCACAGACGACAAGGATTTTAAGAAGGTGCATACTGGCATCACTTCGTCTGTCTATTTTGAGAAACAAAAAAAAAATCTGAATTGCTTCAACCTGTGCTGACTTCATTTCACAGAGAAAAAAAAAATAATACAAATAATTGATAATAAAAAATGACCATCACTTCATATACTTCAGATTGTTAAACTTGGGTTAAATTGCTTTAGCAATAATCTTGCATCACTAAAACATTGTAAAACATGGCATGAGATGGCTACACTCCATAGATTACTCTGCACCTTTACAGTGTCAGGAAATCCTATGATGAATGCTGAGTTTGTATTTAAAGGGTTAGTCCAAACATGAAAATTCGTTCAATAATTACTCATATTTATATATTCATTTGCATTTATATGCTTCTGTCCAATACAACAAACACTATATTCAAGGTATTAATAAATTGTATAATTAATAAGAAAACAATGCTTTACCAGACAATCATCAAAGAGATCCTCTTCAGATTCAAGTCTCATCTTTACGCTTTGTTTCTGTGAAAATATTTACATTGTATCATTACATAATCTTTTATTCGTACAACTACATTTAGGCATTTCTTCATCTTTTGTAAGTTTGCCTTTATCCAAAGCAAATTACAAAAGAGGAAGGCATCAAGCATGTCAAGCAGTGCTACTAACACAAAGTTTCTGACACCGTTAGAAAAATACAAGATAGATCAGCGAGGGATTAAGGAAAAAGTAAGAAGCAAGAATCATGTGTGGAAAGATTAAGCATGCAGGGTCACAGGATGACTCGACTTATGTTTATTGTCTGCAATGCGATTTAGACAAATTAGAACTGCGGTCAAGCCAGCCGCGATTGATTTTAGTGTGCGCACATATTACAGTGACTACGGTAGTTTCAGGACCGACACAGAGACAACGCGCTTTCAGAGCGCTTTTCATTTAGACGCCCAGGACTGAGAGATAATACAACATGCTCAAATAAACAAATGTTCACAATGGGGAAAAAAAGTTAAATAAAATGCCTTTATTTCACTTCAGAGACCTATGAAAAAATTAATTCTAGTAAGTATAAAACGCCATGGTCAGTTTTTATCCCATATAATGTACACACATTATATGATAAAAAAAAAAAAGTAGAAAAAAACAATGATCTGTTCTTATTCAGGACGTCCCATACTATATATACACCACATATGAAACTATTTTACTGCAGCATTTTTGAGATATTGGACATTATTACACTTTAAAGGGGTATAAAGACCCCATTTCTAATAAGTAGAAAAAAACAATGATCAGTTCTTATTCAGGACGTCCCATACTATATACACACCACATATGAAACTATTTTACTGCAGCATTTTTGAGATATTGGACATTATTACACTTTAAAGGGGTATAAAGACCCCATTTCTAATAAGTAGAAAAAAACAATGATCAGTTCTTATTCAGGACATCCCATACTATATACACACCACATATGAAACTATTTTACTGCAGCATTTTTGAGATATTGGACATTATTACACTTTAAAGGGGTATAAAGACCCCATTTCTAATAAGTAGAAAAAAACAATGATCAGTTCTTATTCAGGGCGTCCCATACTATATACACACCACATACAGTATGAAACTATTTTACTGCAGGATTTTTCAGATATGGGGCATTCTCTCTGTGTTGTTCATGAAACTACCGTAATCACTGTAATATGCGCGCGCACTAAAATCAATCGCAGCTGGCTTGACCGTGTTTTTCTGAACCGCGGCTGGCTTTACCGCAGTAAATTAGAGCTGCTGTCAATACTGTATGAACATATGTACAGGTTCTTTACTCGTAACTCATTAATAAAGTTCGGCTTCAGAAAAAAAAACGTTTATTGCTAGTGCTCTTTTACCATTTAATGCTTTAACACACACGACTCAGTTTGTTCAGAAATGGCATCTAACTGGTGAGCCTTTGTCTGAACACGCCGTTTTCACTCGGGGTGGGGGTAAGAAACACACATCTCGGTGTATTAATCCGCGCGCTCGGTTCGTTATTATTTTATTTTTTTATTTATTTACCACAGGACCCATGGGGGCTCCGTAGGTTCAGGTTTTTACAAGAAAACGGTGTTTTGTGAATCTCCACACTATTAAAAACTGAAATTGCTAATTGTACGTCCTGAGATTAAGATGAACATTAATTGGGAGTCATGAAAGCGAGAATCACATCCAAAAAAGAAAGCTAAACTTACCTCGAACACGACAAACTCCAGCTCCAGCCACGCCGTGTTGTACCTCCGTGATGATTCCCAACCGACTGATACACAGCGCGGGCACAGCGTCTCCAAACATGCATGCGCAGTTTAATTTGCACACATTTTCGGCTTCAGTAGACACACAATACTTCAGACTGAAACACGACTGCCCCCTACAGGTAATGAAGGGCATGTTCACAGCTTCCCGCACGCAGCCGCGCAAAGCCGCGGCAAGTCACGGGATCCCTTTTCTCGAAACGCGGGTTTTTAATGGCGACATCTGTATCTTAACTCTTCTGCCTTGTACGTTTAATTGCCTTGCTAATGACTCTGTACAGAATGTGGCGGAACTACCTTGGTCTATAAATGCATACACTTCTGCAATTTTGTCACCTTTCTTGGACTTTATTTTAACAGGTACTATAGGGAGGATGCAATTACCTCCAGCCCTAGTGAGATCATTTGATTCGTGACTCACTGCAGGTGGTGTATTTTTTGTGCCACCTTCAGTTTCATTTTCGTTGGCGCTTGTGGCTAACTGCGCCGTGTCTTACTGTACACTGCACTGTGTAGCATGCGAGGATGTGGCTTTGAACATAGTGAACATCTAATTTTTCTGGTACAGTCTTTCCACAAATTACCCTTCCTTAAACACCCGTAACAGAATCCATTCTTTTTTAAGAATTCTACTTTGTCTTTGTGTGTCTGACCGTTGAATTTTACGCACTCGTCTAAGATATGGCCCTTTTTACAATACGCACACGGCTTAGTGAAAGCGCTACCAGCTAATGTACTGGCATTCTTCATTGTAATCGAGTCTGTGTGGATTTTACCAACCTGTCTGACTTCGGTTGCGAAGCTGACCCTGGCCTTCCCTTCTCTTCTTGACCTGGGTCCTTGAGGGGAAGTGTCCTTTGTCGCTGGTTGAAGCATTCAGGTTTCCGAAGATTGGGTTTGAGATTACTTTGGCTCGTTGGTCTACGAACTCCACTAGCTGTTTAAACTTGGGTCTTGTCTGACTACGCTCTTCAAGCTTGTACACTTGGTCCCTCCATCTCTTACGCAATTCGTAGGGCAGTTTTGAAGTAATAGTCTGCATGTTGGTAGCGTTATCTAGCTCCTCCATGTGGTCGATGCTTGACATGATGTTGTGACAGGATGCTAGAAACACGGAGAAGGCGCTTAATGACTTTCCATCCTCTGACTTTATTTCCGGCCAATTGGCTACCTTTTGCATCAGCATGTTTGCAATTTTTCGTTTATTTCCAAATCTGTCCTGTAACAGTCTCATTGCCTCTAAATAACCACACTGATCTGGCATACGCTGACAGCTCATAACGAGGTCTCTAGCCTCTCCCTTAGTAAACTGCTCAATATAAAACAGCTTATCAGCATCACTATCGGTTTTGTCAACAATAACATGTTTAAATGCTTTCATGAAGGACGTAAACTCAAGAGGGTGACCATGAAACACAGGAACATTACGCTGAGGTAAGAAGGATTGCCTTTGGCATTTCACAAGCATTGCTGTGATGTCAGCCTGCTGTTGCATCATGCTCTGTGACTCTAACGTATCAATATCATGGCGGGTGCATTGATTGTCTTGGGTAGACCATTCATTTAAAGTACTTTTCAATTTTGGTTCAAAACTTGGATGGGCTGTCTTGAGACGTGAAGGCAGTCCGAGGTATTCTGTTGACGTGCTGCTCTCGTAAAGTTCATTGTATTCCAGTTTGGGAGCACATGCGCTACTTGGTTCGTTGACTGTGCTCTCTCTTACCGGCTTTCGTCGACTGTCATATTCAGGTTTGTGGCCCGTCCAAGGCGGACTGCTCGAGTGCGTGCAGCTCGGGTCGATGATCCACTCTTTGATGCAGGCTGTCGTTTTTCACAACCCTGATAAGCCTGTAATTCAGCGTCAACAAATGCGAGCGCAGTTTCTAATTCCAACCTTTCTTTATCAGCCTTTAATTCTCCCTCTTTTTGTTCTATCGCCCGCCGTTCTGCTAAGGCTGCTACAGTACTTTAATCTCTGTTTATATTTCTCTAAATATTTACATTATGTCTTCTTCCATCTCATGATCTAAAAATTCAAAATGATAGTCACCGGAAATTTTTAACTGTCAGAAGTCGGGTCGTCCCAGTCCGTTTTCCGTTTTATGTTGTCAGTCTGTCTTAACATTTGATATTTTACTGTGTTCAGAACTAGTCCCTGTATACATCTGCAAATACAGGGTGTTATACAGAGGCCTAACAAGATTATAATCCCAATTGGTAAAACACTATAAACCAGCCAATAACCCCAGCCTCCCCATAATTGCGTTAACCACGAGATCCAAGACTCTACTTGGGGAGGTGGTTGCAAAGCCTTCTTCATGTGGTTTATGATGTTGCTGATATTCTGATGATTGTCAGGTACATAAAAACAACAAGAGGTGTTTAGAACTTTACACACTCCACCTCTCTTGAATCGTGATCTCTCTAACCTGCTTAAGTTCATCATTTACTAACTGAAAGGCATTTACGGTGTCAATTTTTTTTTTTAGTATCAGTAACGTATGCTAAACCATTTACCTTGTTTAGGGCTACAGCTGTTCCTCCGCCGAGGAAGAGTGACCAGCCTACATTTACTCCTGGGCTAGTCCATGGGTTTCCTAAAGTGTAACCATGAAATTTAATAGGGACATCTCTTTTTCTTCTATTTTCTGACATCCGTGGCCCCCACGGATTTTCTGTGTGTACTGACACACTAGGGGATACATATGCAGGATAACATGAGCCTGTCCATTTGAAATACCTAGGTAAGGTCACATATGCGTTTGACCCACACACCCACATTACTGTGTTTGTTGATGACAGTTCTATGAACGAACAACTACCATCATTTGGAAAATAATTACCATCTATACTACATTTAGGTGACCTACCTTTTGAACGATTGGTTATACGAACGTAAGTGGTGCACTCAGACCATCCTAAGTCAGGTTCCCCATTTTCCTTTTGATCTTGCACAACGCAAGTGTCTTCTTTTTGCCATGAGACCATATAAGTAGAATTGTCTTCATATTTCTTAACAGGCAATGGGGAGCAATAGCTCCCTGGGGCATCAAAACATAGGTTATTGGAATAATTACACCCAGGGACTGCTGAGTTTGGCCTCCCTGTTTGTTTGTAGTATGCAGATGTCTGTAAGATGGCCATTGTGGTTATCGGTATGATACAAGACGTGTTGTCTGCATTTCCTTCTGACATTATTTAGGGGCAGTGCTACCCAGTTCGAGGACATGACAGGGCATACACAACACAAGAGGTTGTGTATGTCTGTTATATTATCAGCAATGTCTAATGATAGGGCACAGTCCCAATTCCCTGCACATGCATTGAGATTAGCCTTATGCCTTTTTATCATGCTGTCTCTTCTCTTTATTCTAGTTAAATGCATGTGGCTTAAGTTTGTTGAATAGACTTTACCATGACCATTTCTCTCCGAATTCTCAATAAGTAGGCACATCAGGGTAACCATAACTATTATTATTCCTAAAATTACCCAAATTGCTTTGGGGTGTTGTTTTCTCATTTGTAACCAAGGGTCCAGTCCAGCTAATTCAATGTCTGTAGTGTGAATAATCTCAGTCACTAATATTCTCTGTCCTCTAAAACAGTCTTCTATCCTGTCAGTAGTTACAACATTTACTTTTAACTCTAATTACTTTTATATGGCACCAATGTTACTCAGTGCTACTGCTACTTTGACACCTTACAATTTCCTCATGTGTTGTCCTCAAATGCAATGTACTTATTGTTGCGATGAATTTGAGTGTAGAGTTGTGGTTCTGCGTTGTTTCTGTCACTCTAGTTGGTTCTTCTGACCCATGCACTTTGCATGCAGGTGAGGGTCTGTTGGGGTTTACAGGAGAGGTTACTAGCACATCACTGTTCACCCTTGTTGACCTCTGTGTTGTTTTCTCTTAGGTTCTGGAACATGTTTGGTGTGCTGGCGTGTACCCTCATCTCTGTTTCCACTACTTTGACTTCTTTTTGTGGTGTTAGGAGCACTGTCAGTGGGCCTGTATTAAAAATAAATCCTCAAAGGGTTTTGCACAATAACACAACATTTCATCTTCACAATGTCCTTTTACTGTTTTGTGTGCTCTGGCTTCATCTTAATTCCTTTATCTACAGTACAGTATGTTATTAGTAACACAAATGCACATACTATCGCTTATTCCCCCTTTTTACACATGGTCCTTACACGTGTCAACTTTTCTCCAGAGTGTTTTCTCTCCTGGAGTGGCTGTAGCTCTGAAGCTCTTCAAGGTTAGCTGTGGGGGTGAGAGCATTAGACACACACATGTTATGGTTATAGGAAAGGGGAAGTTTGGCCACGGCCTTCGCTGCTGCATCTGCTTTTCTGAAATAGAATGTAATTTGTTAGTGTGAGCATTACATTTACACTATTTAAATTTCATGTGCTATCACCACTACCAACTCCTGTTAACACCTATTTCTTTATCACAAAATATTGTTCCATCCACGTTCATCTTATATCCGGATTCTGTAGTGGCGCTTACTGTGGATCAATCCTAGGGGAACAAAGTTGTTTAACAGTGAAAGAAAAGAGTTACATGGTTAGAACTATATATCTTTTCACAGTGATATTTATAATTCAGCATTGTACTTTAACCACTCTGTTGCAAATAAGTGTGATTCTTCTCTGTATAAAAGATACTAAAACTTCATGAACTAGAAATGTCAAATGACTGTAGCCCACTATACATCTTTATTCTATACCTGCCTTCTCAGCTTCTGGTACTGGACATAAACACATGAGTGATGCTGCTGCTACAGGATCTGATTTGGCTGAGAAGTGAGATAAATATCTCGTTCTTTTTCACTCTCCTTTTTTTTTTATTCTGCAGCCAGTCTGAAATCATGCAACAATTCTTTTCTTCAACAGTTTTTGTAAAAGGCCTTTTAGAATTTGAAATGTCCAATATTAAAGTAGTTTATACTGTCAAATTTGATTCAGTGAAAGATTATTCTTGCTTCCGGAGTTCAACTAAGTGCACTGTGGGCCAGTAGACCCTTCCCATGAGTGTATAGCTCACTGGGGCCTCGAGGATTGTATAGATCAATATAACTTTTCTGCAGTAAAAACACTTTTACTTTTTACATTTCTACTTTGGCATCACTTTTCTTATTTGTTTTAGAATATTTTGGACTACTACTGTACTTGGATCCAAAGTTTTATCTTGTTCCAAAACAATTTGACCTAAGATATGACTTGTATGTGCGAACTGTAGCTTGGATATGGTTTGCTTTATGACCTTGTTCTGCTGGACAATAAGAAGTTGCTGATGTTTACCATGACAACAGCTTTAAAATAAAGAATTAAACACTGGAATTATTTCAGTTAAAGACTCGGGTAGATACAGTATGAAGTTTGTAGGGCCTAAATTTTACTTTCGGGTGATCACCGCCAGTTCACTTCGCTTAATTAAACCTACATCGTGCTTCCCATTAGCCTATACATTTTAGTGAGTAATGATAAACATAAATTCTTTTTAAAAAAGAAAAGAAAAAGATTCCGCATGCTGATAACTTAATTTTTTCTGCCTGGCCAGGTCTTGTGACTGTAGGTACTGTAATATATACAGTTCTTTTATACTTTAACACATGATTTTTCAGCATTGCTTCAGCATTTGTTTCTCTGTGGCTGTAATGTAATGTCAGATAAGACGTTCATTCTCAATCACTCTCATTCATACCACATGTCACTCAAAGGCCCAATATTTTTTTTTCTCCCTCATCCTTATTACTTTTATCCAATAACACATTAGGGGTGTCCCTACTGTGATTAAGGGACATTACTGTGACACTTGTGCTACATTTTCTCATGTGTACACTCCTTATATGCACATTAACTACACATCTGAGCTTATCTTTAAAAAATGAGATATGTGACACACAGTGTAATGTGTTTACTGGTATATATTTGTCTATCACCGTAGCATTTACTGAACTCACAGTTGAAGTGCAAAATTTCCATTCATACACATACAACAGGGGCAACGGATCACATTTCACAAGAGTGAAATCCTCAGGCTCAATACTGGTTTAGTGTCAAGAGTTTTATACTTAATTTACATATGAAATCTTCACCCCAATAGATTTACTGGGCAGCAATAAGAGCAAAAAATCTAAATTTATCATGTACACCTGGAAAAAGCCACACGCTTGGCTTTATGAGGCTCTTTTCAGCTGCATGTCCTGAAGTGCCCACAGAGTTCAGGAATCTGCCACTCTGTTTCACTAAACTGTCAAATTCACACACTTTAATGACTGAATGACCTGCATGGAATGTAGCAAAATGAATTTTGTTTGTCATGGAGCTGCAATTCCATTGTTGGCATTTTACTGATAGTGTATACTTCAAGATCATACGTAGCATGTGTGGATGTTTCTAAGATATTAACGTGAATTGAATCATTGAAAAAGATAGCAAGCTTTTCTTCATTGCGATCAGAGCAAGAAGTGTTAGTAGGAAAAAAATTTTTTTGACTCACCGTCCCCTTCAGGCTGATCACCTCAGTTCAGTCCCCCTGCTCCTTCATCTTTTCTGCCATTCTCCCATCGTGTTCTCCTCCTCTCTGTGCGTTTCTTCAACCTCAAGTACATATGTTTGTCATGTCCATTCTCAGTGGAAAACCGTCTGTCGATCCACGTCACACACTCCTGATTATGTTGATTATTCCAGACAGGATTTCACATCACGTGCTTGTCTTCAGGCCAGTTGCCTGAGTTTTGTGAAAGTCAGTTCCCAGTTTAGACATGAGCAGTCCTCTAGGTTCATGTGAAGTTAGTCTAAATTCCTTAGTGTCCCCAATGTATGTCCTCCAGCCTGTCTTAGGTCTGACAGCTATTTGTTGACCTGCTCCAGTTCTCCAGCTCCATGGTCTGTGCACGAGGGTTTTTCCTTCCATCTGACCCCGCCAGTTCGAACATGAGCATTTTTCAGAGTTGAGCGGTTCCTCATTCGTCAGGTGCTCACTGCTGAGTCGATTGTCCAGCTTCGTTTCTTCCGTTTCTCCGATATACGATGACACAGGTGAGGTCAGGACTGGTGTTTCTGCGTGCGCTGCAGAGCTGTATCATGTGGTTGAGGGCAGTCAGGAGCAGTAGGTTGTGGACATCTTTGAGGTGGGCAGCCATCCAGGTCAGGATCTGTCTTAACACACTGAAGAGATTGTGAGATTTGACCTGTCCCTAACTGCATTGCTTTTCTGTCCCTAACACATGATTCACACATCCACATCTCAAAAGCAATTTCAGAATTAATAATTCTACATTTCTCTTTTTTTTTTCTTTTGTTTTCCCTGGATTTCCACATTTCTCAAACATAATTTAGATGTTATCTTTACCAAGGAATGCCACAAGCGTAACAATCTTTTTTTTTTTTGCTGTTACCCATGATTTTTACTTGTCAATTTATGCATGCCACTAACTCACAGTGCTCTCACAGTCCCCTTGACTGCTACCGGTGCAGCTTGCACTCTGCCGTAAAGTCCTCTTGACTTTTACAATACCTTACACTCTGACTTCATTTACCTCAACAGTCCCCTTGACTGTTTTTCCCGTAAAGTCCTCTTGACTTTTACGTGTGCACCTTGCAACCCTGCACTCTGACTTGCTTTACCTCCGGAGGTCCTCACACCGAGCACGTCTGCTGCGGGGCCAAGTTTTCGTAAACGAGGCGAAACCAGTACCCTATCTCTCTCTTTTTTGTGCGCCTTTGCACTTTTTTGGGTACTTCACGAGTCCCAGACTCGTGTGATAGATCCATGTTTAAATCTATCCCAGCCACTGTGAGAAAGCGCACTTAATACTCAATTACAACTTACTTTGACTTTGACAATTACAACTTAAAGAAAAATTATTTCCTTACCACACTATTTTAGTTCTTTTAATCTCCATGAGGTGACATGGTGAATCCCCGGTCCTCTCACGCTCGATTGCCAATTAAGCGTTTGAGATGAAGTGAAAAGCCTTCAAGGCATCAGCGCGCGTGCGCCTCCCCAGGATTTTCCAATGCCTTCCTCAAACACGGAGAACTGCCGACAACGCCAAGTTGTGGTGGAAATTCTGAAAACAATATAAAGACAAGTAATTCATACACTGTGTAAGAACAAAGTAACAAAGGTTTAATTTCAAACTTCTGCAGAAGGACCAGTCTCATACAGCAAACAGTTGCAGCATAGAGAAAAGGTGATCTCTTTCTCTAGCTGATGTATTTTATACACAAACATCTCTGTTAACATAATCAACGCCCCGTACATGAAGTTCCTACATTCAAACTCATGACTCTTTATCTGCCCCATACTAGATGTTCATACCTTATCATTTATTCAGGGACAACTACAATCAGGTTGTTTCTATTCTGTTCTCGACCTTGTGTCTCTAAGCTTCGACAAACAAGTTCAAACTTCTAACGTCTACGTTACACACTTACTACAAGGATCAAATTAATACATAATTAAAATATGATTTTTCCATTACAAGTTACAGACCTTTTGGATGCTGCCTAATAAAGGTGGACGTCTTGAACTCCACCATTGACACGCTGTCATCTGGCATAATTCCATCATTGTCCATTTGAGACATCATGAAGCGGCTCCTAGTTTCCGCGATCCACAACTCTACTTTTTTCCTAAATTCTGTGCAGCACAATATTTTAAACTTATACAGTTTTGCAGGTCATTTTCGCATTCTTCTTTGTTTAGTCACAATCGCACCTGTCTATTGCTTTCAACAAATTCTTTTTGCAGCCCTATAAAGTCAGTGTAGTACTTAGCTTCAACTTCATACACATTGCATGCTTTGTACCTGAGCAGCTTTATTTCTTCGGATAATGCAGTCAATTGACTCCACTTTTCGCTTCTGGCTTCTTTCATTTCCTGAAGCTTTATTTCCAAATCTTTATCAAATGAGCGCCGTCTCATGCTCAGACTCGGCATCAATGAGCGCCGTCTCACGCTCAGACTCGGCTGTGGCTGTATTCTTCTTGCCGTCGGCCATAGTGAAGCGCGGAGCACTCAAATCCTCTTATCGTCGCGCTTAAACAACGAAAAAGCTTTTGACTTTTGTAGATGCGGACATATTATTTCACTAGTTTTGACGCGTATCTTTAATTTGAAGTTTCACTCACAACAACAGAAGTCCGATAATCTCTTTGTTTCTTGTAGTTTATTTTGTCAGCATCAAAGAACAACACTTCATACAGTCGTCTTGAGTAAATCCACTGTGATTACAGACACCAGTTGCTGCATCTTGCAAATCTCTGACTTTTACAACAACCTATTTGCTGTATCTTACGCATACAGTATAACAACACTTTTGTTGTATATATCTGCTTACGGGTAGCTTACGGTTACAACAACCTAGTTGTTGTATCTTATAACTTACATTCTTAGCTTACTCTTGTGTTGGAACTTACGGGAGCTTACGGTCAAAAGCTTGTGTTTCCATAGCCTTCCGCATCTAAACTGAGCTTTCTATCTTGCGACAGTCATACAAATACATGTCATAGTGAAATGACATCACAGACCAACTTACGATTGTCAAAATGGATGCTTAACTAACACATTCAGAGCTTATGACTTGTGTAATAAACTTAATGCTTAATGCTTTACTAATGAACAGAATAAGATAGAATAAAATAAACAAAACAACAAATTCTGCAGATCCATCTTACATAACAAATGTGATATGGCTCTTACAGTAGGTGAAACCCATTTTCTTGGCACCCGCCACACAGGTATGTGCTGTATCTTTTTAATTTAATGTTCTCTTATATTCTAGGTAAATTTATCGGCTGACGAGGGTGCTTTTCCCACTTGTCCTTGGCTTTGCATTGCTCAAAGCTTGGCTTGCAGCTTCAGCACTGCTGTTTTGCTTCAGTGGACTGTTTTTGCTTCAGCTTGGTGTTTTTGTTCCAGCTTAGAGTTTTATTGTTTTTCTCTTTTATTTGTTTTACTTTCGTTTTTGTCCCTGTTACGGTTATTTTTGTCTTTCTCTTAGTTTTTGTTTCTTTCTCTGCTTTGCCTTTTCCAGCAGCTCTTTGCCTTGCTTGTCCTACTGCCTTGGGCTGGCGTGATTTACATATTTAGTTTGTTTTGTTTGTGCTGCTTTGCTTGGTGTTGTCAGCCACTACTTTAATACATAATTTCGCTGGCTGATTTAGTTCTATTTGTAAATTGCTAAATTTTCCTTTTTTTTTTTTTTACTATTTTTGTAATTATCAATTTTGTCCTTGTTTCTTTTTTTAGGAGCTGGGAATGGGGAGAAGGCAGGCTAGTTGCTTATAGAGTGGTGTGCTTATGTTCACAAAGTGTGGAGTGATACTGCATTTTTGGTGCACGTGTGATTATTTATTGCTGGGCAGGTGTGTAGTCCTGTACCTAGCCTGCCTCTGTATGGCTAAGCTCCCAGCTCCAATTTCTTTTCTTTGTTTGTTTCTTTACCTGGGATATTTTAGAGCAATGTACAGTATTTACACTGTTACCTTGATATTGCTTGATCTGGAAATTTGTTGTATGAATAAAGATTTGTATATTTTTGTATACATGTCCCTGTGTTCTCACTGAGAGATTCGAACCTGCAAGTCTTAATCTTTTCCCAGGTAACCAATCCTGGGTGGCGTAATCGGTATTTATCAGTCTTTTAAGGTTGGTTAAGTGGAATTTAAATTCCCGACATAGAGAAAAATACACCCCACCACACCGACACACACTGTATGGAAACCGCAGTAAGTAAATTCCCAGTTAGTTTATTGCAGACGATAATACAGAGAGACAGTGGCTAACGCTAACAAAGTTCAATGGGTAACATTAGCACAGGCAGTTTATTTACATTCCAGAATTCCCATAGCATTATTTTACACACTCTGTTGGTGATGGATGGCCTTTTGGAGCTGCTGGAGGAGTGTGAACAAGCTGTTGAGAGTGCTGGAATACTTGAGGGCCTGCGTGACAGTGCAACAGCTTTAGAATGATGTTTGATCAGGTCTATATTCTCAACATAGAATTGCAAAACGCCTGACACTTTGGGGGAAACAAAGACTTAAACTGTTCCATCTTTGATAATTTATAAAAATGGATATTTTAATATAAAAGAACCAGATGAACCAGACCTGTTATTGAGGTGTTTTACTGACCTTTTAAGAAAAATACATTCACCTGTTTTATACAAATTACTCTTTTAACTTGTATCATGTATCGTGTTTGTGTGTTTTAATTGTTGAGGAATTGTTTGGGTTATGAAAAAAAAACATTTACTTGAACCAAATACTGTACTTCAATAAACTAAAATGAGAGACAACTTTGTTTTAAATGGTCAAAAAGTTGGGTTAATAATAATATATATTATTAATATTATTATTATTGGTCATAGGAACAAACGTTAACAACAATTAACCACTTTTTTATACTTTATACTCAAATACTAGTTTGTGCTTATGTGACCCATAATTATTTTATGTCAGTATAAATTAATGCTTTCTTTTTTAAGAACTCCATCAAAAGAGCAAAGACAAACTAAGGGGAGTGAAAGATGAGAAACCTCAATGGAGAATGTACTGACTATGACATGGTGCCAATTGCGCTGTGTTTTTTTTTTTTTTTTGGCGGGGGAGGGGGGTGTTAAAGCCAACTGAGAAATGCAGGAGCCCACATAGACCATTCTCACTCTCCATCCATAAACACACGCTCACAAGTGGCACTTTAACATTTGTCTTGGAAGTAGTTTATTAAACCTATGAACACAGGTGTTCAAAAGCAGTCCTACATACAGTACAGTACAAGCGCATGGTCTATTTTTGTCCTTAAGTAAAATGCAGTAATACGTTAATAATTTACACAATGATAACATGAGTGCAGAAGGATCTGAAGACGCTTGTCTCTATTAAACACATACTTTGATACTTTCACATTTTTTATTTTGCTGAACAGTGTGTACTTAATAAGCAATATTTTAAATAAAACAAACCAGGAAGTATTTACAGTGTATCTGGAAAGTATTCACAGCGCATCACTTTTTCCAGTTTGTTATGTCACAGCCATATTCTAAAATGGATAAAATTATTTTTTTTCCTGAGAATTCTGACCACAACACCCCACAATGACAACATGAAAAAAGTTTACTTGGGATTTTTGATGGTGGATTGGCCAGCTTTAGGAAGAGTCCTGGTGGTTTCGAACTTCTTCCACTTACTGTACGCATGATCGAGGCCACTGTGCTCATTGGGACCTTCAAAGCAGCAGAATTTTTTCTGTAACCGTCCCCAGGTTTGCGCTTCGAGACAATCCTGTCTCGGGAGGTCTACAGACAATTCCTTTGACATCATGCTTGGTTTGACTTTCAACTGTGGGACCTTATATATACAGGTGTGTGCCTTTCCAAATTATGTCCAATCAACTGAATTTACCACAGGTGGACTCCAATTAAGCTGCAGAAACATCTCAAGGATGATCAGGGGAAACAGGGTGATTAGGGGAAACAGGATGCGTCTGAGCTCAATTTTGCAAAGGCTGTGAATACTTATGTACATGTGCTTTCTAAAAAAAATTTTTTTAAATAAATTTGCAAAAATCCTAAGTAAACTTTTTTTCATGTTGTTATTATGGGGTATTGTGTGTAGAATTCTGAGGGGAAAAAAATTATTTAATCCATTTTAGAATAAGGCTGTGGCATAACATGGAAAAAGTGATGTGCTGTGAATACTTTCCGGATGCATTGTAAATATTTAAAATAAAACAAACGAGGAAGTGTTTGATGCATTACAGTACTGTGTATTAAGTGCCCTAACAAACATAGCTACAGTGTACAGTATGTGTGCTGGTAGGGATTGGAAGATTTTCCACTGTGTCCCTATTGTTTTTCACTATCATTCTTAGTTTGTTATGAAGTCCGGTGATTAAAAGGGTACAGTATGTGTGTGCAACCCCTCAACCTACTCAAAGAATACCTAAGTTTCAAAATAAAAAGATGGTCAGAGGTGTGAATGCATCTCTGATGCTCTGATGAGGTATGTGTATATGAACATCTTCAAAAATCATGTTTGAGAAAATGACATTCTGTATCTGCAAAGTTAGGAAATTCTCTGGTCTAAACATGTTTGAGCTTGGAAGCTTGAATCATGGAGCTCTACAGTCTTTATTGATACATTTCAGAAAAATACAGGATAAACCGGTATAGACGGTATACTGAATGGAATTGTATGTGTGTGTTTGTGTGAGAGAAAGAAAGATCTCCTCTACGATATGATTAGCCTACAATAAATGAGGTGTACATTATGTGATATAATATAATTAAAGTTCTAATTAATTTATTATTAATAAAAATAATATAAAGTTTCTATAACATGCAGTGTACTACATGATATAAGCACGATATATGAATAAAAATTACCATTCTGAAGACACAAACCAGGGATCACCTGCCTTCAGTGCAGATGCTTGATCCATTTCACCACATGGGAAGCTGTGGGATTCATTGACTAAAACTTTCTTTTTACCCCCACCAATGTACATGAAAAATACAGGACAAAAGATACATTTACAGGAGAAATGACAGCCACAAACGTGAATGTGCGTCTCTTTGTCCACAGGTGTGTCCACATTGCATAGTGTTAATATATGTCTCTATACATTGTAACACACTATGTTAAAGAAAAAACACATACTGTAAATATGGTTCATCCCTCTGCTTTTAACTTCATCCCATGTGTCCTCAAATGTGTCATTAGCTTTGATCTGTTTCCTGCTTTACACTTAAGTGTGTGTCACTGTGTCAGAATACGTTATTGTGAAATACAGACACACTTTAGAAGATTTAGCTATTGGCATTTGAATTTAGCTTAGCAAGATAACTCTACCTGCTGCTGTCAGAGCAAGTGTAATTACTGCGTTCATGTGCTTTTTAGTTTTAATTTTAAGTTGGAATGTGAAAACAAAATGGACACTCATTTTTACTACAAGCATTCATTGGATTTGTATAAATGGGCCAGTCTTCTGCTCTTAGTCAGTTATTTTCCATGTGATGATTTTTGGGTGATGATGCTTCTTACATCAGTTTCAGAGAAGCAGAGGACAAATCTGTGTTTTGATTGGGTTCTAATACCGGTTGTATACTGTAGGTACTGGTGTCATATTGGAACCAGGTTTCATAACCCAGCCTTAGTCTATAGGCCTTGTCATCCACTGTAGAGGAGCATGGTCTGTGACCAATGTGAAGCACCAACAGGCCAGGTAATATTCGAGCTCTTTTACTGCCTACTTAATGGAAGTAACTTAACTCTCGTGGTTCTCATGAGTTTGGAGTGAATACATCCACACTACACCAAACAGAGATGTTACAGTGGAAAAGTCTTGGCTTGTTACTGATGTGAGATCAGTATTCTTCCTGCAATATCTGTTACGAATGAAAGATAATAAAATTATTGATAGGTAAATTGCTTTTCTTTGTGTTTTGCTATTTTGGGTCTGCATCCAGTAGCACCAGTAGAATCTCAGTTAAAGTCAAACTTTGGGATTAAAGATTAAAGAAAGTTTGGGATTAAACAGTTGCACCATAAGACATACTGTAATTTTAAAGTAGCTTTAAAAAAAAGTAGCCTACAGTACATACATGTAGTACATGGAATGATCACTGTATATATAAAATAAGCAATTTGACAGACCTGAGCAAATGTAGAAAATGATAAAATATAAGAAACTTTTTTTGTGTGTTTAAATGGTTTATCTATATTTACATAAAATTTAAAAGTTACTGAAATTATAAACTAGTTAGCACTGTCGCCTGCCACCTCTGGGTTCGATTCCCAGCCAGGCTTGATTTCTGTCTCTGTGTGCATGTTCTCCCTGTGCTTGGTAGGTTTCCTCCCACAGTCCAAAGACATGCAGGTTAGGTTAATTGACGTTCCCAAATTGCCCGTAGTGTTTGAATGAGTGTATGTAGTGTGTGTGTGCCCTGTGATGGATTGGCACCTTGTCCAGGGTGTACCCCGCCTAGTGCCCTAAGCCTCCTGGGATAGGCTCCAGGCTCCCCATGACCCTGAATACAGGATAAAGCAGTGAGTGATTGAGAGCGTGAAATTAACAATTTACAATTAACAGATATTAGCCATGTGTCGACTTGATGAGACTATTTCCACAGTATTTCCTGTTTATGGGCTCGGGTTTCTGATTGCATGCTGGAAGTGAGAAATGTCACCATAAGTTTGTACACAACTATTTATACCTTTCCTTACTGCCTGTGGTACAAAGAACATTCTGTACTACACTAGATTTAAACCAACTCTCACTGTTTTTTGAACAAGTCCAAGAGGCCCCTGGTCTTTTTACCCAGAAGCAACCTACATTTCCTTACAATAGGTTTGAGCCTGCTGTTTTGCCTGGTAATGTGTTTTTTCATCTGTTTCTGTTGATCTAAGGTTTACTGTACTTACAGCAGGTTGCTATTTATATTTTAAATGTTCAGAGTTGTTGTTGCTAACACACCCGTGTTCACTGGTCTGCTCTACATCAAGAGACTGGACATCTGGGGTTGACTTTGTAAATTTGCATCTCCTAATGTAATGTTGCGCAGCTGCCAAAGCTTTGTCAGCCGCTCAGATTCTTAACGGTTTGCTCAGGTTTCCAAGAGACCCACAAGACAGAAAAGTAAAGTAAAATTGTGATTTTTTTTGGCAATTTTTAAATATTTTTTAATTAATTGTATTGCTGCTATATTTCACCACAAATTAGTCTATCAAAAGGTTTTTAATCAGGAAAATAAAATGAGAGTGAAATTACTTTCATGTCAAGTTATCCTAATTTTCATCTTTGAGTCCTTTACAAAAACAATGTTTTTAGCCTATAAAGGAAATTTTTATTTCTTAAGGAAGCCACAAATAAAATATCTTCATAAACATTGTATACATATTAAAAGGAGTCTTGTTTTATGAAAATAGCTTATTTTATCTACTTATTTGAAAAGTTTAATTTCAAAATGTAAGACTTTTTCATTTTTAGAGTAGAGGGGATGTCCTTATTAATTATTCACTTTTATGATATTTGTTTGTTCATTCATTTGTTTTAATTACGGTACTTTAGAGGGAAAAAAAGTTTTTTATGTACTGATCTTCAATCAAGCTGCAAATAAAACCACTAAGAGCAGCTGGTTAATTTTTAGTTTTTTCTTTTCTTTTTTTGCAGTTGCTGTGATTGCGGTAGCATTACTGCATTTTATACTGTAAGCTCTTTTGACCAAAAGGATTTCGCCAACACAAGCACATAAAGACTAAATCTGGTTAAACTTTGCAGGAATGGAGCTAAGTACTGTCCTTATAAAAGTCCCGTTCTACTTCATGAGTATTTTTCTTCAGACATCTGCAGGTAAGAGTGATTTAATATACTGAATAAAGTCTTTATTTTGCTCATGTATGCATAAAGGAATGACGCACTTCAGGTCATGGTGTTATACAGTATAATCCACTGGAAGGTGTGATGAAGCAGATTTACTGTTCCACTCTGATTATTTTTCTTTAACAGCATGACCTGAAGTCTGTGTTTTAACGAAGACATCATTGCATATGTCTGTGTGTTTATCTCACTGTGTGTTCTGAGAGAAAGGGTTGTACAGATGTGAAAGTGAAAAATAGTTCTGCACCACTGTGTATTTGTTTTGCACCTCAGGACTGAGGGCAAAAAGAAGCATGTTTCTGTTGATGTTCAGTATGAGGTTTTCGTGTTTTTCTTCTAAATAACTATTAAGCAGGAAATGTTGCTAATGTGGTGGGGCACCGCGTGCACTTATTCAATCTAATTTCACTATGAATACCCAAAGCGTTAAGAAATATATGTTAATGTTGATTACGGCACCCGTTTACAGTAAGGGAAATCAAATACTGAATCAAACTCAGGCACATAAGTTCGTTACCATGGAGGGCAGAGGCATGGAATCAGTATACAAAATGTTTATTGGAATTACAATGAGCAGATAAAATAAATAAATAAATAAAAAATAAAATATAGCTTGGATGGGCAACACAGCTTGATACCCCACTAACTACTAGGACACCAAGGCTTACCCATAGCTGGGTAGGCTAGCTGTAAAATAATTATTCCTACACCCAGTGGCGGTTTTAGGGTAGGGCGAAGTGGGCATTTTTTCGTGGGGAGCGGCACACGAACCTGGAGTAAAAAATAATAATCTGTGCCGCTAAGCGGTTTTCTATTATCTGTGATACCCCTATTGTCTGAATGAGCCGCACAGGAGCTGAGCGAGCGGAGAAGACCGGGGGGGGGGGGGGGGGATGGGTAGGGGGGGGGTTGAGTGGAGAGGAGAGCGGATGACGGGGGGCGCAGAGTACAGTACACCTATCCCAAATGAAGCGGACAAGAGGGGACTAAATTATGTCTACCTGACTTTCTTACAAATAACGCACATTTCATTCAAAATATTATAAACACACCAATAATTTGCACTTTATTGTGGAGGGAGTCTCGCCCAGGGAGCAATTCAGTGTAGAACCGCCACTGCCTACACCACACACACCGAGTGAGCTGAGTGATCACAAACAATCCACACTCCAAACTCCTGAGACCACCACCACTGTACTAGATCAGCCTGAATAAGAAAAAGCAATATGCAATACTCAACATTGCTGATAAAAACAACTGACACTATACTCTATACTAAAAGCTAAAGCAAAAAAGGTTATAAACAAAACTCAGTCAGGCTAAACAAACAACAAAAGCAAGAATCAAAGAAACCATACCACAACAACAAAAGCAACCAAAACCCAAATACACAATGAAGAGTAGCAAGACAGTAGCAACAAAACAGCAGCACCGCCGTTACCCCGTTCTGTACTTAAAGGCACTCCTAGCGGAATGATTTGTTCTGCAGATATTGGTCCCCGGGCCACCCAAGTCAAACAGTTACTCACAGCCCAAATCTCCAAAGATGATGGACTCAAACCAGCAGGAGATAATGACAGCCTGCACTCCAACACGAAGCCAGGAACCTGATGCCATTTCAGTTACAATGAGAAATATGGTTAGCCAAAATGCACAAGCTCACTGCAGCATTGTCCAAATCGCTAAACATACCTGCTAAACACACCCCAAAACCACACCATTGTGAAGCTGCAAACAAGATGCTATTTCAGCTACACTAATCAAACAAACATGGTTAGCTGAGATGCAGCTCACTACAACATACTGTACCTGCTAACCAGAGACCCACACACATCAAGAGGGCGCAGCTAGCAATGACACATCCCAGGTAGCTGAATTGCAGTCATTACATAGCATAATCTAAGCTCCAAAGGCTAACATTCTAAATCATGGATGAGAACTTACCCACTCGACCACACTAATAATAGACAACACTGCTCAGTGTCAAAGATGGACTAACCTGAGGTGACCAGAAGACGTAGCTTTAGCGGTTAGCCCAATGTAGCGTGGAGGATAAACCCAAACGCGGAAAAAAGCGAGTAGGCAGGATAACCACGTGATTTAGTCTAAGGACTCTCACAAAAGTGGAGCAAGGGAAAAACACAAATTTAACCCGTGTCCTATAGATACACACACAATAGCAAAAGACAGATAAACCAACTGGTGAGTACTCATGGTTTGCTGAAATGACAACGTTAACCGACATGGGCCGAACTCAATGACTGAGCGGTAAGCCATCGTTTGTTTACCTCTTTTATACTTCCTGGTTTGGCGCCCGTCTTACTTCAGGGTCCTAGTGCCGGGCGCAGATTGAGTGTGCATGACAGTACCTCCCTGTCCAGGACTGGCTCCTGACGGTCCTGGGGCAGAGGATACCCTGTGACGGTAGTCCCGAATTAGCTCCGGGTCGAGAATGAACCGGGCCGGGATCCAAGATCGCTCCTCGGGGCCATAGCCCTCCCAGTCCACCAGGTATTGCGTACCTTTGCCCCGAGGGCGCGAGTCGAGGATTCGGCGCACGGTGTAGGCGGGACCGCCGTCGATGATCCGGGGAGGAGGAGCTGGGGGGGTGGGTGGAATCATGGGTGAGGTGATGAAGGGCTTGAACTGGGATAGGTGGAATACTGGGTGGATCCGGAGCGCCGCAGGCAGCTGGAGCCGGTAGGTGACAGGGTTAATTCTGTGGGTGATGTGGTATGGTCCGATGAATCTGGGGGAAAGTTTCTTTGACTCGGTGTGGAGGTGGAGGTTTTTTGTGGAAAGCCATACCTTGTCATCTACGTGGTATAGTCGTCCTGGAGGATGTCGGTGGCGATGTTGGTGGGTATAGCGGGCATTGGCACGTTGGATGGCCCAGTTGGTCGTAATCCAGAGCCGCCGACATCTGCGGACCAACTGTTGGGCCGACGGTACATCAACTTCCGGCTCTGGGTGGTTGAACACGGATGGTTGGAAACCGTGGCATACCTCAAATGGGCTTAGGTTGGTGGCAGAGGAGATGTGGAGGTTGTGTGACAACTCTGGCTAGATGAGGTAGCGTGCCCAGGAGCGCTGACGGTCCGCCACGAAACATCTCAGATAGCGCTCCAGTTGTTGGTTGGTCCGCTCCGTCTGACCATTAGTCTGTGGGTGGTATCCGGAGGACAGACTGCAGGTGGAGTCGATCAGATGGCAGAAGGCCTTCCAGAACCGGGCTGTGAACTGGGGCCCTCTGTCCGAGACGATATCCTTGGGGAACCCATGCAGACGGACTACGTGCTCTAATATCAGTTCTGCTGTCTCCTTTGCTGACGGGAGTCCGGCGAGAGCCACCAGATGCACGGTCTTAGAGAACCGATCCACGATCGTGAGGATGGTGTCCTTTCCTTCGGAGGCCGGCAGGCCCGTGATGAAGTCGACGGCAATGTGCGTCCAGGGCCGTCGAGGGACTGGGAGCGGTTGCAGTTCTCCTGGGGATGGTTGGTTGGTGCTTTTGGCCCTGGCGCACACTGGGCATGCCTGAACAAACTCTTGGACGTCCCTCGTCATGGACGGCCACCAGAAGTCCCGCTGGAGAAATTGGAGGGATCGTCGGGTGCCCGGATGGCCTGAAATTGGGGAGGAATCTCCCCATTGGAGGACCTCTGGTCTCATCACCTCGGGCACGAAGAGTCGTCCAGGTGGCACACCTGCCGGTTCGGTCTCTGTATCTCTGTCTCGTTTCCAGGTCCAGTTGCAGGGGGGCGATGATCCTGGAAGAGGGAAGGACAGACGCGGGGTCCGCCCGGGAAAGGTCCACCTCTAGTTGTCGGGAGAGGGCATCCGCTTTGGTGTTCTTGGACCCCGGGCGGTATGAAAGGTGAAAGTTATAGTTCTCAAAAAAGAGAGCCCACCGCGCCTGTCGTGGGTTTAGCTGTTTGATGGTCTTAATGGTGATAAGGTTTTGATGGTCTGTCCAGATTATGAATGGCTCGCTGACGCCCTGGAGCCAGTGACGCCATTCCTCCAGAGCCCACTTTATGGCCAGCAGTTCGCGGTCCCCTACCCCGTATCGCTGCTGAGTGGGATTAAATTTTCTGGAGAAAAAGCTACATGGGTGTAGCTTTTGATCTGGACCTCGTTGCGAGAGGATAGCTCCAGCACCCACATCTGAAGCATCCACCTCTACAACGAATGGTTTACTGGCATCTGGATGGTGGAGAATCGATGCAGTGGTGAAAAGTGACTGGAAGGCGGATATGGCGGCTGGGTTGAGGTGAAAAGGAAGTGATGAAGGACGAGTTAGGGGGGAGGCAACTGTACTGTAGTCCCGGATAAAGCGACGATAGAAGTTCGCAAACCCGAGAAACCGTTGAAGCTGCTTGAGGGTCTTGGGTAGGGGCCAATGACGCACAACCTCTAGTTTCTGTGGGTCCATGGCCACACCCTGGGGCGAGATGACAAAACCCAGGAACGTGGTGGAGCGCTCGTGAAAAGCGCACTTTTCCAACTTACAGTACAGTTGGTGGGCGAGTAATCTCTTGAGAACCGCTCTGACGTGCTGGGTGTGTTCTTCCATAGTGTGTGAATATATTAGAATATCATCCACGTAAGCGAATGCCCACTGGCCGAGCACGTCACGAAGGACATCGTTGATGAGGTGTTGAAAGGCGGCGGGGGCATTGCACAGTCCGAACGGAATGATGAGGGTTTCGTAGTGTGCGGTGGGTGTGATGAATGCCGTCTTCCACTCATCACCCTCTCTGATGCGCACCAAGTTGTAGGCGCTCCGGAGGTCCAACTTCGTAAAGAAGTTGGCGCCAGAGAGAGCGTCCAGGGCTGAGTTGGTAAGAGGCAGGGGATGTCGGTTTTTGATGGTGATGTTGTTGAGCCCCCGATAGTCGACACAAGGGCGAAGTTCACCGCCTCTTTTCTTCACGAAGAAGAACCCCGCGGCGGCAGGTGAGGAGGATGGCCTGATGGTGCCTTGGCGCAGGGCGTTGTTCACATATTCCTCCATCACCTGAGTTTCGGTGGAGGTGAGTGAATAGAGGTGGCCGCGGGGTGGGACCATACCAGGTTGGAGGTCAATGGCGAGGTCATAGGGACGATGTGGAGGAAGATGGGTGGCTCGCCGTTTGCAGAAGACCTCCGCCAGGTCCCGATATGGTTCGGGGATAGCGTTGGTGTCGACGTCGGGGGCCTCGGACTCCCTAGAGCACGTCCCAGCCGCTGCCCGTAGGCATAGTTCATTGCAGGTCGCGCCCCACTGGAGGATCCGGTTCTGGGTCCAGGAGATTAGAGGGTCATGCTGGAGCAGCCAGGGATGACCAAGGATGATGGGTGGTGACGAGATGGAGGTGACGAAAAATCTTAACTGTTCGTGATGTTGGTTGATGGAGACGGTGATGGGTTCGGTTCGGGTGCTGATTGGGCTGGTGGAGAGGGGGCAACCGTCGACAGATGTGATGCGAACGGGCTGGGATAACGCCTCGAGTTTTACCCCCAGTTTTTTGGCGTATGAGGAGTCAATGAAGTTACCTGCTGCCCCGGAGTCGATGAACGCAGCACTTTGGACTCGTTTGTGGCCAACCTGCAGGTGTACCTGAACCGTGAGACGGGAGGAGTTGGTGGTGATGGCGGAGAGACGGAGGTGACCCGGCGAGTGTCTCTCTCTTCTCACCGGGCCTGTGCGTTTCCCGGTCTGAGAGGACAGGTTTCCCTCCAAGGTCGCAGGAAGCTCTCGCCCGGCTAGGTCGTCCTTGATCCGAGAAGCCAGAACCTCGTCGTAGGACGTCCGGAGTGCTGCATCGCCCCACGTGGTCTGTACGGCGAGGGTACGAAACTCCGCTGTGTAGCGGCTCACGGGCGATCCTCCCTTCCTCAGGTGGTAGAGTCTGGTGTCGGTCTCCACTTCGCCCGCTGGGTGTTCGAAGGTGAGTCTGAGTTGGTGGATGAACTCATTGTATGAGTGGGCGGTGTCTGTGTCTGCTTGGAGAACTGCCGTGGCCCACTCAGCTGCCTGCCCTTTGAGCAACGAGACGAGAAGAGCAATGCGGAGGCGATCGATGGAGTACTTGGTGGCATTGAACTCAAACACCAGATCGAGAGCTGTCAGAAATACACTGCACTTCCCATCCGTGCCGTTCCACTTCTCTGGTAGAGAAAGAAAAACATCAGAAGGGGGGGGAGGGGTGATGATGCGGCGCCGTGGCCTCCGCGGCATGCCATCGAGCAGTGACGCCATCAACAGCCGCGCGGAGATCCGCATTCTCCCGCCGGAGCTCAGCGACCTCGCGGCGGAGAGAAGCGAGATCCCCGGTTAGCTGATTGATTAGCGCGGCATGCTGATCCACAACGTCGCAAAGACTCGCATAATCCGCTGGGTTCACCGCGGAGGGCTCAGTCATTCTGTCAAAGATGGACTAACCTGAGGTGACCAGAAGACGTAGCTTTAGCGGTTAGCTAAATGTAGCGTGGAGGATAAACCCAAACGTGGAAAAAAGCGAGTAGGCAGGATAACCACGCGATTTAGTCTAAGGACTCACAAAAGCGGAGCAAGGGAAAAACACAAATTTAACCCGCGTCCTATAGATACACACACAATAGCAAAAGACAGATAAACCAACTGGTGAGTACTCACGGTTTGCTGAAACGACAACGTTAACCGACATGGGCCGAACTCAATGACTGAGTGGTAAGCCATCGTTTGTTTACCTCTTTTATACTTCCTGGTTTGGCGCCCGTCTTACTTCCGGGTCCTAGTGCCGGGCGCAGATTGAGTGTGCATGAATTCAAATTCAAATTCAAATTTTATTGGTCACATACACAATCATACACAGTATAATATGCAGTGAAATGCTTTATACGACCGCCAGTGACCTTAAAAAAAGAAATTAAAGCTTGTATGTAAAATAAATAATCAATAAAAAGGAAATACTAAAGAAATAATTTTAACTAGTAAAATTAACTGTGCAATAAGGGCATAATAAAATATTGCAAAAATATAGAAATATAGGGTAGAGTATATATGTATATAGAATTAAAGTGTCAGTGGTTGTGCAAATATGCATGAAAGGTGACATGTGCAATTGTCCAGATGTATGAGTATTTAGTGCAAGTGTGTATGAATGTGTCCATGATTGTCCAGTCAGTGTTGTGAGCTTAAAAGATGTTATTAGTCCTGTGTGGAGGTGTGATTGAGAGACCTTATCGCCTGCGGGAAGAAGCTCCTCCTCAGTCTCTCTGTGTTGGCCTTTAGGGAGCGGAATCTCTTCCCAGACCGCAACAAAGAGAACAGTCCATTACTGGGGTGACTGAGGTCCTTCATGATCTTCCTGGCCTTAGTCCAGCACCGCTTGCTGTAGATGGAGTGCAGGTCAGGGAGCTCAGTGCGGATGATGCGCTCGGCTGATCGCACCACCCTCTGTAGAGCTCGTCTGTCCTGCATGGTGCTGTTCCCGAACCAGGTCGTGATGTTTCCCGTCAGGATGCTCTCTATGGTGCAGGAGTAGAAGTTCCTGAGCACCTTGGAGGGCAGTCTAAAGTCTCATGACACTCAGAGGCTCGTTTTCATAGAGGGCCACATTTTACTACCATGTTATCAGGACTTCAATGTTTCCGTATTCAATATTGCTTCATATTGAATTAAAAAAAGGGACTGTTTACATCAAAATGTGATATTATTCAGATATTATATACAGAGGTGGAAAGTAACGAATTACATTTACTCGCGTTACTGTAATTGAGTAGTTTTTTTTGTGTATTTCTACTTTTTAAAGTAGTTTTTAAAATCTGTAATTTTACTTTTACTTAAGTACGTTTAGTTTGAAGTATTGTAATTCGCTACATTTTAAATCATATTCGCTACTGAGTAAAAAATAAATGAATGAAAATGCTAAAATAATACAAATGCTTATGCTTTTGCGCTCGAGTGTGTGCATCATGTCCTGGTCGCGCGCCGCTCCAGACTCCACTCCAGGTTTTCTGACATCGGAATCTCCCTGATCTTCCACACGGTTGACTAGCGCGACCATATATAAACCGGAGAGACACGCGGGAAAAAGATTGTGATTTTGGCGTTTTGACTGGGACGTAACACCATATTTAAGTGACCACTTTGATTTTCAAGCACAAGAAAGACAACAGCTTTATTATGCAAATAAAAAACAACTAGTTTGAGATTTATATCTGCTCATCTTTTTTTAACTACGCTTGAATGCCTCATCCCACACCCGCTGTTAAAAAAAATTAAAAAGTAACTCTGTAACTTTTACTCTGCGTAAATTTTTTAATGAGCTACTTTTTACTTTAACTTTAGTAGATTTTTATAATGGTAACTTTACTTGTACTTAAGTAAAATTTCACTGAAGTAACAGTACTTGTACTTGAGTACAAAATTTTATTACTCTTTCCACCTCTGATTATATACAAACCGGATTCCAAAAAAGTTGGGACACTAAACAAATTGTGAATAAAAACTGAGTGCAATGATGTGAAGATGGCAAATGTCAATATTTTATTCAGAATAGAACACAGATCAAAAGTTTAATAATATTTATAATTTTAAAGGAAAAATATGTTGATTCCAAATTTCAGTGTCAACAAATCCCCAAAAAGTTGGGACAAGTAGCAATAAGAGGCTAGAAAAAGTAAATTTGAGCATAACGAAGAGCTGGAAGTCCAATTAACAGTAATTAGGTTAATTGGCAACATGATTGGGTATAAAAAGAGCTTCTCAGAGTGGCAGTGTCTCTCAGAAGCCAAGATGGGTAGAGGATCACCAATTCCCACAATGTTGCACAGAAAGATAGTGGAGCAATATCAGAATGGTGTTACCCAGCGAAAAATTGCAAAGACTTTGCAGTTATCATCATCAACTGTGCATAATATCATCCGAAGATTCAGAGAATCTGGAACAATCTCTGTGCGTAAGGGTCAAGGGCGTAAAACCATACTGGATGCCCGTGATCTCCGGGCCCTTAAACGACACTGCACCACAAACAGGAATGCTACTGTAAAGGAAATCACAGAATGGGCTCAGGAATACTTCCAGAAACCATCGTCAGTGAACACAATCCACGGTGCCATCCGCCATTGCCAGCTGAAACTCTACAGTGCAAAGAAGAAGCCATTTCTAAGCAAGATCCACAAGCGTTTTCATTGGGCCAGGGATCATTTAAAATGGAGTGTGGCAAAATGGAAGACTGTTCTGTGGTCAGACGAGTCACGATCCGAAGTTCTTGTTGGAAATGTGAGACGCCATGTCATCCGGACCAAAGAGGACAAGGACAACCCAAGTTGTTATCAATGCTCAGTTCAGAAGCCTGCATCTCTGATGGTATGGTGTTGCATGAGTGCGTGTGGCATGGGCAGCTTGCATGTCTGGAAAGGCACCATCAATGCAGAAAAATATATTCAGGTTCTAGAACAACATATGCTCCCATCCAGACGTCATCTCTTTCAGGGAAGACCCTGCATTTTTCAACAAGATAATGCCAGACCACATTCTGCATCAATCACAACATCATGGCTGCGTAGGAGAAGGATCCAGGTACAGATGTCGCCATTAAAAACCTGCGTTTCGAGAAAAGGGATCCCGTGACTTGCCGCGGCTTTGCGCGGCTGCGTGCGGGAAGCTGTGAACATGCCCTTCATTACCTGTAGGGGGCAGTCGTGTTTCAGTCTGAAGTATTGTGTGTCTACTGAAGCCGAAAATGTGTGCAAATTAAACTGCGCATGCGTGTTTGGAGTCGCTGTGCCGGCGCTGTGGATCAGTCGGTTGTGGATCATCACGGAGGTACAACACGGTGTGGCTGCTGCTGGAGTTTGTCGTGTTCGAGGTAAGTTTAGCTTTCTTTTTTCGATGTGATTCTCGCTTTCATGACTCCCAATTAATGTTCATCTTAATCTCAGGACGTACAATTAGCAATTTCAGTTTTTAATAGTGTGGAGATTCACAAAACACCGTTTTCGTCTAAAAACCTGAACCTACGGAGCCCCCCAGGGGTCCTGTGGTAAATAAATAAATAAATAAATATAATAATAACGAACCGAGCGCGCGGATTAATACACCGAGATGTGTGTTTCTTACCCCCACCCCGAGTGAAAACGGCGTCTTCAGACAAAGCCTCGCCAGTTAGATGCCATTTCTGAACAAACTGAGTCGTGTGTGTTAAAGCATTAAATGGTAAAAGAGCACTAGCAATAAACGTTTTTTTTTCTGAAGCCGAACTTTATTAAAGAGTTACGAGTAAAGAACCTGTACATATGTTCATACAGTATTGACAGCAGCTCTAATTTACTGCGGTAAAGCCAGCCGCGGTTCAGAAAAACACGGTCAAGCCAGCCGCGATTGATTTTAGTGCGCGCGCATATTACAGCGATTACGGTAGTTTCATGAACAACACAGAGAGAATGCCCCATATCTGAAAAATGCTGCAGTAAAATAGTTTCATATGTGGTGTGTATATAGTATGGGACGTCCTGAATAAGAACTGATCATTGTTGTTTTCTACTTATTAGAAATGGGGTCTTTATACCCCTTTAAAATGTAATAATGCCCCATATCTCAAAAATGCTGCAGTAAAATAGTTTCATATGTGGTGTGTATATAGTATGGGACGTCCTGAATAAGAACTGATCATTGTTTTTTTCTACTTTTTTTTTTTATCATATAATGTGTGTACATTATATGGGATAAAAACTGACCATGGCGTTTTATACTTACTAGAATTTATTTTTTCATAGGTCTCTGAAGTGAAATAAAGGCATTTTATTTAACTTTTTTTCCCCATTGTGAACATTTGTTTATTTGACCTCTCTTCCAAAGCAGACGTTAATCCTCATTATAGAAAACATTCATTGAAGAATAACTGCTACTTTTGAACAGTAAAACAAAATAAAAATCAATTCTGGTATTTAGAAAGACTAAATACATTATTTTGTCTGTTTTCTACGAATTCTGCTGTAACTTATCTACATAAAACAATTATTTGAATGGTGAATATTTAAGAAAAATATTGTAACAGACAACCGTCAAAGTCACCAATAAATAACACGGATATTAAAGCAGAAATGCAAATAAATAAGCAAGTAAAAATTGACGAGCATGTTGTATTATCTCTCAGTCCTGGGCGTCTAAATGAAAAGCGCTCTGAAAGCGCGTTGTCTCTGTGTCGGTCCTGAAACTACCGTAATCACTGTAATATGTGCGCACACTAAAATCAATCGCAGCTGGCTTGACCGTGTTCTTCTGAACCGCGGCTGGCTTTACCACAGTTCTAATTTGTCTAAATCGCATTGCAGACAATAAAAATAAGTCGAGTCATCCTGTGACCCTACATGCTTAATCTTTGCACACATGATTCTTCCTTCTCACTTTTTCCTTAATCCCTCACTGTTCTATCTTGTATTTTCTAACGGTGTCAGAAACTTTGTGTTAGTAGCACTGCTTGACGCCTTCCTCTTTTGTAATTTGCTTTGGATAAAGGCAAACTTACAAAAGATGAAGAAATGCCTGAATGTAGTTGTACGAATAAAAGATTATGTAATGATACAATGTAAATATTTTCACAGAAACAAAGTGTAAAGATGAGACGTGAATCTGAAGAGGATCTCTTTGATGATTGCCTGGTAAAGCATTGTTTTCTTATTAATTATACAATTTATTAATACCTTGAATATAGTGTTTGTTGTATTGGACAGAAGCATACTGTATAAATGCAAATGAATATATAAATATGAGTAATTATTGAACGAATTTTCATGTTTGGACTAACCCTTTAAATACAAACTCAGCATTCATCATAGGATTTCCTGACACTGTAAAGCCATCTCATGCCATGTTTTACTGATGCAAGATAAAGCAATTTAACCCAAGTTTAACAATATGAAGTGATGGTCATTTTTTTATTATCATTTATTTTTATTATTATTTTTTTTCTCAATGAAGTCAGCACAGGTTGAAGCAATTCAGATTTTTTTGCTTCTCAAAATAAATGATTTATTTTCTTGTAAATTTTATGCAGGGGGACAGACGAAGTGACACCTTCTTAAAATCCTTGTCGTCCGTTGAAGGGGAAGAACCGGTTGGTGTATCCATAATCCTTGAAGGAGAGGCTATTTTCAGAAAGTTCTTCTAGAACTTGATGGGATTAAGCTATCACCAAAAGTGCAAGCTTTAAAGATGAAGTTATCATCTTAAAACATTTGATTTGGCTTGACTACAAGTGTTTACATGTTGTGTTTACATGTTCAGCTTAAAATGTTTTCATGCATTAAGGTTTCAATGGCATACTTTTAAGTGCACTAGTCCAGAGTGCTGATTTGAATGTTGCAACTTCACTGCTTCAGAGGGCTATTACGTTTTAACGTTTATTCTACAGTTTGTTTAAAGTATTTTCTGCTGCATTTTATTTCTAAATGAATGCTGTATTTTATTTATTTATTATTTTACACAATTTTGTTTAAAACAAGTATTTCAGGCCCTGGTGCCGTGCAGTTTTTTTCTATGGATGCAAAATTTAGCTGAATGCACTTTTATTAAAAAGACAACTTGGATCTAGACTGTGAATGTCACAAATATTTGGTAATGTTGGTGAATAAACTGTTTAATTATATTTTAGTTGTGTGATTTATGAAAGATATAGATGAAATAATTACTTAAGTTTCTTTCCAAAACATAAATTAGCAATGTTTACATTATTATAGGGAGTAATAGGTAGCAAACCTACGCCCTTGTGTGTGTGTGTGTGTGTATGTATATATATGGAAATATAATTAATATTTTCGTGTTTAATTACAAAAAAAACATTTTAATGGTTAGTGATTGTTGCAGACATTTACACTATTTTTGAGAACTATTAAGTTCTCCTTCAACGTGTCATAGCCGATAACTGCCCCTTTGAAGCCTTTGAATGGTGTTAAAAATACTTGCAAAACAAGTATTGCAGCCATACATTGGAGGGAACTTCTGAGGTGGTCAGTGATTGATGGCACGGTCGGTCGGAGGGGGTTGTGATCACACCTATAGATCTTTTGTTCTAGGCTATCGGTCAAATATCTCTCCACTTGGAAGCAAAAACATGCAAGGGATTTCAGCATCTCGACGCACATACTAAGCTGTTTATAAAGTAGACACTGTTTGTTTTTTCATTTTGTAATCTTTCCCGTGTTTACCGTGTACTGTACAATGTATATTCATTTTTTAATGAATTACTGTAAATAAACTACACATTCCGTTGATTTACCAGAAATGACTTTTCTGTTTTTTTTGTGTGTGCTAAACTAAACTTCAGGGTCAAAGTAATAGCGATTTTATTTGAAAAGTATTATATATTTACAATGCTGATAAGTTCAAGCTTAGATTCATATATAAACTGCTTCAAAGTCTTTCCGTGACCGCTGAAATCCGACAGACGCAGGGCTCAAGGGAGGTGTGTCTGTGTGTGTGTGTGTGCGGGTTAGTGTGCCTGTCCTATTTCAGCGGATTTTTCCGCTACCGCAGATCAGTTTATCAACTTGTAATATATACATTTTAGGAATATATTAACATGTGCAGACATTTAAGGTTGCGCTGCCCTCTCTTGCCCCTGCGTAGAGCCTACACACACACACACACATCTATCTATCTATTATATAAATACACATTTGGAATCTGCATCTACATTTTCTGTTACAAGTATAGAATTAGGTTCAGCTGAGACTCATGATCAATGGTGTTAGGGTACTTATGTAGTGATAATTAGTTTCAGCCAGATCATTAAACTAACAATGGACTATGACACTCTTGAGAGGGGATATGAAGGTGTTATTCATTTATTTATTCTCTACAAGGGTGCGAACAACAATACAGACCAAACTATAACTCTCTCTTACTACTATAAAAATTCTAGACATAAACAAACAAAATACAGCTTTTTTTCCTCAGAGGTAAACGGAAAAGTGAAGTTGTTCAGCTGTTCACTGTCACTGCAGCTTCTTCAAAGTCTTCCCACTCCGTGACCACTGAAATCCGACACGACACCACGTTAGGCTACGTCTTGACTCATTTGTATACCGACGGTGATTGGATGTTTCCCGAGGGCTCAGGGGAGTGTGTGTGTCTGTGTGTGTGTGTGTGTGTGTGTGTGTGTGTGTGTGTGTGTGTGTGTGTGTGTGTGTGTGTCTGTCTACAGTATGTGTACAAAATACAGCTTTTTTTTCAGAGTTAAACGGAAAAGTGAAGATGTTCAGTGTCACTATGCAGATGTTACACTCAGTGGAGTTACCGAAATCATTGGTTTAGTCCTCATTGAGCTTTTGTTCCTCTTATGTGAGCATAAACAGTGAAACATTCCACAGGTTTATAATACACCGTGGCCAAGTGAACCACGTTCCCGTCGAACGAAACGAGGCATAATCGTGGTGTTTGCTTCGGTTATGACACACCATAGTTTATTACCTGCTGTGGTAGATCTGAATATTTATTCAAACACAATAATAAAGCTTTATATCCTCAGGAGGGCTCAGTACATTGTTTTAGCGATAGTTTCACGGAAGCGAGTTCAGAACTGATCTAACCAAACCAAAAAAAAAAATAGCTGAATAGTTTTGTTCTTCAGAAAAGATATCTGAAGTCACAGAGAGATCCTGCTCTGTAGAAGCTGCCTCAGTCCATTTGTGCAATTACTCCATCCCGCCCTTATCAATGATAGTATAGTAATGATGTCGCTGTTGATTATCTGTTCTTGTGCTTTTGAAAAATAAAAAAAATTTTCTAAGAACATGTAATAGGATGGTGTTTATTGCATATATGTATGTTTTTTTGTAATAGGCAAGTATATCAAAATAATTTAACTGTTTAATAGACATGGGTGTTTTTTTTACAGATTCACTGTAAAACATGAAAATAATAATAACCTATTTGTGAGGTAGAATTAACCCAACATTCCAGTTAAAATGAACCAACAAACCCCAAACATATGGGTAGAACATTTGAACCATTTATGTGGTAGAATTAACCCAGCATTATAGTTAAATATGACCTAGCATTTGGATTGAATATTTAACCCATCTTTCTGGGTTAAAAACAACCCAGATTGTTTTTAACCCAGCATTTTTTAGGGTATATATATATATATATATATATACACACACACACACAGACATGCGTGTGTCATTTTAATTCAAATGAACATTTTAATCTGTGCATGGGCGTCAACTCGCACGTTCTGTAATGTTCCATTGTCTTTTAGAGCCCATTACTAAAGCAGGTTACTAAAACCTGGCTTACTACCTATAAAAAATATTTCAATTTAACTCATGGATCTCAATCACAGATGACACGACAAATTATATACTCTGAAACGTTCATTTGAACATTTAAAATGTTAATACAAAAATACAAAAACATGAATACTAATGTTATCATGGTGTAAATTATTAACATTAGGTTAGGTCCTGCCCTTAATTAATTCATATTATAATTACTTTTACATAGTATAGTTACTGGACTGACATTACCAAAACTAGCTATTTGATTTAGCCTTTCTAAAATCAACCCATATATCATTTATAATCAGAAAACATAAAACATATTATGATCTGTTCAACAGCCCATCTGTTTTAATTTAGTTTGTATTTTTTATTATTCATAAGACAACCTTTCAGTTTTGTAAATATTTTAGTTATAGTGTGTTAAGTCTTACAGTTACTATAAAAAATATATATATATATATAAACATAATATGATCTTTTTGAGTTATAATGTTTTTTTTTTATTATTCATAAGAAAACCTTTCAGTTTTGTAAATATTCTAGTTATAGTGCGTTATGTTTTTTTTAGGTTAAACGGTTTTGAGAATTAGACCATCCAGCTTAGATAAATGTTATGTCATTGATAAAATCTGGATTAAGGATATTTTATTATATAATTATATATATATATTTTATTTTTTTTAGTTTCCCCCTGAGGGATTGCCACCTTATTGTGGTCTGGGGGTTTGCGTGCCTCAACACAATTCAGCAAATACAATACTGTTACTATACAGTAAGGCCAGGTAAAAACAGTGCTCGAACATGATGCCCCCCTCCCCCCACCCCGTGTTGTCTGGTCTAGAACAGCCCTGCCTCTGACCGTCTTTTGTCTTGTAAATGAGTATTCTCACTCACCTTCCAATCCCCCCAGCGCACACACTCTGTTTGTACTGTAAACTGTAACTGTGTTTGCTAGGGCACTTGGTTATACACAGTACTTTAATGTATGGAACACTTACTTAACTTACTGGTTTGGTTTAAATATCGCTTATTACCTTATTCAACAAAATAAATTCATTATTAACGTATTGAAGTATTTTAGTTAAGGACAAAAACTGTGCTTGTGTTTAGAACTGCTGAACAGCCGAAAACACGCACGCACACCCATCCCCCCACCAAAAACACACACGCACACACAGAGCAATTAACACCAGGAGTGGAAGGTGACAAACCTCAATGGAGAATACCAAGTTTGTCGTTGCTCTTTTGGAGTTCTTAAAACCCAAAACATTTATTTATACTGAGAAAAAATTATTATGGGTCACAATCACAAACACAAATACATATAATCAAGTGTTTAACTGGTTTCATTTGTTTCTATGATCAATAATTATTATTTTCAGCCCAACTCTTTGACTATTTAAAACAAAGTTGTGTCCCATTTTTTGCCCATTGAAGTTGTTGGTTCAACTAAACAATTTTTAAATACCCAAACAATCCCCCAAAATTAAAACACGCAAAACATGACTTTAACAATTCAATTTATTCTTCCAAAACTAGTCAAAGTTAAAACAGTAATTAATATAAAACAGATGAATACATGTTGTCTTTTTGCTTAAAGTTCATTAAACAACCCGGATACACCAGCTGCTTATAAGTCTCTATCTATAGTCCTTTTACATTAAAATAAAAAAATTTCAAATATCAAAACTATTACATATTTGTTATTAATAATGTTATTACTTAACAGTTTAAGTCTTTGTTTCCCCCAAAGTACTGTATCAGACATTTTGCAGTTCTATGTTCAGAATATACAGTAGACCTGATCAAACATCATTCTAAAGCTGTCGGACTGTGACGTCATCGCTACCGCAGATCAGTTCATCAACTTGTAATATATACATTTTAGGAATATATTAACATGTGCAGACATTTAAGGGTGCGCTGCCCTCTCTTGCCCCTGCGTAGAGCCTACACACACACACACACACACATCTATCTATCTATCTATTATATAAATACACATTTGGAATCTGCATCTACATTTTCTGTTACAAGTATAGAATTAGGTTCAGCTGAGACTCATGATCAATGGTGTTAGGGTACTTATGTAGTGATAATTAGTTTCAGCCAGATCATTAAAACTAACAATGGACTATGACACTCTTGAGAGGGGATATGAAGGTGTTATTCATTTATTTATTCTCTACAAGGGTGCGAACAACAATACAGACCAAACTATAACTCTCTCTTACTACTATAAAAATTCTAGACATAAACAAACAAAATACAGATTTTTTTCCTCAGAGGTAAACGGAAAAGTGAAGTTGTTCAGCTGTTTACTGTCACTGCAGCTTCTTCAAAGTCTTCCCACTCCGTGACCACTGAAATCCGACACGACACCACGTTAGGCTGCGTCTTGACTCATTTGTATACCGACGGTGATTGGATGTTTCCCGAGGGCTCAGGGGAGTGTGTGTGTCTGTGTGTGTGTGTGTGTGTGTGTCATTGTTTTAGCGATAGTTTCAAGGAAGCGAGTTCAGAACTAATCTAACCAAACCAAAAAAAAAAAAAACATCCGAAGCTTCAAATAGAATGAACGAACTAATGAAATTGATATATATGTAATTGATATACTGTATACACAAACATTTTAATGCTTTCTGATACACTTATCAACTTATCCACATAAACTTATCAACACATACTCTCCGTGCACGCACATACAATCTCTAAAAAAGTAAAATTAATAACATACATATACAAATAAACAAAAATATAAACGTCTATGTATATTGAAGTTTATGGTGAACGCAGAGTCGGCTAAGCACATGTGATGACGCGCGCGCCCTCACCTCTTGTTATGACTGCCTATTTGGCCAAAAAATAATTGAACGATATGCCTGGTCCTGGAAAGAGACAATAAATATATATATTTTTTATACATTTATTGCATTGTTTGTTGTTTACAGTCAAGCCATCAACATACAATAAAATGTAAACATGAGATCTAAACTAAAAACTGTGCTCCCTGTGCTGGTGCTGGCAATATCATCTCTTTGTTCTGCTGTCTCCGGCTTCCTCCCTGGTCCTGAACCGTACCATACATACCAGATCAAGAACTTGAAGATGAAGATTATATCTCTGGTCTTCTCTCTCTGACGGGTTCCTCCCTAGTTTCTGATGATCTCAATTAGTTTGTAGTGTTGCTTGTCCAAGGAAACCAGTAATCTTGCTTGAAGTGGAGCAGATATAATTCTCAGAAACTCATTACTGATCTTTAAAAAAAAAAAAAAAAGGTAAAAACAAAAATTGGACTGGCTCAAGTTCTTATGTTAGCAAATCTTAATTACAGTGTGTATAAAGTATAGAAAGCAGTACACTACAAACAGCACTCACTCCAAATTAGCTTGTTCTATGTTTACGTCACTTTCCTATTAATTTTTACATCGTTAACCAACGGTACTTAAATATAATTATTTTCTTCGGCGCCGCTGACTTACTGTATAAACTCCGGTGTTTTTGAAAATCACCACGTTAGTTAGCTAATGCTAATGCAGGTAATATAGGTGGTTTTAGCTACAGTAGCAAACACGGACACAAAACTCAATCTACAAAGTTGTTCCTGACATAAATCATGAATTTGCTCATAGAAGAGATACATTTAACATAGAAATGACATGAGTTTGCTTTCTTACCTGGTTTAAAGGAGTTTTCTTTGAGAATCTCCACCCGCATGTGATTCAGTCCGTGAAAATGCTGCGTCATGAGACACGGTTTGAAGCAGAAATGTCCTTTGTGAATGGATTAGATTTAAGTTTAATCAGGGGCTTTAACTAACAGTAACTGAAATACAGGTTCTGATATCCTTCCTTACTTGTTTCAACGTCATGCTCCGGTTTGAGGCGGAAATAAAATTATACCGGCAAAACTATGGTCTAAAGACTGCGCATGCGCAAATCACACTCAACCTAATAAGAGTACCTTGATCAAAATGAAATATTTCACTTTGGTTTCCTGCTGTAAACAGCATTATACTAAAAAAAGAAAAAAAAAAAAAAAAAAAAAAAAAAAAGATTCACCCATAAGCATAAATTAGACACTTCAGTTAAAAAGAGCAAATTATTTTTTTTACTAATGGAATGAGAAAAAAAACACATTAAACTAGGTTTACTTTTTTCAGTGGATCCCTCAATAATTTCTGTCTCCTTTGCCTGTGTTTGATAATGTGAAGCACATATACACTCATTCATCATGAAAGATCTATTATAAAACAAAATAAAATTCATGTTCGCTTCAGCACTGTTCTTCCGCGTCCTTACATTCATTGTTGTACTTGGTCCGGCTTTTAGATAAAGTCCTTCCATGCGCCATCTGGCGGATATTCAGTGAAGCGCAACACATTTATTTAAAATTCCCGAATGTTGCCTCCGGCAAGACGCGGCACACCGCACGCTAAATTGCGGCATCCCGCGGGAAAACACGCAGGGTTTTAAGGGCGACATCTGTACTGAAATGGCCAGTCTGCAGTCCAGATCTTTCCCCTATAGAGAACATTTGGCGCATCATAAAGACAAAGAAGGCCCAAGACGATTGAGCAGTTAGAGGCCTGTAGTAGACAAGAATGGGAGAGCATTCCTATTTCTAAACTTGAGAAACTGGTCTCCTCGGTCCCCAGACGTCTGTTGAGTGTTGTAAGAAGAAGGGGAGATGCCACACAGTGGTGAAAATGGCCTTGTCCCAACTTTTTTGGGATTTGTTGACACCATGACATTTTGATTCACCATATTTTTCCCTTAAAATGATAAATTTTCTCAGTTTAAACTTTTGTTCCGTGATTTATGTTCTATTCTGAATAAAATATTGACATTTGCCATCTCCACATCATTGCATTCAGTTTTTATTCACAATTTGTTTAGTGTCCCAACTTTTTTGGAATCCGGTTTGTAGTACATTATAGTTCATTTTAACTTTGAATAAAATGGAAGGACAGCATGACAATCAGGATCAGCTCAAAGAGCAATCACAAACAATGCGAAACAAGTATAAAACTGTATATTTTTGTATTAAACTAGTACCAAATTTTAAATGTATCATGCCTGGGTGTACCCCACCTAAGTCTCCTTGCCCTAAGTCACCTGGGATAGGCTCCAAGCCACCACTTTGAGTAATCTCAATTCATGCTCATCCATGATGTTTTTCAGACTACCTTTCTTGTGAAGTTTATGGTTCTGTACGATCCTTCTAAGTTTTAATAATGTGATGGACAATTTTAACCCAATCCATTAATTCCAGCTGTCTCCTTGTTTATTTATTTTTATTTAATTATGTATTAATCTTTTATATTTCTTATACTTGCACTTCTAACATACAACCTTTTTTGTCAAAGTAGTGTTTTATATGGTTTATGAATGGGTAATGAATGAGTTCTTTAGCCTGAAAGTCCTGCATCTCACACTTCTCTATCTCCGGCCTGAGGGAAGAGGTAAGAACAGTCTGTGCTTGGGATGGAGGTTGTTCCCCTGTGAACTCTGCGATGGCCTGCAGGGATGGCAACAAAGTCTTTGTGATTTTTTTCAGCAGTCTTCACCACTCTCTGCATGTGTTTGTAGTCCATAACAGTAGTACTGCTGTACCATACGGTGATGCAGTTGGTCAGGATGCTCTCGATCGTGCATTTGTAGAAATTGCTGGTAAAATTTCTTACCCAGATTTGTGGTGTTAAGTGTCCAAGTGAGGTCATCATTGTTATTTAAAGCTGTTCACCCACTCCTATTCGAGCTCCCGGATGAACAGTGGTCGATGAAGTCCTTTCTCCTTCCTCATGTCCACTGTTATCTCCTCTGTCTTGTCTGTGTTAAGGAAGAGGTTGTTATCCTCACACTATGTCACCAGACTGGCCACCTTTGTCCTATAGATAACTTTGTCTATACCAGTGATGCATCCTATCACAGCAGTCTTCCCTGCAAACTTTAGGATGATGTTGTCCTCGTGAGATGTGATGCAGTCGTGATCACAGATATATTCAATTTATCTTTATACACAGGGCAAATCCCTTGCGCTTGGAAGTCAGCATTAGTGTTTCCTCTTTTTAAGGGTGGCGATTGGTCAGATCCCAATTGTTACAGGCCTATGTCTGTTTTGCCATGTATCTCTAAGGTTTTAGAAAAACTTGTAAAGGGTCAACTCTAGGGTTGGGTATCGATTGGGTTTTTTTCGATACCGGTGCCAAATCGATACTTTGAAAACGGTACCGGTGCCAAAACGGTGCCTGAACCGATACTTTTAAGCCAAAAAATTATAGTGGATGACTCAAGAATGAATTTTTATTGAACAAAAAATTTTATGCTTAAAATTTAACAGTATATTAAAAGTTTAAAGTATATATGAATATGTAAGCTTCAAATTTTAGCAATTCTTTTGCAGAAATTTCACCATATTTGCCTTTTCTGTCAAAATACGACACCTTTCCTGACTTATTGCCCTGCACAGTACATGCATAGCCTTCTTTGCAATGGTACAGATGTCGCCATTAAAAACCTGCGTTTCGAGAAAAGGGATCCCGTGACTTGCCGCGGCTTTGCGCGGCTGCGTGCGGGAAGCTGTGAACATGCCCTTCATTACCTGTATGGGGCAGTCGTGTTTCAGTCTGAAGTATTGTGTGTCTACTGAAGCCGAAAATGTGTGCACATTAAACTGCGCATGCGTGTTTGGAGTCGCTGTGCCCGCGCTGTGTACAGTATCAGTCGGTTGGGAATCATCACGGAGGTTACAACATGGCGTGGCTGCAGCTGGAGTTTGTCGTGTTCGAGGTAAGTTTAGCTTTTACACTTATTAGAAATGGGGTCTTTATACCCCTTTGAAATGTAATAATGCCCCATATCTGAAAAATGCTGCAGTAAAATAGTTTCATATGTGGTGTGTATATAGTATGGGACGTCCTGAATAAGAACTGATCATTGTTTTTTTCTACTTTTTTTTTTATCATATAATGTGTGTACATTATATGGGATAAAAACTGACCATGGCATTTTATACTTACTAGAATTAATTTTTTCATAGGTCTCTGAAGTGAAATAAAGGCATTTTATTTAACTTTTTTTCCCCATTGTGAACATTTGTTTATTTGACCTCTCTTCCAAAGCAGACGTTAATCCTCATTATAGAAAACATTCATTGAAGAATAACTGCTACTTTTGAACAGTAAAACAAAATAAAAATCAATTCTGGTATTTAGAAAGACTAAATACATTATTTTGTCTGTTTTCTACTAATTCTGCTGTAACTTATCTACATAAAACAATTATTTGAATGGTGAATATTTAAGAAAAATATTGTAACAGACAACCGTCAAAGTCACCAAT